>CM075874.1:29841259-30558759 GCA_038021265.1 Cyprinella venusta
TCCCAACTCATTTTTTTCCCCTTCACCATGTCCCTTTCAGGAGCTTCGTACTAAGACCCAAAAATTATGCAAATATGAATACACAAAAAAAACTTTATTTAAAGGGATAGTTCACCCAAAAATGAAAATGAAATGAAAGATGCAGCTGATCCTCACTGACTTAACCCTCAATCGGGTCATGGGGTCTATACAACCCCAATCGACTTTTACTTAATAAAAAAAAAAGGGTTACACTTTATTTCGATAGTCACTTTAGACGTTTTATTAATTATAAGTAACTTTTCAACTACATGTCAACTAACTCTCATTAGAGTATTAGTATATTATAGTAGACTGTCAGTAGACTGTTAGGTTATGGTTAGGTGTTAGGATTTGGGTTAGGAAAATAAGTTTCCTTGTAGTCGCCAAGTTACTTATAGTCAGTTGAATGTCTGTTGGGGGACCAACAAAATAAAGTGTTAGCAGATATTAAGCGGACAGTCTACTAATACTCTAATGACAGTTAGTTGACATGTAGTTGAAAAGTTACTTTTAGTTAGTAGAATGTCTAAAGTGGATTATCGAAATAAAGTGTTACCAAAAAAAGTTCCCTTCATCTCAGTGGAATAAGATTTTGTGACTTTTCAAACATTATCTATCTATACACACACAAAAAAAAACTGGGCTTAATTCGGTAGGTTGTTCTGAAGGTATGTAAAAAAATGTTTTACACTTAGATTCAGATTGAAATAAATTAGAAATGTGAAAAAAACTAAACATATTTTCATCATGTGTCAAAAAAAATAAAATAAAAATAAAAAATCCAGCATAAAACTGGATTTTACAGCATAAGAAAATTTTTACACAGAAATGAAGGCCTAGTAGTAGAGCATAAATGCAATGTATCATAAAAAAAAAATAATATTTCATATGCAAGCTAATGGTGTAGTTGAGGAATTGTGTGGTATATGGATACAACAGTACTTTATATCTCCAAAAACACAGCATTAATGAATAGATGAGAAGTAAACAAAAAATATATATATATATTATTTGTATATGATTAAAAATGTAAATTTTTTGTACAATTACTCAATCAATTGTTGGGGTTGTATAGACCCCGAAGCCCAGAAGTGTAAACAGGAAACGAAGACCATTTGAAGGTTAAAAGATATTTAGAAAAATGTCAGAAACCATACAGTTTCCTGTGTGTTCAACAGAAAAAAAGAAACTCATTCAGGTTAAGAACAACTTGAATAAATGATGATAGAATTTGCATTTGTATTTTTGGGTGAACTATCCCTTTAAATACATCTTTTCATTGTGAAAAAGGTTTTTCAGTGCTTTTGCAGTTTGATTCTTATTCTTATCATACTAGTTCAGAAAAACTCAAAACTAATGACATGGTCTTTAGGAAAACTTATGGAAAAATAATATAAAAAAAAATCAATATGAATACGATACTTGCAATGTGGCTCAGTTTGATATCAAAATGAGCAGAAATGCATAGTGAATGTTCCATATATTGCCCATATAACATCTCCAGTTTAATGACAGACATTTAAAGGCAATTCTATCAAGCATTTGTGCTTGCATCCTTGTGTAGAGTACATTTACAGCCAACAGGACTTTAGAAAAGACTTTTAGAAACTGCTCTGAGAGAGGAAATCCACATATGATACACATTACACATACATAAAAATGCTAAATAGCTAAATAATCTGTAATGATCATTACAGATTATTAGAGTTTTTCTGTGTGCATATAAGATGAGAGAAAGAGACGTACTCTGCAGCCTGCGTGTGGGACTGTCTCCGTGCAGTGCTCGTCTCTGAAGGCAGGGGGAGCTCTTGGGCAGGGGTACCGATGAGACGTCATGCGTTTGCAGCTTATACCAGTGCGGCTCATCGTCCAGCAATGCTGTTTCCAGCTCTATGAGGATCTACACAAACATTTGTGTCACGTTCACATGCATACATACAACAAACATATCCGAGTTTATTCCAATGCATGTCAATGAATCTCTAGATTTGAAAAAATAACAACAACTTTACAAAAGGTCTCTCAACATATTACCTACTGTACACTTTTGCACTTTTGGCCTATTCTGGCAAGTCTAAGTGACCATGTTATGGAGAAGAGTGCGAATTTTAATGCAGTGTATAAGTAAATAAATTAAACTTGAAAGCAATGAGTTACTTTACAAAAAGTAACATCAAAAGTAATCTGATTACATAATGTAATGTGTTACCCCAGCATTGCTGATTACCACACATTAACTCTTATTTTAAATTAATTATTAAATGATCCTTACACTGCATCAATAACACATAATATGCATTAAAAATTTAAATTTTGATTGGATTGCTAAATGGTCTCTAGTCAGTTCTACTATTCTAAGACCAATCTCAGCTTTACAGCCACTAAATGGCACAAAAAAAAGAGATAAAAAGAAAATACATTGGAAGAGGAAACCTCAACTTCTGAATATCTGAGTCCATCTTGTCCTTACCTCTCCCAAGAACTCACTCTCCTCCTCTCTCACCCGGGCCTGGTCCCACAGCGTGATCTCCAGCATGCGTTCCCTGAACTCCCGCCGGTGGACGGGAGAGTACATAAAGGTCTGGTTCCATTTGGGCTCTAGTGATTTCTTTACCGTTTTTGTTCTTCTTTTGCTTTTGTCACTGGAGAAACAATTATTCAAACTGTTTTTATTTACCATCATGGTAAAAGAACCCAGGAACAATCACTGACATCGAATATGAAGAACAGGGTGGAAATGTGAAGCAGAGCACGGCAGATCTGCTCACAGGCTGTGTTCAGAATGGAATACTGTGAATACAAAATCTCTGAAATAAGACGTGTCATGCAAAAATAACATCACCTCACCATGTTGAATGCCTAATTCATTAAGTTGCATTCATCCAATTTCTTATAAAATTCTGGCATTACAATAATAGAATGAGTAAAAAAGTAATGTTGTTACTGCTTCAAGTCAATCGCATTGCATTGTGGGATATAGTATTGCACAGGGTTATTATTGTTGACTATAAAAAATACATTTTTATTAATTAAGAAAAGGATTAAATTAAATCAAATACATGAAAAACTTAGAAAAACAATGTTGCTATGACAACTAACTGAAAAAGGCAAGTTGAAAGCACTAAATTACTGTGTAAATAAATAAAAACGCTAAAACTAAAATAAAACGAAATATCTCCATACGACAGTGCTTTGCATACTGCATATTTTGGCCATAACACGCAATACTGTGTGCACAATATACATATTGCATACAGCATAAATAGTGTGAATAGTATGCCATTCTGAACATAGCCATAATGAAATATGTGATGAAAATACACATTACAATCTTTATTGGGATAAAAGTAACTGCCCCAATCTCACCTTCTGTCAGGGAGGAAGTAGATCTTCACATAAGGATTGAGTGGTCGGCCGTCTTCCCTTGAAGGCAGGTCCTTTGCGCCCAGTATGGTGACGATAAGCTGATGCCCGACTTTGTCATACCAAAGTTTGACCTGTAGGGGGACAAACACCAGAGCCTGCTTGAGATGAAGAGCGACTTTAAACAAGATGATTGATCATTTGTGTATGCATCCTGTTATTGTACTAAACATGCTGAGCTGCATGACAGACCAAACTCACTACTCGGACAAGTATGGATGTGACGGAAAAATACTTAGAAGTCAGAAATACACAGAAACAACACCAACATAACAAATACAACACTAGATCTTTTAAGCCAGAGCCCATACTTGCTTATAGTAAAAGGAAAAATAGCTAGTATATTCTATAGCTATAAATATCTCAGGCCACAGTGTAAAACATGCAATGAAGGGCGTTGCATATTGTATGTAAAAGAACAAGCCAATGTGTTACAAGGAGAGCTGGGTCAAACAAATTGTACCATTACACAATCCCCAACAGAACCAGCTGTTGCTGTACATTAAGGACGCTAATGTTGTCCAAAAGAGGACATTTGAAATATTTCTCATTGGAAATGTGTTAAACTAGCATAATGTTGACATTAACAGTAATGCATTATTTTTATATGCCCTGATTTTTGCTCCAAACATTAAAGGGGTCATGACATGAGAATTTCTTTTGTCATATCAGAGGTCTAAGTTTCAGAGCTTAAAACATCCTGATCATTATAAACAAAGTATTTGTTTAATCACGCTCTAAAAATGGCTCGTTTTGATATGGTGGGATCTATGATGTCACACAGGCAAATATATTTGCATATGACTGCCTCCAGAGCAAGACATCGACAAATAGATATACATCATCGCACCATAGGCCCCGCCCACTGGCGTTCAGTCGTTTATTGATGTTGATGTAGGAGTTGCATCGCATCAAAAGCAAATAGAACCCATTATAATCACTGGCACTCAACACTGGACACAGCATAGTGTTAGTGTTATAGAGTTTACGCATTTATATTTATTAAAAAAATACATGTCATGACCCCTTTAAAATAATTCACATCATGTTTCTTCAGGTACAAATGGATACAATTTGCTTATTTCACATATATTTGTTCTTGGGGGAAGAAAAAAAAAACCCACACAGGTAAAACAGGGACTGTTAAAGGTGCTGTAAATGATTTTATTCATTTTGCAAACTTGCAGACTTAGAAACAGAAATAGCCCTTTGTACAAAAACAAGCCAGCCAACCCGATGTCAAAATGATTGACAGGCAGAGAGACTTTCTGATTGGCTAGTTTTCTGACAGGCTAAAAAAAAACTACCTCTGCTGTCACAGAGACATGATTTCTCAGGACACTGATTTCAGTAATATTTCTCAGGTAACAGTGATATTTTCAGTGTATAAAAGCTTACAGCACCTTTAACAAATCCTATTAGCTGCAACATGAAACTTTCAGTAATGTTAGTACCGAACACAAATGTGCTTTGCATGATTAGTATAATTACAAATGTGAAATGCACTTTTTGAATCAGTCAGCATATGAATAAATAGAGTACACTGAATCAGATCCTTTCTAAAACGGTACATGGATGAGTATCAGGATTCAATGCAGTTTCATGTTACATGGAAAAAGAATCCAATTTTATGTCCCGACAAACTCTGCATCACTAAAACATTTAAAGAGACACAGTACTCCTCTGCCCGGGTAAATGGCGCAGGTGAACGTCTCACGGGGTTAGAGGCATTACATCATAACTCCAGTCAGGGGTCTCTTCAAATATTTTTGTGCTAATTGTATTTGCATGCAGAGGATTTATGCTTAAAAATATGCATAAAACAGCAACAGCAATGAAGGCATGATAGGTAAGGGGGTCTTTCAAATGTGCAATCTAAGATATTAAACAAAGCTGGAAATGCATCTGTGCATTATCCAATGAATTAAAGCACTAGAATAGAAGTGTATTTAGTAAACAGCAACGATTACCTGAACTTTAGGGCTAAAAGGCTCAATTCTTCTACTAAGGCTTTGGCTCTGGGTAAGTAAAGTGAATGAAAAACAATAAAGAGAAATGCAATAAAACTAAAACCTGAAATGACAATACCAGTTGTTAATGCAACACTAAGAAAGCAGAGCAGGAGATTCAACATATACATTTTAACTTTTTGATTTCTTTTACTATTTTCACTATAATGCAATTAACTGCTATCTTAATGATGAGCTCTAATGCTGCGGATTTTCTAAATTTTAGGAATGGATATTTCCAGTAGGTTTTCTAGAGCAGCGTTTCCCAAAGTGTGGCCCTCCTCAACCCTATAAATTGTTTCTTGAGTTTCATGAAAAATCAAAAGTATTGAAATCTCATGTATTTTCTTTTAAAATGACTCCATGGGCATCTCTTTATGGGAAACACTGCAGTTTACAGTACAATGAATCTCCTTCTCAGCAAAATACAAAGAAACAAGATTGTTATTTAACACACAAACACACCATATAATGTTAGAAATGATCAAATTCGATGAGATACAGAAAAGGAATATGAGACAACACATTTTTGTTTTGATCTTGTTAATGCACAATTAATTTTAAACTATTAACTATATTACACAATTAATGCACAATTAACTACCATCAAACAGTATTACCCTAGGATTACTAGTTTGTCATGTTCTACAAGCGTGTCAGGTATTTTTACACACACGACAGGCTGAATGAGGCCTGAATAAGTGATTTTAGTCTGAATAAAATGGATAAGTTGGGCAATTTCATATATTTTTCACCCTTTTCACTTTCTGGTGAAAACAGGAAGTTTTGTTAGCACAACTAAAGAAAATTAAAGCACAAATTAGGTAAATTACATAAGTTTTTTTTCATAATCGTGCCAAAGAATGCTGGAAAATGTAGTTTTATAAACCACAGATTTTAGGCCCTGTTTACACGAGAATGCTCGCGGGTGAAAACGTAAAAATATTTTATCAGATGTGCCTTTCGTTTACACGGCAACGGCGTTTTTAGGGCTTAAAAAACGCAAACAAGTGAAAACACCCTCCAGAGTGGAAATCTTTGAATACATTGAATTTCACAAACTTTTGCGTCACCATATGCTGGCGGATTTCCCACCCATAATGTTCGTATAAACGCAGAATGAAAAGTGATAACGCAACGCCACTTTTGCATTTTCTCTTCAGATCGTTTCCGTGTAAACATACCCTTAGTAAACTTTATTACTATTCTACATCAAAATTCGTATAGACCTAAACTGTATAGTCACATTGAAACTCTTTCTGACATGAATCTTTAACTGACATGGCGAAACTCTGCACAAGAGTTGATTATTGTGAACTTACTGTAAGCTGTCCCGATAAATACTGAGGGGCGTCCCGTAGCATTCCGGGGCTCATGGGAGACGTGACTGATATGGAGGGACGCTCCATCTTCTGTGACTCAAATGAACTTGAACCTTTGAAGAGATTGAGGGGAAAGTAGAAATATAAAGTATAAAACCACAAAACTAATCAGAGATTCCTTCAAAGCTCTGTGAAAATGTCTCATTAATGTCTCAGAGAATCCCATCATTTATACACACTAGACTGAGAAAATGTACTCACTGGACTCCAGTTGTGCGTGTGTGCTTTCTGGTATCCTGGGGATATCTCTGCAATGACAGTGGCACAGAGAAATCAATGGCATGTGCTTTAATGACCCTGAGCACCACATTAGTCTTGATGTGAAGTTTTTGGCAGGAGCCCAAACTCACAATCTAAAGAGAGTTCAGTTGGTCATGTGCTCTTTACAATTACAATTAGGAAAATTAGGAGGCTAACTGAGGGCAGCAGTTTTGT
The DNA here is from genome assembly GCA_038021265.1 of Cyprinella venusta. Taxonomy (NCBI): domain Eukaryota; kingdom Metazoa; phylum Chordata; class Actinopteri; order Cypriniformes; family Leuciscidae; genus Cyprinella; species Cyprinella venusta. The sequence continues at coordinate 29,848,530 of CM075874.1, forward strand.
TTGTGTCCATGTGAGCCAGCAGGCACTCTAAAGGGGTCATATCATACAATTTTTCACTGAAGTCCACTCATAATATTATGGAGAGGAAAAAAAGGGGAAAAAAAATCATTTTGCATGACATTTTTGATTGATCTGATGTCAGAAATTTACTAGATTTTTGCAATTTTTTTTTAATATTTATTTTTTTTAATTAAGAAAGATGTTTTGAGTTTTCAAAACTACAGTATGTTTCAACTGCATCTGAAAATATCAATAAGGATCTCTCATGATATGATACCTTTAATATAAAGGAGGTGAAAACAGACTTTTATCATAGAAAATTTAAGGCAGATGGGCCACAATGCTCATTAGCATGTTCATTTTATGAGTAATACCAATATTGCTGATCTAAAATGCTTTTGAGCTTTATTCAGAAACACACCTCAAAATGACAGCACAAATATATATCAATTATACTTAACTGGCAATTAACAAATATTTCAGTACTTTTAAAAATTCACTTCATCATTAAACTCACTAATCTCAGACTAATCTGTAACTCTTTTTGGCCAATTCATTAATGATTTGTTTGAAAGTAAGTTTGTTTTTGTAAGCAGCAGACAAGGGAAATGCTATGAAAAACTGTGATGGTATTTATTGTTTTTGTTTTTTTGTTTTTTCGTGTCATGAAACGAATATTTTTTAACCAAACTGATTAAGAGATTCTCATCTCTAAACCATAAGATATTTATATCAGTTATTAAATGCCCAAAAGCATTGCTTGTTTATCAGAACCAGCATAATATTCAAAGTTAGAGGTATCTGGTGTGTCTTTTGTAAAACTAAACTTTTTAAAATATAATTTCGACCTATAATGCAAAATTCACTTTTACATGGTTTGAACACGTGTCGGTAGTGTGTGTACACAGCCACCCTAAAATATCAAATATCCACCCACTACTTTTTTTTAATTGCATAAATATTGTCTCAAAATAAGGATGTGGGGTATTTTGAGCTGAAACTTCACAGACACATTCTGGGGACACTTAAATTTACATTATATTAATGTTATATGTCTTGTTAATGTTATATTACATCCCCTTTAAGTTCGTATGAAAACCAATTTCATGTCAAACTGAAAAACACTGTAGAGGAAGCCTTACCCAATGGGTCGAGAGACCACTAGTTCCACCTGAGGCTCTGGCTTTGATTCTAAAATGATATTGTAAACTTCTTTAAATGTGGCTCCTTGTAAAAGTCGGCCGTTCCACTCTAGGACCTGATCACCTACGAAACAAAAGAGAATCACATTACACATTCATTACTGCATTTAATACAAGAATAAACTGTTGGAGTAATAGTGCTACATACACTACTTTTCAAAGTACATTTGTCAGGTCAGTAAATTTGTTTTTTTGAAAAATAATTAATACCATTATTTATCAAGGATGCATTAACTTAATCAAAAGTGACAGTAAAGAGTAAAACGTTTATTGCTATAAAATGAACTTTCTATTCACCAAAGGAGTGTTTCATGAGCAGCAAATCAGCATATTAGAATGATTTCTTAAGGATCACGTGACACTGAATGACTGTTGCAAATTCAGCTTTGTCATCTCAGGAATAAAATACATTTTGAAATATGTATTTCGTCCATACTTGCTCTGTAGCAGCAGCGTAGCAGATCTAGTCTGCCAAGCCCAAATACATTAACACTGCCATATTCAATAACATGCTGAAACGATTTAGAAAGTTGTCATGACTAAACGTTATTTTAAATTGTAATAATATTTCATAATATTAATGTTTTTTACTGTTAAATAACAGCAGACTTCTTTCAAATTAAAAAAAAATAATTATTACTGACCAAAAAAATTTAAGACAGGAGTGTATGAAATACAGAAACATAGCATGTACCTGGTCTGAGGTGCCCAACCGTATCCGCTAAACTCCCTTTCCTTACTTTGGTGATGAATGCACAAAGTCGTCCAGACTCTGTCATCTTTCCCCCAACCACCTGTAAAAGACAGACACACACACACCAAACGATACAGTAATGAACTAAAGCTTTTGAAATTATAGCATATTCGTTTTTGCTGTGGTACTAGAATTGCGAACGAAAAATGCCAATTAAATTCCAGTGGTATCGGAGGTATCATGATCCTATAATGAAGGTTTGATGTTGCTAATGTAAGGTGAATATATTTAAAAGCTCATGGCTTTTTTAATCACGACTGATCGTACTAAAAAAATCTGTTTATAAACGAACTGCACAAGTTACACTGAACAGAGACAATGAGATTTTCAATGGTGTGTATATTATTTCTGTCCGCACTTTTGAAAAAAAAAAAAAAACGACCGTTGGAAAATGCCTGGAGGTCTGGGTCCATAAACCACATGACCAATCACTCTTCTGTGAGCATCATACAAATCAAATCCCCACTAATGGCAGCCCAGTGCAAATATACAAAGAAGATTATGAGCTGCCTCCTAGATAAAGATGGCTTTACATAATGAGTGGCATACAGCCGGGGGCGATCGTGTGTGTGCGAGCGTGTGTGTGTTTGTGTGTTTGACAAACTGCTGCTGGTAACGGATATAATGCACACGGTAGCACTCACAGTCAGCCATTCAGAAAGTTCGTTATCAGTAACGATTCTTCGTTTCTCTCCACTCTGCTGAACAATCCATGTAAGTGCTTTGACAACAAATACGAGCTTGGCATTTCTGCTTTTAAACTCTCATGGCCCTGTTAACCTCCACTGTAAGAGCTTTACTCCAATCATGTTTTTTTCACTCACGTCAATGAACAATATCAATGCATATTTTAAACAGTACTATGCATGCAGTCTTTAAAATAATCGTTCTGGTTTCATAATTTTAATGGTTCCATGGAGAACCTTTAACCTACAGTACATGGAACATTTCCATAGCACAAATGGCTCTTTATAATGGACAAAAAGGTTCTTTAGATTATTACAATATTCTTCACTCTTAAAAATAGATGTTCCAAAAAGATTGTTTTACAGTGATGTCATAGATTAGAAGAACCATTTTTGATTTCTAAAGCCTTTCAATGAACAGTTCTTTAAATAACTTTACTTTTCTTAGTGTGAAGAACACTTTAAAAATCCGTTCAAAACTGTTCACCGAAATGTGGAAAAAACAAAACAAATATTACATTGCTACAAAAAAAAAAACTTCCAGAGTACTGAAAAATAAACAACTACTTACAAGAAATGTTAAGATCAATTTTGAATGAATACTGCACAAATAATAAAATAGCATTACTTCATGCAATATTTGTATCCTTATTTTATCAGTTCACATTATTCGAAATAATGTCATGTTTGTTCGTAATTTATCAAAAACTTGACACACTTCTGAAATGACTTTCCTTTCAATTCAATCAATTCCTAATGGACAAATGGTCCCACCCTACTTTCTTGTTCAATCTCCTGTTTCTCTCATGAGATTACTGAAGTAAAATGGAAATGTTTCAGATTGGCTGCGTCTGAAATCGCATAATCTCTTGAGTAGATACTTATTTTGAATAAATATTTACTTTTCGACCACTAAAAAAAGTATGTTCTATATAGTACTGTATGAATATGTGTAGTATGTCATTATCATGTGAACTAGCTCAGTCATCAGTTGCGTCACATCACTGCAGTGCTGGGCGGTTTGACCAAAAATTTAAATCACGTTTTTTTGTTTTTTTTTGAATTAAGCCGGTTTTTTGGTTTTTCTCCAAGAAAGTAATCCAGTTACTTTACTGATTACTTATTTTCAAAAGTATTTAGTTACTTTACTAGTTTCTTTCCTAAGTTACTTTTCAAAAATATGATGCACGACCTGAATACGCTAAAGGAATAAACCTTTCAGCCTAATTCTATTCTTCCTGCATATTCCATCATCTAAAATGTAATCAAATGCAAAATGAACCTTTGGTCTAATAACACATTAGTACCTAGTCAAACTTGAGTGTTGGAAAACAGGAGCCAAAAGGAGCCATCTTTGGAAAAGAGTCGCGACAAGACAAAGCACGAACGCCGTGTCAAATGAGCTGAACCGTGTGAAGTTTAGCGAACATCTGAAATGTATGAACGGCGTTCGTGGTTCGACATGTCAAGACTGTTTTCCAAAGATGGCTCCTGCCTGTATACACAAAGTGGACTGTCTTTATAAAGTATCTTCGTATTAAACTGTCTGTACACTTACAAAGTTCTCAATGCTTCGGTTTGCATGTAGGGACCCTAGTGTGGGCTATTTTGAGCCTTGTTAGTGGCCATTTCTTTTTACTTATTAAATGCCCCCATATACTAGCATATATGCTAAACAGTTTTCAGAGATTAAACTCTTTACATTCGATTATCATGAAAACAAATCTCAGAGAACGGTCGACTAGGGTTCACTTTGCTCCGGAGTTGTCCTTCAACTTTATGTTTTATGTCATGTTTACTTCCTCTAGAGCAGTGGTTCCCAGCCACACTGCACTTTATGTATGTCTCCCTTATTTAATGAACCTGAATCAGATCATCAGCTTGCTAGAAAAGAGCACCATGAACTGGATTGAGTGCCATATAAACATACAAAATGTAAAAAATGATGATTTTTGCAGTAGGGAATTATTTTTCTATAGTAATTGACATAAATTTTGTTGACAGAGTTTGTATTAAAGCAGCTACAAAACCCTAATCAAAAGCAAAAGTGTGTGTCCAGGGGAGGCCGAGCGACTCACTTTCAGTCCCAGAAGAGCTCCGGAGTCGCGAGGGACGCTGCCGTCCTTCATGCGCTTGTTGAGCAGGATCCTGCCGATGAGTCGATCTCCGTCTTTGGAGGGCTGCCATGTGACCGGGTGCTGTCAGGTCAAAACCACAACAAACATCATTCCAGAACACAGAAACCTGCCAGTGCTGGTGCGGGGAAGGCTGAGATGAATTTCATCCGATTTATCACACAAACTCTGTTGTGATTTCAGGTGTTTCAAAAGAGTAAGCCACACGACGGGACAAATCAAATAATGTCTCATAGAGGCTTAAGGGATTAGCAAAGCCCAAAATGAAAATTCTGTCATCATTTACTCACCCTCATGTCACTCCACTCACCCCATGGATCACAAAAGTATTTGTGGCTGATATAACGTATAACGAAAGTAGATAGTAAAAAGTAGTTGTCCAATGTTAAATGGTAATGATACCATAATCTAAAGAGCAAAGTGGTCCATTTCCATGCACTTTTCATATAATAGCTCAGCATGAAATGTTGAAATATTAGTATTGTTTTTGGAGGCTGAAATTCTTCCACTGGAGCTCTGTGAGAAAATGATGACAGAATTTGTATTTTTTTTTTTTTTTGATAACCTGTTCACCAAACCAATTTAGCAGTAAAAAATAAATAAATAGAATGTCTTAAAATGTAAATCATTTTTTTAAAAGTCATTGTGGAAATGTGGTTAATTAAATGAATGACTCTAATATATCGCATCTATGATGCAATAAATCACTGCTCAATGTCAAATATGAACAGGAGACAAGTTCACATTTATGACATGCTGTCAATTACCACAGAAAATAATTTTGAATCATCCCTCAGTTGGTACAAACGTACAAGAATTGCTTACAGTAGAAAAATATAATGGAGGTCTGTGGGGCAAGGCATTCCAGATGGTTTTATAGCAGAAATGTGAAGCTTGCTTTTTTGCTAAAGTGCTTATTACTTTCTTTTTTTATAAATTGGCTATTTTCTGAGATATAAAGTTGTCTAAATTGTCCTTTTATTGGTGAGATGACATTTCTGCTTACATGTTACTGACGTTATAAATTGAGATGCAAAAAAAGAAGGAAAAAAAAGAATGAATTATAATAAGTTAATAAGTATGTTAGTATAATAAGGACAAGTTAGCAAGCCATTTTATCACAATGGTTACATATATAATGTTTAAAGTCTTCTGGATATACATACAGCAATGGTATAATGCCTTGCCCCATACATTTCCACACTGTTTGTAAAAGTAATTTATACTTAAACTACCATTCAAAGGTTTAGAGTCAGTTTTTGTTTTAACAATACAAGTCTCTTTTGCTTTAACAAGGCTGCATTTATTTGATTAAAAAAACTAAAATTGTGAAATGTTATTGTAATTTCTGCTTCAATATCATTTAAAATGTCATTTAATTTAATTAAAGATGAATTTTGGTAACACTTTACAATAAGGTTCATTAGTTAACATTAGTAAATACATTAACTAACATGAACTAACGGTGAGCAATGCATTAGTTACAGTGTTTATTAATCTTTGTTAATGTTAGTTAATACAAAAACAGCTGTTCATTATGCGTTCATGTTAGTTCACAGTCCATTAACTAATGTTAACTAATACAACCTTTGATTTTAATAACGTATTAGTAAATGTTGGAATTAATATTAACTAAGATTAATAAATGCTGAAGAAGTATTGTTCACAAATTGTACATGTTAACTAATGTAGTTAACTAATGTTAACTAATGAACTTTATTGTAAAGTGTTACCTGAATTTTCAACAACCATTGTCAGAAATCATTTTCATACGCTGATTTGCTGTTCAATAAACTTTTCTTATTATTATCAATGTTGAAAACTGTTTTCTTTACTTTTTTTCCAGGATTTCTTGATGGACAGAAAGTTGTTTGAAATAGAAATGTTTTCCAACACCTTAAAAGTCTTAACTGTCACTTTTGATCAATTTAATATGGAAGTTTGTTTCCGCCGCAGAATAAAACATTTTATTCTGCGCCTTTTTTGATGAATTTAATGCCTGAAATTTAAATTTCTTCAACAACAACCCAACATCTTACTGACCCCAAACGTTTGAATGGTATCGTATTTTTACAAAATGGTCAAAATTATTTTCTGTTATTGGCTAAGAGAGCGTATTACTTCATAAATGTCATAGCGTTTGGCGAAAGAGATGGTGTAGAGTTTGTGTGATTGTCTTGCTGGGAGTGACATGCACCCATCACATGCAGAGAAAAGCCCAGCAGTCACGGACAGAGACCAAATCCATCGTCACCACAGCCGAACCCCAGCACCACATCCAGCAAACACAAGCCCGGGGGGAATGGAAGAAGAAACACAGACGATGTTCAAACCGAAAGCGAGGAGAACAGCATGGAAAGGCCCACAAACACAAACGGTGGAATCCCGTGATCCATAACATGGAGAGCAAAGGAATATGACAGTGGAAAGGGAAAAAAGAAAAACAAACTTTGTGGCAAAACAAATCCTGGCTGGCCATCTCTGAGCGAGTGAGCGTGTGTTTCGGAGCGGAGCGTGTCTGGCGGGAGAAGGGGGGAAGGAGTGAGGATTCGAACCAGTGAGGGGGTCTAGGGCCCTACCGCGGCTGACGGGGCCACTAACACGGCAATAACACACGAGGCTGAGAGGGCATGCAGCTGACGGGGGAACCCACATTCCCTAAGTGCCATGACAAAACACACAGTCACACGGTGGAGTGATTCGCTGCTATGTCGACTACGGCAGCTGCGGCTAAGAAGCAAACGATCACAGAGCAAGCAAGAGGCTCCCCAGCTACTGCCACAGAAGAAAAAAGTTTCAAAACTGAGGAAAACTTAACTAAAAAAAAACTTAAAACAAGTGAAGGAACAGTTCAACCAAAAACGTGATTTTGTCATTATTGTTCATGATGTTCTGAACCCGTACTTTTTTCCTTCCATGGAACAGATAAGGAGAACGATCATGGACCTCTTTTCCACACATTGAAAGCATAAATTGACATGATGCTGAGTCACATGACCAAAAGTTATGTGCAAGATTACACGTGTTATAAGAATAATTCACTTTGAAATTAATGTTTGGTATGTTTTAGCTTACCTCAAGGGCATCCAAGATGTAGGTGTCTTTGTTTCTACGGTATTTTCAATTTTTATATTTTTAGGTCAAACCGTTCTTGTCTGTCAGTCATATAATGGAGGTCTATGGTCACCACCTCAAAGAGCATGCAGAGAGAAGACCAAATTAAACATGATTTATTGACTGGTAAATGTAAGTACACATTGATGGCCTAAGACCCGAAACGAGCGGTTTGTGTGAGAAAACGAACAGTATTTATAGCGTTTTTACCTCTTGTAATCACAGCCACGTCCAAGTGATCTGAGGGTGCGGGCGCTTGGGTCTGCAACAATATAAATACTGTTCGTTTTCTCACACAAACCGCTCGTTTCGCGTCTTAGGCCATCAATGTGTACTTACATTTACGAGTCATTAAATCATGTTTAATTTGGACTTCTCTGTGCATGCTCTTTGAGGTGGTGACCATAGACCTCCATTATGACCGACAGACAAGAACGGTTTGACCTAAAAATATATCAAAATTGAAACTACTGCGGAAACAAAGACACCTACATCTTGGATGCCCTTGAGCTAAGCTAAAACATACCAAAAATGTATTTCAAAGTAAACTATCTCTTTAAAGTGTAAGAGATTGCATTGTGAATGAAACTTACATTTCAGTTGGTTTCTGATCATAGACACTACTGTTCAATAGCTTGGTTAAAAAAAAAAAGATTTGTTTTTTAATGTTTCTGAAAGAAGTGTATTAAGCTCGCCGAGACTGCATAAAATTATAGTAAAAGCAATAATACTTTAAAATATTACAATTTAAAATAACTTTTAATATTAAGAATGTAATTCATTCCTGTGATGCAAAGTTGAATTTTCAGCATCACTCCAATATTCAGTGATAATCCTTCAGAAATCATTCTAATATGCTGATTTGCCGCTCTAGAAAAATGTATTCTTCTTCTTATTATTGTTGAAAACAGTTATGCTGCTTTGATTTATTAATTAATTTAAAATATTTTGCAACATTATAAATGTCTTTACTGTCACTTTTGCTGAGTATTAAATTCGTACTTCCCTTCAAAAAAAAATTAATCTTAGTGACCCTGAACTTTTGAACGGCAATGTAGTTTTAGAAGATCTGAAATATTGCATATGTAGACCATTTTCATGGCAACTGTGTGGTGTTTATGTCCATTTTAGAGCCTGAAAGTTATTGATCGCTGTCTGCTTTCATTTTATGATAAAAAAAATCCTTTTTGTGCTCCATGGAAAAAAAAAAAGAGAGAAAAAAAGTAATACGGGTTTGTTAAATGATACCAAAATGTTCATTTTTGGGTGAACTATCCCTGCCACATCCTAAAAGAAAATCAAATCAACATCTCACCTATCATTAGCGACATCAAAACAAAGACCATGTGAAAATGGAACAAAATGAAGTAAATGAAAAGTTCAAACAAAACAAGATCAAATCAAATCAAATCAGTGCAGGCCAGAGAGGTCCCAGTACCTTCTCACTATGGCTATGTTCCTCGTTTAGAGTAGTGCTACTGCACGTATCAACCCCCGAGTCTTTAACCTGGGGTTCACACCACTCAGCATCTTCTTCCAAAGAGTGGCCCCCAAAGCGCACCATTTTCTTTTGGCCCTCAGATAAGGTGTGTGACTGCTCAAAAGTTTGTCTTTTTCCCCTTTGACTGTCCCCTACAGACATGGGATAAAAACAGAAAGAAAAAAAAGACATGCAGAAGTGAAAATAAATCAAAAGAACCATGAAATGACAGAGTGACAGAGAGAGAGAGAGAGAGAGAGAGAGAGAGAGAGAGAGAGGTGGGACATTAGGCTCCGCATGTCTCACCAAAGACATTGAGGAAGCATCGCTGCTATGCCACGTTGTATGATCCCACCAGTGGCCATCCAAATCCCCTGTGAGCACCACACACACATACACACACAATCCCAGAACGCACACATACAGCAGAGAGCAGAGGTAGTTTGTGAGGACAAAAGAAACAGAGACATGTGGGGGGGAAAGACACTGTATATTCACTCGTTCATATTGTTAAATATGTCAGACGCACTCATACGTACACTCACACTTATTGTACACATTGATTATTACACTCATAACTGTTTTTATGCAACCTAACTATGACAAATCAGGCAAGTAACAAGAATATAAAGAATCGTCCCTTTCAATGCTACATAATGCGCTTTCGTACAAAACTACAGAAGAGGTCAAACATTTGCACAGCTCAGAGAAACTTGGACGACGTCGCTATCTTCAAAGTCTGACTACACTGTAAACAATGCTGGGTTGTTTGAACCCAAATTTGGGTCAAATATGGACAAACACATTCAAATTTTAACCAAACTTTTTTTAATTGCATTTTTAACCCAACATTTGGGTTTGTCCATATTTGACCCAAATTTGGGTTGAAACAACCCAGCATTATTTAGAGTGTGATAAGATCTGAAAAGATCTTGCGACTGACCCGTTAATACACTTTATTTGAGGGGGGTAAAACACACAATGTTGGTGCATGCATACTCTCTTAACCTGCATTCCTGCATTTGGAGAGATATGACAATCATCTATGACATCATCAGGCACAACATTGGATGTGGTCATTGTAAATGACATCATCCAATATGACATCATAATCAGATAAAAACCATCAACTGTGATGCCTTTACATATAACATATGGCTAGATCAAATCAAAAGTGATATAATCCGAATATTACATCAGATATGGCTTGATTAAATAGCATAGTAAAAAATACATCTAAATATAATAAAATGCATACCTAGTTTAGTCATGAAACTCTAACATGCCACTGATCTTTCTGTTTTACCGTGGTCTAGCAGAGCGAGTCTGTGTACAGTCACAACCTATTAACATTTACATTTGAGATACATATTGTGTTTCAAACTACTCTGAGGAGAGTTGTCTGAAATGATTTGAGCAACACAATTATTTTAATAGATTTAGTTTAACTTCAGTAAATATGGCATCATCAAATACCATGCAATATTCATCCAACAATAGAGAGCCTAAGTCCCGCCCCTCCGCTTCCGGCTCATGGGACCTTATTTCGGAAAAAATATGAATGGTAGTCAATGGCGAGAGACAACTTATCTTTTTATTCCGTCTGAACTGTGCCCTGAATTACACATATGATGTTTGTCAATTTAAAAGATAATTCTGAAAGTCAAAAACGTCGCAGTTTGTCATACAACAGAAGAGTAACATTTAGTTTTATGTGAAAATCGCTCTGTGAACTACATCTCCCGAGAAGCAAAACAAGATCCGCTGCTCGTGTGTGTGCAGTCTGGTACAAAACACTCAGGTAGGACGGCGTAACGTTACGATTATAACGTAAGACTATAGAAACAATGACAGACAGCCTCGGTAAAGTTAGCTTCATTCATTGAGAGAAAATGTGCGCCTTTGGGGTTTGTAGTCTTTGTAATTACGTATTTTCACAGTCTTATACCTCAACGGTTTTACATCAAACTGCGACTTTCTTTACTTTAAAATGTATCTTTTAAATTGACGAACATCATATGTGTAATTCAGGGCACAATTCAAACGAGATCAAAATATTTGTTGTCACTCGCCATTGACTACCATTCAATATTTTTCCGAAATAAGGTCCCATGGTGGTCGACCGGAAGGGGAGGGACTTAGGCTCTCTATATAGTAGCATCATAGTGACGTATCTGCAATGTGCTTAAGCCTAGGATGTGTGCATGTGTCTTAAACATCAAATGAACAGAGCAACCAATCATACAGCAGCTTAAACAACAGACACTGATCTACATATGGGACTCATTACATTAAACTCCAAAACACCAGCGCAAGTGGTAATGACGGAGAACTGCAGACATATGAGAATTAACAAACAAAAGAATAAGTGGTAGTTTAAGAAGCAGCCTAAAGCTCTTCCTAGTACTCGCAGAAACCTACTAAACGCAATGTTAAGGTCCTCCAAAAGTTATATAGGACAAAAAAAAAAAAACTAGAATTATGCACGCCATGAATATCCTTAAGAACGTCAGAAACAAAAGGGAAAAATAATCTGGAACATTTATTTGATTTTATTGAATCGAATTTAACTTGAAAACTTGATAAGATGATTATTCGTACCAAATTAATGACATCTCACTTTATATAACACTTAAAATAAAATAAAAAGACCCATACAGTAATGTACACGTATAACTACTACTAACATGGTCAAAAGTATTCATTTGAATTTAAGTGACAGTGGCATGACGTAAAGGCCAAGTATTGTCCTCTATATTTAGCCCATCCAGTTAGTGCACACACATTAGGAGCAGTAAGTATTGAACACACACACACACCCAGAGCATTGGGCAGCCACTGCAGCGGGAAGTGATTGTGGGCACTTTCGCTTTCACAATTCCCTCATCTTTACCACATTTAAGGTGATTTCAGGTAAATTACGCCATGTTTTTCCAATCATCTCAAAAGGTGGCCCAAATTACCTGGGACAAAACAGTAACAGTAGCTACATTAATTTCAGTGCACATTCACACTCGCCACTTATCTCTGATATCATCATGCTATCCTTCTGAAGCACTGCTGTGTCTGCTCTCACTCTCTCTCTCTATGTGTGTGTTGGTAGTATAAGCGTGCGCGCAGTGGTCTTAGAGGCAACGTTCCGGGATCTATTTCTCTTTCACTCTCACGTTCTTGGCAGAAGGCGGAAGTGCTGATTCAGGCCTCAGCACAGCTCCCAGGCCGCTAGTGCACGGCTCTCCATCACTCTGACAACTCAATAAAAACCCAGTGTAAACTATTAATTGGATCATTAATTATTGATGCTGTTTTTACTACGAGTGAAGGAGACAGGAGAACAGAGAGAGAGACAGACTGAAGAGCGCGACATGGCGTGCAATCATAAAACGAATATTGATATTGATATTTTTGAAGGTTTTGAACAGGACAACTGAAGATGTGATCTGATTGGTTCCCCTTGGCATGATATAGAAAATGGAGAATGAATCATGTTCATTCACACGTGCTGCATGTTTACCCGATTCACTAAAATAATTAAGCCAACCAATACAGAAAAAAAAAATTAAATGATTATGAATTTAAATTTGGTATATTTACATTTCTGATTTTCAATGCATATTTTTAACCTTTATTATTTACTACGTAAATATTATTCGTATTTACAGTTATCTAAAAAAATAATAGTAAAAGATAATTAACTTTAAAAAATATCGATTTTAAAATATTTAATTACATGTATTATATATATATATACCTCAATTTCAATTTCAAATGAGCTTTATTGCCAGTATATACAGTTGATATCATTTTAACTGAGCACTTCTTTATGTTTTCCCCTCTCCAATCAACGTTTTAATCAAAGTACGCCTTTCCTGTTGTTTGACACCATTTTTTTTTTTTTTTCACAGAATGAATAACCTCACTAATTGCTATTATTTTGAACACACGCCTTTCAATTAATGTTTCAATTACACAGAATCAGCAGCGTGCATGTCATGGCTGTCGGGTCTGTTACTCTACTACCTCAACTAGTAAATTATTTGACATGTAGAAATATAATTTCTAACAAAAACAGTGATTGATCTGGTTAGTGAAGTTGGACTGCTATAATAATTACATTAAAACTTAAAAATTTAGTAACACTTTAATTTGATAGTCCACTTTATATATTCTACTAACTATCAGTAACTTTTCAACTACATGTCAACCAACTGTCATTAGAGTATTAGTAGACTGTCAGCTTAATATCCGCTTACACTTTATTTATATTTTTTGGTCCCCCAACAGACATTCAACTAACTATAAGTAACCAGTCTACTGACAGTCTACTATAATATACTAATACTCTAATGAGAGTTAGTTGACATGTAGTTGAAAAGTTACTTATAATTAGTAGAACGTCTAAAGTGACTATCGAAATAAAGTGTAACCAAAAATTTAAATTAAATAAAAAAACTTGGCGTACACAGCAAATCATTACTGATTTCAATCTATTTTCACTGTTGCTAACACTAGCAGCAATTCTTGCGATTTCACCAAAACCTCATCTAGGCTACCTATAGCGAACAAGCCATCTTTATTGTTGAGCTCTGTAAATGTAAATAATGATGGGTGATGTATTGATCAAACAAGCTGATGGTGATTTATTGCTATGTTCAGACTCACATCATGCTTTAATCACCACTTAGGCCTACTAAATATCTTCTAAGAACCTTTTTTACAGTCTATGCTAAGAACACGTACAGTACTGAAACATGAATATAACCCTGTGGACACGAGAGAGTTTCAAACCTTTTCTCTGGTTCTGTCTGCACATCTGCCGATCGATAAAGAGGAGAACAAAAAGAGAGACCACTACACTAAATCACATGTGGATCTCCGGCTGCACGTCAATGTTTTTACAAAGCTTTAGCACATACCCATCACATTTCTACAGAGAAACAGGCAATTTCTGCTGAAGAGCAGAAGAAATGAGTAATATGCATATAGCTGAATGTAATTGTATCTGGAATGGGTCATTTTAGAGCTGCATGATTAATCGTAAACACACGCACACAAACTTATTCCTAAATGACAATGATTCGGCTCTGTCTATTAAAACTTTGACAAATACGATCACACAAAACTGCTTTGGTGCTGCGGCTCAGCCATAGAGAGCAGTTGTCATGTTTAGGTATGAAACACTCTTTTCCATGATATTGCATTCTTATTTCTGTGATTCAATATGTTAAAATGATCACAGAAGTACTGGGGTAAATGTTTATAGTTGACAATGCATTAAAAAAAATCAATCTTTCATTATTGAATCATTTACTCAAAGAGATTTGTTCAAAAACGTTGATTCATCAAACAAGTCTTTCAGTGAGCCATTGAATCATTCATAAATCGATTTTAATATAATTAATTCAAATGAATTAAAAATCTTAAAAAGACTGCAGCAATTAACATTTTGTCAGAGCCCATAGTACATTACATGTTATTTTGTTTAGTTGTCTATTGATAGTTGTGGGGAATCGGATGTCAATATTAAACAAACAAACAAAAAATCTCGGTTCTCAATTGATCAAGAATCGCACAGCTCTATGTCATCTGGATAAGCTCCGCCTCTAATGTTTTCTGATCACGATGGGGTTTTTTGGGTTCATTACATAATTTGCCCAGAATGATCTGTTGTCTTTTGGACTGGTCTGAGAGCAGGTCTGAATGCAGAGCGAATCCAAGCAGCTTATCCAGATCCCAAACCAGGCCTGCAGCCAAGCGGATGCCATGGTAACCTGCTTTCACCTCATTACATCTGATCTTCAGCCGGCAAAACAAATAACGTCAAAACCTGCATTCAGAACAGGAAGCCTGAAATAAACCAAATGTCTGCTGCTCAAACAAAAATGACAACCAGTTCATGGCTAAAGTTGAACTGTAATAGTGTCCAAAGCAGTGTTGTGCCTGAACGCGTTCATATTTTGGGCGAATGTGAACTGAACGTACTGTATTACTACCTGATGAACATTACTGTGAACGCATGCTCTCTCAGTTTAAAGGGATACTCCACTTTTTTAGGAAATAGGCTCATTTTACCACTCCCCCAGAGTTATACAGTTGGGTTTTACCGTTTTCGATTGTGTTCAGCCGATTTTTTTATATTTAGAAGAATATCAGTAACTAGAGAGTTTCTGATCTTTTTTTTTTTGTCAATGGGACCAGAAATGGTCTGGTTATTGATATTCTAAATGTTAGAAATCGGCTGAATGGATTTGAAAACGGTCAAATCCAACGGTCAAATCCCCCCTTCTCCAATTGTAGAGATATGGACCCTCATATCTCCCAATAATAAGAGCGACCATCTCTGATTTTGTTTCATACCAATTTCTGCTCCACTAGCATCACATAAAAAAAAAATTGAAATTAAATTCAGCCAATCTGCTATTGGTCAAACAAAGAAGTAGCCCTGCCCTAAACTCACACCGTTGGCTAAGCCACTGTTGCTATGATCAAAAAAACATAACAATGTTTTGAAAGCACCTATGTTTACACATTTCTGGAAAATATATCTAATTATATTTCTCTGAACTAGCACATTTTAACTGGGATAGAAGAAAGTATTTTAATATTTTTTTAAACCCACACACCTTAAAGGGATCATCATTTACCCACCCTCAAGTTGTTCCAACCCTGTATGAGATTTTTTCCTCTACTGGACACAAAAGAAGATATTTAAAAGAAGAAACCCCACAGTATACTATGGGGTCCGTCAACTGTCTGGTTACCGACATTCTTCAAAATATCTTGTTGTGTGTTCAGCAGAGGAAAGAAATTCATACAGGTTTGGAACAACTTGAGCGTGATTAAATTATGACTTGGGTATGCTAGCTATTTAGAGTGAAGAAAATGTGTATATAAACCAGCTGAACCAATAACACAATGATGAAATCAAGTAGAATGGCCGATTGTCGATTTATAAGCATGCAGAAACGCCACTATCCCTGGAGTATCTCCACTGAGCTCGGCTCTCATGTGCGATAAAGCTGACGGGAAAGGCAGTCTTATCTGGCCTGGTGTGCCCTCCCCTCCTCCCTAAAACCCACCTGACCTTCAGAGAGAGCGTTACTCCACTCCTCTGGTTAGAAGTGTGGCTGTGAAACCTGGAAGAGCGGGACATCAATAATGTACGACTGTACTCTGGGTTTTGTCCCTATATGCTTATATAAGTGGCTCGGAATGAGTTGTTCTTTCTGCAATTCCCCGTCCTGCCACACAACACAAAAACCTTCCTGTTTGTTGTCAACGCAGTAAATAAAATGCATGGGAGATGCAATTAATTGTAATAAATTAGCAGGACATGTCGCTAAGCTAATAACTTGATACTTTAATATGCATAATAATACAAAACTGAGAGTAATAATTTACGTTTCAGTACTAAAACTACATTTGTAATCAATATTTCGCTCAACTCGTCCACCTTTTCAGATTTTTTTTACATCCATCTCGTCACAATGTATTCTTGCCCACAACTAACACAAAACAAAGGTGCACTTGATTTGTTAACTTCACTTTTAGAAAAAGGAGTGTGTGCATTTGACTTTTTCTTGGACACCTAAGCACATTTTCTCATTATCACAATGCATTCATTCATTTAAATCAACATACTGTTGCAATGTATAAATACTTAACAATAATATACCCTTGTGGGAACATGTTTGGCTACATTTTCTTCAAGAAAAATATAAGATTTCTCAAGCACCCTACTTATTTCTTATAAATAAGTGCACCTATAATATTAATATTTATGAGACAACACAGTAATCTCATCTCTTTTTCTCGCTTGCTCTTATATTTCTCCCTTTCCTTATCTCTGACTCTTTCTTTTCCACTATATTCCTCTGTTATGTAACAATCCATTACATCTGATCTGAAGGAACCAAGACCCAGCAATATCTGTCACTGGAGGACAACAGAGAGAAAACAGTACACACTTACAAATACACAGAGAGAGAAAGCAATGCACATACTGTAAATGGACACCAGTGTTGGAGAGTAACTAACGACGAGGGATTTTCTAGCAGCTGAGGAAATGATCAAAAACTTTTGCCTGAATTGTGTGGGTATCCAATTTATTCCAGTAAATGAATCAGTTCAAAATGAAGCGATTCACTGATTCATGTCTTTTTATAGCTAAATATTTAGATAAGCACTGCTTTTCAGCATTATGTTTCTGACTTCATTGAAGTTAACTACTTTTTTATCGTAGCTTCTATTGTAGCTATCTACTTTTTAGTCATTTGACTGTAGTTCAATTACTTTAAATAGCAGTTTTAAAGCTTCTCCAACACTGACAGACACAGTGACTCCTCTTGAAAGAAATACACACATCTCTCCTCATACTCCCTTGATCATACACTCACACACTGGCCATTCACATACACACACTGTGAAACATCAGCATCAATCAAAGGTTATCAGCATATTAAATATTATTCTCAAAGTATTTAATTTAATTACTTACATGTAAATAAAACAAATATTAGCAACAGCTTTAATCTATTAGCATTAGATCTTCATTGCATAAACATTCACTAGTTCAAAAGTTTGTGGTAAGGTTTTTTTTTATGAATACTTGTATTCAGAAAGCATTTACATTTTATGTTAATGCTTTATTTTGAACTAATCCTGAAAAAAAGATCACCGTTCCCACAAAAATATGACAATATGATGATAATAAGAAGAAATGTTTCTTGAGTAGCAAATTAGATTTCTGAAGGATCATGTGACACTGAAGACTGGAGTAATGATGCTGAAAATTCAGCTTAAATAAATTACATTTAAAAAAATATTCAAATATAAAAAAAGCTGTTTTAAATTGTACAAATATTTCAAAATATTACTGCGTTTACTGTATTTTGAATCAAATAAATTCAGCCTTGCTAAGCATAAGCATCTTTTTCAAAAAAAAAAAAATCTTACCAACCCCAAACTTTTGAATGGTAATTTATATTCATAAATATATATATAATTTATAAACAGCTGCATTACCTTTCTCGCTCACAGACTCACTCTCGATCTCCACGTCCTCACAGCTGGTGTACTCGGGTGTTGTGGCCAATTCCTCCTCGGAGCTGCTCAGCGACACCTGCCTCATTTTTCCGCCCCTCTTGGTCTTGTGAGGTTTGGGCGGCGGCGGCCTGACGGACTCTGATTGGTCGGAACTGAGCGAGTCGTTCCGCAGCATGCTGTCCATCTTCTCTCGTTTACTCTTCCGCACGGCCGAGGCCGGATCCAGAAGTTGCTGCCTGTGAAGGGAGTCCACATTGGGGGGACTGTGGTTGGACCTCCAGTGGGTTTGTCCGGGACCCGGCGAGTAGTTGGGACCTCGCAGGGGCCCGAGGGGCTCCTCCATCTCGGTGTACGCCAGGGAGACATCGCTGTGGCGGCGTTCGTGTCTGAAGCGCGAGACCTCGGCATGCATGCGCATCTGCTCCTCGTAAGGTTGCGGTTTGACTGGGTATCGGGCCAGATTGGGGTCGCTGCGGTAGCGGTTCTGGTACTCCTCCTGCCGCTGGCGCTGCAGCTCGTGCTCGCTGAGGGGCGGGCCGTCGGGCAGGAAGCCGGGTTCGGGAGGGTACTCTTCCTGAGAGTGCCAGCCGCCCCGTCGAGCACGGTACGCCCCTCGCGCTACCTCTGCGTCCTCGTAGGAGCGACCGTAGCCTCCCCGCCACTGGCGGTCTCCGGCCCCGTAGTCAGACGGTGATCGTGGCATGCCGCCCTCCCCTGGGGCATACTGCGAACGCTCCGCCTTTCCCTCCCTTTGGTCGTATTTTTGGTTTGGATCCCTGGTTGCTGATGGGCTTCTTTTCCTGTCGGTCAAAAAAAAAAAAGTGAAGTTATTAATGACAGCTCTAATCTTTAATATGTGACCAAAAAGGAATGGAGATATTAAGATATTATACACATTAACATCATCATATTCTGTAAAGCTGCTTTGAAACAATGTGTATTGAAAGAAGCACTATACGCACAACCGGCACATCCGGGAACTTAGCTGTCAATTTTGTCTCCGCCCCCTTTTGGGGGAAAACAAACTAGACTCCCCATAGACTTCAATACAAAATAACGTCAAAAAGCAACGTCCGTACACAGCCGACAGGCGTAAATAACTTAAGAAATCATTTATATAAACATGTCAAGTAATTATATGTCCACCCTGCCTGCCATAGTGCGTGAAAAATACATACACAAACTTAATTTGGCTAATTTAAATACATGTCCCTTTATTCTCCCAGCGTCAAATTGGGGTAACAACCCCACCCAGTGGCCAGAGGTGTCTTACCCGGACATTTACTTTTACCTCGTCGAGTCACGAGGTAAGCGAGTGAATGATTTTATTTCGCTTTTTAAAGTAAAAAAAACTTAATGTATATCTCATGAATTAATGATTATGATGGCAGGTAGCCTGGGCTAGTTGATAACGGGCATAAAAAATGTATCTTTCACGCTCTATGGCAGGCAGGCTGGACATCCGGTGTATATAAGTGATTTCTTAAGTTATTTACGCCTGTCGGCTGTGTACGGACGTTGGTTTTTGCCGTTATTTTGTATTGAAGTCTATGGCGAGTCTAATTTCTTTCCCACAAAAGTGGGCGTGAACATTCTATGATGACGCAGCGCCGGTTGTGCGTATACATTTGACTTGACACGTTTTACAACCCAACGACACAAAAATCAACCTATGCATGTAATTTCTAGTATATTAAAAAAATGACTTTCCCGCTGACATGATTTTGAATTTTTATTTAGTTCTTATATAGACCCACTTCACTTTTATTCTGGTATAAACAACTTTTCAAGATCCAATCAATCCCTGATTCGTAAAAAGCAAATCCCATCCTACACTCTAAAAAATGCTGGGTTGTTTTAACCCAATTTTGATCCAATTTTGGATCAAATATGGACAAACCCAATTGTTGGATTAAAAAAATGCAATTTTTAAATTTAACCCAACAGCTGGGTTTATCCATATTTGACCCAAAATTAAGCTAAAATAACCCAGCCTTTTTACATTTATAAAAAATGTAACCAGCGAGTGTACATGTATGCTGTTAAACACGTCAGATTACACAAGTAAAACAGTTTGCAAAAAAGCTTTAACAATAATGTTAAAATCATTACACTTCCAACTATAAGAAACATATGCAAACTTGCAAAGTCAGCATTAAAATCCTGTTACAAATGTAAATGCGTGTCATCGGATGCTGAAACCAAGTATGAATCCAGACAAAGCAGCAACACCATCTAAACTCTCAATGTGATTTTTTTTTTTAAAGCAACATCTCATTTTAAAATGCATGCTGTGTTTACACAAATAACCTGCCGCTAATGTGGTTACAGCAGTGCTGGCTGTACGTGTCAGAAAAGACAAATGACACCAGTGTCCCTGGCATACAAGTTTCATTTTCAGAGGGAATACGAGGCTTTGGCTCACAGGAAGCCCAGAGAGATGATGGAGAGAGAAAAAAACTGCATCTACATTGAAGAGGACAGTTTAGAGTCTTGAAAAGCCACAATGCGTCCGCTCTTCCCTTACTGCATGTTTGTGTGACTTCACAGAGTTTAGCAGGTTTGTGCTTGTAATTCATTGATAATCACATGGAAGCAGCTGTAAAATACACTAAAAGGGAAACATCTGTGATCTTACAATGAATTATCTAATCCTACAAACAAGTATTACACCTCTTCTGCCACAACACACTTCAATTATCACTTAAAACATCAAAAATGAGATGAGCTAAAAATCCTAAAAGACTCTTTGATCAGGCCAAAATCTGAAGTATTTGATCGTCATTTTGACATGTTCACTCACAGACAGCCGATTAATGACTGCAGCGATAAAATGTTACCTCAGATGACAATCTGTCAGTGTCAGTAGATTTGACGCACACTCGCACAGTCCTGTAGTGTGGCTTCTCGCCACGACAACAGCCATATCAAAAAACCAATAGGAGTGCAGAACAACAAACCCATATTTGCTCCGCACACATCGTCTCCATTTTTTTTTCCCCCCAAGAGAAGCTATGATGAAAATCAAGGCTAGAGATTGTTTTTTGTTTGCTAGCCACCATCCCTATCCCACATGCAAATGCAGCTCACTCACAGAACAGGTTACGGATTGATGATGTAAAACTCCTCTCTTTCCTCTCATAATATATAAAGGTATCCCTTTAAGAGGTCTTGAACTAATTTATCAAACTAGATGCCTTAGTTTGCAACAAAAATTATACAAGACAATAGGCATCCTCTGTTTGATCAAATTTAAGTGATTACCCTCTGGTCGAAGATTTAGGATGCCAGCCATTTTTAAAAATAGGGGGAAATATTCCTTCTTGCCACGGGCAGTAAAATTATTAAATGATAGCCTAGGTAGTGTTGGCGTTGAACGACCGGGTCTCAGTGATGATTATTTTTTCCCCCCCTGTATTTATGTATATTGTTGGTCTTCAACGCTCGCATGCTGAAACACAAGCAACAAAATGTCCCTAAGGGGATAAAAGTGCAATCAATCAATCATCATAAATTTCAATTATGCAGATCATTGTTATGCATGCTGAGCAGTCTCTATATGAACAAACAACTGTCATCAAATTCTTTTGAAAACAAAATAAATCCACATGAACAAACATTTCTCATCAAATTCTTCTCAAATCACATAACCTGAGCTATACAATACACATTCATTTTATATTGAAGCTACTGTTAGTCAAAGTCTTCTTTTTTGAGGATAAACATCAAAGATAATTTTCATCCACCTATTTTTAAGAGCATTTTGGGATATTGCATAAAAAACATGGATGAAAATACCAAAATGCACTTAAATTCTAAAAATGCACATAAAAAACGTATGCACTCTACTAAACAACGATGGAAACACATTTACCGAATAAATTCCACGGTGCGCATCAAAAAAGACATGTGACTGCGATGGGACGGCATAACTCGACCAACCAGAAGACCAAACTAGTTGCACAGCGTCTGAAATGCTGACTTGGTCATTATAAAATGCCTGAGCAAAGTTCAATATAATAACCTAACCGAACAGTCTAATACGACAGCAGGTATCCACCTCAGAAAGCAAGATAACGTGTTTGTTGCGTTTTATCGAAATTCACAAAATTATTACAATGGTTTCTTCTATTGCAGCAACTTCTAATTTTCTAAGTGATATTCAGCAGCAGTTAATCCGGAAGTAATGATTTTATTCTCTTTGAGAAACTCTATGGAAACGGTGCGTTAATCGCAAATGTTTTATGCGATATTCCAAAACTTTGCATAAGTTAAATTCACAACTTTGGATTGAAACATAGCTACTGTTGATTGATACTTGAATGAAACAATGAGAAATTTGCAAATATCAAAGCAAAACTGAAACATATTGAACGTTCTTCTGCTCTGCATTTGAAGCTAGCGCACTAGCTAGCGACGAGGAAACCAGCAATAATAGCTCTCTATTTTTCTGCAGGGTGCTGTGATCTTTAGTGTCTGGAGAGATCTGTGAGCTGTTTTTGAGCATGTACATGTACTGACTGATTAATGATCGTATCTCCCGCGTCCCCTGGGCTCTGCTCTGGGGTTTTACTATGGCTGCCGTGTCCTATTGCATTATTCAACAGCAGCCTGACACAGTCGTGCACCATTCACAAATCCAGAGCACTGCAGACATCTGTTTGTGTTTGGGATCGTGTGTGTGTGAGTGTGTGTGTGTTTCTGGGGGAAAAAAGGCAGTTTTTTTATATATATACCTAATTTACATGATATAATATACAGCCAGCATCATTGCATAATAAACCTGAACAATATACTTTAGATTAGCTTAAGCTTCCGCTAATAAAATTAGACATAATTAGTCAAAATGAGTTATATATTGTCTTCCATTCACTTCCTCTCTATTCATAGTTTCCACTAGCACACACACCTGGCATGTCAATGCATTACATCACACACCAGTTTATGATCTGAAAAGCGCTGGATACTCTTGTAATCGCTAACGCCACCTGCCCCATCCAAAGCAATGATAGCACAGCTGGGCATTACGTCTATGTTTAGTATGCAGGTGGATAGATAAACTATTGCACAGGTCACATATTACACAGCATTATTCCTATCTGCACACTAACCTACAGCCATTTTTTATCCTTAGCATTAGCATTGCAGCTAACTATAGTTGTCTCTCTTCCTGGGTGTGAAAGCTGTGTGGATACAGGAATGGAGTGTTAGAGGAAAAGAAGTGTCACTGTGAACTGACTCACTTACATGTAATTTACCTATGTTAACTGTAGTTTAGTGTGTAAAACTAGATAAAGCTCCAGACACGGATTTCTCAAAGACACAGATTATCCAGCACTCTAACACGCGTGTTTTCTGGAATAGTAAACTTTCATTCACATTAGCATTTTTCTCTGTCTGGCCATTTAACATAAAAATATCCTGAACGAAATGCCCATTGTAAAGGAAATGTTTAAATAATCAAAACTAGCATTACTTTTTCTTGCAGGATTAACATTTACCTGTATTTGAAAACTAAAATGTCTTGGGTTAAAGTTACTGTGTCTGAATATATAAAAAAAGAGGAAACAAAGCAAGACAGCCTGAATATAGCGACATATTTAACCTCATGACCTAGTAACCAGAGAATCACATGAACTGATCATATTAAAGAAAAATAATGCAATGAATCATGTCACTTTTGCCAAGCATTCATTCTATATAAACTGTTGTGTTCTTTTGGTTGAGGGGATTCTCTCTGAAATTGGAGATCCTCCCAGCCGTGATTAAAGCATATCCAAAGGCATTGTCTGGAGTATGTCTGACTACTTCTGCACAGCAGGCTAGACACTATAGAGTTCTTACTTCTATTCCCAGATGATGTTTAGTGGAACACTAGAGATATTATTTCCATTCCCAAGTAATAGTGCTTAAAGGGTTAGGTTGTCAGTTCACAATGACAAAACACACAGATCACTTTGGTCTTATCGATGGAATTTGGCAACTTTTCAAAAGTAAAATTTCCATTTAGAATCTAATGGCATCGATTTCGGCATCTCGCGATCGCCATCCACTCAAAACGTAACGTTAATCAACTATTTAGCCGGCCCGCAAGCCCAAATGAGTGTGTTCGTGTAGTGCCTGTTGTTTTGTTTCCGGTCTAGCTAGATCCACTTGCGCTTTGGTCGACGAAGCAACAAAACGTCCTCACACGGTGCAAGGCATTGAAATGAATAGGATTCATAGCGCTGCATCCTGTTGCAAAAGCATGTGAAAAAACCTACAAAGTTTGCTAAGCCAAAAAGACTGTTAATCGCGCAATAAAAAAATTGACGCCGTTAAAATGGCATTTAGAATCTAATGGCATCGATTTCGGCATCTCGCGATCGCCATCCACTCAAAACGTAACGTTAATCAACTATTTAGCCGGCCCGCAAGCCCAAATGAGTGTGTTCGTGTAGTGCCTGTTGTTTTGTTTCCGGTCTAGCTAGATCCACTTGCGCTTTGGTCGACGAAGCAACAAAACGTCCTCACACGGTGCAAGGCATTGAAATGAATAGGATTCATAGCGCTGCATCCTGTTGCAAAAGCATGTGAAAAAACCTACAAAGTTTGCTAAGCCAAAAAGACTGTTAATCGCGCAATAAAAAAATTGACGCCGTTAAAATGGGTTTGCGTTAACGGCGTTAATAATGCGTTTAACTGACAGCCCCCAATATATATATATATAAATATGTGTGTGTGTGTATAAATTAATATATATTGGCTAAATAACACCTAGCCCTTAATGTGAAGTGAAAGCAAAAGAACATAATGAGCAAGAGTGTTAGAGTACAATGCAATGCAATCAACTGAAATTACGGCCCTTGGGGCCCCAGCTACATCTAAATGGAAGAAAACAGAGAACTGTTATACGCACCTTTAAGCTTTCGCCACAACCTTACGGAAATGAGGCCACACAAACTGATACGGTAAGCGTCAAAGGAAGAAAAGCAGGTGTAGGAAACAACACAGCTCACTAACAGTCTTCAGTTGTTCCAGTAGCATTCAAATCCTCTCACGTCTGATGTCAGGATGACATTTTCACAGAAATCAAATCTTCCCTCACTGGCCGTCGAGTAAATCCCACATAGCGTTGACTAAAATGTGCTGAAGAATTTCACGAATGCCCTTCTCTCTAATCATTCTCCCTGATGTCAGTGACATCATAGCGCCCACAGACTTATAAGCAGCCGCAAGGCATGCTGGGGGACCCAGAGCGAGGCTGAAACAGGTTGTAATGGATGACCTATGAGCAGAGATGGAGATGTTTCTCTGGGACAGGGGCAGCATTACATGCTTCAGCCCGTCGCTGATTGGTGGAGATTCTGGCCACGGCCTGCTAGAGGATTTTATTTAATCTGGTGTAACTGTGTGCCAGGACAAAACAGCACTCTCAAACCACACAAATCATAAATTTGTGCTTTTTTCCCCCTCTCGTCCTATTTTTTTTTTTTTAAAGACAAGGGCGATTATCTTTGTAAATCTAATGCTGTCTGCTTTGCACAATAATAAATTGAAACATGCAATAGCTTTAGACATACAGAACACAAACGTGCTCTAAAAAATGTTAACATCTGAATAGAAACTAATTCTGTTTATGGTTTCTTTTCTCATCACATACTAAACAATATCAAAAACAGAGACGCTCTACTACACTGAGCCTTTAAAAGCTGAAGCGAACTCACTGTGATACTATGATACAGTGACGGTGCTCGACAGTAACCACGCAATTTTGATATATCCTGTATTATTGTACTAAATGTATATAATATTAACATACCATAGTATTTGTAAAAACGGTACCAAAAACATTGGTATTATAATGGTATGAGAAAGAAAGAAAGAAAGAAAGAAAGAAAGAAAGAAAGAAAGAAAGAAAGAAAGAAAGAAAGAAAGAAAGAAAGAAAGAAAGAAAGAAAGAAAGAAAGAAAGAAAGAAAGAAAGAAAGAAAGAAAGAAAGAAAGAAAGAAAGAAAGATATTGTCAGAGTAAATACACCAAAAACTGTAATAAAAAATTTACTGTAATAAATAAAAAGATGATGATATGCAATGAAAAAATGAGTATTACCATAATGTAAATGTTCAATCAATGCCTTGTCAGTTCTCGTCTATGTTGATTTGGTTGTTTATCTATGATTATTTTGACACATAATGATGTACTATATATCCAAACCTGTGATATGCAAATGGATCAGATCAACCAATGAGTCTTTTCATATATATATATATATTGAGTACATCCCATATAACGTGTGTTTATATATATAGTATAAAAATAGTATAACAAATGTACATGTCTAATAATATCATCATCATCATCATCATCATTTTCAATATTATTAATCACCCAGTAGAACAGTTGGTAGCACTCATATCCAACACACTGTGAAACGTCTCAGAACAGGCAGACACAGGAAGTATCACAGCGCAGTGTTCAGCCTGTGCACCGCAGTGATACGAACGTCATTAACGCCCCCCCCCCCCCCCCCCAACACACACACACACACACACACCCATCCCTCGCTCCCACTAAACATGATGCAGACAGCCATGTGCTCCCGCCACATTTACCCTCTACACTCTTAGAAGAAAAGGTTCTTTATAGAACCTTAAAAAGTTCTATCAGCGCTACGTATTTGGAAACCCTAAAAGGTTCTATACACTCTTAAAAAAGGGTTCCTTTGGGTTCTATTTAGAACCCTGGGTTTCCATACTTGGCCAATAGAACCTTTTACCAAAAAAAAAAAAAAATGGTTCTATAAAGAACCATTTTGGAGTTCCATATATGAAGCGGAGGATGGAACCATTTCTGGTTCTGAATATAACCATTTCTTCTAAGAGTGTATACTTTCATATAGCAGCATCCAGGCCAACCAGGCCTTCTCTGGGTGAAGCTCTACAGAGTGTAAAATAGGCCAAACCCCTGAAGAATAAAGCTGGAGAATCAGTGCAAACTGAGGAACGGCTCTATCCATCCGCAGCTCACCAAGAAGATACCTCCACTCTCACAACCACAGCACACACAGCGAGAAACATGCTAGTTCAGGCAGGACAAAAACATGCTTTATAGTTCCAAGTTGTTTAAAGACGTATAACTGGATTTTCATTAAATGGCTTTTTTAAATCAACATCATCAACTAATTTTACCTCAGACATTTATAAGGGAAACAGCACATGCAACAACCAGAGTGGAGTTATGTGAGATTCATGACACCAATCAAAAAGGATAGTCATTTTAAAGGAGAAAAAAAGTACATTTTGGTAAAAGATTATGAAGACAAAATTTAGTTTTTTGAATAATGTGCACAGGTAATTCACATTAAGGCCAGGAACGTGGACTTTATAAGATGTTACGCTAATATTCAAGCGGAAACACACAGCACTCCACAACAAACACCCTAAAGCAAGGTAATTCTTCAGACAAGCAGTGTGTAATTATGCTTATTGGCGTCAGCTGGAGCGGCCCAGACGGATCGGCCCAAGCGCATTTTACAGGAAACTGCAGACGACAGCCTAAGCAATCAACACCAGAGTCCTGCAATTAACATCCCGCGCTGCTCGCTGGGCCCAGGAGGGGAAAAAACTGCTTTGGAAGTGAAGTGTGACCAACTCGAGCCACATCAGAGCACTTCTTTCCTCATAAAGACCCATCAAAGAGCTCAGATCTGCATCACACACACAGAGAGACAAGTTTCTTTTAATAAAGACCAAACAATGTGCGTTAGACTTCGAATTCATGCTTTATGTATTTTTCATCACTCTCATTATCATCTGCCACATAAATGACTGTATATTGCCCCATAAACTAGGCAAATAAGTGAAATGTTTTGGCAAGCTTAATTGCTATTCTAAATCAAAATTAATTGTTTATTTTTTTATTTATGGTTTTGTTTGTATGCTTTCATATCTTATGTTTGAAAAGAAAAAATTGAAGTTGATGAAACGGATAAATGTAAATCAAACCTTTAATGACATAAATTCTCTCTTATTTCTAGCGTGGACGGCTGAAGGACCAGTGCCTGCGCCTCTAGAATGTTCTCCTGAAAAGCTGTTTGCGTCAATCATGACATTCCATTAGAACACATTCATATCTTATTATTCGTGTTACAAAAGTGGCTGTAGAAATCTAACATTCACAAACAGGCCTTGGATCTCTTTAGAAGGCATGAGCTCAGAGTGAAAAGTACAGTGAAATGCTTTTGCAGAAGAGAGCATGTCAGGTGGAAGAAAAATACCCACAAAGCACGACTGTAGCTCCTTTCAACACTCCTGTCCTGTTCAATTTAAAGTTGGGTCGTTTCTGCACCAGTAAGCATTCTGCCCAGGGGATAGGCCTACTGAGCAAACCAAGACGATCTATTTTTAACTGCCATCAATTATGAAAAAAAAGCTCCAACAATAATTACAGTAACATGTACGGCATGCAACACTTTCCTTTGTGCGCAGCCGCGTTATAATGCAGCACTTCACCAAGAAGAGAGAAAAAAAAAACATTTTCGAGAAATAAAACCACGTCCGTGCAGTACGTCACAGCTTGTGTCTGTGGTGCACTTACAGTAATCATTTGGCCGTGATGTATGCTGTACTGTCTGCTGGTATGTTGTGAATGGACATTCAGAGTGCTTAATATTGCTGTGGAAAGGAGTTAGACTCATTACAGCTGAAAGAGAGACCATCCATCCATATACTACAGCACTGCTGATCTGCCTTAAACGGCTAATTCCATATCTGCTTACAGAACAGATGCATTCTCACTTCATGCTCATATTACTGGAGCTGTGCACATCCTGACCAACAAAACACTTACGAAACGTACCAAAAACTAGTAATACCGTCTTTTTGGCCAAATTCTAAAGAAGTAAGCTTCGGATACCATGACAAATGGAAAACCCTAATGGGAAGGGTGGTGCACTGACATTTCAGGTGAAATTGCAATAAAATGTTCTGTTTTTTTGACTGTAGGAGAAAATAGATTAAGAATGTTGGCTGAAAATATTTTATCAAATATGATAATCAAGTATGTTATCAAATAACAGAAACATTGACGCTGAGATTATTTTATTTCATTTAATATACTTTAACTTTTTTTTTTTTCAATTTAATTTAAACACTAGCTGAGTGTAATATTTGCCAAGATAAATAATTAATATTGAGGTCAATATTTCAATATAAATATATAGATTATTTTTAAAAAATACAAATAAAATTGAAAATCAGAAATAAACTGAAATAAAATGTTTGATGTGTATTAAAACCCAAAAAATAAAATAATTAGAAATATTTAAATAGATAAACAAATTGAATCTAAAATTAAATCTTTACATATTTTTCTTAAACTAATAAAAATGACAAAAGTACAAAGAAAAATTGCTAAAACTTAAATTGCAAAATGCAAATATAAAAATAAATAAATACTACAATCTAGTATATATAAATAACTGATCAACAATGCTTTTTTAACAAAATCATGGCAAATAAAGCTACAACGGGTAATTTTTTTTCGCCGCTAGGGGTTGCTAACCTCTTACAATAGCAAAGGCGTAGGTTGATGACGCAGTGAATAAGCGGTGCGAGGTGTGAGCAAACACACACACACACAGCTGATCCAAATTCTCTGCCCCCTCGTCAACATCAGGACCTCGTCAGTATTTCTTTCACCCTTTTATTGATGGTTGATGGTTAACAATGTTACATTGTGTGAGAGATTATTTGGTCCAAGTGAAAATGTTAGTGTGAAATTGAACACAGTATATGCCAACGTTGTTTTCAACAAAAAAACAATTGCACAAAGCAAGCCGATCCACTTTTCCATGTTGATAAGAGCATTATAATGGGAAAAAAATAATGGGACAAAAAGAAATCAAGAGACATTTAGAATAGAGATAAAAATGTGCGATTAATCGCGATTTAACTGTGACATTAATGCGATTAAATATTACAATCATTTGACAGCACTAATTTAAACACATAATTTATGAGCTTTATAAAGTTTAAATGAACAGTTTGATTTGACTAAGTGGCTCCAGAATTAAAAAAAAAAATGTTACATCACTAATAACGCTGGCAGCTCTATGTTATCATGGTGATTTGTAAGGTTAAGCAAATGTCCAAAAATCTCTGGGCTCTATGTACTAGCAGATTGACAACGGGTACCATAGACATAGCCGTCCCAGCTGGTGGTCTCATTGGGAGACGTATTTATAGAGGCTTGAGGTCCCTGCTACATCACCCCAGGCCAGGAAACCATGCGTGGCTGCGGCCTGACTCTTCCCATCTGCTCCATCAACACAGACACACACACACACACGCACTCACTATATGAGCTTACGAGATGCTACGTCAGCTCTGCTCTCTGATTCACTCAACATCACTTCAGTCTGACACGATTGAGAGTGCATGGGGCGGAAAACAAACCCATTAGAGGGAGAGAGAAAGAGTTAAAGAAGACCCAGGTGTCCATCGCAGCTACGTGAGAGACTTTAAACACAAAATGTAGCAACACTACTAACTTAACAGCATTTTTACTAGCTCAGTTGATATTTTAATAGTGTAGCTTTTCCACTAACAAGTTACTTTTCCTAACTACCCAGACTAGTTTTGCATGAAAAAAGGCTTTGCCATCAATTGGCCCTAATGGCAATAGGATGGCAGCTTTGGGAAAACAGAGCTCTGAGACGTTTGTGACGTACGGTTATCGCCGACTAACCTCATCTACTGATTTTAAAACGTCCTCGAGTTCCTCCATTGCCTCTGCAAACAGCCGAGTGTCTAAGCAACAAGCGAGTATATCCACGGGTTACCTGGGGCATTAAATTAACGTTACACAAAACTCTCTGGGATGATTTCTCTTAGTAAAAGACAAAAAGCTTCATGCTTTTCAGCAGAGTGGCTTCCAGCATCCCGGGAGATAAAATCTCTCCAGAAACCCAATGACATGAGTAAACACATATTACACAGGCTCTCCGTAATGGACTCTGACCACAGAGAAGAAAACGAGAAACAGAAGAGAACAGCTATCAATGCTAAACCGCGATCACCTGGCTTCCGAGGACTATCTCGTTCGCCCACCGCAAGCGCACACTAACCCGTCTGTGACGGCACGTGCCTGGCAGCCATACGGCGCACACACTCCCATGTCTGCAAAACACTCAGATAATGAGCCTCATTTTACTGACACATGTAGATGGGTAGTCGACAGTGCTAGCATTAGCAATAAAAAGATTCTAAATGTACTTTAAATAGATGTAATTAATTCTTTTAGAATTATTATCTTGTATAGGTATTAGGATCTCTTATTCGTAAACAGAGCACACGCACGTACACTCTACTTATCAAATGTTTGAGTTTTTCATGTCTCTCATTTTCACTAAGGCAACATTTATTTGATCAAAATACAAAATTTAAGTACTCAAAATACAGTATTTACAATTCAACAGATCAATTTTCTATTTGAATATATTATAAAGTGAAATGTATTCCTGTGTTGCATATATTTTTAGTCTTCAGTGTCACATGATCCTTCAGAAATCATTCTAATATGCTGATTTGCTGCATCAGTGTATGTAAACAACATTACAATTATAACAAATTTCTAACAATCTACTGTCTAACATTTTTAACATTATATTACTCAAAAATGGTGATATGCAAAGATGTCCTATTGAACAATCACATCAATTTCCAACGGACTGGAACCGAAATTAAACTCGCCAAGTGGATAACAACAACAATAAATCTTGTAATGGAATTGTATTGTGGGTAAATATTAACAAATTTGGCTGTTATTAGTTGTCTGAAGGAATATCACAGATATGAAGCTCTGTCAAATCAATACCCAGGGCTTCACATGAGAAATGAACATTTCGGAGGTCAGAGTTTGACCTTCATGGGACGTCACACAACGGGGTCATGGGATCACAAAGCTACAGTGGTAAAAACAACAAGAATGAACGTCAGAAACCTATTAAAGTTATGGAATAGTCATATTTCCAAATCTGCTACACAACGTCTAGAGAGAAAAACGCAATGAGATACACTACCGTTCAAAAGTTTGAGGTTGGTAAGACTTATTTTTAAAGAACTTAATACTTTTATTCAACAAGGACACATTCAATGTATCAAAAGTGAAAGTAAGACATTTAGAATGTTACAAAATATTTTTAACTTTGTTCATCAAAGAATCCCTATAATAAATAATATCAGTTTACCCAAAAACATTAAATAACACAACTGTTTTTAACTTTGAAAATAATGAGAAATGTTTCTTGAGCATCAAATCAGCATATTAGAATGATTTCTGGGGGATCATGTGACTGAAGACTGGAGTAATGATGCTGAAAATTCAGCTTTGCATCACAGGAATAAATTACTGTTTAAAAGTATTACTGTACTCTTGATCAAATAAATCACTTTTTAATGGTACAATAACTCAAATAATATATTTTGAAGACAATGGAGAACCAAACAATTGATGCACCCCATTGACTTCTACAGTATGGAGGAGCGAAAAATAAAATAGAAGTCAATGGGGTCCAACAACTGTTTGGTTACCAACATTCTTCAAAATATCTTCTTTTGTGTTCAACAGAAGACAGAAACTCATACAGGTTTGGAGCAACTTGAGGGTGAGTAAATGATGACAGCATTTTAATTTTTGGGTGAACTTTAAAATTTTCCTCCTTTATCCACTAAAAGAAAATGCCTCAAATTATACTCAGATTTATACCAAAGCCTGCAACAAAAGTCAGAGATCTCAAATGTTTTTCATAAAATTCAACCAAGACCAAATGATTATAATGGCAACCGGTCACTCTTTAAGAGTGAGTTATGAACACAAATTGTCTTTCAAAATGTTACTAATTTGTATTCAATGCATTAAATTCAGAGATGATACTATGGCAAAACCACTTTGGTAAGAGAGACTGATAACAGCGCAGAACATCTCGTGACAGGTGGAGGAACACATGCTCTATATATGGCTGGGACCATCAGTAACAAACAGCTTCATAACATCAATCCAGCGAGAGCAGAGAGACACAGACAGAAAGAAGAGCTGGTCTTTCTCAACACAGAGTGTGTGATATGTGGGATAAGGACATCTGCTCTCTTTCACGCTCCGAAAGCGCAACTGATTCCCTGAAAGGATGATGGGAGTTTGTTTGTGGAACATACTAATGGCAGAGAGCTCTTCCTCAAGCTGGAAACTACTCCTCTCCAGCCTCAGGTGCTGAAGATCTCTTCATAGGACATCCTGCAAAGAGTGTTTCAAGCGACCATATAATCAAATGGACATGTTTTAATGGAATATTGCAGTATTTTTTTCTTGTTCAAGAAGCCGAAGTCTTCAGTGTCACATGATCCTTCAGAAATTATTCTAATATGCTGATTTGCTACTCAAGAAACATTTCTTGTTACTATCAATGTTAAAATCGTGTTCTAAAAGACTGTACAATCACATAAATTGCAAATGGACTGGAAGAGGGATCCTGTCAACCGAAATTACAATCATCCATTGGATAACAACAACAATCCATCCAGTAATTGGGATTGAAATTGGATTCTGGGTAAATATTAACAAATTCGGCTGTTGTCTGAAGGAATATCACAGATATGAAGCTCTGTCAAAATCAATACCCAGGGCTGGATATTTAGGGTGCTTCACATGAGAAAGAGGTCAGAGTTTGACCTTAAAGGGACGTCACACAACGGGTTCATGGGATCTCAACGCTGGTAAAAACAACATTTACATCTATAAAGATTCCCAAAAGAGTCCCACCATTTTTTTTTTCTTCGTTTCACTCGCATATGTCACAATAGGGAAAACTATCATAATTTCCATTTCATGACAAATTTAACAGCATCAGTTTATAATGCTCAGAGGTTACTCTAATGTGGATCAGGGAGATCCTTTGAGTTTCCTTTAAGCATCGACTTTTTTCTATGATGTTTCTCCAGAAATTCCTGGTGAAAAATTGAAACATCTGACATACAGAAAGTGGACAGAGCTATACAACGAATGCAAACATCAGCTCAGATCATCTACCTTTGGAAGAATTTAATCAGAAATGTATGAGTTTATATTGGCATCTCTGAATTTTGTCTGCAGACATTGAAATCTTGGCAAATCTGAGCACAGTTTGAGACATTAAGATCTTTTTTGAATTGAGCGGAAACAAGAGATTGGAGGGACTTTTTCTCCGGAGAAACATCTGAGCAGAAGACTTATCTAGTCGCCATTTATTCACTCATATCCATTGTATGGACGAGTCCAAATCCGCACACTGTCTGAGTAAGTATTTGAGCATTAAAAAAGTGTGTCCTAAATAGTATGAATGAAGTTCGGACCTACTACATCTGCCAAGTGACCGACCAGCATCAGTTGCGTCAATTCACTGCCATTCATAAATCCTCTCATTAAATCATCCGAAGACTTTTCGCCTAGTTTTTCGAATGCATTCAGACATACTTATTCTGTTGGCATACTATATAGTAGGGAAGAGCGCAATTTCAGATGAGGAGGCATTTCAACTAGTATCTTCTTTTCGAAGAAAGAAAGTCACACAGGTTTGGAACGACACAAGTAAATTATGACAGAATTTTCATTTCTGAGTGAACTATCTCTTTATCATTGCTTTAAAACTCAAACTGCTCATAAAGCTCTGCTCTGACACTGGAAACTTCATTCATTCACCTCATCTGCGTCATTTGACAAGTAATCTCAGACGGCGTTTACAGAAGCCTCATGAATAGACCTACAATAATCCTGCTGTTCTCTCTCTGTCTCTCTGTGCGGGGGACATCCCTCTCTCTCTCTCTCTGTCTCCCCTGCAGGTCTTCCTGTCTCACACATCACCCACAGCATTGATCAAACAATGTTGCCATGGCGACCCAGCCTCACAGAGCACCGGGCTAGTGGGAAGGGATATTCCATCTAAGAGAAACTTCAATTGTGATTTATCTCTCCTGTTCTTCCCTGTATCTTTCTCTCGCTCGCTCTTCCTCTGCAGCGACCAAATGATACACAACATGGTCATATAGCACAGGCTGCATCTTCAATTAAAAGAAATAATTGTGAAAAATACTATACATTGTCTGTACAACAAGCAAGGTATTAAAACGTTGCCAGATTCATGATAAAACTGAACATGGGTTTAGCACCACTCACTGGACATTATACTTCGACAGTGTCGTGAAGCACGTGCAAGACACACACAACGTAAAATCATTTTGCAGAAATTTCGCCACAGGAACGTTTTCCAATGAGCTACAAATTGATAAAACTAGAATTGATAGAAATATAAATAGAACAAGACAAAAAAAAACATAATTTGCTAAATGAAAAATGAAACCTATATGCGCCATTAGGGTTTTTTTTCCCCCACATTCGGTCATTACTTTCAGCATATTTTCAATTATTTTCAAGTAAATCTGCAAATTTGCATGCTTAATTGTTATGAAAATAAAATGTCATAAAATCATAATGATTATTTGCAAATAGTTTCTGATTTAATTTTTATTTATTTATTTATATCTTTATTTATTTATTGCATTTTGAGGTGAAATTACCATGTTTTTGTTCAACTCAAAATTGCAGAGGGAAAATAGTTACATTTTAACAATTCGCAATATAAATAATATACTCAAAATAGAGGTGCACAATTCTGGATAAATTAAGAATAACGAAAATATACAACTAAACAAAATAACATGTAATTTACTAGAGGTTCTGAGAAAATATAAATTACACAAACACACTTTAATGAATGACTCAATGACTGGAAGAATCACTCTTTTGAACAAATCTCTTGACTGAATGATTCAATGACATTTTTTAAACATTCACTTGTTGCCACCTGGTGAAGTAATAATGTAATAGATAAGTTACTCTATTTTGATCACTCAGGTAGACATTAGTGTTTATACAGGTTTATTTCAGGCTCTGTCTCACGCTGTCCAAGTAAATCTCACCCTAAATTAAAAAAGCCAACGTGATGTGCAGACCGTTTGACATATAACATCAAGAATCACGTGTGTGGTATTTTGATGTCATAGG
The DNA here is from genome assembly GCA_038021265.1 of Cyprinella venusta. Lineage (NCBI taxonomy): Eukaryota > Metazoa > Chordata > Actinopteri > Cypriniformes > Leuciscidae > Cyprinella > Cyprinella venusta. The sequence goes on from CM075874.1 coordinate 29,885,020, forward strand.
ATGCCGTCTGCCCAGCGCAGTATGAAGTCGAACACACACATTGACAAGATACAGGTTTTAATAGAACCAATAAAGACCTGCAACCTCTTGATTGGACCAGTCTGTACCAATCACATTTTGTCACTGTATGTTTTTTTTTTTTTGCCAACATCCGCTCTGGTTTTGGCAGACAGCTCTGTTTGTTAGTAATGGGTCGGGCACAGGGAAGTAACCATTTCCTTAGAGAAGACTTTGTCCAGAGTGAGCCACAATTCATGCCATTTTGATGATATCATCTTGAGCCATTTGCCTGATGTTTACCATGAAAACACAATTTGGAATAACCACTTAAAACTCTTTCTATAAAGAACACATCATCAACTAAATGTCTCAGTGTGTGACGATTCTCTAAAATGCAGCCGGTGCAATTCAGCAAAACAGCAGAAGTTGGCAGCCACACCTCGCCTCATCCAATCAAGCGAGGTCCAGGCTTCAAAGGCATGTGAGAATGCACAGGAACAAAGAGATGCTTGCACAGAACCCCTGGTGCGAGTGAAGTCTAGTGTGCTGATTTGCTGAGTGTGTGTTTGTGCTGGCGGAGGAAGAGACTCGCGCTGCAGATCCCTGGAGTGAGACGATGGGTTGCTTCCATGGCCTCTCTCTCCTCAACACTTTAAACTGCATTAAACACACATTCAGTCTGATGCCCTGAGGTCCTTCAGATGGTTACGGTGAGGCACAGGACAGCTACCCTACTAATGCTAGAGCTGTTGAGATCATGATGTTGATACAGCATATGTATGTATTAGCGCTGTCAAATCGATTAATTGCAACTAATCGCATCTAACATAAAAGTTTATGTGTGTAATATAATATATGCATATATATATATATATATATAAACGTGTGTGTGTGTGCGCGTGTCTGTGTATATAAGTATATACACATTTACACACACACAAACACACACATTTTATATTTGTATGTGTAAACAAATTATATAAGCAAAAACTTTTATGTAAGATGCAATTAATCAATTTGAAAGCACACACAATCTCATTCAATATTTAATGCAAATGATAGCAAACAGATGTCCACAAACTGCTAACTTTAAAACGTTTATCATCAGTCAAAATCTTTAAAAAAAATCTCCTATTTTCTCCAATTTATACATTTGGCAGACGCTTTTATCCAAACCGACTTACATTGCATTTCAAGGTACACATTTACATTCTTAACAGTTCTTGCTTACCCTGGGAATCCCTACTGGCCAGTTTAATTTTATATATATATATATATATATATATATATATATATATATATATATATATATATATATATATACACATGATTGCAACAAATAACCACTTTGTAATAAACACACTTTGTGTCCAAAATCAACCATGGCAAAACAAAGAGGTGGAAATAAATGGTGCCTCTGAAGAATAATATTAATTTGACAACTGAAACTCAAATTTTGGAGAACATTTAAGTCTTAGCTATAACCATAGACATAGACTCTATATATATAACTTATAATTTAATGGCTATAAAATTATAGTTATAGCCTATTTTATAATTTAATAGGCTATAACTTATAATTTAATGATAAAATACTTAAATTCATATTTTAAAAATAAGACATAATTTTATCAGGTAACGATACAGCCTTTCCTGTTCAATCAAAATGCAAACAACAGTGATGAAATGTGTGTAATATTCGCATACTGGATTGCAATTGGACATCTTCCTTGGATAGCATAGCGAACTCTGATTGGTCCTTCCTCACACAGCCGCCACTAAACAAGATGCGTGCTGAGTGTCATGACAACGGCTGCGGCATTTCATTTACTCAGAAGCAGAGCCACCTCAGACCTCACAGACGCCCCATATACACAATTCCTAGCTATTCGTGCCTCCCAAACACTGATATTTCCTTCAGGAAATGCAAATACAGTCACGTGCGATGTGTTACAAACTCACCCGATGGTGCTGAGCGCCTGTTCCAGGAGCTCCGTCTGCAGGATATTCTGCGGCGGCGTGAAAGCCCCATTAAAATGAGATAAAACCGAGCTACAGAACTGACGCAATGTCTCAAACTGCATTTTCCCTCTTCCTCTCCGATACCCTGCGTATATTCCCGCTTTCCCTCAGATGCAACTCCTCCAGCGCTCCTCGCTCCGGACGCGCCGCATCTCCAGCGCAACATAAACACGATTCAACTTCCCGATGTGTTCTGATCCCGAGGAAAAGTGCGTTCGGATGAGGAGAGCGGACCGACACCGGCTCTCCCGGACATTGTGATCCGAACTTAAGAGAGAAAGCGAACGCAGAACGCGTCCTAAACCCACCGGAGATCCCTCGCGCCTCTAATTATCCACAGAAATCACGATAAACATCCATACGCACGCACGCAAGCGCGTCGCGTCCGGATTCTAGAGAGCCCAGACTCACACACAGGCTCGCTGCTGTCAGGATTCTCTCTCATGAGCACCAGAGCAGCACTACACATCCTCTACCAGCATCACAGCGCATGTGGCGTATAGAGAAGAGGAGGGGTGGGGTGGGGGGCTTTCTTTCTCCCACATCATTAAAGGTTTTCTGTGGAGAGATGCTCTACTCTAAAAGACAACAATTGTGTGTGGATACTTGATGACCTGAAGGAAGAAGGACGTTGGAGGAAGAAAAAACGCTGAGTGCACTGCCCCGAGGACACAAGGAGTAAGAGGGCTTTTTAACATGCATTCTGACCTAAAAAAAATCTATATGCATTTTAAAAGGGAGCAGTGCCATGTTAGAATTTACTCTATTATGAGAGAGATTTTGAAGTATTATTGACTGTATGACTGTAGATAGATAGATAGATAGATAGATAGATAGATAGATAGATAGATAGATAGATAGATAGATAGATAGATAGATAGATAGATAGATAGATAGATAGATAGATAGATAGATAGATAGATAGATAGATAGATGTTATCACAACATTTCTTCTTTTGTTAAATCAACTTAATTTATTTAGTTGAAATAACTTATTATTTTGAGTTTCTGATCATTAAATTAATCTCCTTCATTGTATTAACTCACTTTTTCTAGTTCAATTAACTTAAAATTAAGGCAACCAGGTTACTTACTTTAAGTTAAACCAACAATATTTTTTACAGTGTAGATAGATAGATAGATAGATAGATAGATAGATAGATAGATAGATAGATAGATAGATAGATAGATAGATAGATAGATAGATAGATAGATAGATAGATAGATAGATAGATAGATAGAAAATATATTTTCAAGATTTGTTATCACATTTTTTTCTTTTGTTAAATCAACTTAAATAGTTTATTTAGTTGAAATAACTTATTATTTTGAGTTTCTGATCATTAAATTAATCTCCTTCATTGTATTAACTCACTTATTCCAGTTCAATCAACTTAAAATTTCAAGGCAACCAGGTTACTTACTTTTTTAAGTTAAACCAACAATATTTTTTTACAGCGATAGATAGATAGATAGATAGATAGATAGATAGATAGATAGATAGATAGATAGATAGATAGATAGATAGATAGATAGATAGATAGATAGATAGATAGATAGATAGATAGCCATCCTAAAGTGCAGTAATTGTTTAGAGATCAGCATTTAAAGCATTGGTCTCTAGACTGGTCTAGAGAGCAGGTGTGCGATCAGAACGCTGCTGATACTGGTTTCCTGCAGGTGCATCTTTCATTCTCTTAATAACTCTCTCCGGACAAAACCACCATATCACAACATCAGCTCCCACAGTGCCAAGCCGAGAGCAGGAAAGTGGATTACGTCATACTTGTAGTGAAACTTGTGCTGACCTCTTGAACAAACGAGACCGTCTACATTGCAGTGTTTGCAGTGACAACAGAAGATCAGCTCACCAACCCTACATTAGTTTTGTTGAACTAATTTCAGAACTAAAACAAACACTGTTGTATGTGGTTCAACCTGGGTGGTGTCACATTGCATCTAGCTCCACTAATGGATTTTATAGATGGAGGGGGAGGAGATACAAGCGACGAAACTCCGCAAAACCCAGAGAAACAAAACGGCTGTAATTAAATCCGAATCCCAGTGTAATTATTATTGTTTCATCTAGCAGTTTCACCCACACTCGCGGCGCGTCTGAGCCTTCGCTCCAATGACACCTCTGAGACCAAGACAAATTAGGCTCTTCCCACATTATTTCAGGATATAAATAGGCTGTCAGCACTTTTTCATGAGAGGAGAATCAGAGTTAATTTAAACATTCTTTAAGATTAATGGAAGTGCTTTTCAGTGATTTCCTGAGCTCTATTCCTGGGCATCAAACTATTTAACACAGTCTCCCGGTGAACGGTCAGGCCGTTCTTATCCACTTGGACAGCAGTTAACCCCAAAACACCCCTGCCACTTCCCATTGAACAGACGTATGATCTTCTTGGATTATTTTTCCACACAGCTTAACCTTCATAAAATGTGGATCGTCTACCTTGAGAGGTCAATTAAATATTATATTAACTGTTTTCTTATTAATTTTGTATGTTTACAACCCTGTTTTTACAGTTTAACGCCTTGATTTTTCTCATTCCTCCAGCAAAATAAAAAGACAAAATTAAGAATTAAATTTTTTCTTCTGTGGAAGGCATTTCTGCAACTTTACAGTATATTTGTCATTGTGACTATTTCTTATTTTGTCTAAGTCTGCCGAGTGAAATGGCTTCTCAGACAAGAAAAAATGTCCAGGACTTGATTTTGTTCATCAGAAATTGATTGGATGGGTGTGGTTTGCTATTGGTCGATGTTATTTGAGTGACAGTTTGCCCCACCCTCGCGCCAGTAAACATCATCAGAGAAGAGATGTCGCTGTAAGAGGGAGGGGAAGTTATTTTGATGAAAGATTATGAGAGCATGTGAATTTAAAGTTTAAAAAAAAAATTATGATGTGCTTGCTCTGTTCTGTTATGCGCGTTCGTGACTCTCCTAATCGAACTCGTTCATCAAAATGAACAAATCTTTTCCTGAGTCAACTCGTTCATTTTGTTCGTTGAATAACACGAAAAAAAGATTCGTTCATTTTGATAAACGAGTTTGAACAGGAGAGTTATGAACGTGCATCACAGAACAGAGCAAGGAGACCATTTGAGCTTATAAAACTTAAACTTTGTTATTTATTTATTAAATGAGCGATCGTTTCATTTGATAAGACCCTTATTCATCGTCTGGAATCGTTTAAAGCCCTTTGAACAGATTGCAGTTTGCACTGAAACTGTCTTTTGGACCTTGAACCGTTTGGTTCCCATTGAAGTCCATTATATGGAGAAAAATCCTGGAATCTTTTCATCAAAAACCTTAATTTTTTTTCGACTGAAGAAAGGATCGGCCCAGATCCGGCCCACACCTGGACACACATTGAATCCACATGTCCCAGATGTGGCCCACTATTGTGTCTGTGTTTTTAAGTGTAACTAAGTCCTTAATAAATGCATCATCAAACTGAATAATTAAATATATGTGAACACAAATAAGATTTAAGGGCTTTACTGTGAGTAAATGACACTTTTTACTTTTGGGTAAACTAACCTGTTTTTTTTTTTTCAAGATTTTACCAGTTTGTAACATCAAGTTAATGTAAGCAAAGTATTTATGGAAGCGGAGAGACCAACGTAGTTGAGTAAAGATTAATATAGAACTAACACTCTCTAGTCTACACAACACAGAACAAATCAGATGCTGCCTCGCTAGCATATGGCAGGCGCATTTTCGACATCTAACCTTTTGGGGGTATAACGTTAATTCAGACAGAAAGTGCAAATGAGCGTTTACAGTCTTCGTGACAGGACATGCTATATGAACCGATCTGATCGAAAAGAACAGCACTGCTGTTACTGTAGCTTTTTATACATTTCACAGCAGACTCGCCGTGTTCTACAGGAAATGTCAAACAGCATCCATGAAAAAGCAGCTTAAAGCTCACCTGCTGTCCTGAGCCTTTCACGGACATCTGCCAGGTAAAGAAGCCAGGGAGCAGGGGAAAAATGCATTGCACCATAAAAGAAACTTTAGGAATGGGCACTTGTATCTAGAGTAAGTTCTTGTGTTTAAATATCTGATGGTAAAGAATAGACACATGGGATACATTTCTAAAATTGTATTTTTTATTTATTTATTTATTTATTTATTTTTTTTTGAGTTTGAGCTAGTTACGGCAAGGTCATGGGTTTGGTTCCCAGGATTCTGGGAATGGGTATTGATACTTTTATGCAGCACACATAAAACATAAAAAATAAACAAATATAAACATAAAAAAAATCTTACCGACCTCAAACTATTAAATGTTAAACACCATGTCCTGCATGTACTTCAGCTAGTCGGTTCAAATAAAATCATAAATGTAGTTTAACTTGACACTTGTTTTAAAAACAATGAAATGTGCTGAAACTGCCATGAAGTGTATACCAACAAATATGAGACAACATCTCTATACTAAATCACTAAGTTGAAATGTGCAATTTTCATTTTAAGGGTTTGTCATTCAAATGTACGATGTCAACACAACACACACTAACAGCAGGTGAGATCAGCCCCATCCCTGTGGCACATGCCCAACATACCTCTCCTCCACAGGTATTCAGGAACGGAAAAATCAAACTAATACACAGCGGTCGCCTCGGATTCAAGGGAGCAGGCATCTGTTTCTATGGAGACATCTCTCCAGGATTGACCTCTGACCCATGAGCAGTGAAGCTGATACAGACATCCCAGCAAAAAGACTGAGGGAGAAAATTTGATACCAGGGCTCAGAGAGACACCGCCACTGTGTGGGAAAAGATGGAATAACACTCACTGCTCACAGTGCACCAGCATCTCCCTGCAGATTAGAGGTGTAACGCTTGATAAATGTGTTTTGACTCCCTGCTTTTTTTCTAAAGCAGGTTTCACCATAAATTACTGATTGTTATTTACCTGTCTAATGTGTTCAGCGCCAAATTAGTAATAGTAAACATCTGAAAAACATATGGAAACTGAATGATTGCATCACATGCTCCAGCTGTTGTTTTCCCAGCTTCAATTTCAGATAACCCAGCATGAGGTTCATGTATGCATGTGTTTAGCAGCAACCACCCAAAACATATTATCAGCATCATAGCAACAACTCAAACCACCATAGCAAATGGCTAGGTGGTTTGAGTCTAGCAATGCCCTAGCAACCACCCAGAACACCTACTAGTAACATTCTAAAACATTACAAGTAACCACAGACAAAAACCAAGCAACTGCCAAGTAGCATCATAGCAATGACTTAGCCAGGTAACCACCCAAAACACACTAACAACTACTGAAACAACCATGGCAGCCACGTAACAGCTAATTTAAATCATCACGCTAACTTGCCTGGCAATGTCCTAGCAACCACCCAGAACACTTTTGCAGCTGCATAGCAACACCCTAGTAACCGCGGAGAAAACCCAAGCAACTGTGCCAGCATCATAGCAATCACTTAGCCAGGCAACCTGTCAAAACACCCTAGCAACTACTTAAACAACCATAGCAGCCACGTAACAGCTATTTAAATCACCATGGTAATTTGCCTAGCAATGTCCTAGCAACCACCCAGAACACTTTAGCAGCTGCATAGCAACACCCTAGTAACCGCGGCAAAAACTCAAGCAACTGTGCCGAGCAACACCATTGCAACCACCAAGAATACCACAGCAACCATTTAGAACACCTTAGCAACCACTTAGTAACAACCTAGCAACCACGAGAACACCCTAGCAATGTCCTTGCATGTTATCTCAGTATTTCTTTCTACAGGGACTTTTAGACAAACATTTAGATAAAGCTTTATCATTCTAATATCAAAGTTGATCCTGACCAAACCAACTTTACCCATAAAGTTCTTAATATAACTCACAAATAGTCACTGTGGGTAAATTATTTCAGCAAGTTTCTTAAAAAGTAACAAGAATATCTTGAAGTGTGCTGCTGCTCACAAGGATTCATGATTTCTAAACGCACCTTTTCAACATCGTAGCACTCTAAAAAACACATGAACTCACCTGTTGCTCAGAGGGTCGTTGGGCTTCAGACTGGAGTCGTTGTTGAGGGACGCCTGGCGCAAGAGTCCTGGAGCACGGCTGCGGTCACCTGGAGGCCCCTGGTACAGCAGCGGGGCTTCCTGCAGTTTGGCCTTCTTCTCCTGGGGAGCCTCTTCGTGACGGCGCCGAGGGTCACTCGCACCCCGGGGCAGGGCGTCCCCTGGGCCGCTGTAGAACCAGGCCCCTGACTTGGTGAGGATTTCTTGTTGTTTTCGGCACAGGTTGCATACCCACATAACCTAATAGTGACAGAGCAGGAAGTCAGAACCAAAGGAGAACACAAGACAGAGGTCAAAACCCTAAATGAGACGGATGAAAACTTGCTGTTGTGGGAGAAGCGAGTCATTCAGTCATTTCGGTTTCAAAGTCAGTGAAAATTGGGATATTTGTCCAGAACCTTGTACGCAGGTCCCACAACAAACAGGTTCAGGAAACTGTGATGCTGGTGTGGCTGACAAACAAAACTGTCAAAGTACATGTGAGAGGAAATGATGAATGCAAAACAATTCTGGCTCAACCAATGGCATGAGTTTGGGGTGGAGCTACCCGGTTTGTCTGCAGGGATGACATATTTTTGAAGGCCAAAGCCCATTAACAAGTTAGCAATTAAGCACTTCCGGTTCCATTGTCTTGAAGTCAATGTTTTTCTTTTAGTTTTTTATTATTAAATTGCTGAAATAAGGCCTGTGGTTAAATTAATAATTCACCCAACAAAGAAAATTCTGTCTTCCAGTTGTTCCAAACCTGTATGAGTTTCTTTAACGGTAGCCATTGACTTCCATAGTAATTCTTTTTTCCTACAATTGAAGTCAATGGCTACCGTTAACTGTCTGGTTACCACTATTCTTCAAAATATCTCATTTCGTGTTCAACAGAAGAAATGAACTCACATGGGTTTGTAATATTTTTCCATTTCATATGACTTTTTCATACATTGATTGTTGTTTTTTTCCTTTTTTGTTGTACACCAGTCTAGAATAAGGTGATTACTAACAAGAGGTTGTCAGGTTGACATTAAAAATATCATTATAAACAACCATTGACATGAATCGCAATCAATAGTCCGTAAACACAGCCTTGTGTTTATAACCGCACTCATGCAAACTATTCTAACTCGAAATTTCAGAGAAAATGTTTAAAGATTTGAAAGAGTTGACTGAAGCTCAATGCTAGAGACATTGAATTTGTGTGACCACTTTTTACTTCTGGCAATTATATTTAGGCTCATTTGTGAAGTATCATTATTAACCAAATGCGTAAGAATCTGAAACTTTTATTGGTTTGTATTAATCCAATGAAAAATCTGGTTGGGTTTTTATCGAGGGAACCAGAGCGATGCTAACTTCTAGTTTAGCCTACAAAAATAAAGCCACCATTACAGCACTCTATAGCAGATGTGGAGTGGAAGGTGTTTGGAAACAACTGGTGATTATTACTGTACTCAGGTCTAACTGTACCATAATAACCTCTCAAATCTCCTGCTTTCAACACTACATCTCCCACCATCACTGAGGGCATGGCAGCCTGACCTCATTATTTGCCTGACAGAAATGAACTTAGCAGCCAGTTGGCATGCCTTCCAGTTTGCTGGTGGTAATTAAACCTGCTCTCAGACACACACAGAGGCTTCCATCCATCCAACCTGAATACAAAATGCCACATGCCCCCCCCCCCGGATTGATGAATCACAAAAGAAATAGACTAGGAAAACTGAATTATTCCACAATTTCCCAAACAATGGAGTGACGATCTGTTTCTCGGATAAAGGCTTGGAATATAACACACAAGTCGTACTTCACGGATTACTGTAATGGTGATTTTTTTAAAAAGGTTGACAGGCCCTGGTTGGCATATATTTACTTTCACTATCTAAAAAGAGTGAGCATTACAATAAATAAATGATGACAATTTATTTGATGATGAGACCCCAAAGGATATCTAAAACCAATAATTATTATGAAACTTGAAAAGTGAGTTGCCCTATCATACAATAACGTGAAAAGGTCACCTCTTTCAAGTGGATTTTGATAAGATCACAGTGAGGAATTGCACCACGACCGACTCCGAAACATATCGCAGATGGATGTGAGTGTTATTGTGACGAATGTTTGGTCAGTCAGCGATAGACAAACGAAAAGATGTGTGAGTGAAAAATTGATAAAGTGCTGAGTGAGCTGTCATTGGTGTCCAATGGCAGGGGACCTTTCTGGTTGAATCTCATGAAGCCTGTCAAGAACATGTCAGGGTCATGTTTCACCCAAAAATCAAAAGAGAGAAAAAAATATTAGATAACAATAATAAAAAGTAAATTAAAAAATATTTATATAATATTGACAAAATATAATATAATTTAATATTATTTCAAATATAAAGTAATTATATAAAGTATTTATACATCTAATGCTGATGCAAATAAAAATCATTTTATTTACATTGTGTGTTTTAGGGGGGAAAATTATTTGTGATGAAAATAAAATAATGTTACGATGCACATATATATATATATATATATATATATATATATATATATATATATATATATATATATATATATATACACACACACACACACATATATTTTTTTGGCCCAAGTTTAGAAATACGTACGCAAAGTTACGTAGCAAAGTTTAAAAATACGTACATTAAGGTATACTAGCTAGTGTATTCTTACATCATCAAATCATCTTCATTGAACATTAATTGGATCCATTTAACATTTAACAGGCCAACATAAATACACAAAAACAGCACAAAGATATGAAATAAGATATAAATTTAATTATAAATTAAATATATTAATCCTTATTAAAGGTACAAAAGTTTTTTAGTCAAGAGCAGAGAGCAAATTTATTAAATTGTATTTTATGTTTTGTCGTTTGTCGTGTGATTAAAATGAAAACAGACAGCAGGAATATTAGGCTGCTGTCACTTTAAGAGCTGCACAAATCTCCAAAATACTGATACAAACGCATTTTATTTCTCAACTGTTTACACTCACTTAAGCCAAAACCAACTGTGTTTACTAGAATACTTGGCAAGATGGGCATTTTGATATAATTTTGGGTGAATTTGTCCATTCAAGAGCAAAAAGAATCCAAAGAGAACTCAATTAAGTATATTCGCGCTGTCTGACACTGCTTTCTGGGCATTGGATTCGTGTGCACAAATATCAAAATGACTTCTCTTTTGCACCTTCTTGCAGTTCAATATCTAAATAGACAAGGCTCAAAAACAAGTGCCAATGATAAACTTTTGTGACGATGCAGCACTGGTCTGATTGGGAGAGTAAATGTTTCGTCAGCTGTCCCAAGTGTTTACGCTACACCAGGCCGTCTGTATTGTCGAGCCCTGCTATTTTTTGTACAGGTTTCTTTTTTGGGGGGGCAAAATTTAATTATTGGCAGCATTTAATTGTTTTACCCAGAGAAAAACATTGGGTTATGCAACAAATATTATACAACTCAGTGCCTTCATGCAGATAATTAATCAAGACCAACAAATGATCAAAAATCGGCCTATAAATAGCTATACACAGCAATGCCAATACAGATTTCAATGCTTATTTCTTTATATAAATAAATGGACATTTTAATTAATGCAATATTTGCAATTTGTAAAACAGGATATTTGGTAACCTGACTCCTCTGAAAGGTATACTGTATGTAAAATGTAAATATTAATATGGAGCTAGAATATTACTGTATACAGAATAACCGGAGAGGCTATCCTGGGCCGCTGAATATTTTATAGATGTTTGATAAAAGTAAGGAAGTTCATGATGAGGGGAGCGTTATCATTCACCAGCTAAAACACTGCCTGCAGGTGGAACATGAATAATTAATGAGGTTCTATATTTAGAGCCCAGCAGCTTGTAATAGACTGGATGCATATTCATAGGTTTAATTTTCTCTGAACTTAAGGATCTGTTAAACAAAGTGTTAATTATGCAGTGACAGAATCAAAATAGACAGATCTCGAAGAGGAAAAGAACATATGTAGCTCAGTTCTCTACGGGCATGTCACGTTGTCGAACAATTTCTCTATTATTAGCTGAAATATTAAAGATCAATATGGTTTAATAATTCAAGCTGTTTAGATTATGAGAACCGGTTACATCAAGCTGTTAAGATTAAAAGAACAAATCAAGAAAATAAGAACAAAATGATTCACTATCATGTTTTTTCAATGATTAACAGTTTTCCAAATAACAATATGCAGTTTTTTTTCTTCAATTGCCCGAATCTCAACATAATTAAAGCTTAACATTAATCATTGTCGCCATGCTTACCCATGTCAGCTGCGTATTGTTTGGTCCAGCTGGATAAAACTGATGTTCCAATAACCGAAGTCAGAACTCACAGACAGCTTCACACGGTTTTATATGCCAAAGTCCTGCGTAATGGTTGACCTTTGAAAACTGGGGATCAAATGCTCCTTCTGCTGTCAAGATTGTGCTTCAGTTCAAAAGAGATTAATCCTGAGATCAATCTAAGTTGTCAAAAATAATAAGCAGGGAAATAAAAGCAATTGCTTGTGCAGGAAGACGATTGAGCGATCGGAGCGGCACGTAATCATGTTTTTGTCGCTGAGCATCACTAACACGGGTCTCATTACCGATGCATGTGAGCGCCAGCTCCACTGGGGCAGAGTCTGACTCATTACTCATGCACAGCGCTCACTAACTCTCTTCAAAGGACGCTGATTAAGATAGAAGCACCAACTTCAGCATCAAGATGTTAAATCACGCATGTACATCAGATATTTAAGTTGCAAAACCAATCATTGTAGAGGTAATCTTTGGCACGGTTTTCATTCATAAACATTTCTCTCATCTTTAAACTTAAGAACTATGCTGTGGACGTAGCCTAGTGGTCACTTCCTGAGCAAACCCCACCTAGTCTACTACCATTTCCTGTCACCTGTACTGGCCTATATAGAAGTAAAATAAGAACTAATCATATACGGGAGACTGGGGCTAGTTGTCACACAGGCCAAAGTAGAGACATCGGACCCAGCAAAACAGGCACAGGACAAGATCAAATAAGCAAAATAAGTGTGTAAGATACTCATGTGTGTGCGCACTGTGCGGGGTGCGGGACAATAAAATGATATGCGTGACTCACGCTAAATAAAAGGATCTAAAAATAAAATATATCAAAACAAATACATTGTCATTCGTCTATTACACAAAAGCAAGTGTAAACGGTCTTACTTGACCCACTCCGAGCATGGGAGGCGGGCGCACTAACAATGGATGCTAAAGACAGCAGTTTCTAGCATGAGTCACCAGCACACCTCTTGAGATCAGGGGAGTGAGGTTTATACGCCCAGCTCTTACAAGCTTGCCTCCGTTAAACTCACCCCCCTAAATCTCACTGCTAACCGGGTCACGGCACCAAATACAACCGGTCCTGATCATCCCGCTCTGAGCGGGTTTCGAACCTGTGTCTTCAGCATGGGAGGCGGGCGCACTAACAATGGATGCTAAAGACAGCAGTTTCTAGCATGAGTCGCCAGCACATCTCTTGAGATCAGGGGAGTGAGGTTTATATATCCAGCTCTTACTAGCTTGCCTCCGTTAAACTCACCCCCCTAAATCTCACTCCCAACCGGGTCACGGCACCAAATACAACCGGTCCTGATCATCCCGCTCTGAGCGTGTTTCGAACCTGTGTCTTCAGTATGGGAGGGTGATGCACTAACAATGAGACTGCAGTCACTTTTTGAGGCTAGGGGAGTGAGGTTTACATGCACAGGCTGTTGCTAGCTTGCCTCCGTTACACAAGCACAACAAAAATATTAAATAAAAACTATTTACAGGCATGAGTTTAGGCAGAGCGCGTGTAAGGCCGGGCAAGGTTTTAGAGGGAAAAACTGCCCATAACTGCTCTTCTAGGATCCGTTTCTCTGTATAGCACATTGGCGAAATACATTTGGCAAGCTCGCTGGAACGACACGAGTAAAACACAAAAAAGGTTAACTGTTCCTTTAAATCTAAAAAAATTTTTTTACGGAAATAATGGCAGTTAGTGCCAATTTTACCCACTAGTGTCAGTGTAAGTGAAAAGCATCAGTGGTGAAATCGGCTCGTTCTCTATCAGCAATTTCTTCTCTTTACCAAACGCTGACAATTGTGGTGAAAGAGATCCTGTTGTCCGAGACGGCATCAATATTCACAGCTCCCGGTGTCTCGTGCGGCGAGGGGAGCTGTCGGACATCACACGCTGGAACATGATAGCACAGCTGAGTCGAGATCTGGCGACAAACATGAGGCAACGTCTGCGTTCACTACGACTGACGGATTATATACATCCAAAATCTGCATGATGAAGATGGGAATCGATAGCCAAGATATCTACCTTCACTGCCACTGAGGTTTATTTAGAAATGAATAAAATCTTTGACATATCGGTTTTGAATTGTTCAATCACAATTTTTAGATTTTAGTATTAGTAGTATTTTTTTATTATTTCAATTTAGCTTTAATTTGTAATTTTAGTACTTCAAATAAAACTTTATTTCAGTCACTTTAGTAAACTTCAGCAAGTTGCCACATTTCTAATTTTCAAGTTTAAGTTTTATGTTTTCAATTAGCAAAAACATCTGTTAATGGTTTTATTGTTGCTACCAAGGCACTGGCTAAGCAGAATGGAACGAATGTAAACAGCCTTCAGTTATTATCAGAATGATTAATATTCAAATAGTAAGCAAGCGCTGCTTTGTTTATGGTTTGTATTTCTTCAGTCCTATAGTTTCAGTTCTGCTTTTGACTGGCGAATACAGACTATTATTGATACCTGCTGCTATAGACAGTTGATATGGGCGCAGAACGCACATGCTAGGCTTTCGTCGCCGCCAGTTCTTACGTCAGCCTGGTGCATCACGGTCTTAATGGCGTAAACCACAGAGACCAGAAACAGAATCCAGTCACTAAGAACCATCCAGCAATTCAATCCTCTGCTCTGCTGGGCAACCGGAAAAAAAGCTTGACACGGCCCTGCAAATGCTGAGATACACTACAACAGATCTCAAGTACCGGAAAACGAAAGGAAACAGAACTACAGACAACATACTTAACAAACTGAGACTTTTACCTTCTGCTTCTCACATTTCTATACTGAGAAAAACACCTCAATAACAACACATATCTCCATTAGAGGCTCAGAATAGATCACAATATTGTCTCAAAAAGTACTCGGATTTGCCAGCAATTACTGTGTTATAGCTATTGTGCAGCTTTCATTTTATGGAAAACATAACTTTATATATTTTTTAAAAAATTGTATACTTACATCAGGACACATTATGGTAATGAATGGCCGTTTACTTAGTAGATAACATAATTTTTTTATGTTATATTTTAAATATGTATACATCTTGACAAATTATAGAAATGAATAGCCTTTATTGTTTTTATGGAAAACTATTTAATAGATTTCATATTTATACTGGGAACCTAATGAATAGATTTCATTTTTATGGAAAATGTAGTTTTATATATTTTTTTACATCTGGACACATGGATAGCCTTTTCTTTATGCAAAATATAAAAATATTTATTTTTTTTTTAAGTTTATAATACGTTTTTGAATGAACTGGTTATGTTTCCATGATATTCACCCATATACTAGCGCATTACTGGGCTTTAACAAGGTTTGTGTGAGTGAGATGCATGGGGGAACAGCATAACTCTGAAATGGGACGGTGTGTGAGAGGTAACACTCCACGTGAACCTGCTGCATCACCATCTGTGCTCAAGGGAACACGAGAGCATTTCTATTGTCCTTCTGCACAAAGAGCTGCGCTGCCGGCCAGCCTGGACCCGGACGCAACACTTTTACTACACTGTACTCATGCAGACAAAACAACACACACAATAAAGAGGTCGCTGTTTAATTGCTCAGGGAGTGCTCATGTAAGTATCATCATATTCTGAAACTATACAAGGAGTACAACGAATGTGAGATTACTGAGGTTGTTTTCTCATGAGAAACATCTGAAGCAGGCGAATTAAGCAAAAGATGGAGAAAATAAAAAAATATCTTTATGATTTGATCAAATTCAAGGAAATATGGAAACATGATAAAACGATTTTCCTTTTTGTGATAACCACAACAAGATTGAAAGCATTCACGAAGTTGTTATAAAGCTGTTGGTGTGTTTTTCCCTTATAAAACTATATGAAAAGGTGCTGATGTTGAAATGAGGGGTGATGCAATGTCATCGACCAGTTGACCATGTGAATCACAACCAGTTCTCATTTAGTTCAGGTTCTGTAAGCGATTTCAGACATTTTGCTTTCACTGCAGTCAAAATTGATGAAAAATTGTTGATAAAATTTAAATTAAAAAAATATATAAAAAAGGGAACTCTTAACTGCTAGTGAAAATAATATTATGTGAATGTATGTATTGTATATATATATATATATCACATTTAATGTCATTAAATACAAATATAACAATTTGGAAAATACTCTAAAAACACTTTTTCTGATTTTTAATAAATAAAAAGTTACCTTATAATTAGATATTTTTTTTAAATTATAATTATATATACGTATATATATATATATATATATATATATATATATATTAGGGCTGTCAAACAATTAATCACGATTAATCTCATCCAAAATAAAAGTCTGTGTTTACATAATATATGTGGGTGCACAGTGTAGAATTATTTGTATAATGTATAAATACACACACATGCTTGTATATATTTAAGAAATATTTTCATGTATATACTGTATATAGATTTATATATAATTTATATTAATTATATATAAATATTTTATATATAAATAATATTTTTTTCTTAAATATACATGGATGTGTGTGTATTTATATATACAAAATAATTATACACAGTGCACCCACATATATCATGTAAATACACACTTTTATTTTGGATGCGAAAAAAAAGTAAAAAAGTATACTGTATTAAAGCTGTTTAAAATTATGCTTAAGTAAAAGACATAATGTTCGCCAAATGTCATCCCATTCTGCGTACATTTTTAAAAAAAAATTTATTTACAGTGTAACTTTAATCACACACACACTCACACACACTCCAAAAACCCACCCTTAAAAGACATAGAGTACGCAAAGATTGTTTCTAGTTTTTCACACAAAAAAAGAGCCTTTAATGTCCTTTCTACCTTTGTAAGGCTCGTTTTATGTGTGCTACTCCAAAGACTATTCATTTATATTTATATAATAATATCCATCGCTTACAGCACCTTTAATGTGAAATTATCTAAGCTAAATATCAAAACATAGACAAGAAAAAAGGATTCTGACCACTTTATCCTCCTGTTGCAATTCCACAGAGGGAGGAAAAGCAAGAGAGAAAGACAAGGGGGAGAAAACAGGAGGGGAGAACAACTGAGTAACATTCAGACACACATAAAGAGATGTTCATGTACTAGAGCAGCGAATAACATCGCCGTTTATTACTCTGAGCAAAGTCATTTAAAAGCACCAAGACTGCGCAGGGAGAGAAACATCAAAAGGTTAGATAAGCAGTTTCTGTCCTGATCCATCCATCGCCTCGGTCAAAACAGAGGGAGTATCACCCTCTAGTGGCCATTGTGTTAACTGCTGGATTGTGTGCTTTGTGTAACTGTTGGATCTATGTATTTCTTCAAGTGAAAATTCTAAGAACCAACTCATTAAAACGACTCATTAATGAGATTAA
This sequence comes from Cyprinella venusta, assembly GCA_038021265.1. NCBI lineage: Eukaryota > Metazoa > Chordata > Actinopteri > Cypriniformes > Leuciscidae > Cyprinella > Cyprinella venusta. The sequence continues at coordinate 29,902,815 of CM075874.1, forward strand.
AAGTTCTCAATAAACGACTAATTAAACACATTGTACTATTTAAATCGATTGCTGGATATCGGTACGTTATTGTGCATAGGTACATCTGATTTATGATTTAGCACCCCCCTCCCACCTGTCCCACCCACTTTTTAAAGCAAGGTTACGCCACTGATTGCCACTAATGGTCTCTACGATCAACTTAGCTCACGATGCCTTTGACAAACGCAGCCCTGAACTGTAAAAAACACTGTAATTACAACTTGTACATTTTTTTTCTTTTACAAAAAAAAATTCTGTCTATCATCACATATTTCAAGCTTTACATGGTTTAAAATGCAAACTAACCATATATTTTGTCTAAGATGATAATGAGACACTTGCTAGTTAAACATGCAGCCTAATAAGGTCATGTCTCATCTTTGTAGAATACTACCGTTTGCAATGTTTCACACTTTACAAGTTATTTATAAAAAATACTAGGCAGTGTATGGCACAAAGTGCACAGTATGTGGTGAGCAACTAGTATTTTATTCTGAACACATCAGTGCTTGTACGTCTGTGTTACGGCTGTACCTTATTGGAGCGCAGTGAAACTCTTCCTCCACAGCGAGCACAGAACTTGGTTTGGCAATAAGAACAGAGGTGGCCACAGCCGTCGGCAAACTTGGTTTTATGGCAGATTCCGCAGATGGGGGTGTCAGTCTTCTGCTCCGGGGTGGTCTGTGCCTCGTCCCCCATCTTCTTTACCTGATCCTTATACATTTCAAATTGCTGGTGCAATTTCCTGCGGGGAACAGAACAGCCAATCAGAACACAGCAAGAAAACATGTTACAGGTTTACAGCTGTCAGTTCACCCAAAAATTAAAATTCTGTCTTCATTTACTCACACTCATTATCGCTCCAAACCCGTTAAGACTGTCTTGATCTTTATATGTGAATAAAAGATTAAATTCAATCTGTTCATCATCTATAAAGCAATCAAGTATCTTCAGAAAATTGACTAAACTGCTCAATTCATATGGATTAGTTTTACAATCTCTTCAGTTGTGTCAATGGAGGGACAGAAAGCTCTCAGATTTCATCAAAAATATCTTCATTTGTTTTCTGAAGATGAACGAAAGTCTTACAGGTTTGGAGCGACATTCTCATTTTGAATTTTCTTTTTTGGGTAAACCCTTTAAACATAAGAAACAGTACACAAAGTTTGCTCTATCATAGCTCATGGGACTTGTTTCATTCAAATATCAACTTATTTCAATTATTTATTCTAAAATGATTAAAAAATAATAATAATCAAAAAAAGATACAAGTTAGACAATTACTGGCGTACAGTTAAATACGAGCAAAGTCCTTTTAGGCAAGTCGTGCCACTCGGCCGCCATCTTGGCGACGCCTTCGGACTTAAATGAATGGGCAGAGTCAGAACTGCAGTTTCACTGGTCACCGGGACATAAAAACTGCATGTATAGAAACAGCAGTAAAATATGATAAAAATCGCTGAAAAGGTTTGATGACTTTGCTCCAAAATAAGGTTTAAAACGACGTTTTTTCCCACAGGTTATACTTTTACTGCGCATGCGCAAAGGCTCTCTCGCTCTCCGTCGCGCTCGCTGCACAGTTTGAAACCGTTTGAAACACAGTATGAGCGCGCTCTTGCTCGCTCGCCCTAGATTCCAGAATATTTTAAGTAATTTGCGGCTATGAATCTGTGGGAGACTCCTGGAACTTCTGGATACTTGGGATGTCTAATTTTTACACAACGCACACATACACTGCATAACAAATCTGCCGTGCCGCCTTTTCGAACAGTAACGTATGCCTCAACTGTGCGCATGCGTCGGTGGAACCAGACGATTGGCTTAAATGTTTCCCGGCTTGACTGTTAAAAGCAGACGATTGGCTCTCCAGCGGGAGGGGCGGGACATGTGCATACAACCGCCATCTTTGGTGTTTCGGGTTTTCAAATCACTTTTTTTTTTTCAAATTACTTTTCAAATTAGATTCATTTTTGAAGAAGTGGCATGTCTCTAGTCTATATAAATAGTCTCTGATACGAGCTATAAAAGTAACATGAAAAAAAGTCATGACAAACTCCATTTTTCATTTCAGACATTTTATTTTTAAATTAACATTTTGTTTTTCGCAATGATTCATTTACTGGACAGTATAAATACATTTATAATGTTCCAAAAGGTTTGTATTTCAGCAAAACTGTTTTCAACATTGATTATAATAAGCAATATTTCTTGAGCAGCAAATCAGAATATTAGAATGATTTCTAAAGGGTCACGTGACACTGAAGAATTAAGCTTTACCATGGCAGGAAAAAACTATATCTTCAAATATATTCAAATCAAAAACAGTTATTTTAGTTGTAATAATATTTCACAACACATTTTGATAAATACAGCCTTGGTGGCCATTAGAGACTTAAAATAAAAAAAATAAATAAATATATATATATATATATATATATATATATATATATATCCTGAAAACAGGCATATTGTTCTGAAAGAAAAGCCATATTCATTCTCAATGAGATGTCTGTAGAATCACTATAGTGGTGTTTTGTTGGTTGTCATGAAGCTCTGATTAAACTCTCTATAGTCTACAGTAACTGCTGGTGTCAGACAGACACTCAACACTGTCTGACGAGATCTTTCTGTTCTTCCCTTTCCTTCATCAGCAATTAAAGCATCATGTGCAGCCTAGAAACTATTTGTGGCTAAACGCTTTCAATCCAGATGACAAAGGCAACACTTCAGGCTCACGCGCAATCGCGCATCACCTCATATAGACTGCAACAGCTGTAGACATGTCAGTCCTTATGAGCTACAGTAGCACATGCGATAGTTCCCACTATAAAACATGATCATTTGTCAAGATACATTGCAGATCAGCTTGACTTTGAGGGACTTTTATTTTAGGGTGACGTTTAATCACGTACCCACTCATTACCGTAACAGAGCAGAGGGGGTCAAAGGCTTGAGACAGACCCTGAAATGCTAGCTGAATGCATGCATGATGCACATGCATTTTGTATGTCGCCTGTCAATCAACCGTAGTCGTGGAAACCAAACACTGGGGGCTAACGCCATAAGCTGCCTATTAGAGGACGTTTGGTCCCACATCTGCCCCTGCAACATTCATCAGCAGGCTGAATTATTGAGCACACTGATCTCTTTACTACGGCAGAACGCCTGGTTGTTACCCAGAATTCCCTGCTGGCCACCTCCCACCAAACATGAGCACATTCTCACGCTAATCACTGGCTCTGACTGGAGAGTCTGAATACTTAATGCTAAGGAGTTTGTTTCCTGTAAATTTAATGAACACAAATTTCACTGAAGTTTTGTCTTTTTGACTTCAGCATAAATTGTAAAATATAAAAATCAAATAAAGTTGACAAACCATGCTTGATTCACATATATAGTCTATAATAGACTTTGTCGGTGTCGTGTCATAGCTGGGGGTGTGGCTTTGGGCGGAGTCGGCGTGGTGGAAAACAATGAAAAGAATGGCGTTAACCCAGTATGGCCAACCCGATCCCACGTCAATTCTTACAAATTTTACGAGGTGGCTAATTTGTACGAATTCGTACGACCTCACTCGTGCGAATTAGTAAGATTTTTGCTAAATCGTACATATTTTACGAGTTGCTCAATTCGTATGAACCTCTGACCCCGCCCCTAAACCTACCCATCACATGGGTTTAGACAAATCGTACAAATTCGTACGAGTGAGGTCGTACAAATTAGCCACCTTTTAATCACTCGTACAAATTCGCACGAATTGGTTGTGAGATAGCGTTGGTATGGCCAATTTAAAAAAAAAATAGTAATAACCTAAAGAGTAATATTTTAAAAAAGGCAGAAGCACATAACACAAATACAAAAAATTAAATAAAATTTAAATATAAAAATAAAGGTTAATTCAAAATTTTAATTCAAACCAACATTGGTTTTTACTGACCTTCAATGAAAAAAAACTGCATTTTTACTAACAGGTTCTAACTTTTTAAAGCTAACTAGCCAACCCTGACACCCTGAACTCCACCAGACATCATTTCTGTTTAAGTCAGTACCTTTTCACCCCTCCGAGATCAAGTCACACCAATGAGCAGGTCTGCTTTCAACGACCCCTTGACTTCTGCCCTCTTACCCTCAGAACATGTGGATATACAGTACCACTCACTGTCTGACCCCATGCTCTGCTCAGATACACGTCACATATCCTTTAACAAAATGCAATATTATATTTTAGTCTATAACACGAGACAGTCTTCCGTCAGAAAGAAACATCATACTGTATGTGTTTGAATTGACACAATGACGAATTTTCTATTTAACACCAGCATCTATCCTCGCATATACAGCCGGCTCCAGACAGCAGTCAGGTGCATGATGGGAAGGCTGGAGGAGCTCCAGAGGTCTAACAGGTGCGCTGGCTCAGGTAGCATTACAGACAGCTGGAGAGCATAACCCATAATATAACCATACGCCATTCTTCACGTCTCATCTGACACACAGCAGATAGAGAAGTCAAAGAAACACGAGCCAGTACACTGATACGGACTCCCTTTATGAGTGACACCGTGGCCACCTGAAGACCTGCGCTTTACCCGTTTAAGCTACTAATAAATTTGTAGTCGACTTCAGTGTAATACAAAACCCACGCTTAATGCAGGTCTCTAATGCAGATCTCGTAATCAAACCGAACTGATCAAAACGTGCTATTATTCAAGATAAAACTACTAGTGAAATAAGGACTGTCATTACATTTATTTAAGGATTTATCGCATTAATTTAGCATAATTAATTGTAAAGAGAAACATAATAAAAAATAACTAAATTTCTCATGCCCACTGACCACTGATCATCTGAGCAACTTAAAATATTCAAAGTTTTAATTTATGATTACAGTGAAATAAGTCAGTTATTGGCCATCAATTTGTACTTACATTTACGAGTCATTGAATCATGTTTAATTTGGACTTCTCTGTGCATGCTCTTTGAGGTGGTGACCATAGACCTCCATTATATGACTGACAGACAAGAACGGTTTGACCTAAAAATATCGCAACTGAAAATACCGTGGAAACAAAGACACCTACATCTTGGATGCCCTTGAGGTAAGCTAAAACATACCAAAAATTAAATTCAAAGTGAACTATTCCTTTAAATTAACCTCATTAAAAAATTCACTAACAAGAGTTAACGTATAATGCGTCATGAATGCATAAATCGAATGCTATTGTTATATACAGTATATTAGGACTGTCAAATCGATAAATCGTGATTAATTGCATCTAACATAAAGGTCTGTGTTTATATAATATATATGTGTATATGAATATATATACATACAAAAACACAGAAATTAATTTGAATTCTTCAGTAATTTAATTACAGTTACTTCTGATGTAATTGCATTAAAAACTGTATATAGACTAAAAACAATTCTATTAAAACACTAGTGGAACATTAAAAGTTAAAATATAAGTTTTTTTAATGTAAATTATAGGGTTATGTCTTTAGTTTTTGTTTATGTGTCTTTTGTTTCATGCTTACCCTTTCAGTTTAGTCTTTGTCGTGCCCTAGTTAGCCCTTAGTTACTGATTACGTTCGCCTGTTGTTCATTTAGTTAAATTTATTCACAACACTAACAGTGTTGGGTAAGTTACTCTAAAATAATTACTTACAAGCTAAATTAATGAATGCTGTAAAGTTGTTAGTTGAAAAAAGTGTTAACAGCATACCATTTATTTAATTACATTAAAGATTTTGATGAACTGATGATGAAATGTGATAAATTCCAGCACTGTCGGTGAAAGGTGAGTCATATCCACAGAAATGCCACATAACTCAAGGACTATAGCTTTTTGAGGGCAAAGATTAATCCATTCAGTCTTACTTACGTCTCCGGCTCCTTTGGAGGCTCTGTTTGCGGTTGGTTTGGGGACTTTGTTTGGGGCTGGAGAACGTTATTAACCAGATCAGTGATTCCGCTAAAGGGAAACCACCTGTATGAACAAGCAGACAGCTCAACTCAATATCAGGCCAACAAACCTGCTTCCAGTCGACATACGCGCCAAGACAACAACTGCAGCAGTGCAGCTACATTCATAGGGAGCACACATAAAGGGTACAGCATGTACAGCTACAAGAGAGAAAGAAAGAGAGAAAGACAGGGACAGACCAGTCTCAGCCCAAGGACCGTCTCATGCATATTGCACAGAAAACCAGACACTTTTTAATCCTTTCAGAGCAAAATTTAGATTTGCTCTGAAAGTTAGTCTGGCAAAGACACCAATCAGAAACGTTGGGACGGGCTTAACACGATGACGACAGCGCAGGGATTTTGAAGCAGATTTTGTAGCCTACAATACAAAGATGGACGCCGCCATCGAACATCACTCGTTCAAATCAGCTATCGCGTCTGTTTTAAGGGATTTGAACGTTAGCTTTTTGTTAAAAACCGAGATGTTTCACTCTCTGAGATGTTTCTCTGCCGGCCGCCGCTCTGTATACGTCATCTCCTTCATCGCTCTGATGGTCTGGTTTTCCATTGGTGACGCCCTTCTGGAAATGATTTGACGCTTTGCCAGACCATAACTCGGTTACAACTGAGAATGGTCTGGTTTTAACCAGGCTAAATCTAATTACAAAGTGCAAAAACAATTAAACTAGTTTTTTTGACTGCACTGAATGAGACCTGAACTGAGCTGACATCACAACTGCTTTATAGCTGAATTGAATTTTTTTCATATTGCTGAGCTTTACACAATTATTGAACTGAACAATGGCAATATTTTCCTTTTAGAGCTGCTTTAGAATTGAACTCTGTATCATTAAATCACTATTTCCCTGTTTACTAATGTAAAGCTGCTTTAAAACAAGCTGTATTGTTTAAAGTGCTATATAATTAAAGGTGGCTTGACTTTTCCAGCATTTCTCATAGAAATGGTCATGGACAGAAAAGGCTGCGCAATTTTTCCCGAATAAGAACAAGTGGATTTTACTGAAAGTGAAAAATCTGGCTTTGCGAGACTAGAAAAAGAAGAAAAAGAGAAATACAAAGATAGAGTCCTGATAGATATGGGGGGACAGACACTCAGCCAGAGAAAGAAGCAAAGAAGCCGGAGTGAGTGAAATGAATTTTGCACCCATCGGCCCGGGATACGGTCAACCGTCCACAGATACACAGAAAGAGATCAAACAGTGTCCATGTGCAACTCACAGAGTCGACAAACAAGCAAAATAAAGCAGGACTGGTGCATCCAGCCTGCACGTGGATGAAGCTGCCAAAAGCTTTTCGAACAGAGCCATAACAGACTGCAGGCAGCCAATCACTAAGAGAGAGTAGGGGAAAGAGCTGCCAATCACAGAGGAAGCCACAACAAACGCACACGCGGGAATGTCAAAGCCTTGAGGTCTCTAGCTAAGAGAAGCCCACACAGAATCATTGCCTGGAGGAAAAACTGCAGAATTTGAACTGCTGACAAAGTTCTGTTTACTGAATGCTTTGGCGAATCTGATTATGATTTTGGTCACCGATAAGAACATTCTGCAGCTTTTGCGCCAAAATCAATGCGGAAAATGAGGGAAAAGTCCACAGAATCCGTCTAGGCCTCGCTTAGTGTTACTTACTGGACCGGCTGAGACGTTGCATCTTCTTTGACCCTAAAAATAAATTAAAAAAAAGTCAACAAAAGGGCATGATGACAACTGAAATAAAAGACAACATAAGACAAACATATAGTCAAACCGAATTTTTTTTTAAACAAAAACATGGAAAAACAGTCAAACAAATATCAACACATATGATGTGCAGGGTGATATGACAGCATATGGAATAAAAGGTGACGTATCCGTGTAAAATAATTAATTTAATATAATTTTGTCACATCTGTTTTATTATTTTAGGTTTACGGTTGTGAGTCAAAACATTTTTTAACACAGGCAACCTAAAATGATAGGTTCGGACTATAAGATCATATAAAATCTTATATAATAGCCTATTATCTTTTGATATATATATATATATATAATGTTTGTATGTAGATGTATATACTCTCTCTCTCTCTCTCTTTATATATATATATATATATACACACACAGTGCTGATTAAATATTTATAAATAAATAAAAATGTGTGTGAATTTATATTAAAGACAAAATTATATATATATATATATATATATATATATATATATATATATATATTTGTCAACCACCTGCCATTACATGTGAAACAAACTGAATATTCAAATAGATATGACCATGATCATTTTAAACATATACACACAAAAAAATAACATGCAAAGACATGGAACACTTAAATATTTTAAATTAAAACAAAACAAACAAACAAAAAAAATAACGGGTAAACGAAAAAAAAAAAAAACAGGGAAATTGTCTTTCTGCCCTCCACAGACAAGTCGACAACACAAAGAAAACACACCGTCCACGACACATAGTCCATCAGACTCAATGTGTTGAGCTTAAAACTATATAAATACATAAATAGTATAAATCCAGCACAGCATTACCCTGTAAGAACTTCAGTAGCATATACAAACCACAAGGAAAGAGAGTTAATGAACCCCCTAAAATTAGATAAAACTGCTATGAATGCTGTCCTGAATGCATGGTATACATGTATAGATAAATCTGGACCCCCTTTATCCCCTGTCAGATCATATATGCATTTGTCTGTGTGAATTAATGGAGAAAAAAAACATCTGAAAGTGAAGTTAAATATGGTTAGATTTTCTTTAAAACAGTGTGACACTGCCCTCTAATGGTCAGATGTCTTCTATAAAGGAAAAGATGCCAACCTCTGCAAAAGTGTAGCAGTCTCAGCGTAGCAGGATTATATATATATATATATATATATATATATATATATATATATATATATATATCATAAATATACCATGGGTGGCAAGCAAGCTGCCTTTGATTTCAGTCCCGCATTAGGTGACACGTTGGGTTGAAGCTAATCCCACAATAACTCGCAGAAAATCAGCACTAGTTAAGCCGTGACTCGCAAGTATTGCGTGATGTTCTAACCAAATTACCCTCTTTCTGAGCTGTTCTCAGACTGTTAATTTAACCTCAAATGACTGTCCTCGCTCCTCCTCATCCCTCTCTATTCTCTCAGTATCTCGGCGCTCTTGAGTGGAGGTGGAGACACAGGCCTCATTGATGTGACAGCTATAGAATGAGAGCTGACTCATCACTTTAAATAATACACCCCACATCTCACAATCAGTCTCAGCACAGTCCTCTTAAAGGAGTATTCATGCTTATTTTCAACTTGACGACCATCAGCTCCATCTGTGGCCTTACGTTTTGTAGAAACTAAATGGGAAATGCATCTAAAACACTATTTGCAAAATTCCAATAAGGTTAAAAATGACGTTCAGTAACTTCAAAGTTGTTTTAAGAATGTTTCATGAGAACACATCACATATTAATGATGTTAAAAGAACATTCTGTACGTTTTTAAAGAATGTTTGGTGACACTTTAGGTCCAATTCTCAATATAAACTAACTATTATCTCTGACTTTTCCCTCAATAAACTAATAATTACTGTTTATTAATAGTTAGTATGGTAGTTATGTGGAAGGATCAAGGATCAAGGAACAAACAGCCAATATCCTTGTAAAATGCATGCTAACAAGCAACTAGTTTACATATGAGAAAACTATAATACTATATAACTACCGTAAATATACACTGACCCGCAGGTGCTCATTCATATGCAAAGAAGCCAATAACAACATAAGGATTTGACAAAAAAATATATAAGAAGCACAGTAGAAAAAAAAAAATCAGAAAGTATTGTAGAAAATAGTCATAGTGGAAAAACAAGTGGACTACAAAGAACAAATTAAATAAAGAAATGCATTTGACCTCTTTTTCAGCTGTTCTGTATGAAGCGTGTGTGTGTGTGTATGCGTGTGGACACACTGGCCTCCTGCTGTCAGCGATGCACAGAAGAGGAAAGTCCTGTTACATAACACAGAGCTGAATCTGTGCATGGGGCATAATTACTCCACAATTACATCTGCCAGTGTGCCAGTCTGTGCTGGTCAGTGGGGCTGGCAGTGCCCGCGCTCTCCTCATGCCATCGCAACCAAAACACAGCGGCATACACAGCCTTAAGCCTCACGTCAAAGGAAAAATTCTCCCATGCTGTCATGTTTTCTCTATCTCTCAGTTTGTAAAAAAACCTGATGTATAAAGTAGCATTTCTTTTTACAGTATTTGTGCAATATACTATGTGCATTATGAGGACACATGAATTTTAAGAATATAATGATGTGCACCGATAAATCATTTATAATAAATGCAATATTTCATGAAAAGAACTGTCGTGGTGACTCATTTATGAAGCCACAAGCGACATGCACAGTTTAAAAATTAACAGTAAAATACCAGTTTTAATTGAAAAAAATAATCCAAAATATGCTTGACATAGGGAATAAAAAGTCAAATGTTCCCCCTGGGGACATAGATATGAAATGTACGCTAACGATCAAACGTTTGGTGCTTTTATTCAGCATGGACACATTAAATTGATCAAAAATTACAGTGAAGATTGTTACGTTGTTGAAATGTTTATATTTCAAATAAATGCTGTTCTATTGAACTTTCTATTCATCGAAAAGTCTTAAAAAATGTATAACGGTTTTCGCACAAAAACAAATTAAGCATCACAGCAACTGTTTTCAACATTGATGTAAAAAAATTGATTGAGCACCAAATCATGATTTCTGAAGGATCATGTGACACTGAAGACTGGAGCAATGATGTGGAAAACTTCCGCTTTGCATAACAGAAATATGTATTTTTTTTAAATATTAAAATATAAAACAGTCATTTTAAGCTCTAATAATATTTCACAATATTACTGTTTTTACTGTATTTTTTGGTCCAATAATTGCAGCCTTGGTGAGCATGAAAGATTTCTTTTAATTTTTGTTTCTTTTTTTTTTTTTTGTTTCTTTAAAGCTCAAAACATTGTCTAAAAAACACGATTTAAGATTGCAGAATTGTGTGAATGAGTGTGTGACAGTTGGAGGGACAGTGTGAGACCACTTGATTTTTATGAATGTGGAAATGTGTGTGCGTGTGTACAACAGGTGGCATAATCACTGCAGGAGCTTAGAAGAAATGGTGTAATCTCATGCCAGAAAGAGCCCGGTCAACATGACCTGCACTGTACCATCTGAGAGACCGCAGAGCGCCACTGAATAAACACACACACACACACACACACACACACACACACACACACACACACACACACAAGTTGCTTTAAAGGATAAGTTTACCCAAAAATGAAAATGATCCCATCATTTACTCACCCTCAAGCCATCCTATATGTATCTGATTTTTTTCTTTCAACTGAACACAATCAAGAGTAATATTAAATTAAATGAACTATCCCTTTAAGAGACCAAAACATTGTGTGCTGTCTTGCTGCATAATGTCTACATAGTCTCCTAACAGAAACTGAGCCTCATAAGTGAACAATTTTGAAAGTTTTACATGCGAAGCAAAACCACGTGCCGCACACTAGAGCTTGTCTCAAATGATTTTAAAAGAGTTTAGTTTTAGCATGCCGCTATTGTTTTACCTTTTTGTCTTGTCTTCCAGTACAAATATCAAAATATTCTTAAGTTAAGATACTTTTACTTAAAATGCAAAATGAATCAAGGCAATCAGTCTTATTTTCTGGAAGAAAAGAAAAATAATGAATCAAAACAAGTGACTTTTTGCTCAAAACAAGAAAAAATGTTTGCCAATGTGGTCAGAAAAATAAATGTATTTCAAAAGGGAAAAAAAGTTAATTTTTCTGAGCACAGAGGCAGATATTTGTTCTAGTTTTAACCATAAACTCTCAATTTTTATGAATTAAAAAAAACCCAATCGGGCGAGATTTACCAACAGCTCGTGGCAGCGCAAACCCTCTTGTACCGTTTAAAAAAAAAACTTTCAGGATTTTACTAAAGACATGCAGGAATAAAAATTGCACTGGAAAGGCATGGACAGGGTTATTTTTGCAGCTGCATTTGTAGGAGTTTCCCTTTCAAACGCAAAATTTATGTGAGGAGAGTTTTAAATGAATCATGCAAGGTGATTTAAGGTTTGCACTCGTCAACTTAATGGTATTTGTGCCATTATTTACTGCCCAAAAAAGCATGGCTTAAACCAGTTGCTAATTGGTAGATGCGTTGTGCATTATGGAAATGATGTGTTCTTTAATTTGCACATTGTCAGTAGATTACGCGCAGTCAGAACTTTTAACTCCTATCGACGCTTTTTGGAAATAAAGCTATCATGCTAATTTGCCCCGTTTAGTAAATCTGGGTCCTAATACAGTATCTTAAGGCATTTTGTATCTCAAGAAAATTCATCTTGATCAGGAATATTTAGATATTTGTACTGGAAAATAAGACAAAAACTGTAAGAAAATTCCTTTTTTTGTATTTTACATTCCCATTTGCTCCAGTAGCAAAAGAAAAAAAATATTCTGCAATAGCATTTCTATGAATTCCCTAAATATTGAGAGATTGTCAAATTTTGCCATCACTCCCTTAGCTGTTTTATTAGAAACTCTCATGCAGCAAAATCAACTAGTTTTCTGTCACGTAATTTGTAACACAAATTATAGTGTATATAAATATAAGAAAAACTTTGCTAGACTTACGATGTTAATAACTGTGGAAACATGTTATAACAGTCTGTGAAAAGGTCAGATTCCAATCAGAGTGAGCTAATAAATAATCAATTATATCTAAAATTGACATTTTGCCCACCATCTATTTTTTTATCACTGAGCTTATTGCAAAGCATTATGGGATTACATTCAATACAATTTCATCAAAGGGCAGCATCATAATTAAGTTGCCTACATTTAAAACGCTCCCCTAGGTCGGGTTTTGGAACACAGCGTGACCGCATGCAAGCGCAAAGCCAGTTCTTGAGCCAAAAGCAAGCTAACTTTACAGCTCTCCCTGCCCTCACACAGTGATGCCTGAAATAGCAGCCGGGTTCAAGGCGGTCCATCATAGCGACAGACACCTGTTCATTAGGACCATTCAGCAGGGTGGCAGGGGAAGTGCCTCCCTTGAACACATTTCCCTTTAAAAGAGGATTAGCACTGAGGGAGCTCTCGATTCCAGCTGTCATCGGTTCCGCAGTGGCATCTGGATCAAAAAGCAATCTCATTTGAGCTGGGAGTGCCGTGATTGGTCGCAGAGGACCCTTGTTAACCTTTGAGTGACAGCATTAAATCCCTCCTCACATTTAGCGCCACCCCATACATCCAGCTTTCAGAAACGCACATTCACTTTTCAGATCCGTAAGCAGATGTTGCAACATGAACCTAAACACAAACAATCAAGATAATGAGCGCGTAAATGCCAAATGAAAACAGAAAATGGGGCAAACGTAAAACGCTGTCAAGGTACAGCACTAATTTGTGCTGTTTTTAAAGGGATACTCCACTTTTTTGGAAACAGGCTAATTTTACAACTCACCCAGAGTTAAACTGTCGAGTTTTACCTTTTTTGAATCCATTCAGCTGATCTCCGGTTTTGGCGGTACCACTTTTAGCATAGCTTAGCATACATCATTGAAGTGCACAAGACCATTAGCATTTCTCAGAAAAAAAGTACTAAAGTGTTTTGATATTTTTCCTATTTAAGATACTTAACTTGTTTTGGAAATAGGCTCATTTTACCACTCCCTCAGAGTTAAACAGTTGAGTTTTCCCGTTTTCAAATCCATTCAGACGATTTTCTGATATTTAGAAGAATATCAGTAACCAGACAGTTTCTGGTCTCATTGACTTCCATGGTAGGAAAAAAAATATACTATGGAAGTCAATGAGACCAGAAAACTGACTGGTGACTGATATTCTTCTTCTTCTAAAAAAAAAAAAAAAAAAAAAAAAAAATCGACTGAATACATTCGAAAACGGTAAAACCCAACTGTTTAACTCTGGAGGAGTGGTAAAATGAGCCTATTTCCAAAAAAAGTGGAGTATCCCTTTAAATAGGAAAAAATATCGATAGGCATTGTGGTTGTCAAAAGTTAGCTGAACGTGACGTGTTATAATCTAAACCTGCATTTACTCTGCTTTGTATCCGTATTACCCATGTGATGTGTTGTTGTCATGCCTGTGGGTGGGGGGAGGATGAGGGATCTCTTAAGAGTAAGTTACAATAATAGCCAACATGACTAACAATAGAGCGGTAATGGATACTCCAGTATTGTTGGAGAGCGCAGTTTCCTGTCTCTGTCCACAACAAGCCAGGAAGTAAGTTAAACGCTGTCAGTGTGCTTAACACTTGTGTTAATGTGGCCACAAACACACACACTAAAACAACTGAGCCAAAACGTCATTAGCATGGTTACCAAATCCGATCGGATCAGTCAGACATAGGACACCTATCATTTCCCAAAGAAATGATATCCAAAGTAGAATCCATCCTACATGAGCAGTCGACCATCACGGCAAAAACAGGCACGCTAATACACATGAACCACAGATTTAAAGCAACAGAACACCCAAAAACAACAAAAAAAAGTCTGTTATCATTTTAACATGGCATCCCATTAGCAACCTTTCACTGATTAAGATTGGAAGAAGAGTGACCGATTAAATGAATCCCTTTTAATGTTCTCTTCAAATCCTGGGCATTTGAAGGAGTTGAATAGGAGTTCAATATTATGCCTTTTTGTTTATCATCTAAATGTAGGAGAATCCCAGTAATAAAAAGCACCATAAAGGTGACATGTATGTGTAATATCTTCAAATATGTTCTACTGAAGACATGAGGGTAAGTAAAGGATCAGGCGTCAGGTCTCAGTGCTGCTGTCCAGGGTGCTGAATCTGATCTTACAGAGTCACAGACCAGCACAATCTAATCTCAGACTGACCGCCCACTGACCATCTGATACATGTCCACCAAAATAGCATGAGCTGCTGAAATAAACACTCACGATTCCAGTGTCCAGATGCACAAAGTTAAACTGTTTACAGTCATGTTTACAGGTTAACAGCTAAACTGCGACATTGCGAATTTCTGAGGAAGAACTACTACTAATACTTACTGATTCTGATACTTTTTTTTTCCTTGTTACTGTATTTATTTTATTTTTTAAAAGCCTCCCGTGGACAGGTGTTGAAAATTGGCATGTATGCTATAATCACTAAAAACAAATGCATGTGGTTCGTCCAATGCAATTGTATGTCCATGTCAAATAAAGATATAAATAAAAAATAAATAAATAAACTAGTCACTAGACATGGTTCATGGCATTGTGGCTTTAAAGGGATACTCCAGCCAAAATTGAAAATTCGGAAAAATCATTTACTCACCCTTAAGCTGTTCCAATCCTGTATGATTTTTTTTTATTCAGCTGAACAGATGATATTTTTAAGAATATGGGTAACCAGACGTTAACGGACCCCATTGACTTCTATGGGGAAAAAATACTATGGAAGTCAACTGTTTGGTTACCGAAATTCCTCAAAATATCTAATTTTGTGTTCAAAAGAAGAAATTCATACAGGTTTGGAACAACTTGACGCTCAGTAAATAATGTCAGACTTTTTTCGCTGAGACATTGACAGACTTGTTTATCTTTTACTCTTTTGTGCGAACACAACTAAGATACCCAAATACACGAAAATAACCTGTGGCACCAACCAGAATTGTAGTGTGCTAGTTAGTGTGTATATATAAACCAACCATTTCAGAAAGAACAGGTCCTAAACCTCAACAACAGCATAACCTCTATAAACAAGCTTGCATGTGGGTCACTCTGTTGATATTCCATGAACCCATTTGGTTTTAAAGATAAGCACATTTTCATCCTATTATTATAGAGATGGTAATCCCCTGTGTGGCCATCGCAGGAACATGTGAGATCACTAAATGCATATCACATTGTGTATTTGATCTGATTAGATATTGCATAAACAATGACAGGGGGGTTTCCAAAGCAAACATCAAAAGACCAACTGAGAAAGTTGGTAGCACCAGTTCAACCAGTGGAAAAGTTAGTCTGAAGCCCTGGAAATATAAAAAAAATATCAGTGCAGTTTTGAAATGCAGCCTTCTTGACTTGTTTCAAAAAATCACAGCCCTTGCTGCTTCTACCATTCTCACAATCAAAAACAAAGTACAATGCACACTCCATGCTGGTGGACACTTAAAGTAAGCATCATAAGGACCAAACTCCAAAAAGGCAACCCGTTCTGTCTAAAGCGATGTTTAAAGTATCACCCGAGTGTGTTTGACATCTCTTTATCAAACAGTAATTCTGTGGCATCATGGGAGGTGAATGTTGCCTAATGCAATGTGATCTGACTGCTAGTTCTTCTACTAACCCACCAGAGCAAAGAGAGAGCGACTTCAGTCCAAAGCTATTTATAGTCGTCCATGAATAACGTGAGGCTCTTCAGGATTTGCATGCAATCAACTTCAGATGAACCGGTGCCACATCACACTCTCACATTTCTGCGCTCATTTCGACTGTCCAGCACACATGCAAGACCTGCTTCACTGTCATTCTCTTGACATGGTCAAAGAAGTCAACAAAGTCATTTCACTTCTGGTGTCCATCGGTGTGCAAATGAGATTTAAGAGCTACAGAAAACAATTACTTCAATTTCATTAACTTCTGCACTCTAAACTATTGTATCATTTCAGAAGATTTCTGAATAGGTCATGTGAACCACTTTTATGGGGCTTTCCTGTCATTTTTGGAGATTGAGGGTGAACATGAGGGTGAGTAAAGGCCCGTTCACACCAAGAATGATAAGTAGGGCTGTCAAATGATTAATCGCGATTAATCGCATCCAAAATAAAAGTTGGTGTTTACATAATATATGTGGCTGCATTGTGTATAATTATTTTATATATATATATATATATATATATATATATATATATATAAATACACACACATGCTTGTATATATTTAAGAAATATTTTCATGTATATACTGTATATTGATTTATATATAATTTATATTATATATAAATATAAATATTTAATATATAAATAATATTTTTTTCTTATAATTAGAGCCAGACCGATATTATCGGCCGATATTAGGCATTTTTCATAATATCGCTATCGGCAGTTATAATGGCCGATAAATGAATATTTAAAAAATAAAATAAAAATGGACGAAACACACTTCAATCATCTCTCCTTGGCCTGTTATATTGAAAATGTATGTTCTACAATTTGCAGTATGTTATCTATTGCTAAATTATGGCTCATCATAGACTAGCTAACCACAAAGCTAGCTAATGCCACTATCATCAGTGGAAGACCGCTAACGTTAACATTAATGAGCTTGGAAACCACAATGAGCTTTTTCTGCCTAAATAAAGTAATGATTACTGTATTTATAACTAGCATATCTCTAGTTACAGTCCCTGCATTGTAAAATGTAAGTTATACTTGCGAGGAGTGAACATTTAGACATAGAGAAAAAGTATCAAACATATCTTGAGCAGAAAAGTTAGCTGTTCTTTTACACGTGTGTGAAATCCAACAATATTTAATAAAAAAAAATATATCGGCCGATATATCGGAAGATTTTAAAACCCAAAAAATATTTGTATCGGTATCGGCCTTCAAAATCCTTTATCGGTCGGGCTCTACATATAATATACATGCATGTGTGTGTATTTATATATGTATATATATATATAAAATAATTATACACGGTGCACCCACATATATTATGTAAACACAAACTTTTATTTTGGATGTGATTAATCGCGATTAATCGTTTGACAGCCCTAACATAAACATAACTATATAAGCGTCCACACCAACGTATGAAAATGTTGTTTATAATGAGCATGTGCTGCAGTTCTGTCGCCTGTAGCTTTAAATGTAGCTCTTTAAAGCAGGATGGATTCTGATTGGCTGTCTTTATTGTTTATCAACTAGAAAAAAAATCATTCAGAAAGTGATTGCAGAGATATCACTCCTCTCTCATTATCGATATACTAGTGGTGTGGACTCTTTTTAGAACTGCATCTGTATGTCACTGGTGTGAAAAGCTTTAAATGTTGTCAGAATTATTATTTCCCGTTAACTATCTCTTTAATAGTAGCCTGTCTGTTTAAGTAGACTATGGGTTTTACATAAACACAAAGACTCTGAGAAACATAAAGGCCGACTGGTTTCTTCTAAACGCTGCACACTCTCCATGTTTCCCAGTGTGCCGGGTCAGTCTTATGCAATAGCAGGGCAGAACTGTTGGGTTTCTCAGCGCTGTGACGTAGCGCTCTGTGTACTATACTCACGCTGGGCGCTTCCGCTGCACAGGAAACTGGCTGACTTCTGATTTACTCATACACTGCGTATCACAGCATGTTAGTTTGAGGTCATTTATTCTGTTTTACTGATGAGTCAACAAATGTTTCCTGGATCTAGTGCACACATAAGCATACAGTGTATATCTACACTCTTAGAAAAAAGGGTTCTGTATATGAAGCATACGGTTCTTTACTCAACTCCAAAGAACCTTTTATGCTAAAAAAGGTTCTATAATGACAAGAAAGAACCCTTTTGGCACTACAGGCTATTATTCATTCATATATTTCACAATTCTGCAACATTTTGTAGTTGTAATTAAATTATTGTTTATTAAACTGTTGTAGTAACTTAATATCACATTTTAATCATGCTGATTTTTGGAGAAAAACCGAAATGGCACTCTTCGTGTAATATTGATTAACTAAATAAAATGATATAAATATAAACATTTTCTAACCCCCTTTCTGATTATTCACATGCATTCATTGTTCATAAATACATTTTAGGGTCTTGATGTTTGTCAAAAATATGAAATATTAAATCTGGAAAGGACAAAACTATATATATATATATATATATATACACAGTATATATATAATCAATATAAATGAAAGTCAAAAACCCATTTTTAGTCATGCCTGGAAATAAATCCTGGTTATATGGGCCATGGTGTAGAATTGGTTCAAAGTTAGAGTTGGAAACATCTTGAAAAGAAAATTATTTTTCCATATAAAGTATTATTTTTAAAGTAGGCCATGCATTTACATTTTATCATACATATTTCAAAGTTAAGGATTCATTATTTTGACGTTTGCATTGCATTAGCTTACATTATATAACAATTGATTCGTTTATTTTTGACAAAACATACTATATATTTAACATACGAGCAGAAACGGTATAACTAAAGCTTATTTGATGTCTAATTTATAGTAAAAACTTTATAATCTATTTCATCAGATGTAACAGTAGGCTATGCATCGGTGCGTTCGTTCGTTCACACGCCCGATTCATATTTAAACAGTCTTTTTGGTTTTACAGATCAGTATAAAACACATATAATGCTGTCTTAGAAGACAGCTTTACTGTATCAAGGCAATAAGGCAGCTCACTAGGTTTTGGAACAGAGCTAAGACACACCCTCAACTTTTGGTTAACCAACACCGCTGTTTTTACAAACTAGCCCATTAACATCCCATATGCCAACTAGCACGCTCATGTAAGACGCTAATGAGCAGGACGGAGCCATTTGGAGTGTTTTCTGCAGTGTGGATTGAGCCTCACTGCTCGTCCCCCCGGGGGCGACAAGATGTGTGTGTGGGGGAGGGGGTCTCACAGAGGTTTTTACATGGTAGCGAGGGATGCCATGTGTACTACAATTCTGGTCACAACGTTCCTCACTGTTGGAATGTACAGATGGATTTGAGGAGGGATTCCTGTGAGTACTGACGGGAAATGATTTCAGTGTGAGCAAATGACAGTCTCAGCCTCATTCAGCACACCCACAGACCAATCAGAGCCTGGTCGATGCATAAAACTGGCAAACACTAGAAGCAAATAAGCAGTTCCAATCAGGTTGACGCCCAAGAGTTGTGGGTCCAGGGTCTGCCTCGAAAACAAATGCATGTTCATGCAATGTTAAAGATGGTGAATGTCATTGTTTTGCCTGTACTAAATCATGAAAATACCATATGTTTGCAGATATTTAGGAAAAATGCTACAGCCAGTTATTCTTCTGTGAAATGTGCGTTCTTCCGTGTCGATTTGGACTGTGTGATCCTGCCTATTGCTAATTTACTCAATAGTATTTCGTCACCCCGGGTTGTCAGTTGGTGTAAAACAGCGTATTGCAGACACGGAAGCCAGCAAACGAACAGGGTCAGAGATTGCAAATTCTACCCGACTCAGTCTCAGCATCAATCTAAAAAGCTCCATGACCAGAGGCATATAAAAACACAGACACATTAGCATTGTCACTTGCGCTCATTCCTGTTGCATTTCCTGAATTTGGACTGCAGTGCCTATTTCACCCACTAGCTGTCAATATTACATACTGGCCCTTTAATGCAATGAGCAATTTTAAAGGGATACTTCAGGATTTAGCATTAAGCTTTGTATTAGTAGAAAACCAGTATTATTTTCGAATTACCATGCTTTCCACCCTCACATCCCCCGGAGACAAGAGATTTATGTATTTTTTGTCTGGAAAAAATACTCAGATGACGCAAAAATCGTCATTTTGCGTCATTGAAGGATTTTTTTGGCCAGAGGCTAAAGACTACAGTCAGTAGTAGGGGTTGTCCCGCTTGTTTTCGATCCACCCATAGAGGGTGGGATCTCACTCACAGAATGTACACATAGCGTCAGCCATCTTGTTTTGGAAGCTAAGCTAGCAGGCTCTTGTTCTATGGAGAAAGCTGAGTAGTAACTTTAGGGGTTACCATACTCTTTTTCCCGGACACGTCCAGCCATCGATGTCCGGGATTTAGCCTATGCTTTCTGCAGTCACAATTCATTGTTTATATGTACAGCTTTTGTTTCAATCTGAATGTAGTGTTTACATGAATGCTAAACAAGCGATCGGTTGATGTGCGTTTTGACATTGCTAAGAAAATTCCCGCTCCTCTGTGAGAGATACGAGACCGGTGTGTCTCACAGGTGTCGCACATCGGTAATCACGCCACCGGCCTTGTGCCGTTCTCCCGCGGCCCTCGCTCGTCACGCTCGCCACAGTAAACATGATGAATGGCGACTGTAGAAAGCAAAAGCCGAATCCCGGACATTTTGGGCGATTTCAAAACAAATTTTCGGGCAGACTCGTCACAGAGACTCACTAGTAGCCTAGACTTGTTTAACTACTGCTCTGTTACCGGTAGGCGTGGCCTCCTAGGGCAGCGGAGCAAGTGCATTCTGGGAGTTGTTGTCTTTCATCCACATAAGCCAAAAATACCTTTTCTGGCTTTTCTCAGTCTAAAAAGCTCCAAATTCAAAAATAATTTCGCATTTCTTCTACATAAATGACCCATTTTAAATACACATTCATCTTTCCAGAGGCGAAGTATCCCTTAAAGGAATAGCTAGTCGTTATATGTGCCAAAGAATGGCAGGTTAATAGCATCAAATCTAAACTAGCAAATAAACTAGATATCCAAGAGTATAACTGTATTCTGGAAAATTGTACAAAACAAACTGATTGACAGCATGTTGTTGGTTACATGGTCTTCATGTGTCTAAATCTAAATGTTTTAAATCTTCTAAATGTCTAAGCTGACATTTCTTAGCCGGAATGAGTTGCAAATGAGAACGGCAAGTCAAAAGTCTGGCTATGTGAGAAAGAGAGACAAAACAGGTGAATATAGGTGGCCGTGGGAAGCACATGTCAACTTGAGCACACTTACTTTCACAGGGTGATACAGGTCTCGCTCTTACCCATAGGCCTCGGCGATCCCAGAGGGAGAGGGGCAACCCCCTGGACACAACAAATCTGCAACAACTGCTCTCTCTCAATGCAATCTCTCTCCAGTCAAATCTCTTAACCATCCTGTCTCTTTCATTCTCTATAAACACCTCCCTTGGCATGCTCTCACTTTCAGCAACTAAAACTCTCCCTCACTCTCCATCTCTCTCTTACTGGATTTGTTTCAATTTCTTTGTGGCTCATCCAGCGATTATGACAGGAAGTTGGCAAACACTTCTACAGAGGGCTTCTTCATCTCTTCATTCTCCCAGGATTCCCTGATCTGGCTTCCAGCCACTGTTGTGTGTTTATGTTTATGCCTCTTTAAAAATAAAAGGAACATCCTGTGGCCTGACGGCCGTGCTTGCACTGAGATTTATGGTGCAACAACAACAACCTCTCATTAATGTCCAGTCAACCTGCTTGTTCGCTATTACTAACTTGACTAGACAACATCTAATTCCACAACTAGCATGCTAATGAGCAAATATGATGCATGAAAAAAGTCAGTTTAGTCAGTTTTCATCCGTTTTTTCTTGTCATTTTAAGTTTAAAATGGTCAAACGGTGTGTATGGGGTACATGCAACTCCGACACTAGGTTCCAGAGAGGCTGGGCGACGGTGTGTATTTGTTTTACCCTTTCCCAAGCCACATCTCGACCAAGATAAGTGTCTGCTCTGGATAAAGTTATGCGATTGAGTTACGCGGTAGACCACAACACCAACTAAACGTGGATAAATTAAACAAGGATGTCTACATCAGTTCTAAGTTAAGTCAAAATATCTTCCTTTGTGTTAAGAAGAAGAAAGAAACTCGTACAGGTTTGCAACAACTTGAGGGTGAGTAAACGATGACACAATTTTCTTTTTTGGGAGGAGTATCCCTTTAAAGGGTTAGTTCACCCAAAAATGAAAATTCTGTCAGTATTTACTCACCCTCATGTTGTTCCGACCCCGTAAGACCTTCGTTCATCTTTGGAACACAAATTAAGATACTTAAGATATTAGAGGCCGACCGATAAAGGATTTTGAAGGCCGATACCGATACAAATATTTTTGGGTTTTAAAATCCGATATTCCGATATATCGTCCGATATTTTTTTTTAATTAAATATTGTTGGATTTCACACATGTGTAAAAGAAAAGCTAACTTTTCTGCACAAGATAAGTTTGATGCTTTTTTTCTATGTCTAAATGTTCACTCTTCGCAAGTATAACTTACATTTTACAATACAGGGACTGTAACTAGAGATATGCTAGTTATAAATACAGTAATCATTACTTCATTTAGGCAGAAAAAGTTCATTGTTGTTTCCAAGCTCATTAATGTTAACGTTAGCGGTCTTCCACTGATAGTGGCATTAGCTAGCTTTGTGGTTACCTAGTCTATGATGAGCCATAATTTAGCAATAGATAACATCATACTGCAAATTGTAGAACATACATTTTCAATATAACAGGCCAAGGAGAGATGATTGAAGTGTGTTTCATCCGTTTTTATTTTATTTTTTAAATATTCATTTATCGGCCATTATAACTGCCGATACCGATATTTTGGAAAATGCCTAATATCGGCCGATAATATCGACCGGCCGATATATCGGTCTGGCTCTATAAGAAATTAAGATCACTCCTGCATACTAGTCCATAGGCTTCTTGAGGGAATGACTCTTGCTGGCATCGAAAAGTCATTAAAGACATCGTTAAAATAGTCCAAGTGACGACAGTGGCTCAATCTTAAGTTTATCAAACGACGAGAACACTTTTGCGCAAAAAAACAACAAAAATAACGACTTTATTTCAAGTTTAATAGCGTAAGCTTCTGTTATTGTACGTCACACGCATCACACACATGACCAGCGTCGGCCAATAGTGAGCCTACGTGTGACGTAGCTTTACGCAATCACACTACGTTAACTAACTACAGGCCCATGGAGAAGGAAGTGAATAGTTGAAATAAAGTCGTTATTTTTGTTTGTTTTTGCGCACAAAAAGTATTCTCGTCGTTTTATAAAGTTAAAATTGAGCCACTGTAGTCATTTGGACTATTTTAACGATGTCTTTAATGACTTTTCGATGTAAGCAAGTGTCATTCCCTCAAGAAGCCTATGGACTAGTATGCAGGAGCGATCTTAATATCTTAAATATCTTAATTTGTGTTCCGAAGATGAACGAAGGTCTTACGGAGTTGGAACAACATGAGGGTGAGTAAATACTGACAGAATTTTCATTTTTGGGTGAACTAACCCTTTAAGCTAACCAGCAGGGTTTAGGAATTGAGTTTTGCACCCCTGGTTTAAGGGAAAAAAAATTATGCAAATTATGATGATATGACCCTATTGAATAACAAGAAGGCATGGCCTTGTGGACCAGCGATGAGAATGTGATCAGGCCTTGAGTCACATGACACGGGCAGCAGCTCTGCACATTCACTGTTCAGTATAAGTAACAGTCAGGGGCCAACAAGCCGCCGTGTTGTTGTGTAACTCTACACCGGCCGTTTGCACACTACTCTAGAAAAGCTCAGAGGCCTCGTGACTGCGTCCACACTGATGCTAACCAACCATCACCCTCCATTATGTGACATCAGCACATCCCTCTCGCTCTCTCCAAACTATGAATGGTGGATGTGTGTTTAAGAGGGAGGGATCGAGTGACTCACCTAAAACACACACACGCACCAGCAACGAGGTGGCATTCGGCTTTACGTCTGTGACTCATGTTTACTTCACTTATTGCACGGAATCGGCCCTATTTCCATGCTGCAGTGTTAATATTTACCTAATGATCGAAGCACGTCTCACCCTCACAAAAAAGTCTTTGAGCTAAAGACACTCGGCGGTTGCTCATATTTCCTGTTTGAATCATAGAGTTTGTGCACACTGCTACCAAATCACTAGATAAGTCATTAACCATAATTAGCCTTAAAAACATTATCTTATTTTGAGAGGCGTTAAGAAATTGCAAACATAAACAAACATTTTCAACTAATCACTGACTTAATGCTGATCAACTATATATTTATCACACACACACAAAAAGGCTGGTTAAAAAAAATACAAGTACTAATAATAATCAATTCAGAAACTAATGATCATGTTAGTTTGCATCGCACTATAAATTGATGTGTTTTATAACATGCATGTGTTGTTACCAGCATTGGGTGTAACGCAGTAGTTACTTAATCAAATTACCTTTTTCAATTAACTAAAGTAACAGATTACTTTTAAATTTACAAAATACTTTTGACTTTTTTCAAAGAAGTAATGCAAGTTACTTTGTTTTCCTATTTATTTACAAAAATAAGCAAAAATGACATCACATTATTTGTGCTTCTTTTTTGTTTTCTTCTCCCGCATCTTATTCTTCTGTAATCCAGAATGTCAGCCGAGCTGAAAGGTTTGTTTAAGCTGCGTCTTATACTGGACAGGCGTGAATCATTCACTTATTTCACTTTTGGTGCGAAAAGGCCTTTAAATTTGTCAAAAGAAGAAGTTTTTTTTTGTTATTAAAAACAAACAAGCAAGCTCAGCTGATACAAGAAAAAGTAATGCAAAATTACATTATAAAAAGTAACGCGATTAGATTGTTTTTTAGGGAATAACCCCAAATTGTAATGCAATACTTTTAAAAGTAACTTTCCCCATTTATATGAATGATTTAATTCATATATAATGTTACTTTGACAGATGGTAGTCAAATCGCTTCATTTTTCAAGCAATTTTTACATTTTATGTTGTTGCTAAAATGTCACACAAAGTAGAGGAGCACGGGCAGAACGTAACGTGGGGCTAGTTGTAACACACTTGTTTTAAATACTTACACACATGCTAGCATGACGAAACTTGGCGTATTTACTAGTTGCCATGTAAGTATAAAATACACAGAAAAAATTGCGCCAAAATTCCGAAATCTTTGTAAGATATCACTGAAAATGTATTTAACCACAGCAAAAGTACATTTCTTAAGTTCATTTTTCATCTCTATTTTTTTGTGTTTATTTAAAATTAGACAAATCTGATATTATTTTAACCTCCAATCTGTTGTTTAACATTTGATATAGGCCTAGTTCTTTAATGCTTTGCTAACTAGCAGAAGACACTAGCGGGGTTTAAACCCCAGTTGTGCAGTTGGGGCATGTTGTAACACTGCGTTAGAATGTGCCCCTATTAGAAATATGCTGTTATATTCTATACTTTTATTAATTCTATTGAAAAAACCAGAGAAACATGTTAATGAAGACTGAGAGTCAATGTTCAGAAAATATTAATTATTATTTTTTTTTTAACTATGCTGTGTAGCTGTGTTTTCTGGTGTGTTTGTTGTCAAACTCAAAAATTAATATATTTTTAATTAGAAAAAAATGCCAATATTTTATATGAAAAAGTTAATAATTGTATTTTATTAAGAAAATATTTTGGTTTGACTTGTATATTTTTTTTTATTAGATCAGATAGCATTTTAAGCTGTTATATGGTGATGTTACAATGTACCCCACCTATGGGGCATGTTGTCCCATTTCACTTCCATTCTTTCAGGTTAGATCAAGAAAAAAGTATACACTGTATTAATAAAACAAAAAACACATAATTGAACAAGACGTGGTAAATTAATGTAGGGGGAAAAAAATCTCTAAACCCTAAGTAGATTTACACAAACTAACAAAGTCAAAAAGTGTTACGTCTCTCCCCTATTTTCTCTCATGCAGTATAAACAGACCTTTATACATAATATATAGTTGGCCACTGTAAAGTGACAAAGTTTCTAACAATTTCAAATATTTGAGGGTCCCTGGCATCAAAAAACCCCGCTTTACTGAACCATTTCTCCAGTTCCTAAACATCCGCAAACACGCCTGAGAGAACATTTCTGGAAAAATCCAACCAATAAGAGAATATAATAGCGTTTAATTAAAATAATTCGCAATTATACCGAAAACAACTTTAAATGTTCCATGTAGGGATGTCCCGATCCGATCAAGTGATCGGAAATCGGGCCCGATCACGTGGTTTCAGACTCGATCGGAATCGGATGTTACCTCCCGATCAGGACTCGGATACATGTATAAATATATTCTCAGTATTTTTAACACATCTATTTATGCGGTGGCACAGAGTGCCCCGGGTACACACTGACTGCGTGGCGTGTCCGTTTTTATTTCGGCTCCCATGTAAACAGGTAAGAGCTTGCAGGCTGCCTGAATGACGCGCGTCTCAGGCGCGCTCGAGCAGTGAGGAAAACGCGCGCATGCTATAAATAGAACCGACGCCTATTTTTCACGCGACACGCAAGTTCAGTTAACTTGTTAGCCAGGCACAACGTGCAAGCATTCAGAAACATAGCTTCAGAACAGCGCAACCAAAATAACAGACGAACTTCCTCAACCCGCCCCCCTCTCCCCAGGCCAACCAGCAGCGTGCCCGGGGTTCCACATCGCTGATTGACAGCCACTGACAGTCGCTACAGTATGTTATTTTGTACACGAATACATGATATTAATAAATTCAGTTTTGACGGTTGAATGTCTAGGTTTTGACATAGTTTCAGATAGAAATATAATTTGAAAATAAATAAATAAATAATTATCAATTTTCAAATATTGCACCTGTCATACAGAACAAAATATTCTGTGGTCTATTTTGCTGTCAACTGCTGACAGTGTCTTTATCAGTATATTTATGCTTAACATTATAAAGTTAATGACAACAACATTGCCATAGCAAACTAGCCGCAGGACATCACAGCCAAGATAGCACAAATGATCGCAGTGAGTGCTAGGCCTATTTGTTTTTATATTAGACTTTTTTTTATATATTTACTGTTGCACTAAAGTCCAAAAGTGAAGAATTTATATTTATTACCTGATTGTTCAAGCTACCTCACAGAAGTGATCTGTTTCTTGACAGAGTTGTCAGATGTTAAAATAAGGTGAATTAAATTAAATTTAAGGAAATCCTGGAATCTGGATCTGTTTTTTCGCTCTTCTTTATTCTAGTTGGTATATATTTTAGAAGTATCGGATCGGGACTCGGTATCGGCAGATACTCAAAATCAAATGACTCGGACTCGGACTCGAGGGCAAAAAAACCTGATCGGGACATCCCTAGTTCCATGTTTCAAGAACCAGAACGGCATTCAATGGGTCTGTAAGCCAGTGGACAGCGCCGTCGTGCTGAAATCTCTGGCGCCGCAGCCTCAACGCTCGGGTCAAAACAACATCAGATATTCACATCGATTGAACCGCAATAGCGTGCTATTCTACTATGAGCTGTCATTATGAACTGGACACTTATATTAAGGCGAAAAATGGCGCATAATACAATCCCATAGCTGAGAATGAAGCATAGGCCTGATCTCCACATGACTAATAAACACAAGTGGGATTCTAAACCTCCAACACACGGGCTCAATGCTTCAAATCAAACGAGGGATCGGTCACACACCTCATTCCCTCTCAGTCAATCAGCTCGAGATATATTTCCTTTTCACATATAGATTCCATAAAGCTCTTACTTCAGCATGGACTGCTCCTTCTCCTCCTCTTTCTTCTGCCTGTCCATGACACCGAGGATGATCTTCCTCTCCTCCTCGGTGAGGTGGCTCAGGTCCGGCATCTCCGGCAGGACAGGCCCGCCGTGGAGCCCGGCTGGAGCAGACATCTTTACACGCCGATGCTGAAGAAGATCAATAACCAGACTTAATCCATGATGAATGCAAGGTCTATTTGATCAATCATCAGTGCATTTTTGGTTGCTCGGGAATCAAAGCATTATAATAACCCACCACCACAGCAGCATCTCTGATGACCGTTATGGTGTTTTACAACACTATGACAGAGGTTAAGTTATTATACAACTATTGCAATGATAACAATGCAAGCCCTTAGACTATAAATAAGGTGGATTTTACAGCATTAGATCAATCATTCTACAATGGAAGAATGGATGCAGCTGGTCCGTTTAAAGGTGATGGCTATTGAAACTCACGCAATCCTCTTCCTCAATGCAAAAAGAAAACGAATATAGCATCGATGCATTATGTATAAAATAGCAGATGTTATTCCAGATCTCAGTGAGGATGTGAAAGCGCCTCTTGCCTTTTATTTGGCCATCATCCTGTTCAATCCTGTCTAACCCATCGCTGTCATCGTCCTGGAAAAGTTCTTTTGCATCTCATAATAAATGCTCGCTTCCCTTTTGTGTCCCTCTGCTCCGGTGCCTCGCTTTCCTCCAGGTTTGGTAATTCTTGAAGATATCTTAAACACACAAAAATGGATGCAGCGACAGAGAATCCCAATTGGAAGAGTGTGGGCGGAGCAAAGATGCCCGGCGAAGGCTTTACCGTTTTACCAACCGTGCTATGGCGAAGGCTTGACTGTTAATATTCATGAGGCAACGTTCGATTTGGAACGAAACTCGACGTCAGCACGGTCTATTTGATATTTAAAAACATATTGTTCGGCATTGGAACGGACGCACTTGACGTCAGCGTTGCATAATTGATATATTCAGGAACTAAATATTTTTTCTCATTGAATGCTAGGAAATTATAGGTAGGCTATTTGTAGCTTATCAAGTTTCCCATGATAAATAATAAACAAAACAACTTTCTCTGGCATATAATCGACCTTCTAGAATAACGCCGAACAGAAAGTGACAAAAACAGATTGTTTTATTTTCCTGTACACAACATTGACACGTGTGTAATACATTTAAATTAAATCTTCCAATATATGTTTAGCAATGATGTTATTCAGTAACCAAAACAACACCAATGGAGGGTAAGAACTCATCGTCAGCATCACCATCATCAACCAATGAATATTGAAGTTTCAAGACCTGACCATTGGAAGGTCATGATGACACAACGTCAGTATGACCTTATGAATATTCATCTAAACCTTTGCCATAGTAGGACCGAGTAGGACTCAATTTCATTGACAGCCAGTCGAAAATCATAGTGAAAAAACGGACTGGAATCTTCATTCGAGCAGGATCAGCCATAAATTCTAAAAATAACCTCAGAAGGGCTCCTTGCAGACTAGTAGCAGAGACCAATAATGCGTGAATTTATTACCACCTTTATAGAATAATATTACTTCCTTTTAAGAGATGATTATGCTTAATTATGTTATAAACGGGAAATTAAAACATTGAAATCATTTCAATTGAGAGCTAAATAAAACAGCACTTAATTTAATCTTAATATTTATGTTTTAATGAATGAAATGAATGTTACCAAGATGATTCCTTATTTATTTACCACAGCAAAATTTAGCATGAGCATCAAAATCATATCAAACATTACATTATGTAATTCTTAGAGCATTAGTTAAATATTTAAACTAGGGCTGTCAAACGATTAATCGCATCCAAAATAAAAGTTTCTGTTTACATAATATATATGGGTGCATATATATATATATATATATATATATATATATATATATATATATATATATAAAAATACACCAACATGCTTGTATATATTTAAGAAATATTTTCATGTATATACTGTATATGGATTTATATAATATATAAATATCAATATTTTATATATAAATAATATTTTTTCTTAAATATACATGCATGCGTGTGTATTTATATATATATACAAAATAATTATACACAGTGCACCCACACATATTATGTAAAGAAACTTTTATTTTGGATGCGATTAATCGTTTGACAGCCCTAATTTAAACAAAAAAAAGTATTTAAAAATGGTGTGAGTGATGAAAAGCCACTAACCTCGAAAAATCACAGTGAGAACATAAAACAATTTTTTTTTATTTTTAGAGCTGTGGTGAGCCAACTTTTCTTTAATTTAATTTTTATAAGTGGTCGCACACCCTCATTTAGCTTTATTGCCCATTAGATTCAAATTTGTGTTGAATCTTTGCGGAACATACAATGTAGGTACATCAGTTACAGATATGTTCAACATTTTATAATGTTAATAAGTTATAAATTACATTATTCAACCAAAGCACCGGTTTCTGACTATATATATTCCTTACCCTTAACTTCTCATATCCTTTGGCTTGCAATGACTAACAGTTTTAAATGAGTGCAGATTGAGATGATGGGATTATAGACTAAAAAGGTGAAGAGTGTCTTATATCTCATTAGAGCAATAAGTCTTTGATGGGATGAGAAACCACACAGGTTAGCATTAGCAAACAATTATACTAGGGCTATGAAACGATTAATTGCGATTAATCGCATTTTTTTTTTTTAATGTGTGTATTTATATATGCAAAATAATTCTACACACTACACACATATATTAGGTAAACACAGACTTTTATTTTGGATGCGATTAATCGGGATTAATCGTTTCACAGCCTTAAATTATACATAACACAAACAGCATAAAACATTTAAAGGCTGTATTTAAACTTATGAGAACAGAGAGACAATACTCAGCAATCTTACCATTGTGATTATTGAAGTCCACCATCAGATTTCTGCTTTTTTCACATGCAGCCCACACAACACCTACAAAATAAACTTGTCCGAGGTAAATTTATTAATTAATTTACAAATTGATAATAGTAGAAAGTGATGGAAACACATTTGGAACAATCCTGCTCCCATTTACATCAATGCAAATGGGAATATTGAAAACATCAATATTCACACAAGACATTGTTTTTATTGTTCATATTCAACCAATTATAAAGAGCAATTCTAGTATGATTTCCATGCTCAGAGTGTCCATGAAATATGCAGCAGTATGCTGAAAATTCTTGTATATACCAAAACAAGTTTTAGTATGGAAGTAAAAGAGTGGCCAGAGTGGAATATTCCAGAGTGTGTCCATGTGTGGAGAACAGAAACCCATCCATCGAAAGCGCTTCTTTAATTCATCTCTTACTCCACAACAGCCACCACATGTTTCTGCTTTTCTGTCACCAGAGGAACAGATCCCGGCTTGCTGTGTTTGCGGACGTTTTGTTCCCTAAAACACACACACAGAAGCGAAGACAATCAGAATGCCGATCAAACTCAAACACGGATTCATTTCCTTTCACTGCCAATACAATGGAGCCAAACGGCAAAAGATGTAAAGTTGAAGAATCATTTTTCCAAACAAGCCTCAGTGAACATGTTGAAATGGTTATGGTATGTAACGCAAGGGTGTTCACGGATGCTGCATCTTTTGAGTGAATTATACCTTTAACTCAGTTACAAAACCTGGATCAAGGATTGTTCAAGATAAACATCAGCGCTGTCATCACATTTGGTGAAAGGAACTTACTTCCTGCGACGGGCTTCTTTCATTTCCCGCTGCTCTCTCTTCTGTTTCAGGACATCTCTGGGCAGGTGACGGTGACGGGCGATGCGTTTCACCTGTGGGTGGTGCTGGAATTTCTCCATCAGCTTCTTGTTGTAGTTTGCGGCAGCTTTTTCTCGGGTTGAGAGCTGTGAGAAACGAGACTTGTGTCAATGATATATATTACACACACACGCGGCGTGCAGTGATGTTCTAAAATTAGACTTTTCTTTTTCATAAATTAAATGTAAATTCTAGGGCTGTCAAACGATTAATCGCGATTAATCGCATCCAAAATAAAAGTTTGTGTTTACATAATATGTGTGGGTGCACTGAGTATAATTAATTTATATATATATAAATACACACACATGCTTGTATATATTCAAGAAATATTTTCATGTATATACTGTATATAGATTTATATATAATTTATATTATATATAAATATAAATATTTGACTTATAAATAATATTTTTTTCTTAAATATACATGCATGTGTGTGTATTTATATATATACAAATTAATTATACACAGTGCACCCACATATATTATGTAAACACAAACTTTTATTTTGAATCGCGATTAATCGTTTGACAGCCCTAGTAAATTCATGTCTCAATTTCACAATGAGGTTAAATAAAAAAAAATATTTTCTATTTTTAATTAACTGTATTATGCAATTAATGTTCTTTTTATTAAAACTAAGTACAATTCTTGAGTTAGTGTTAAGCATTTTTACGTTTAAAAATGTGTGGTTTCACTGTTGGACAAGGATCCAAACGTGTGATTTATACGCTTTTTAACGTCACATTTTGTAATATTTGCATTTTATTTTTGTAATATGGGTTATTTTATCATCCTATTTTTTGTCTCCTCTGAGGAAACGGCCCTGATACATACACACACTTGGCCCGAAGTAGAAAAGATTCTGCTATGGGTCCAACCTGCTTTCTAACGTAAAGTATACATTGCTTCTTCATGAACATCTTCAGTAACACAACAGTGGCAGCAAAAACATGCAACATCTTGAAAATTGTTTTCAGTTTGGCAATCGACAGAAAGCAGCAGTTTTTTCAGTTGAAGAAATGCACAAAAGTGCTCCTCATCTATCTTTCTATCTCTGTATCATAAAATTTCTGCGGCTCCCGGGCTTTGGCGCGTCTCACTCCACACCCCTCCGAGGGCTTTTATTCTAATTAAAAGCAATGATTTTCTCAAATTCAATTTGTTTAGGGCAATCTAATAGCTGCTGATGCCATCAGAGCACTCGGGAGGAAAATCTGAATGCCTGTTAACTCTTATTTATGAACTTCTTGACAGCGTTCACATGAGGGGGGGAAACAAACATGACACTGCGGTTTCCATGGAGACATCCCATCATAGAGCTATTGTATTTTTAGTCCTAAAAACCAAGCGAGTTAGCATTTCAGCCATCGGATCCCTCTGGAATTTCAATTTAAGTAAAATAACACAACTTGAAGAGACATTCACGCTTTGTTATACAACAAATTACATGCATTCAAACCTCAAATGTGAATTTTAAATGAATTGTTTCTAAAATTGCAAACAAGTTGCAACACAAGAATTGATGAATACTTATCCAGCGGCTTTTACTGTAACCAGTGTCGTTATCGTTACCTAAAAACTATTAAAAACATTTTTTGGTTATTGAAATAAAGCTTTGAAATTTAAATATTAGATAAAAAACGACAAACAAACTGAAATAAGTTTAAGTTAATTAAAATGACTAACCGAAATTAAACTAAAACTGAAAAAAACAAAACAAAATTTGTACTAATTTTAGAAGTATTTAAAAAAATAAACAAAGCCAATTCAGAATATTAATAAGATAAAAGTATATAAAAATATTACTCAAATAAAACAGAAGTGAAAATCAGAGGTTTTTCACATTTAGGATTGAAATATAATAAATTGTCACACTACAAAAATCCCAACGGTCCTGAAAATGGGCTTCTATCTTTCTCTCTCTCTCATACATTATATATATATATATATATATATATATATATTAATAATTACACTTGTGCATTTGGCAGACACTCTTATCCTAAATGACTTACACTGCACTCAAGGTATGCATTTTATCAGTTATAATGTATTCCCTGGGAATTAACCTTGGCGTAGCTAGAGCTATACTCAACTATTTGAGAAACAGGAATGCTTAATTCATTAAAAATGAACAGCAATTCAACAAAAAATTAGATGCTAAAAGTATATAACATATAAGTAGACTTCAGGGATAAAACAAAAGGCAGTAAAACATGGCCCCTTTAATTGAAACAACAGACATAAATCTACTTACGTGCAAAAATATGATACTATAATTGTAAAAAGCCATTTATAGAGGCTCAACCTCATAAAAAGTAAATGTTCATATAGTAAAACGGGCACTCGATCTGATGTAAAACAAAAACAAACCAGAGCCAGCTCCAACGAGCTTCCAGACATGAGACCCTTGATTCAGCATCTGCTCCTTTAATTAAATACGCTCATGTGCCTGATAGTTTAATGTCTTCATTATTTTTCCTGCTTTAAGTGATTAGCTTATTCAAACTGCTGATAACTGCAGTGAGTGTCTGATCTCTTTAAGTGAAACGCATCAGGATAAATCTCTCTCTTAAAGTCCGGCGGGAGCCAAAAACTTGCCGATGCTGGACCGCATGAGGGAATCAGATGAACAAGAGCTTATACGAAATGATGGGTAGAAGAAACTACATTCACCTGATGCAAAACCAACCTCTGCCTCAGCAGAGCAGAAAGCGTTGCTTCCACGTGAAGTTTATTTAACCCTAAAACCGTATTCTGGACAAATGTGGGCAAAATAGTTTGGATTTATTTTTAAAAAATACTTCCCTTGATCTGAGCGGTACAAGACTTGGCTACTTTTCCTAAATTTGCCTCCTGAACACATACATTTTTTTGACTCAATTCTACAATGTTAAGTGGATGAAAAAAACCTCCTTAATCTTGTATTTGGGTCAAAAATTGGCACCCATAGAAATGAATGGGAAAAACTGTAATTTAGCGCATTCTAAAATAAGACACCAGGTGACAGCAAAGTCACTTCATCTTTAGGTTTTAGCTCTAAGAACTTATTGGAATGATATTTTAATATAGTTAAAAAAAAAATTAAAATAAAACATAAAAATAAGCATAATTTACATAGAAAATATGGTACTTTTTGAAGTAAAATAAATTCAAAAATACCGCCAAAATAAAAAAACACACCATAAATGGATAGACAAAACTTTATCGAAGACAGTGATATCACTTTATAATAAATAAAAATTAGGATCACACCTGAGTCCTCTGTGCCCACATTTGTCCACAATTACAGGATTAAGTGAATACGGTTTGAGGGCCATATTTGACAGTTATATAACAATTACTTTTTAAATGTCTTTCCTTAACACAATGTCTTATTTTTAAGCAACTTTCAATTCTAACTGTCTATAATATTTTTTGACAGAGGGCAAAATCATAACTATATGAACCACAAAAGAGGCTGAATCTTAAAGAACATATATGGACATGTGCGGATTTCCTTGTAAGTAAACTTCACTTTATGAAATAGGTGTAGGCACTTTGGGGCACTCTATTACAAGAGTTGCTTTGACAAGAGACATAAAACTCTAGAGCTTTTTCCTGGCCAGGTTTTAGACTGCCACACAAGTGATTTGTGGACGTAATTCATTTTAAGTGCTTGGCGGGGTGACCACAGGGCCAAATGTGGCCCGTATTAACCACCTGAGTGCATTTGCAACAAGTGAACACCCTCACAAAACTCTACAATCAAGGATGGAACCAGGAATCAGTGAGTTAAAACATATTTTGGGGCTGTAATGCATTTAAAATGGTATCAAGCGCTCACCAATCCGAGCTTCTCCGAGGCATTGGCCTTCCACAGCCGAATGTTCATCTCGTCGGAACCGCTCATGACGTATTTGTTGTCCGCCGACCATCTCACGCTGATGACATGCTGCATACGTTTGGTGTGGTACACCTCCCTGAGGATTGTGGGAAATTACATGTAATGCCAGAAATGTTCTTTATGCACACATATTGCCTGGCTAAAAATGTATTGAAAGTCTTTGGGATGTGCTAGAGGAGACTTCACAGTGTACTTGAACCTTGTATCGTAAATACAAGAAAGATATGGACCAAAAAAAAAACAAAAACATGGAAATAACCAATAAACATGCCACTTTATGAATTTAAGACTTTATAAAAAAAATAAATCTAAATCTCCTTGGCCTTTCCGCACCACACTCACCTGCTGTGGCTTTTGTCTTTCTGAAAAATGCGGATAGTTTTGTCAAAGCTGGCGGATACAAACTCCCTTCCTGTAGGTGAATAATCCACATCCAGCACAGCGGACACATGATCCATGTGCACAACCACGGGAACATCCAGATACCTTATGTCATAAGTATAAAGGCTGTGGAAGAATCAGAAATAGGTGACATGATTTATTTACTCTCATTTAATTTTTAATGTAAAGGTTAACACTCAAATGAACTCACTTGTAATCTTCATTGGCGCAGGTAAAATAATACGCTTCCATTGGGTTCCAGCAAAGTGTGTTGCTTCTCAATTGCATGATAACCTGAAAGTGTCATTTCATTGTAGTCATTAATGGAATTATTCAGTCATGCAGATGAAAAGTAAAAGCACTGCAGTTGCAGACCTTTCGGAGTGGTGCAGATTCTCTGGTGTCATACAAGACTATACTTCTGTCTGATGCGCAGCTGGCGAGAAGTTCGGTCTGCAAAGGACAATGGGAAAATTTACTGGTGATACATGAAATTAAAGAAATGTGTGGCATTTGATGTCTAAAGTACTTCCATAAACCACTTGGGATGGTAAAACCTCCCAGTTTTGCCTCACGACTCATTTAAATCATTGTGAAAAAATACACTCCTGAGCAAAGAAACAAAAAAATGGGCAAAGAAAAATGGCCTAACAATAAGCTTTTTATTGTCTTAACGACAAATTATTGGTCGTGAAATTAGCAAAACTTAAGCAAACACATTACTTAAAAATCAACTGCTGTCTCAAAATCATCAAAGACTGAATTACGTTTTTGGCAGAATATGGGAAGTGTGTGTGGGGAGACTTTTAGCTGCTGGTGTTGGTGAGATGCTTCACTGTGAAAAGTCATTTAATGCTTTGGAGTACAGGAGAATATTGCAGAATAATGAGGAATCATCAGATGTTGTTGTTCAGCGAGACGATGCTCAAGCCCAAATTACAAAGACAACCAAGAAAAGTCCATCAGGCTCATGTTTTAATCTTGTCCGAGTCCAGGTTTGAGCCCTATAGCGAATATTTGGTCTAACATTAAACTCAAATGTACTGGGAAACATTTTTCAACTACCAAAGAACAGGTTGAGGCCATCAACATTGAGTGGAAAAACACTGACTCTTCGATCTGTAAAAAGCTGTCTGCAAGTTGGGAAGGCTATTCTGTGGCTAAGTTACTTTATCTACAGTATTTGTGAATTCTTGCTAATTTCCTGAGCAATGATTTGTGATTAAAATGTTTAAGACTACTAAACACCTCTAAATATTTAGCAATTTTATGCTTGGCTCATATTATGTAGGTCCACAGATTTAAACTGAAACTAAGGGGTGGTAAAATGCCCTTTTCACAAGACGTAAAATAAATCTTTGATGTCCCCAGAGTGTGTATGTTAAGTTTTAGCTCAAAGCACCTCACAGATATTTTTATATAGCGTGTTAATTTTCACTTTTTGAGGGTGAGCAAAAATGCACCGCTTTTGTGTCTGTCCCTTTAAATGCAAATGAGCTGCTGATCCAGGCAGAGGGCGGAGCTACAACAGCCTGCACTGAAAATTTCACAAAAATGTTTGCTTTTATGTTCAAACTGAAGTCAGACAAAGATGGAGAGACTCATGAAGAAGTGACAACATGTAGATAATATTTCTTAATGAATTTATGTAGCTTATGTGTAATTATCTTCTAATCATTGATAAGCATATTCTATAATGCATATACTAGCTGTTTGTTGTAGTCCTTAAAAAGCAATTATCTCCCTTTGCTTTAAACTTTGAGCATTGTAAATTTGCAAATGTTGTTTATGCTCAAGCAACATTACACACTAAAGCTAGAAAAGTGAAATCATAATCACCCACCCCTTTAAGTTGAATTAGTTGCTCACCTCCACAGGGTTGTAGCGGACGCAGCTGAAGCTGTCCACACCCCAGCTGAAGGAGCGGATGGGACTGCTTCTCTGCTCATCCCAGATATCCACAGTCTGCCCACAGGTTGCGAACGTGCCCTCCCTTTGGTGGTGGTCAATGCCAGTGAACACCGCCTGAAAAACACACCATACCTGTTAGAAGCCTAAAGTACAGTGCAGTGTTTTTTATATATATATTTAAATACTTACAATTTATGCACCAGTTCTTTTTTCTAGTGCTTGAATTTTTTTAGGTAGGTCCATTTAATTTGTGTCTTTTTTCTATTGCATTTTGTTTTCCTATATGCGAGCAACTACTTCCTTTGTTCTTTAATAACCTTTACTTGTCTTCAGTAAGCTTGAGAGTTCATTTTTAACTATAGATTGGAATTAGTTTTTCTGATATTGAAAAAGGTGACCAGCATTATGGTGTATGTGTGTATATGAAACACTCAAAAATAGAAAAGCAAGCCGAAACTGTACCTTCCCCAGAATTGTGTTAATTGGTTCCTCCTGAACTCCATATCCTGGTGCTTCCATGTTCCACTGTTTGATGGTCTTGTCATCTCCTACCTATTTCACAGAATAACATAAGTGCACAGTTACTTACTAACTGAATTGTCTGCATCTGTATAAATAAGGAAGAACATTGAATATGCAGGTTGAAAATACCGTGAAAAAGGAGGTGCCACAAAAGCGGGAGCACATTCCTCGTACAAATCCTTCGTGAGCCTGGACTGTCCTCATACACTCCCGCTTCGGAAGGTTCCACACTTTCACCTGTCAGAAAATAATCATCAATCCACTCATACATCCGGAATCCAGATGGTCATTTGCACACTCCTTGGATTAACTAGACAAAACAAATGCACCCCTGCTGTTGTTGTTTACTGTATTATGGGTGTGCACGTTGTACTTATATGGTAACTGTAAACATCTTGACAGAACATGCTCAATTAAAGAGCCTAATACCAAGTTAAAGGCATTACCTCCCCATCACAAGCACCAGACAAGACTGTTGAAAGACTTTTGGAGTGTTTGACGATGCAGCTGATGCCATCTCTGTGCCCATCGAGTGAAGCCACAAAGGGTTTGGCAAACACCCTCTCAAGTTTAGTGGCATTCAGGGCTCTGGTATATTCCCTGGGCACCTCAAAAGGATGTAGGGTCGGGTCATAGTTCCTAGGCACTAGATAGGGAACACACTAAAGTTAGCATCCTTCCTATTACACCACCTTCATATAATCACTTCATGTTTACATACCTCTCTGTATATCTTTGGTTGTCTCCCGAACATAATCGTCCGGGTTTCTACAAAGCACTTTAACTTTCATCCCACCTGATTATAAGATTAAAACCAAAAAAATCTTGACCAGATGTGCAGCGTTCAGAGAAATGTAAGCCCATGCGTTTGTATGACGTAGCGCGCACGAATATGACGTCACACATCCGGGTGCTGCACATGTTTTTTTTAATACTTATGTCATTTTATTTTTATAAACGTTTGCTTTTCATTATTGTTTAACGATATACTCAATTTCACAGAAGCAAACGTGTTTATTTATAATATATTTAAATATTTAACAGAAGTATATATTTATTGTTTTGAAACACCTTCCAAAAAATAACGTTACTGGAGGCTGTAGCGGCGTCATCATTTCTGACGTCTAAAAAAGCAAATTATTATTTTAAAACATTTTATCGAGTGACTATCAATTCATAAATTAAAAGACTACATTTTGTTTCACCAGAGACAAATATCATCCACAAAACGGCGCTATCACGTGGGACAAGTTGTATAACCTGTTATATCTTTTATTTTAATTTATTTGTATATTTGGAAATGTGCCTGCAGAAACACTGCATCGTAGGGGCTGTCATTGTAGTTTTCTATAGGTTCGCAGGCTATGTGACGTCAGAACTCGTAACTGGGAGTACATCGATCTAGTACGAGTTCACGGGTGGAAAGTCACGGGTTTGACGGCCGTTCCAGTGCACTTTCACGGGAATAAGGTTGGAAAAACACGAGTTACAGGTTGCCTGGAACGCGGCATTAACTACTTCCTAACATGAGATCAGAACACTCTTGTCCCATACACCGCACGACCCAGAGTGTTATCATAAGGAAATCAACGGAACGTAATCGGAAATCAAGATAGTACACAGGCAAGCCCCTATTGCTTTACACATTTCTCTCCATGACGGTGAGAGACTCATTTTTACAGCAGTAAATGAACTAAGAACATCCGATCTAACTTGAACATTAACACACATATCTTTAACATCACAAAATCTTTAAGTTCTTACTGCAATAACACATAAATCAACGCTCAATATAAAATTACCCACAATGCACCTAGCTGCTAGCACTACGGCAGTTCATTCATTGGAACGAATGCTTGAAACAGGGGTAGACACAGGTCTAACGGAAATAAAATCACCATAAATCATCATGAATGCGATTTTTCTTGTTTTTTTTTTTTTTTTTGGTTTGTTCCAACGGTCAGACATGTATTTATCTTTGATTCCAGAAAGAAAAAAAAATGTTTTTTTAAAAAACATTCTTCCTAGTTCAGATGACAAGACCCCTGTTCCAAGATGGCGGCGGTTTTGACGCATGCTTAGAATCCCAAGCTAAAGTCTAGTGTATATGTCTATGGGACGATCACGTGTTCCATTAGCTACGCGCTTCATGAGTGTGTGAGGAGATCTGCAGTGACGCGTGTTTTGATCATGGAGATTCTGGGCAGCACTTTTGATGATTCTGTGTTTGAGGAAGCACGGAACAGAGTCTCAGTTGCTCTTCCCGCATATGAGCCCAAACTCTGCGAACCTCTGGTGGGTATCACACTCAACATTTACAAGAATCTACTGATACCATAGTACAGACATGGTAACGTCACATACCTCGCTATTTACATGATATTTTACTTTCACTCTAAGCAGTATTACTACAGTACTATTTGAGGATTTTGATCAGTCATATTTCACCACATTATAACCATGAATTAAATATGTGATGATGTTACTATATAAATTGTTTCTAGTGGTTTTGTGCAGATGGAAATGTCGAGGATGGATTAGAAGAACAGAAATCCTTCAAGTTTCGAGGTGATCTCGCCTACAGGAGGAAACAGTATCAGGTATAAAGAGATGAGTTCAGCATTTGCTCTCACTGTTATCTGATTCATGAGCTCATTTGGCAGTTGTGTCAATGACAGGTGGCTCTGGATGAGTATGTCTCCTGCCTCTCTCTGGTACCAGAAGGAAACACATCAGTGAAGAGAGATGTGCTCGAAGGGATCGCACGCTGCTGCTGTCATCTGGGGAAAAAAGAAGAGGCTCTAAATGCCTGTGAGAAACTGGTAAATATATTAAATCACTAACTCCAACTTCTGTTTATCCTTTCGCTGATTTACTGTGTTTTATTGACAGAGGACAGAAGTATCCAACACCTGTCACCTCACCTGCGTCCTTCAGCTGGAACTGAGTATTCATGATCATCATGGGGAGCTGACAAACAGCATCTCCAGCCTGCAGCAGCTGTGCTGCCTTCATCCATATCATCCATGGCACTGGCTAAATCTGGCCATGAGCTTTCGGAGACTCCTGGAGTCTGATGACGGTCCAGAGAGATCCAGCACTGAGGAAGAACACGAGAAGCAGCGGGCGAAGAATAACATTTTAGCATTGAAGACCATCATGTGCTTGATTAGAACAAGGTATCGTATGTGAACTACAAGAGAACTGGCTGTTTATTTATTGACTTGGATGTTAATAGATGAATTAATTCAGTGCTGAGTTTGTCCATCTTGTGATTTTCGCCAGGCTGCTAATTGAAATCCTGCGGATTCAGCAGTTCTCATTCGTTCTGGAGAACAGCCAGAGGGCTCTACAGGACATTGAGGAAGCTCTTCATGCTCTGCAGCCAACAGAGAAAATGATCCAAACAACCTCTGAGGTCAGACAACAATAACCAGTTTAATAGAGAGAAAAAAACATTGTGTGTGTATAGAATATTAGTGAATATATATATATATATATATATATATATATATATAAAGCAGACATTAATCCAGTCTTTTGTCAAGTGATTCTTCAGAAATCATTCTAATGGACTGATACTATTTTTTCTATTTTAATCATTTTAGTACAATGACAATATAAGAGGCAATTATTTAACCTTTTTTTTAATTTAGAAAATAAAATGTTGAAATAAAATGTAACATTAATAATGTAAGATTAAATGTAACAAAAAAAATAAAATAAAATGTAACATTAATAATGTAAGATTTTAAGAAAGTGTCACTTTTCTCCTTTTAAATATGTTTTCTAAATCAACAAAGTGAATTAAACTTATTATGCATAAAAGACAAGCCAGTTTATTTTCTACATTTATACATATAAGAACATATAGAAACTGATTTAATTTATTCTAATTAAAAACTAGGTAATGGCAGAAGACCTCAATCCGGAGAAGATGAGGGAAGAAAGCCAAGATGGAGAGAGTTTATCGGGCCTTTATATTAAAGACTTTGATGACAGGTGGTGGAATAAACTCCACACTAAACTGCAGACGGCAACTTAACCTATGCATGGAAAACTGGAGGAGACATGAATGATATGGATATTGTGATTGTACATTTATAAATGAATATCTTTTATCGGAATTACATGCTTTTACTGTTACAAAGCACAATAAAACATCTGCTAATTCAAGCAATACGCCCATACTTATTTACAGCATCACATTGTTTACTAAAACTAAGCATCGCAAAAACCTGCTCTAGCACCAGTGGGAAGCTTCAGAAACACCTCTGTTGATGTGATTGCCCTCTTTTGGGCGCCAGGTTTGGCTTCTCATATTATAATCTTTGAAGACGGGGGACTGGCAAGCAATGGGATGATGGACCGTGTTCCTCCATGGAAGCCATTGAGATCTTTGTGGTCCAGTGGTGGCACTTGGATAGCTGGTCCGTCTGACCAGGACTGGCGGTGTCGGAAAACTGGGGTTACCGGGATTACGAGGTTTCTGTTGTAGGTGGCCAGTTGTGTT
Organism: Cyprinella venusta; assembly: GCA_038021265.1. Classification (NCBI taxonomy): domain Eukaryota; kingdom Metazoa; phylum Chordata; class Actinopteri; order Cypriniformes; family Leuciscidae; genus Cyprinella; species Cyprinella venusta. The sequence continues at coordinate 29,946,189 of CM075874.1, forward strand.
TCTGGGCGTTCCTGCTGGCCACGTTGGGATCTGGAGATTCTCAAAGGGCAGGTGGAGATCAGCAGGATTTGATGTGTGCCAGGTGTATCCTAGCACTGGTTTAGAAAGTGCATAGAGTCTGCGAAATTCCAGGTCGAAAGGTTTAACCCCGCTGCCTTTAAAGAGTATGGCCAAGCTTCTGTGAACCTGGCAGGACAGCCAGGTGAGACTGTGACGGGGTTAAAGAGACAACATTTGTTTATATTTACAAAATACAATAAAGTTGTTCAGTGAAAAAAGTTGACTTTTCTTTGTGCTTTTGTCAGTTAAATAAAGGTTCAAGAGAATTAACAAATTAGCAAATGAGAATAGCATGTTGTCAATACTTGAAACATAAATTTCAGTACTGAGTAAATACGTGTATGTTTAGATGGTACCTGTACGAGCCGACCAGCACTTTTGTGCAGTCCACAATGATGAACTTCTCTTTCATTTGTCCAGTGAACTTTCTGCCTGATTTGGCACAATATGTCTCACCTTGAACACTACGAATGGACATTCTCTGTGTGAAGATATAAAGACAAAGAGTTAACATAAGCACACTGGATATACATATAATGAAGACATCCATTTTTGTTTCTTTTCATTGTAAAGCAAAACCGACAGAAATGTTGCATATATTTACAAAATAACATTTTGTAGCATATCCACAAGCAAAAACTGCTAAATACATTTAATGTAGAGGCTCTGACTAGAATAACTTACAGTAAGGTGTGACTTGTTGATTTTTACATTTTCACACATGTCCCGAAACAGCTGTAAATTGGTGTGGTCCAGAAGGAGATAGACGTACACATTGCGCTTTCTTGACGCCTCCAGTATGTCACAGAAAATCTCCACATCGCTGAATGTGTCCATAACTATTGCCAAAACCTGTGATGAGTCAAATTTAAAAAGCAAATGCAATAGTGTGTTTTCAGACTGTTGCATAGAAAAAATGTCAGGCACTTTCCCCAAATAGAATAAAAAAATAGGCCCTGAAATTTCCCCCCAAACAAATTAAAAGAGGTGTTTGGGCTTTAGAAAATGTTGATGTCAGCTTCAGAACTTCAATCAAACAACTGAAAAATAATAATGAATCATTTTGCAATTTTTGTTATCAAAACAAGGGAGCAATACATTTGAAAAGTATTATTTGTGTTCATTCTACAATTTTCTACCCTTATACCATAATCAAGATTAGAAGTTCGTAATGTATAATAGATTTATTAAAGGGGTTAGTTCATCCAAAAATTAAAAAATGTTGTCTTTATTTTCATTAATTACTCACCCTCATGTTTTTTTAAAACTTTAAGAGATTTCGTTCATCTTCAGAACACAAATGAATATATATTTGATGAAATCCGAGAGCGTTTGTCCCTCCATTGACCACTTTCAAATCCCAGAAAAGGTAGTAAAGACATTATTAAAGAAATTCATGTGACTCCAGTGGTTTACCCTCAATATAATGGAGTGACGCGAGAGCTTTGTTTGCGCACTTTATTTACAAAAATATTAATCACGACGTAACCACTGGAGTCACATGGATTATTTTAATGATGTCTTTACCTTTCTACACTCTAAAAAAGGTTCTTCAGCGGTTCTTCAGGGGTTTATTGCGGTGGTCATGGTGCTATATAGCACCACTACCATTTAAAGAACCTGTTAAACCTGTAAAACTGAAGAATTCCAGTTTGGTTCTTCAGTGGTTCTCTGTGGTGGTTGACATGCTCTATGGCACCTCTTATGGATCTACATAGCACCATACGACAAAGATAAGTGGTTCCCCTATGATTACAAGACAATGAACCACTTTTAGTGCTTTTTAGCACCATTTTTTTTTTTAGAGTGGTCTTGAAGAGGTCTTGAAGGTGGTAGTTGCGAAGGCTGTCAATGGACGGACAAAACGCTCTCAGGTTTCATTAAAAAATATCTTCATTTGTTTCCTGAGGATGAACAAATGTCTTACAGGTTTGGAACAACATGAAGGTGAGCAATTGATGACAGAATTGTCATTGTTGAGTGAACTAACCCTCTATTTTTGTGACAAAGAATATTCACACTGCAATTACACTCAGTTCGTTTAGTATATTAGTGGTACAAATTTCCAGTTTTTAATGTTTGTTGTCCATCAAATTAATGTTTTACTAACATTTGAAACAATAATGACAGTATAAAATCCAAAAATGTCACTATCAAATGACAGGTTCTTACTTTAGTCGCTTGCCTGATGAGTTCCCGCAGCAGGTCTTTCATGGAAGAGGATTTCACTGACTGGAAGAACACTTGCACACTAGGAATCCCTTGCAGATGGTAACTCCAGTCAGCCACCGGCCAGCCGTAGTCAAGAACTGGCGGCTCACTCTCTGTGGCAGCAGGAAAGTATGTCTCAGAAGAAACTGATGGAGAACTAGACGCCTCTTCGTCCCGGTCTGCCTCTTCCTCGTCATTGAGAGGCTTTTTAATGTTGTTTAAGATATACGTTTTCTCCTCCGCAGACAGAAAGTTTGCTTCATTCTCTTTGATCAGCACTTCTTGGTATCCATCTAGCCCTTTGTCCAGGAGAGCATCCATAGCCAGTCGTGTGCTTTCATTGTGACTCAGATCCACCGGAGACACCTGAGCGTTTGGGTTTCTCATCTCCTGAACTCTTCTTCTCATTTTTCCCATCAGCTTCAACTTCAGGTAGCACTGCACAGACAATCCATTACTTTCAAGGTTCATGTTGATCGCAAACCAATCCTCAAGTGCCAGGTGACTGGCTGACTCTACTTTTTAGTCATCATTCGTGCTTCACAAAGCTAAACATTTTTCCACTCAGGTGATCTTCAAGGTGATCATCAAATGTTCACAAATTGTCCTGCGAGATATTTATGCACTGTGAGTCTTTTCATCAGCATTGCACGGCACAATGAGCATTTCTGAACCAATTTGTCATGTAATCATGATCGCTGAGTTTAAATGTGAACGTTAGTGCTGCTCTAATGCTTTGTGGAAAGTAGTTTGTGGCCCTCCTCAGATAAAAGCGAGATAGTAGCCGTGTTCACAGACAGATTCACCCGCAGGCTTCGGTGGGTGGGGTCGTGTGGTTAACAGGTGAGGTGTTGAGTGAATAATGAGACAGAAGTTCCCATATTTTCCATCACAAAAAATGAAATGGCATGAGTGGCAGGGATGGAGATAGGGCTGTCAGATTCAATTCACCCATGCTTCACTAGAGGAACCAATCGACCTGTTCTTGTTATCTTGACTCGACTTGCGCAACAGCTTTGTAGATAGAGCATCATTTAAAAAAGTCATTCTAAACACCGAATATAAAACTTCAGCATACATTATCCCACACCATTTGTGCTAGATACATAAATGACACCTCTCACCATGTTGCTTATTTGAGAAAGAGGCATTATTATTTATGATCAGATTTGCGGTTGAACTAAAATAAAATATAAAATAGGGGAAAGAAACCAAAGACATCTACAGACCAGAATATCACTATATTTGTGAAAGGTTTTACGTGGGCGAGGTTTTAGAGAGGTTTTACGTGGGCTTTTAGTTTTACAAACCTGAAATTTTTCAATTTTTCAACCAATATCATAAATGGGGAAGAAAAAATAAATCCCATGCACTACTATAGCTTGCAATTTACAAAATTTACAGCATTACCAAATTGCAATAGTGTACGATTTTGAAAAATCAGGTAGTGCAAAGGATTTGGTCCAAAAATAATAATCTAAATGAGTAAATTACAATAAATACATTTAAAATATATGCCCAAACTAAAGAATTTAGGAAATATGATTAGCCTAAAAAGAAAAAAAAGTAAAAATAATATTAAACAGCACATGCAAAAAACACTTTAGTTGCATCTGAATAGGGTGGTTCTCATTTAGGGTCGAAAATATGTTTGGAAAGTGATGAGTAGTAAAACAAACTGAAAAACCTCCCTAATAAAACATGCGTGAACATGAGAATATAGTTCTTTTTTAATCTTTCATTTCTAAAAAAATTATTATTTACATAAATTTGCAAGAATCCGATCTTTTCCAGAAAACGTCTCCATCCAGTTGCTTTGATACATATCTGGCAAGAGCGACTTTCTTATGACTTGCAAAGGCTGAATTCAATGTCTCTTTTAGCTTGGGTAAGTCCAAGGTTTCCGGATGGTGAGCAGACACCAGAAACAAGCTCTGCTGGAGACCCAGTTTACCCAAGACTACCTCACTCCATTGCCTCACCTCCACGACAGACTTTTCCTCAATCAAGTCCGCCATGGAAACCACCAGGTAACACTTTTTCCCCAGGGAGGACGCTTGCTGCAACAACTGAATGGCTCCCAATCTAAGCCTTGAAGGAGACACCAGTATGTATATATCACACAGACCGAGCAGAGATGCCACTTGTTGAGCTTCAGAAGAGCTGGACGCAGAGGACAGGCTTTCAAGATTACTTATTCTTCCAAGCCCAGGAAGGTCCCAAAGACGGACGTTGGGGGACTCAGGGTAGGGATACTCCACAGCCTCTTTGGTGATTTCAATGACACCAGTTGAGGCAGCTCGTTCATCACTGTTCTCCAGGCCCAAGAGGGCATTGACCAGGCTGGAGCTACCACAGCCCGTCTCACCCAGTACACCAATATCCAGGCGGAAGTGATCGAGAGCTGCAAGGATTGCCTGAAGCTTGGAGGGATTGTCTGTAAGATCTCTCGGTTGTGAGAGCTTGGAGATCTGATCAAGATCATCCTGGTTTATCTTCCTGTACTTCAAAGCAGTAGAAACTATAAGCCTGAGAAGCAAATGTAGTGAATTTGTTAGATAAGAGACATGTGAAGGCCAAGTATGGTAACCCATCCAAGTTAGTGCACACATATTAGCAGCAGTGAGTGAGTAGTGAACACACACACTACAAACCATGGACACACACACACACACCCAGGGCAGTTGCAGACATTTTTGCTGTGGTGCCTAGGGGAGCAATTGGGCGTTCTGCCTTGCTTAAGTCGTTTTCTACTGGCATTGCGAATCGAACCTCCAACTTTCGGTTTACCAGTATGGCTCTCTAACCATTAGGCTAAAACTAAACGTAGACACAGAATTTGTTAGATAAATGTAAATATTCATGAACAACAAATTTGTCATGCTAGTTCCGACTGTCTGATGCCAGTTAGAGCTTGTTTACAACAAAAGTAAACTGGTAGACCAACACAGATTTCCTAATGAAGCTGGTTGAGCGAGGTAACTAGCAAATTTAACAAGTTAATCAGCCTAGTAAGGACTCAAGCACACGAGCAGGCCATATTTGAGATGGATGTCCAGATTTTTCTTTTTCTTTTTTTTATAAATCACTTTTAACACAACTCATTGTTGACCTAAAGTGCTGTGCAATACAACTAAAATCTGAGAAATACAAAAGAACACAAAACAACACAAACATGGTTGAAAAGCTATTGATATTAGGTGCTTTAACTATTTTAACTTATTAGGTGAAGAAGTTCTAACCAAAATTGGAAAATTATTCCATAGACTAGGACATGGAACAACAGTGAAGGCTCAATCACCTCTGAAGTGGAGCCTAGTTCTAGGAACGGAAAGGAGACCAAGATTAGAGGATCTCAAGGACCTATTTGGTTTATGGATGGAAATTTCTTCTAAAAGATAAGACAGTGCTTGATGTAGAGATTTAGAAACAAAGATAAGCAAAGATAAAAAATCTAAATTTAATTGGTAGCTAATTTAGCAAGATGAGAATGGGTGAAATGTGTTCATCATTCATCTGCCATCAGCTTTTTGAACCATCTATAGACACAAAGATGCCATCTGAACATTGCAGTTTGCGTTTAAGTTTTTGACCAACGTTGTTCACTTTTGATGTCATCTAGCGAGAAATTACTATTGTAGTAATTAAATTCGCTTAGTTATCACCAAAGCTCTCTCGATTTTGCATTAGATAGTTAAACAGTTACCCTCCAAAATCAGTTTCATGGACAAAAGCTGCCTGCAAAGTCATTGTCTTATACACTCTTAGAAGAAATGGTTCTATTTAGAGCCAGAAATGGTTCCATCCCCCGCCTTATATATGGAACTCTAAAATGGTTCTATATAAAACCATTTTTTTGGTAAAAGGTTCTATTGGCCAAGTATGGAACCCCAGGGTTCTATATAGAACCCAGAGGAGCCATTTTTTTTAAGAGTGGAACCTTTTAGGGGTTCCAAATATGTAGCGCTGATAGAACCTTTTAAGGTTCTATATAGAACCTTTTTTTTCTAAGAATGTAGGACAGCGAGGCAAAAGGCACTGCCACAAGTTTCAGACGGAGCCGTTGTGTCCTCTGGAGATTGCATTTGCAGTGATGTTTCATTTTAAACAAGTAATTATTTTACAATTGACTGCCGTTCTTTCCGATGAGTACATTACTGTCAATTCTTTCTTACTTTGAAATGTAATGGTTGCTTTTCTGAAATGAGGCACCAGGACTTCTACTAAAACTTTCAGGCAGGTGAAGGACATGAGCTTTATTTTTTAACAGGATTATTGTTCCAGGACTAACAAAACATCATTGTTTCTAAAACAACATTCCATACAACCAATTCGATTTTATGGTTAGGTTTAGAGCAAATGTCACAGTACGCCATTTTTATCATCCTACCTTTAACCTCTAGTTTAAGGGTCGGGTTATGGTTTGGATTAGAGTTTATTATTTTGTTCCAGGACCAATAAAACGTTGAAAATCAATTTGTGTCACATGACATCAAACATTTCAAAAGACAAGAAAGTTGACTTACTGTGTGTCATCAGTCAGCAATTTAGGAACCCGAAGTTCCTTTGTAATCGCCACCAGAAACTGACTAAAAGCTTTCCTCCGAAGGTCAGGCAGGGCTTCAGCAAGCACCCAGGCGATATCCTTCATCTTCACTAATTCGGGATCTTGGGAGGCGTCTGAGGGACTCTGGCTATCTGTTGAATCAGCAGATGCATCTCCAATGGAATCTCCAAATGCATCTCTCCTTCTCCTCTGCAACTCCAGTTTGCGAGCTCTCATTCGTTCCCAGGCGCAGGTCATGCACGGCCCTGTAGGCTTCTCCTCAACTACGTCCCACTCCTGCTCAGCTTGAACCAGAAAAAGAGACTGATGTCTGTCATGCAATTCCATTTTGAGCCACATGTGGTCCTCCTTGTGCCGTTCTGTAGTGAGCACCACCAGAACATCGTAGCATGTGGATTCATACTGCTGGTTTGTCTGCTTAATAACACAATTTGAAGTTGGATGGCCCTGGACGGTCCATACACGAACATTTGGTATTTGATTGTGTAAAATCACAGTGTTGAAATCAGGATTGCCACTTCCAATATATTCTGTATGCTCCGATATCCGTACACGTTTCCTCCTGCTGCTCTGGTGGTTAGTGTTGAACTCCGACTTTATTCTATGTTCATCATCTACACTTTCATCATCTTCCCAGTCTTCATCTGTTTCTTCATCCTCAGTATCCCATTCCTCTTCAATTTCCTCATCCGGCCCGCAGATTGCAGAAACCAGCCGAGCGTTAGCCTCCTGGGTTCCTCCGGTCACAGCTATATCTAAAGGGAAATGCTCAAACAGTCGTAGTGCCGTCACCAGCCTATTTTCAAATCCAGGTGCCCTGAAGGAAAACCTCCATGGGGCAAGCAAATATTTCACTTTTTCATTTGGAAGTTTATCTTCCATCTTCAATTTTACCCTGAAAAGAACAAAAACATTAGCTTACATTAGCTACATGTTGTATCTACTGCTAAAACCGATGGTATAGAGGCCTAATGAATGAATTTGACAAATAGTGTTCACAAATAAAATATGGTCAACAGAACATAATACAGTATTCAACTCTCACCTGTTCTCGAACAATAAAGAGCAGCAAAAGCGCGTCCTCAGTCCTTAAGTCCTCATGGATGCGTGTGTTTGCAGGACAGTCAGCTGTGCTAAAGTCAACACTTTGTTTGACAAGGTTTCAAGGCGACATTGTAAACAGTTCTCAGGGCGTTTAAGTTTGCTAAAGCATCTAAGCACACTTAACTCTAATTAACCCATTTATTCCCAAAGTTTCTTCACATAAGACTGATTTTTCAGTTTAAAACCTAGCATTTACAGACCAAATTTCCAGGAGAGGTAGATTTCAAGTCTTTAGAACTCTAAACCTTATATGTCACCCTTAAAGCTAATTATTTACAAGATTTGTGCTTTTTTGGGGAAAATGTGAGTGATGCTTGTCCATGCAAATGTCGCCACCATTATGCGAATGTTTATAATGTTTTTTAAGCACAAAGTGTTTTGAGCATTTTAGCACATTGTTAGCCAGATGTACTGTAGATGTTTTGATTGCTTCAGTATGTTGCCATGACATTCTGTCAGTATGTTGCTATGACATTCTGTGATGGTTGCTTACTGGGCCAAGTCAAACAAAACCATTTTCAAATCTTAACCATGCTTTGGTCCATTTGATATCTTGAGTTTGTTCAATGCTACGTATGAGAAATATTTACAGCGATGGTTAACTTAGTCAGCACTATTAATGAAATGAAAAATGTTGTGGCATTTACTGTATGAATGCATATTATATGCTGTTAGGTGTGAGAATCCAGCAGGGGTCAGCATTTTCTTCTTGTGTACAAAAGCAACTTATGTAAATTTACATTATACAAATATAGCACTGCAAACACAAAGTAGGATTTTAATTAAACAAAAACTTTCATCCAGTGTAATATATATATACAAATATCTGTCTCTCTTTCTCTCTATATATATATATATATAATTTTTTTTTATCTAGGTCAGTATGTGGATTTTATCTAGGATGTTTAGATTTAAATCCTACTTTGATGGCTTGGAGACTTTTATTTTTGTATTTAAATTATTATTATTAATAATTATAAATTATTTCAATATTTGTAATTATTCTATTTTGGAATTAAATATCCTTTATCCAAAGTGTACCAAAGTACCACTATTTGCATGCTTTGTTCATATGTAAATTTAGATGTTTTTGGAAGTAGACACTCCTAGATTATTTTTGAATGATTTCAATTAAATGACGTTTGGAATAACTAAGTACTTGATGATGAAAACACGGGGAGTGACGTTGCCCATCCCATCTCATGAGATACAACACATCACAAGTAGGTTTGACGTCATGAAAGTGTCCACAAAAGTCAGTGAAGCGAATGCTAGCAGGTAGAGGGAAAGCAGGTGCAATCTCAGACTGGAACAGGTGGGTCCTATTACTTATAGCTACTTATTTCTAGTTGTTTATTTTTACTTAGTTTTTGCTTATATGTTTGTTTTGGATTATTTATTATCAATTATATAGTGCATACTTAGTGTTTAAGAACTGTCTTAAAATCAATAAATTTCACAAAGCAAAAAATAAATCTAAATGTTGCATTTTTTATAGTATATATTAGTTTAGATTAAATATATGAAAAGCTTGTCGTGGTATTCTTGGAAGTACCATGTAAATAGCAGGGTATACATTAATATGTTTTTGCAATTGTCATTTGATAGATCACAAATTACTTAATTTAATAATTTATACACAAATACTTTCTAACTAAAAGCAGAACTAGAGTCTAAATAGAGCTTTAAAGTCAGAACTTTTGCATGATCAAGAGAACTCTGAAATCAAAACAAAACCAAATTTTTTGCTATACTTGTTCAGGATATTAAATAGGGACAATGGTGAATGTTTAACCCCAAATCATAATCTTGAGTCTTTTCCTTGTGCTGGATGTCCATCCTTACCATTATTTTTCTTTTTCTTCAGGAGAGAAACACTATAGCCATGGGAAAAGGAGCCTTGACATGTTTGATGACTTTAGTCATTGTCTTGAATGCAATCGCTGCTGTAAGTCTGAAAGAAAACAAAAAGATACATTAATGTTGTACAATATCTTGCTCCCCATACTTTTAAGTATCTTCTTCTTCAGGCAGCTGGACTGGCATTATTCGCAGTGGCCATTTGGGTAGCAGTGGATGCGTATAAACTCTACCCCATATCTGGTGTCTCAGGAAAAGATGACATCTTTGCTGCAGCCTGGATTGCCATTTTTACCGGCTTTGCTTTCTTCCTCACGTGCATCTTTGGCATCTTCGCTGCCCTGAAAAGGAGCCGTGGACTCATTATGGTGGTAGGTTTTTAACAGAAGTCTTTGAAAAAGACAGCAATCCTATCATTTTACACAAGAGATGAATCACTATCATTCAATATCACCTTCAGTGAAACAACCATATTATTTAGATTTTAACCAATTGCTGTTAACTTTCATCCTCCCACAGTACCTGATCATAATGTTCATCATCTTTTTGTTCGAATCCGCTTCCGCCATCACAGCAGCGACCAACCGAGATTATGTGAGTATTGTAAAAGTAAAAACAAAATAAAATAATTTACACGTCAAAGATGTGGCACGCTTGGACCAGGGATCTAGGGACACAAGTTCAATTCTGGTCTGGATCGTGTCCCATTCCTGCTCTCTCTTCCTACACATGTGTCGTTAATGTACACCATCTTTAAAATCCCATTAAAAGCTTCTCATTGTGTTGACAAAATGTGCTAATCTTTTTAAATCCTTTCTTTATTATAGTTGGTTGGGAACAGTAACCTTGTAAAGAAACAGATGCTGCAATATTACGCAGACAACAGCATACAAGGGAAAGATATTACACAGACGTGGAACAGAGTAATGGAACAGGTAAGCAGAACACAGACCTCTTGACTTTACAATGAACACGACCACCTGTCAGCTCTCAAAGGGTTATGGCTAAAACAGAAGCACATAATATTAGGGAAGGAACGTGTTGAATCATCTTCAACTCAGACATGATACAACATGCCTTTCTGTTGCCTCTCAGATTAAATTGTGATAGTGGGGAAACCAGTTTTATCCTCCAATAAACCTGAAAGAATAGGCAAACAGACTAATGGGTTGCTAGCCTCATATAAATCAATAAATCACAGTGATTTTACCACAAGAAATAGAGGCTGAGGGAGTCATGGTTCACTCTCAGAAAAAGGGAACAAAAGCTGTTAAAAGTTCTAATCTCATTACTTTCTGAGAGACTAGTTTAGGCTTAGCTATGGGTGCTTCCACATTATTGTTAATCACAAATTGTTTCCCTCTGATTGTAGGGATAAGTTATGCGCAGGCTTTTATAGTTTTAGGGAGGGTAGGGTTAGTTCAACTGCATTTTTTGACAGGAATGTTGTTCCAAGATCAACAAAATTTTACTTGTCAAAATCAGAGTGATTGTTGTTTTTTTTAACAACCATAACTGAGGTAAAGTCCTATTGCTTTTAGATACAAAACCATTAGTGACTATGAAAAATATACATTTTATTTTTTAACTTTTTCTTTAAGTAACTTTCTTAAGTAGCAACATTTCGTGAGCAAAAATGTCCAATGCCTATTGTCAAAAGTTGAACGATACAAATCACATTCAAACTTCGTTTCAAGTCATTTACAAACCAAAGCAGCATTTTGTTGATAAACGCGAATTCACTAACTTTATAGATTAATATAGAATTCAACTGAAGCACATCATCATATGACTGGTGTTTTTTTCTACTCCTACCTCAAGGCCGAGTGCTGTGGAACAGACGGTCCGACGGACTGGTTACAATTTAACTCTACTTTCAAGCAGACATTTTCCACAAAATACCCCTACTCCTGGCCCCCCAACTGCTGCAAGAGACTGATTAACTTCGACGTGGAAGATCCAGAAGGCTGTATCGTTGGCAAGAGCAGCGCCATGTACACAAAGGTACGTCAAGGCTCGGTAAATAAAGTTAACCGTCCAAACCAGATGACGATATCGTTCGGTTTATTCTGAGCGCGTGCTTGTCTGTTTCTCGAGCTCGTTACCGCGGGATGGATTCTGATTGGTTGTCTATATTTTTATTGTTCATCAGCTGGATAAAATCGTTCTGAAAGTGATTCCAACGATAACTTTTCTCTATGCCGTTATCGTTATAGCTTTGGAGTGAACTCTGTTGTTAATATTGAGAACGATTTTTAGAACTATATAACGTCAATCGTTATCGTCCTTGGAGTGAATGAACGGGCCTTAAAATAGTCTATAGCACAAGTGATGTGATGTTTACATCTGGAAGACATGTTTTTAAGAGTGTTTACTCATCTACAATACGTCTATAGGACGTTTCCTGTCAGATGTCAAATAGACGTTTAGAAGATATCTAAGATGTAATGATTTTTAAATGCATGTTAAACTAACATCTTCTAAACATCTATTTGAGATCTGACAGGAAACGTCCTATAGACGTATTGCAGATGAGCAAACACTCTTAAAAATACGTCTTCCAGATGTAAACATCACATCAGATAGACTTGTGCTATCTGTAACATGTCACCTGCTTTACTGAGGACAACAGGCAGTGTTCGTACACATAACATTACTTATGACCTGCAGGTATAGGAGTTACAACTTTCATTGACACTTGACAGTGGTTCTGTGGTGTCACAAGGAAGTCTTGTGCTATTAAAAATTACTACTGGCTCACCTAGCCTATTATAAAATGTCCAATAAATCACAGGACATTTTACAATAGGTGAGCCAGCTGTGAGCTATGTGGAATGACATGAACGTCTGTCAGATTCTATGGCCTCAATTTATGTTAGGCCTAGCCTATTCAGGGGTGCTTCTATGTAATGTTTTTTATTTGATATTTCAGGGATGCTTCCAGTACATTGAATCCGTGTTAAGTCGTTACACCTGGGCAGTGAGCTGGTACGGTTTTTCCGTTCTTATGTTTGTGGTAAGTCATACAGTATAACAATTCTTTTTCTAAATGACCTCTATACATACACACAGGGCATGCTATTGTTTAAAACAGCTAGATGAAACACAAGGGTCTTCAGCTGCATTTTTAAAGTTCAAACTGCTTTGAAAGTTTGACAGGGGAAAAAATGGTGAAAACCAGTCACAATCTAATGTTCAGTGATGTGGGAATGAAACAAACATTGACTTTTATGTCTATTGCATGATTTACCATTTATTTTTAGGATTATCTTAGTTTGGGTGCTTCAATGTTGAAATAAATTTATTGATATTGCTACATTATATTTTGATTATTTATTCTGTCCAGATTAGTTGCAATGTCTTACTCGATATTCACTCTTCTAATGCACTTCTGATCTGTCCTACAGTTTTTCACATTAGTGATCACCATGATCTACTACATGCAGCTGGACTAATTGTAGGACTCAGCAAGACACATCTTCACGTGCCGCACAGATGCTTCCACTCATAGAAAAATACAGATGATTGCACATAATAAATACAAGTACCCTGCAGCATTTTTGTTTATTATCATGCATGCACTTTTATGACCTTTTATAATTTGGACATTTAAAATTCTGTATTTGTCACATAAGGGATGTTCCAGGTTTAAACCAAATTAATCTTGATTAAAAGCATTTTGGGCTAAATGGCAATAATGCTGAATTTTTAAAACCTTTAGAGGGAGCATTTTTTCATTATGCTGGGGGGAGAAGTTCGAGTTATTTTTAAGCTACCATATAAAGATTTTTTATGTTTCTATAATTGTCTAAGCAACTGATTCAAACATATAATTGTTTTCCATTTAATTATTGAGTAGACCATTTTAAACCTTTATTAACAATATTGATCAGTAACACTTTACAATAAGGTTTCATTAGTTAAAATAAACTTAGAATGAACTCTACTTCTACAGTATTTATTCATCTTTGTTAATGTTAATTTAATAATTTACAAATACTTTATTAAAAAGTTGTTAATGCACTATGAACGAACATGAACAAACAATTAACTTTTATTAACTATCAAAAAAGATGAATAAATACTGTAACAAATGTATTTATCATCAGTTAGTTCATGTTAGTTAATACATGAACTAAAATTAAAGTTAACATGAAAACTTGTAAAGTGTTACCTATTGATCAAGGTTCTTCAAATGACTTCATCAATTTCCCTTTATGCCACAGTCTAATTTAATATAAAATCTGCTTTAAAATGTCTATAGACCAATGAATAGGAAATTTTTTAAAATAATATATGATCTGTTTTTAAAACATACATAATGTTTCTGTTTATCAAATGAACATGTTATTGTGCTGGTGACTCTTCGTGTGTCGTTCACTGTCTGTAGTTGGAAAAGGGCAAATGATCGCAGCAAAAATGGTCACAGGTTGCATGCAGGTACATGCCCTTGGAAATAAACCATCCTTAAGAAAGCAAGAATGAAAAGACAACAAAAGCCTGGCAGCTCTCCACACCCTGAACCACCCAAACCGTTATTGCTCAGACTAATTATCTAATGCCAATATTTTGTACATGTATCAATAGAAAACAGAGGAGGGAATGTTAGCTTGCATATGTCTGTTTTAATTTATACTCACCTGGGAGTGTCGCCTGATACTCAGATACAGACTGGTTTTGCAGGATTTCCATCAAGTAAAGAGCTTAACTTCTCTCATATTACCTCCTACAAAGACACTACCATCTCAGAGGGTGTAGACTGCAGCACTGCAAGCCCTGTGAATTAAAATAATCTCAAAATAACAAAACATGCCTTTTAATACCAAATGCATCAGCCTCAGGAGCATCCAGGTCTGTTTCAACAATAGGAATGTTATTTAGTCAAGTAATTGTCATCACAATGTCACTTAGCAAGGGTATTTAAAACAAAAAAAAATTGCAATAAGTACCAGGATCACTAAAAAAAAGCCTCCTGCATTCCAATGAGTCTTTATTTGTAATACGAGTACTTGGATAATGCCCATCATTAAGCTACCTCCTCCTCTTACCTGTGTACAAAAATTTTCTGTTAAAAAATAAATCACCAAACTCATCAATAACGGGTGTCCAAGGATTTAATTCACATATTTGAAAATTATACAAAATAGAATGAACTGCCTTTAGCAAAGTGCTAAAGACTGAAGGGGAGATTGTTGGACATGAACAGTTTAACCTCAAAGCCACATGCATGACCTCTCTCACTGGAACATACACGCTCACAGGTCTGCTGACATACATAGGTAGCATTAATATTTTTAGTGTGTTTTTTTTTTTAAGGAACGTATCCCCCTGGTTATTCACTGCATAGATATGTATTAAAACAACAGAGATAACAGACATGCAAACACACCGTATCATACTCTCAGTCATACACACTATCTTTCTCATTTAGACTTGCAGGTGCGGAGCTTTGGAAAACTAAATAGAAGCAATAGGGCTCAGGACCAAGTTTGTATCCAACTCATCAACATTTGCTTTCATAATGAAGGATTATTTAAAAGAAGATCAATTATTTAACAAAAGGCACTAATTACTAAACAATTCTTTATAGAATCCACTGCTGTCAAATTTTAAAAGAAGAATTTCCAGGACTACAAAAGATATAGTACTTTCTAAAAAACACCGGAACCTTACCAAGCCTAGATAGTTGTATCTGATTAAAAGATCATTATAGTCATCTAAGACTAGTGTTGTGGGCATTGAAGGAATTTTCTGTATTTTATGGTGAATAGTACCAGTTATTCTATGTTGCTAGGTTAGGATTCCTCCTTCAAAGAAACCCAGGGATGTCTGGGAGTGACACAGGGTGACGTGACCTACCTGAAATACTTGCTTTGGATTAGAACACCAATATTTATACAAAATCATCTGACGCATTACTTGAGAATGAGCCGTACAGTACCTCACAGAAATATGCACCTTTCCCAAAAATATCAGCAATTAGCGTTCCTTTTTATGTGCTTAATGTCAGACACTCATTCAAGACACACTCATTCAAATTCACACACACTTAAAAAAAAATTAAAAACAACAAAAAGGTCAAAGTCCTTACCTTTACATTCTTTGAAACAAATCAAGAAAGGCAAAATAAAACTATTTCACATTAACTCTTTCCAATGAAAACTTACAATAACTTAGAAACATCGACAAAAAAAAGCAATTAAAAAAATGGAAATATCACATTGCTGCCAAAAATGAAGATAACAAAAACCATCTTCATAAAGTTTCATAAAACCAGTAGCTTGAGGTTATTTTTTATCGTACTTCGAGGAGGAAGAAAGACATTAAGCTTGTGCCCCTGTACAGAATGATCTAGTGTCAAAAAGAACCTTAAACCAGACAAAACAAAGCAGAAAAACAAAAATTAGCCACACTGAGCAACGTCCTGTCAGAGGAATAGCAGCTATGCACCTCTCTGACTCCCTCTGCTGGACAGCACAGTGTGTTCTGGAATGTTTTCATATCTAAGCCACTTTATGGTTCACTTCTTTGATACTTTCTGCTTCATGTCTTATTCTCGTACACTTTTTCCACTCCAATATGCACTCTAATTGCAGGACAGCAGTGGGTTTTTTCTGAGACAGAAACACCAGTAAAGACATACGTACCCCACTTAATTTTGTTTCTGTACACTTCTTTCACAACGTTAACGTGTACAGGAAACATAAAAGTCTAGTGCTTATACTGGTTTACGTCATATTATCCTATTTTAAGTCTAAAGACAGGACTTTCTGTGGCAGTTGTGCTCTTTAGCAATAACTACGGGTCTGGCCTTCAGTTCTGATGGTCCAATTGGGCCCCGGCAGGCTTCCCTGCCGGTTTAAGCCTCTCTGGTTTCGCAACCCCGGAGGTCGGAGAGACGGATCCAGGACAACGTCTCGTCGTGGTGTATTGGGATATTGGGGAAGCACTGACCCTGACTGGTACGGGTATTGGTTGGCCACTGTCTGGGGCCCGTATCCTCTTGTTGATCCAAGCGCTAAGTTAGAGAAGGCCACTGTAGGTGGAGTGCATGTGTGGGAAGCTTCTGGGAGGCCTTGAGGGCCCCAATTATGGTGTGGGGGGTCCTGATAATATGGTCTTGGGGGATAAGGATTAGGGTTTGTGCTTTCTCCCTGTGAGACTGGGACAAAGTCTTGGCTCCTGTAAAACTTAAGGACTTGGTCACCAGATGGCATGACATCAAAAGCTTGTCTATACTGGCCTCCAGAAGATCTTCGCAAGGGGTCTTGACGTTGGAAAGGTCCAGATCCCTCTCTAGGCGGCATTTGACTGTCAAAACGCCCACGAGAGGGTCCTGGTGTGTAAATATTGTATGCAGGTGGTGGTTGTTGCGGCTGGCTTGGGTAGGGATTTGGAGGGTGCTCGATGTGCGGAGAAGAGGACGAAGAAGATGGCGCAGAAGGACCCTCTCTTTCATCCTCTGCTAGCTTTTCAATTAGTAAGGAGGCAATTTCCTTCCCAGATAGGAGATTAACAGGCTCTGAGCTGATACTTTGGGGATCTGAGCGGCTACGGAAATGCATGGCAGTGGAGGCCGACGCTGCAATATTGGTCTCTTTGGAATCTGAGGATACGTCGTTCTGGGCAAGGTTGTCGAAGCTAACTGTGGGACTTTCGTGCTCTGAAAGTTTCTGCTTGTCTTCTGGTTGAGACTTGGAAGGTAGTTCCAGTGTCTCCGATGTTTGATGATCATCTTCGTCAAGGTTTGTGGTGGCCCAGCTCTTTGAATTAACCCCAGATCCTGGTGGGTTTGTGAAAGGATAGTTGACGTAGATGGGCTCAGGCTGATCTTTCGCGATTCCTTGCACCGGGGAAGTCTGAGGTGGTTTCAAAACCGATTGCTGATGCAGTAGTATGTCTTCCGGCCTGGAAGCCTCAAAGTACCGGTAACACACCTTCCCATTTTCAAAGTAGGGGTGAAGCTGGGAGGCAGTGTGGTCTGCAGAAGGCGAACGCTGGGGCCGATGCAAGCTACGTTGGTGAACGGACAGAGGCATTATGCCTGCAGAGGAGCCCACAACACCGGATGCAGGTAAGGGATGTACTTCACTGCGGGGCAACCTGACGGATGATGATGTCTGTCGCTGAGGACGAGGGTGGGGTGGATGTCCGGATGATCCGTCATGGGAGCGATGGTGAGAATGGGAAAAGGAGAAAGAGTGAGAATGTGCTGCGGCCCAAGCTCGTGTGGCCTCAGATGACCACAACTGGGGAGCCCTACTGCCCACAGGTCCTTGGGGATTGTAGGGAGGAGGGTGACCCCTGGAAATAGGCCTTTGATTGGCTGGGTCAGTGAGACGGAGGTTTCCCTCCAGATCCAGCTTCATGTTCTGATAGCTGTGGCGTGCATAGCTAGGTGGCACTTTTGGATGCTCAGGTGCACCAATCTCGTAGTAGAAGTTCTCCATCTTGGATGGGTCTTCAGAGGGGACAACAGTTCTGATCTGAGTGGACTGAGTCTGTTGCTGCTGTTGTTGTTGGGGAAGGTGTGCAACCTGGACAGCTTGGCTGGCCATTCTGGCAGCATGATAGCGAGACAGCATGTCAGAGGTACTGCTAATGCGCTCAGAGAAAGCTCTGGAAAGTGGTGTGTTTCCTTGTGGAGCCCCTGCCAAGCGTCGAATGCGACTGGCATCCAAGGAGCGACGCATGTAATCATGCCGGTCAGTCTGAGAGAGTGGAGCCCTCAAGGGAGCAAGATCAGGGGGCTTGGGTGGCACTTTAGGGCGTGTGGGCTGGAAGGCTCGTACCTGGGCCAGTGGAGAGCTCTCTGATTTGGAGTGCAGGAGCTGAGTGTGTGGCTGGGCTGCAGGCTTGGGATGGCCACTGGATTTATCCTGCTGAAGCTGTGGAGCAGAAAACTGCCGCCCATATGCTGGGGGTTTTCTCTGAGAAAGGATAGCTTCGCTAGAGGAGGGTGGGCTGGATTTTGAGGGTTGTGCTGAAGACGTTGGCTCCTCATTCTTGTAAATGGGGCTTGGGCTTCGCTCATTGTCCTCAGAGGAACTGGCAACTGACAACTCAGAATTGGATGTCCCAGAATCAGAGACTGAGCTGTCAGAAGAGAGAGTTCCAGAGTCCTGTCCAGGTTGTGACCTTGGCTCTGTACCATGAGATTTGTCGGCAAGCTTTTCAGCATCAGTTCCACCACCATCATCATCACCCTCAGTCTTCCACACAGACAAGGGGCGCACCGTGGAGTAGATCTGATTAGAATCAGAAGACAGTAGAGCTCCGGCATCAGCAGAGAGGGACCTCTGGAGGCGGACGTCTGTTTCAGGGGAGGTTCCACTCTGACGGGGGCGGTATGGGGGAGAGGCACCTTGCCGCAGTGCCTTATTGGCACTTTCAGCCAGAGCCAGAGCCATGAGGCGTGCAGGGTTCTTGGGGGGAGGAGGAGGGGGCTGCTGGGATGGAAGGGGAACACCAGTGGGACCAAAGATACCTGAAAAAAGGGATAATAAGAATTGCGAAATAAGTGGTTACTTTAATCAATTATGTATTTTTAACATTAAAACAGAGGTTCCCAAACTTGCGGTGGACAAGAAAATTATGGCAGAAGGTTCTCTCATAAATGTACAGAAGTTGGCAATTTTTCAGAAATTCAATCAATAAGAAATTTTTCAAAGTCTTGGTCGGTCTAATTCTTTACACTCTTCATGAAGTGAACATACGAATGGCAATGTAGAACTACAGGGTTGGACTATGAAACTGAAACACCTGGTCTTACAACACAATCATTTATTAGGATGGTGAGGGCCTCATTCTGCATCCAAATAAAGCACCAATTCATCCTGGGAATGACAGATCGAAGTCCTTCACAGTGACCAGAGGGATTATGAGCCGTTCCTCTTCCAGAACAGTGTCCAGGTCACTATATGATGCTGGTGGAGGAAAACGTTTTCTGACACCTCAATAATATTCAGATCTGGTGACTGTGCAGACCATGGGAGATGTTCAACATCACTTTCATCTTCATCAAACCCTTCTGTCACAAGTCTTGTGTGTGTTGGTGCATGATCATGCAGAAACGCGGTTTGAGCATCAGGTGCTCATGATCCTCCAGCTCATGATTTTTGACTCGTGTCCATTAAACACAGTCAGGATTGTCATGATATTGCAGCGCAAACCATCACTGATCCACCCGTGCTTCACTCTGAAGATTGGCCACCAGGCATATAGATGTGAAACCTCCAACATTGGCCAGTGTTTCAATTTCATTGTCCAACCCCTGTATCTTGGTACTTGACAAAAGTCAAAGGGTGTGCAGTCTGAACAGTTTGGGACCCAGTGCATTATGCCATAATCAGAGTGTATACTCACTAGGACCCTTGATCTTGGCGATGGGGCCCAACTTACTGTTGAGCTCTTGCTGGCAGCTCTCCGTGAGCTGAAAGTCACATGACCTCAGGAGCATAGATATCATCTGGGGTGGCTGAGACGGTCCACTGCTTGGAGGTCCAGGTTGCAATTCGCCAGCTCGTCCACCAATCATTTCCAGAACCTTGAAAGTTAAAATGGTTCACTTATAGATCATAGGAGTCCCCTACAAAAGTATTAGTTCAAATAATATTGCATACACAACAAAATCAACAAAAGATTTCACCTTGGCAGGTACACTGATGGAGATTGGATCAGAGATGTCCATAGGGGGGGATTTAGGCGCTTTGGATGAAAGTGCATGAACCACTTTACGTGTAAAGGAACGCCTCTCTTGAGGGGGCTGAGAAGGGGGTGAGGAGGCCGCTGGAGCTGGCGTCTGGCTATGGGAGGGGCTTAGGTTTGACTCACCCTGCTGGGTTGTGCTTGCGGGAGCATTAGTAACTGCAGACGGCCTGTGTTGGCAGAACACTTGCTGAGGCGGAGCTGCTGCAGCCAGGATCAAACTCCGACGGGCTGCGGCCTCTGATTGGTTGAGAACCGAGTCTGGATCTTCTGTGATTGAGCGCTGGCTACCAGAGCGGGTGTGGCCTTGATGGCTCAGACAACGATATGGAGGGGGTGCAGCTGCAGGAGGGGACTCCCTGCCGCTAGGAGCGACGGCCGTGCTCCCTAACCCTATTGGCCCATCTTCCAGGAAGGTGGGGCTAAAGTCAATGACATCCTCTGCCATCCAGGAGGTGGAGGATTCCTTGGAGAAATCAGGCAACATGTACACACCTTCCTCATCCTCTTCCTCTTCATTTTCTTCCTCATCGGCATCACGCATTTCCTCAGGCAGCAGGCTGTCGTAAGAGCGGCTCGGATGGATTCTAGATGGGGAGTGCTGAGGAAGGAGCTGCGGATCAACAGAAGCGGCCAGAGAGAGACCATCACTGCTGGAGCGAGGTCTTCGTAAGCGTTGCATCTTCCCCTGACCTGAGATAAAAACAGTGCATCATATATCACTCTTACTTTTCAAGAGTATATGTATGTACATATACATGCATGCTCAGAATTAATGGCACCCCTGGTAAATATGATGAAAACTGGCTGTAAAAAATATTTATTTCATTTATTAAAATATGTAAAAACATTTATTTCATAGTGTGATTTACCCCCACTTTCAATTCTTTTGCTTCAATGAAAGGTTAGAATTTTGCCAATTTTTTGAATGGAAGATCAAAAGGATAAACATTACAGAATTATTTTTTACAGCCAGTTTTCATCATATTTACCAGGGGTGCCATTAATTCTGAGCACGACTGTACATACAGTATATCCAATATTATAATTTACACACACACACTTGATGAATATAATTCTCTGATGTATAGAAAGGTCAAAAGATAAGCATTTATTTGAAATATAAATATTTTTTAACATCATAAATTTCTTTATTGTCACACCTAATCAATTTAATGCATGCTTGCTGCTGAATTAAAGTGTTAATTTCCGATCAACAAATCCCAAACTTTATTTTCACACAATTTCATAAGAACAATGAAAAATAAAAATATGTCATCTTATTAAACCGCTCCCTGAAAATCGATTGGTCAACCAGGCTATTAAAGCATTACCAAATGTCATTCATACCTGCTCCACTGTGCTGAGAGGACAGGGACTCCTCACTCTTTGCTGACCTGAGCGTCACACTGTCCACCCTGCAACCTAAAGTACACATACGACACTAAAAACTGAGCCATTTTCCTCTGACATCAGGAAATGCAGATCTAATTATGATAAAAGTACAATCTAAAGAAATTAGCATGATGTCTTTCATACCTGCATGAGAGGTAGTGGGCTGGAATAGAGAGGTGATCCTGGTGGGTTTACGCCGACCGGCCGCTGCAGGTTTTCCGATGGCAAAAAACGTCTTCCAGCTCCCGCCTGCTGACTTCCGGACCTTCATCCCTCTTTTCCTCCTTAAAGAAACACGAAAGAGGTCAAATTATTTATTTACAAACATTTTAAAGGATTTAATTAATAGGTTAACCACTCCTTTGTAAGTCACTGATTTGTGCAAAGAAACCCACTTGTCTGCAGGCAGGTCCAGTACAGTGTGAAACTGGCCGAGAGCGTGGTGAGGAGACCCCTGAAGGAGAAGAGGAGCTTGTGTGCGAGCCTGTGCCTCCTCCAGAGACAGAAGCCTGGTAGACACAAACGACTTGGGCCTGGTCAGAGACTGTCGTGCTGTGGAGTGAAAGAGACAAACAGAAGAAAAAGAAGAAAAAGATTCAGATCCAGCAAGCCAAAGGACATATGCGAGTTAATGCAGTAATGCAGCGAAGAACACAGCGATTGACAACAAACAAACATGATGCATGGCAAACGACAAGACATCAAAGCTTCAACAAAAAACATCAGCTCCTCCAACACTTCCATAGTCTGTACAGCTCTATTGCAACAAGCTTTGTAGAAATACAAAGGCGGGCCAACAGACAAAATTTAGAGTGGTTAAGGCTAGAAAAAAACTACGCAAGTACACAAATGCACACTTTGCCGGAGCTTAGTAAAACTTAACATGCAATCTTGCAATACTGTCTTGAGTCAAGTAATGCAAGTTATGGTAAGATTGAGAATGCAGTATAATTGCGCTTGTGTTTGTGTACTTGCATAGTGTTTTGGGCCTCAGCAAGCCTGTAAAGTCTGGGACATCAGACGAGAAGAGGAATCCAAAAACAAAGCCTCCAAAAGATTTTGACATACAGAAAAATACCTAAATGTCACTTTACCTGCTGTAACTGTCTCAGAGTCGAGTCCTCACAAACAGATAATCTTTTCACTCAAATTTTCACTATCTTAACAAATGATTTTCCTCAATTTCCTACTTAAAGAAAACCAAATTTACATAGTAGAAAAGATCAATTAGTTAGAACCATAAGCTTAATATCCATACTTTGTACTGCAAAATTAATTAATATTTGTCAACAAAAGGGATTTATTGCCTTATATCTGTGTGCTGTACAATTTTAACATGTCATTTACAAAGTCGAAATATGATTTTACAGATCCTTGAGCATAAACAATGGTCATAAAATAATCCATCCATGTGGAAAATTACATTGCTAATGGCATACGCTACTGTTCTAAAGTTTGATGCGGGTAAGATTTTTGAAAGAAAAATTAAAAGAATTTAAAAGAACTGCATTTATATGAAACAATAATTATAATTTCTACATTTTTAAAAGACTTTTCTTACACCTTTGAACAATTCGGTGTCCTTGCCACATTAAAGTATGAATCCTTTTGAACAGTAGTGTAAACACACAGTCATGTTGAATAGGACAAAAAAAGTGAGCATATATAGTATCGTTTGGATCCCTGCTGGAAAAAAAAGATTTACATTTCCAGCTGTAGCTAGCAAGATGGTTGATCAGCTAGTCTATAAGCGGATAAACCTGCTTTGTACCTGCAAGACCAACTTGAACCAGCAACAAACCAAATACCATATTCCAAGCTGAGACATTCTCACAGGACACATTATGTTTCTCTTTAATGGACATCCATGAACAAACTTTCTGTCTTACTAATTTTTCAGAAAGAGTAAATGGAAGGTAATACACCTATAAAGCTGTTTTCTGAGTCAGCTTTTTAAATTCAATACATTCCTAGGTATATCCTTAAGCTGGTTTGACCAGATTGTGAATTGAGTGTGCACTGTGGAGTCAGAGTCTGGATCTCATATCACGGAGAAGCGTCGTAGGTCAGGGTCCATATAAGAGGGGTCAGTCAAACAGGACTCCCCCCTTGCCTCTTGAAGACTAACCAGGCGTGTTCGGGGCTGGCGCGAGATCTTGTGCTCCGCCCCTCTTGTTGCTATGGAAACACACAGCTCTCTCTCAGTAAGCCTTACTTACACATGAGTGAGTCAGGCCACTGTAAATATGTTCAACTTTCTTCTGTTAGCCAAGTTCATGACAAGAGAACAATTTATCAAATCACATGTATAGTAGGGCTGAGAGACGTAAAATAATCACAATTAATTTGCAATCACGTTGAAGGAAATAAGGTTTCCCACAATTTGCAAATATGAGAGAATTATGACAGATTTTAATACGTTCTCGGATTTAAACCTCCCTTAAATTGCATGCGTGTTTGGAAGTCTTCCTATCTTTCATTAACACTATATAACACTGCGACGGTATTTTAAAATGGTTATTACCCCCCAAACAAAAAGGACGGGAAAAAAAAAACTTTGCTGTGATTATATCACAACATGAATCTTCACTAATTTAGTTACTCCACACTCTCCCTTTCACTTCTTAACTTATATGTTTACTGTGCATCTATGTAGGCCTATAAGGTTCGCAACTTCATTAAAACAATATTTGAATTTCATAACCTATTGCTTATTTCAAGTGTCCTTGGTACAGCATAAAAGGGCATTGTGGGTTGAGTGAGCGGACTGAACGACAGAAAGGCGCTCTCAGCTCCAGAGGAAATACTACCGCTCCGCTCACATGCTCTGGTTTGAAGACACCGGACTGAGTGAGTGGTTTACTGATGAGTGTGAACATCTATGGCGGAAAAACAAATGTGCTCTTTTCTGGTTCAACATACCTGCATTGAAACGTCCAACAGAAGTGAAAGAGTCACTGAACAGAACTTCCACATTGCTGAGCAGAAACTCCACGACCACGGACTGAATACGCACTTCTTTAAACGGATCAGCGCCGCTTAAGCCTGCAGCCTCAATTTCTTTGGACCTGACACAGAACAACAGTAGATTTAGAAAAAAGAGGTTTAATTTGAACCCTCAGCCTGTAGCTACAACAAAAAGCAGTGAGGATTTCAGTATGAATCACATACTTTTATCAATTTCAATGTGTTCAGTTCGATAGAAAAAAAATATAAGGACAAAAACAAAACACACTGATAATTTTAATACGAAAATTCTCGGCCAAAACAAAAAAATGTTTTTAATAGGGCTGTCAAAACGATTAATCGCGATGAATCGCATCCAAAATAAAAGTTTGTGTTTCCATAATATATGTGGGGGCACTGTGTATAATTATTTTGTATATATATAAAAACACACATCCATGTATATTTAAGAAAAAAATATTATTTATGTATAAAATATTTATATTTATATATAATATAAATTATATATAAATCTATATACAGAATATACATGAAAATATTTCTAAAATATATACAACCATGTGTGTGTGTTTTTATGTATAAAATAATTATACACAGTGCCCCCACATATATTATGGAAACACAAACTTTTATTTTGGATGCGATTAATAGCGATTAATCGTTTTGACAGCCCTAGTTTTTAAATGAGATTAGGCATCAAATTATTAGAGCTATAAATCTATAAATTCACAATAGAAATCAAAAAATATTTTAAGAAAACTTTGAAATTTTTAATAAAAGAAAATGTGTTTTTAAGATATATATGATGGCTACTACTGCTTAGAAATGAACAAACAACCAATATAACTTGAGAAACAAAAAATATTGATTTGAGCTCAAACTATTTTAGTATTTGAGGAAAAAAGAAACCCTTTTTATCTCAGATACAACTGCCTGGTACAGTTGTAAGTAATATACGTATTACACTAAAATATCTGACAGCAGAATGCTGTGAGTGACCAATAAGAATCAAATATTCTGTCATTGACCAATCAGAATCAAGTATCCAAAATTTAAAATAAATCTAAAATCTAATGTAAATCTAATATCTAAAATACTACTTTTGGCCATTATGGATCTCATCATCAATACATTGTGCATTGCTAATATTTAGTTATAATTTCATACCTGAGCAGGTTGGGTGCCCAGACGATGGCCAGATTCTTAATGTGCATGTTAGTCTCTCCACTGCAGGTGGCCAACCCGGACAGATGTTTGATCAGGTACTCCAAAGTGCTGAGAGACAAGTTAAAACATCCCTTATTGTCAGAAAACTGCTTCAGTTTCACATCAATGTCAATAACAGGTGACACAACTTGAACATGTAGTAAGTATTGGGGTTACCGGTAGTGAGGAGGAGGAAGTTGCTGGATAACATCATGCACTTTCACCATTCTCTCTTCATCGGTCATCTCTCCCATACATTCCTGGTCAGACAGAAAGATACAGCTCACCTATTAACTTGGAAGTTTAGTTTAGTAAGATTCTTATGTTTTTGAAAGAAGTTTCTTATGTTCAACACATTGGCATTTATTTGATCAATAAAACAGTAATATTATGAAATACATTAATTTAAAATAACTTACACTTTGAAATATCATTCCTTTCAAAATGCATTTTTAATACGAAATGTACTTTTTTTAAAATGTATTTTAATACACAGTTCACTTTAATAAATTTTCCGCATATTTTTGTGGAATCCATTATACATTTTTGATACATAGTTCATTATTGTGTCCAACGGTTTCCAAGAATTACTATCTGAAAACAAGAAAAATATCTTCGGCTTTGAAGTACTGTGATATTAACATGGTTGAAGGGTTCTCATTTTGCAGAATTACGTACAGCAAACTTGTCGTAGAGTTGGTACGTGAGGAGAGGATTGGGCAGCTCTCTGAAGTAGAGTTTGCACAGTGAGCCAACACAGTGAATATCCTGCATGTACACGTCTTTCGTCAGGTCAGGAACATTTTCACTGTCAAACTCGTGCCTGATTGGGATTAGAAGCAAGAGAATAACATATATCATGGCCGTGCATATAAAAAAAACATTAATTACCCTTTAAATATCGTTTTAAGAGCAGACATAATTCGTCCGTGACGACCTTTATATAAACTTCCTGAATAAAGTATGAACAGACACACCTGAGTTTCTGTATGTTGGAGGACACACCAGAGTGTCTGTAGATCCCATCCACCACACCATGCTTCTCTATGAACTCTGAGCAGCTCTTTAAGACCTGCGGCACTGAAGTTGGACCACAAAGATATCAAATGACACTTTCAACAAGATTCCCATACACCCCTTTTACAGCACATAAAGGAAATAATCTGTTTTTGTACCGTCTTGACCAGAGTTGAGGAGATGCTCGCCGAGGTCGCAGCCGAACACTCGTTCTTTCAGGATTCCCCTCTGCTTTAGCTTTTGTTTGGTGGGTCTGGACTTCATGAAGGTGCGCAGGAAGCCCATCAGCTTGCCATGTTTCTTGGACACTGCCAAAAGGGGGCGACAGAGAGCTAATCAGGCAATTGAAAATCACACACTACAGATCACTGCTCCCTTCACACACCCAATATCTTTAAAACGTACTTTACTTGATAAAAATGTGTTCATTTGGGATACCGTTCAAAGACTGACAACACTTGAGGTGCACAGGAGAGGGGTTTTGAGTATGACATCATAAAAAAATCACTTTTATTATGAAAGAAACTATCGAAAACATCTAAGTGTGTTATATGGAAAATCTATCAATATACATTTTAATTATAATGTTTATGAAACATTTTAATATACTCAAAACCTCTACATTTAGTTACATGACATTTTCGATGTTTAATATGTAATTAATTAAATGCGAATGGAAGTCTCTAAAGCGATTAGTAACAATTCCCGAGGTGCATTAGGCTGAACAAAATGCTACATTTTCTATTCACCATGTTTATAGTAGCCACATTTCATATGCACTCCCTATTATTCAGAATTTTATTAAAGTTGGCTGAAACCTGTGAACTTGGCAAAGCACTAACAGGTGACTGGAACGTATACAACAAGTCTGAACATTTCTGCAGCTTTTGCTTCACGAGATCACTCTGACCCCTAGAAAGAAGAAAACCACACCACAAACACCTACACAAAGCCAACCAGTCAACTCTATTCTATGAAGTCCATAACTCCTGCAGGCTGTGTTCCATTTGTATAGATCTAGACTCATAGGTCTAAAAAACATATCACTGCGAGTAGGACTATGCGATAGAGCCCGACCGATAAAGGATTTTGAAGGCCGATATCGATACAAATATTTGTTGGTTTTAAAATCCGATATTCTGATATATCGGCCGATATTTTTATTTTATTTTTTATATTTCTGAAACGCGCAACCAAACATTAACAGATTTCCCTAACATCCCCATCAGTTTTTATAATTGTTATTTAAGCAATGTATGTCTCGTGACCAACTCAACGAGTGTTGCCAACAAGGACGGTATAGAGTGCCCTCTGGTGGACAAACTATACAATTCCAACACTCATGACATGGTTGAAGCGTGTTCTGTCCATTTTTTTTTCAAATATTAATTTATCGGCAATTATAAGTGCCGATACGGATAGTTTGGAAAATCCCTAATATCGGCCTGCCGATAAATCGGTCTGGCTCTACTATGCAATATAGCTATAGATTAGTGGTTCTCAACATTTTTGAATTCACATTTCAAAACTGATTATTTTACAATTTTATAAAATAGTAAATAATATTTTTAATAACTTTTTATTTATTTACAGAAATGCACCGATATGAACATTTTGGCCGATACCGATAATCCTTTATATTTGAAAGCCGATAACCGATATATCGGCCGATAAATCTAAATCCAATTTTATTATAATTTTTGAAAGCCTGATTGCAAAAACAAAAGTCTCACAATTAAAATCCGTCCCCTCACACAATTGTAATGTTCTCATTATAAATTCATGTAGCTGATATGACAGCACACTTTGCACTTGACTATATTTTCCTTTTTGATTCCAATCATATTTCAAGAAATTAAGATCAATCATGTTGAACAGTGTGCATCTTAAGTGTCTCAGGTGTCAAGTGTTGAAAGAATTAATTCATTATTTATCAGCTTTAAAATATCAGCCAAATTTTATTATCGGGCCGATAACGATAACATACAAATGAGCAAATGTCGGCCGATACCGATATGGTGGCCGATATATCATGCACCCCTAATATTTAATCCTATTGAGCACAACGATTGACTCAGAAACTTAAGAATGGCACATGACAAATGGTTGCCAAACCCTGTGCTAGAGAATGATGCCCACATGAATGAATTATATAACATTTTTGCTGTCTTCACCATCCAACACCCAAGCTCATCCTCTCCAAACCACCCACACTTTCTCTGCTGTATAAACAACCACAATCTGTGCTCCAAACCCAAGGTGTCTCAGAGGACAGAAGGCGTTAGAAAAAGATGGATATGGAAATATTAGTTTAGGTAAATTCACTGAAGTTGTTACCAGCCAGGCTTAGGAACCAAGGATGAAGAACTGAGAGAAAAAGAAGGAAACACAATCGACAGGAACATCAAATGCATCTTTAGTGCAAGTGTCATTATAAACCAATACATTCACTGTTAAAGCATTTCATGATGCTGCTGTGATGTAGAGAAGACTATCCAACAACCTTAAAATCTTGGACACAAATTTGTGACAAATAATAACATAGGCATTGTTTTGACTACATTGGCTTTCAATGCCATAAAAATAACCGAAGCCGTGCCACCAAAGGCTACAATATCATCTGTGCTAGAACATCAAGTAACCAAAGCATGTCTTTTTGGAAAAAACAACTAGGGCTGGGCGATATATATCACCTATTCACCAATAGTGGTTGACTGATATAGGTTTATCAAGGCTTGGTGCAAATACCAATATTTAAAGGATGGCTGATACACACATTGGGGGCAGAGATATAAATAATTAAATAAATGAATACTTTCATTCATTGAGGCTGTTGAAAAACTAGCTTTGCCATTACAGGAATAAATTGCATAGGGTGTATTCAAGTGTATTGATTTTATACCACAGGGTTGAATGCTTGATTGTGATTGGTTGACAATAATTGACAATATTTTCCAATAAATGCACGGCTAAAGTAGTGTCAGTAGTTTCTCGATTGCAGTTCAGTTCGTTATGGATATACTTCACCGAATTGCAGCCTACCACAGCAAAAGAACCAGAAAACACAAAGACACTGAAATAAATAATAAACAATACTATAAATAAAACAATGTATTTTATTATCTACTGTATGGAAAGCATGCTCTAGCTCCGCTCTTTCTCCCTACCATGCACACACTTGTCCCAAATGGCACATTTCATGTTCACTTGCCGTTTTGTGGACTAACAATGGCTGGCACTTACGTCCACAAGACTGTAGGATGACCCATTTGTCATTTTAGGTTTGAGCCTTTGCAGTCGATATGCGCCCATGATGCGCAGACTTCTACCCGACAATAAAAACGGCATTACAACACAAAGGCGCAGACTTGGAGGAAGATCGCAAGGGCTTCCGGGCTTTTGGGACAGGGCCTTACAATCTCTCTCGCACACAAAAACTTGTCAGTCCCTGTCAACTTTCTCAATAAAACTTCTGAGTTTCCCCACTGAAAAGCTATAGTATGTAACATTTCTCAGTAGCAGGGTTGTAATGTCTTTTTTAAAGTAGTTTAAAACTGACAGCAGCACAGACTCAGGTAATTCACACACACACTAAATGTCTAAATCTCTAAACATTACATATCAATGGCTCAATCCTCCATTACTAGTTCTAAAAAGGACAAAAACCTAAAAGAGTCTTGAGGTACAGTAACAATAGAAGTGAAATAATTGATTCATAAAACTATAATGCACAAAGAGGTGGTAATGCAGGCACAATGTGGTATAAATTGTCGTTGGCATTTAAACTCGGAATGAAATTAAAATTATTTTTATCCATATTAAAGATCTTATTTTAAACAATTCATCCATGCAGAAGTTCCATCTTTTTGACCTCGTAATGTTCAATTTAAAATATCATACCTGGACCTTCCAGTGAAACGAAGACCATGGTATGGTTTATCCTCCTTTGGCAAACTTCTCTCTATTGACATATGCAGGCCTTCTTCAGTCATTTAATTCACTTAAACCCACACCTGCAAGCTCACCTTCATCTGCCTCCACTTTTGAGTGCAATGTACACCTCAAAATCCAAACTACAAATCCACAGAACCAAGTCCCCATTCTTTTTCAACAACTTGTTAAGCTCGGATGTACGTCACCATAAATTAGAATAGATTTGTTGCTTCTGCCGTGTCGTTGCGCCTGTAATACTATGCCCAGCCCTAATTGCAACTACTAAAAAGTACAAAAAAAATGACTTGACCATACCTGATGTTGGAGAGGAAGGCCCAGTCGTGTTGGTAACACCAGGTTTGGAGCTCGAATGATCCACCTCTGCAAGACAGAAGAACAGACCATGAAGATTGGCTAAAGGATGTGTACTAAAGCATTGATCAAGCAGCAAGAAGTAAAGATCAGAAATGACAGAACACTTTCTTCTGGAAGTACATTTTTTGCTAAATTGACTTTAAATGGCATTTCTAATTCCAATACCCTCCTGATCTCTAGATAAAAGACTGTACGTGGTACCTTGCTTACCGACAGGAGCACTGACAGACTGCTGCAACTTCTCATTGATTAATTCCACACATTCACTGGGAAAGAAGCCAACCTGAGGAAAAGAGAGGGGAACACTGAGCTCAGCTCAAAGATGCCAGTGTTACAGAAGATGGCCCATATCAAGTCCTGAGGTTTAGACTGGTACCTGGAATCCATGCTTTCCTCTCCACCACGTGGTGTCCTCTTTGGGTGGCATGTCAATCACTGACAAAATATCCCCAACCTTTAGAAAGAGGAACAAAGTTACATACACGCCATTAACATGCAAACTGACAGACGCAACTAGTAAGAGAAATATGCAAATTACTTGTGCACCAAGTGCATAAAAAAACTCTTAAAACATCAGCATATAACAGGATGATGATTGAGTTCATATTTTTTAGCCATTAGAATGTCAACAGCTAGAATCGTGAACTTAAACACTTAAAATATACCCGTCACAATCAGATTCGCAGTTCTATTCAAAAACACCGTTGCATGCCGAAATACACTTTGACCCAAATTTTAAAAAGAGGAAGGGGGGAAAATAATACTAGTTCCTATATTACACTAGAGAGCAGAAAGAGAAAGAATCAAGCCTGAGGGGATTTTAAGCAAAGTAAGAAACTAAAAAGGGAAATTTGTCAAGATAAATGTTGATGTTGCCTAAATGTTTCAAATTCAATAGACAGACGCAGTATGTTAAAATGCTTGAAGTGGTAGCTAGGGCATTTCTAAGTGGTGTTTAAGTTGTTCTAGGTAGGTACCAAGGCATTGCTAGGTGTTTGCAAGATTTAAGCACGGATGCTAAGGCTTTCAACAGACATAATACAGCGTTACTAGGTTGTTGTAGGTGGTTGCTAAGGCTTTACTAGGTGGGTTGCTAGACCATTCAACAGACTCAAAAGCTGCTTTTCCACTGTCAGGCCGAACAGTTATAACAACGCTTGAGCCTGATTCGGCACGGCACAATTACAAACCGTTTTTGGCCTGGAATTCTTAGCTAACCATGCTAGTAGAATGTGTGTAGTGAAGACATAGATAAATACAGCATTGCTAAAGTGCTTGGATTGGTTGCTAGGACGTTTCTAGGTGGCTGTTAGGTTGTCCTGAGTGGTTCCTAAGGCTTTGCTAGGTGGTTGAAAAGGGATTCAGAGAGATTGCTAGTGTATTTGAGAGATTTGAAGAATCGGAAGAGACATAAATACAAAGTCCTTGGCATGGTAGCTTAGGCGCTTCTAGGTGGCTGCTAAGGCATTCCCATGTGGTTTAGGAGAGGTTGCTAGAGCAATGCAATGAGATTACATCTAGCTAGATGGATCAGTTAAACAAATTATGTCATACATACTGTATGTAAAAGATTTGAAGAGTAACAGAACGAAAAAGAGAGACAAAGAGAAGGGACGTCAATGTGTTCTAAGTTTGGGTCACCCCATTTTCTGGCCCAGAAAGAGGCGCTGTATATGGAGCAGCGTATTGGGAGGGGGGACAGGAATAGACCTGACAGATGAGAAAGAAAAGGAGGAAGAGCATAGAGACCAGGCAGGCTGTGCATGCATGTGCAGAATAAGGACAGGAGGAGAAAGAGAGAGAACTCAAACTGGGTACAAGGTCTTTTGGAAGAGTGTGGAGTGTATGCTGTAGTTTGATTTACAACACTGAACAGTTGGTCGGCTACAGCTTTGACAAACTAAAAGCTATTTATTTGGGGGCAGTCATTAGC
Organism: Cyprinella venusta; assembly: GCA_038021265.1. Classification (NCBI taxonomy): domain Eukaryota; kingdom Metazoa; phylum Chordata; class Actinopteri; order Cypriniformes; family Leuciscidae; genus Cyprinella; species Cyprinella venusta. The sequence continues at coordinate 29,979,524 of CM075874.1, forward strand.
CTGGATGCCAGCCGAACATAGCCCCGCCCACAACATTTGAGGATGGGAAGTTCGGTCTGGACTTGTGTTCACAGCTCACTACTTCTAGTGTGTCTGCACTAACTTGGATGGGTTACATGCCGAGGACAAATTCTGAATATGGGTCACTTTTGCTTATTTAAAATATTGAATTGTTTCATATCTCCCATCTTAATGTCCTATTCAAAAAAGGAAATGCATCAACACAAGAAAAAAAGTAAGTGGTTTGAGTACCTCAATGGAGATCTCATCGCTAGCCTGGGCATTGTAGCGCTTGATGACGTGAGCAGCAGCGATGGCAGGGACGTTTAAAGATGCTTCTTCTTTCAGCAGGAACCTGTTGCCATGGTTATCAATCTGCAATGATTATAAAAAAATCAATTAGCTATATTAATCGCAAGACTTCTGGTCAAAATCTCACTGCAAGATTCAGAGCGATGAAATTTAAATATAAAATGTTAAAATTTGAGATATGGTAAGAAAACTGGCAAGTAAAAATGACAAAATGTTACATAAATCTCCTATTATATATGTGAATATTTATAATTACAAAAACTTGTAAGAGTGATTTTCTTCTGTGGAATATTACAGAAGATATTGTGAGAGTTTTTTTTGTCAATACAATGGAAGTCAATGGGCTACAATAATGCTTTTTGCCAAAAATATCTTATTTTGTATTTCACAGAAGAAAGAAATGCAAATAGGTTTTGGAACGACATGAGGGCGAGTGAATGTTGATCATATTTATTTTTGGGTGAACTACCCTTTTAGATAAGTTTCTTCTATATTTCAGTTCTTATCTACTCTAATTGTATTTTATGCTTGCGGTCTTATCTCTGTTTGCCTCTCACCTCCATCCAGGAGAGAACCGGCCCACAGTTCAGCTTATTGTCCACAATCATGGAGAGGCGGTTAAGATACTCCGACAACAGTGGTGTGAAGATCTGCGTGAATAACATGCATGTTCAAACTGCAAATTCATTTAGTAGACAAACACTATTCAAAGATATCACATAAGAATATTGATTTAAAGCAATGTTCCAGGTTCAATACAAGTTAAAAATCAACTGAAAAAAAAAAAATATATATATATATATGTATATATATATATACATATATATATATATAATTTTTTTTCAGTATATAAATTTAGATATTTTATAAATATATTTAATAATATATAAATAAAAATATTTTAATATTTTTAAAATATTAGAATAAAATAAAAATATTATATATATATATATATATATATATATATATATATATTATTGAATATTAAAATATAATAAAAATATAATATAATAAAAATATAATAATATATATATATATATATATACATTAACATATTTTATCTTTTTGGGTCAGTAACATATTTTAATATTTACTCAGCAAGGAAGCATTAAATTAGACAGTATATAAAGACATTTATAATGCTTCAAAAGATTTTTATTGAAAAATAATACTGTAAAATTTCTATTAATCAAATAATCCTTGGAAAAAAAATCAAAACTATCAAGCAGCATTTTCTAACTAGTAACTATTTTCAACCTTGATTGAAATGATTTATGAAGGATCATGAAACACTAAAAATTGATTGGAATAATATTTGCTGAAAATTCAGCTTTGCCATAACCAGAACAAATCACATTTCAAATTATAATAATATTTCACAATATTACAGTTTTACTGTATTTACGATAAAAACTAAAGCAGCCTTGGTGAGAATAATTATATCTATTTTTTAAAATCACAAAATCTTACCAACCCCAAACTTTTGCATCTACTGGTAATAATTACAGATTAAATAGTCTCATGATAATGAAAGAAAAAGAAAAATAACAAAAATTAACATATGAAAGATAAATTGGTATATTTCCCAGCACTGTCCCTAAGGGTCCAGACACCAACCTACATAACTACCCGACGACCTTAAAACTGAGCAGCTAACACTGTTAGCGGTACAATATGCACTACGTTAAAGCTAGATAAGAAAAGCATTAGTATCCAGTGTAGTCCATCTCACCTCCACCCGGTCTCCGATCTCGCAGAGGGCGGGCAGGACCAAGAGCTGTGAGTAACGGCGGTCGTAAATGCACTGATGCAGGTGGGCGTCCAGCGTCCGAAACTCTTCATACGAACGCCGTACCATCCATGTCTTACCCTAGATTTCAGAGAGGGAGAGAGAGCAGGGGGATGAGAGGCAGAGAGAGAGAGAAAAAAATATCAAGGCGGGGGAAAGTCAAAAAACAAAATGCCAGCAGAAGAGAGGAAGATGCTAAACAAGGTGTAATGCACGGCCTTCGGTCACGTTCAATTCGATCAGGCTGTCTGTTTATTATTAGCACTGACTGAGGCATGTGCACCCACTCACCTGGCAGGACACCTGCACAAGGAAAACCAGATCTTTGGCACTGCCCAAGGTCCAGCTGGCATCGCTCTGCTCATTGGCAAACTGAAGCTGAAGGTGTAAAGAGCAGACATTAATTCATGAAGGTGTGAAGAAGTGCACATAAACAAACGTTTAAAGGGAATGCTCATGGTCTTGCATTATTGTGCAAGACTAGAAATAACCAAGCAATATGTTGACACAACAACTAGTCGACTAGCATTGTATAATTTTATGCACACCTGACCAACATTAGATAATGTTACATGGAGAAGGTGAATGCTTTTCATCAACTGTGTACATCTCAGTGGGTGTTAATTCATCAAACACCCGGATCCCACTGTAGTCTGAGTTTATGTACGAGTTTCCAGGGTGCAAGTCTGCATTTGATTGCACACTTCTAGAAGGATATCGCAAAATCCAAGTTGAATGTAACAGCAAACATGTTTTAAATTGCTGTGAGTTTGTGACAACCCTATGACTGCACATCAGTCTGGAAAGGTTACCCATTTAAACCGCGTTTCTCGTGTTTTATGAGATTTAGGTACTCTCAAACACATGATCATTTATGAGAAGCTGGGAACATCCCTTCATAATAATTCAGTCAACGAAATGCTCTTTCATATCCCTGAAGAATGTGCAAACTTCCTCATTGCTTTAAACAATGAGCATGATCAGTGAGATGGTCATTTTATTCAAAGGCACTTGTTCAAAAGTTTAGGGTCAGTAAATTTTTGCTTTACTTTTATTTTTTTTATTTATTTATTTTTATTTTTGCTATGCTTTTATTCATCAAGGATGGATTAAATTGATTAAAAAACAGTAGAGACATTTATCATGTTACAAAAATAATATTTCACAATATTCCTGTTTTTATTGTATTTTTTAACAAATAACTGCAGACTTGGTGAGCATAAGATACTTATGCTAAGATAAGCTAAGCTAAGCTAAGCTAAGATAAGCTAAGCTAAGATACAACTAGAATGTACATTTCCAGAAGAAAACTGGTGCTAAAGTGGTGCTTGCAGTGGCAAAACTCACCACCTGGTTTCTAGGGTGTGGTACATGATTGCACATGAGACACCAAACACGTCTGTACGATGTTCTGGTGCTGAGATATGTCGCATTCAGCTGAGATATGGCTTATTCATGTGTTAAGGTGGTTACTAGGGTACTCTATATGGTTGCTATGGTGTACTTATACAGTGTATGAGATGATATTTAAATGATAGTTGACAGTCTAAGTAGAAAAAGCCAAACTCCATGTTTCTTCTATTTTCTGGAGCTGAGATATGGCTTGAATATGTTGTTTTATGGTTGCAAGGCTGCCCTAAGTTGTTGCTAGGGCGTGAACAGGAAGTTATTATGTCACTTCTTGTTGGCTGCATGATAGGCTGAGGGAAAAAAGCCCAACCCTAAGTCTCTATGACATTCTCGTCAAAACATATGATCCCACAAATTTTGTGCCAATGTTAAGTCTATGGGACTTTTTTCATCCGATTTATTAAAAAGAAATGTATGTAAAATATATGAATCATTACTGTATTCATATACCATGGTATTACATGGAAGATAGTATAGCATGGTGATAGTATGGTACATGGCCATTAAAATCCTTTTGCAGTAGCACAGAGGAGAGGAGAGGCACTCTGCTTCACAGGGTCAGATCAAAAAAACAATGTAACAAAAAAACATTTTATTTTGCTCTTTTCTTTAGGGGGTTTAAACACTAATGAGACGGACTCCCACTCCAGTCATGCTGTGCAGTCAGTGCGCTTCAGGTGCTCTCTCGTGTGTGTGTGTGTGTGTCTATACAGCTCTCTGCCATCATAAACACGAAATGGCTATATAAGCAGCACAAACAAAAAACAATGCCACAGGGACAGTGAAATGCATTTTTAAAATGGATGTCTATCATTGAATGTAAACCTTCTGCAACTGATCACAGATTTTAGATTCACTGTGTGACCGGCAGTTTATATGAGAAGAGCCCTGATATACTGCAGTGTATCTGTGAAACAAATATAAGTAATTATTTCCTCTTTCCTTTCAGAGTGCATGAACAGTGTGTGTGTGTGTGTGTGTGTGTGTGTGTTATTGAAGGTCACAAAGGGAGGCTGTATCAGCCCTGGAGATGTTCTGGCTGTATGCTGATATATGCTTGTTTCTTCTTAATAACTCTAACCGAGATGAAACCTGACAACTAAACGTACATTATCAACACAAACAAACAAAAAATACACCTTTTAATATCCATTTTCACTGATGGTCTTACTGTTATTAATTCACTGGCTCATGTTATCTTTATTTATAATGTATTAGCTGAAACCACATTAAATAATCTTAATCAATAATATTATAGCTTAAAGCTACACTGTGTAACTCTTTTAGTTTATTCTTAGCTAAAAACACTTAGTTCTTTCAAAAATATTATATTTACTTTGTTCAAGTAATAAAGTATTCTCGTGAGTGTATAATATGCCATTGAAAATACATACGGGTAAGGGGTTCTAATGTCGGTCGCCATGTTGCCCCTCCATCTTGAAAGTACATTAGCCAAAGAGGGACATGCTCGTTAATTCAAGCTTCGCCTTTCGCATTTACGTTACATTTACGAAGCCATGCTAATCTTGGACTACATTGGCCACCGTAGGAGAACGAAATCAGAATTGAGAGGAATAGAAACTAATATTCCCTGAATGTTCATACCTTTTTCACTGCTAGATGGGGGTAAAAATCACACAGTGTAGCTTTAACATTTTTTCATTCAATGAAATTCCAATAAATCCAATTTTACTTTATGAATTTGAATTTCACTCTTAAATACAGCACATTATGGAAGTATTAATGCTTTCATATGCATTAATTGATTGTACTCCTGACATGGTGACTCTAAAATACCTTCTTTTAGACAAAATAATAATAAGCTGATGCTGTATGTATACTTTGGGCCTTCTTGACATTTAAGTAGAGAGCTAAGAAACCTCAGCTCAACAAGACAATATCTTACCTCGATAGAACCGAAGTCCACATTTTCATAGTGAAAGTGAGCACAGTCGATAAGCTTGGGGAAGTGACCTTTCACAACAGAAAGCCTGGAACCACAAGAAAACAAGCAAATGAGTTAACACACCATATACTTTCATCACAAAGTAGCAGCAAGCCTAAAACCGTTTAACATGCCTGGTTAATCAAAAATTAGTCATTATGACAAGTGACACTACTGTATAACTATTGTTCAGTCTTAGGATTTTCGCCTAACACAGAAAAAAGCCACAGACTTATCAATGCCCTGGTATTAGCACAGGAAAGTACTATGCACATTTTCTTCAGATCTAGTTTGTATTTTTAAGTTACAGAGAATGTAAAAACTCTCTAGGGCAGTTTTCAGTAAGGTACACATGAACACCACAGGGAAACTCTGCATCCCATTATCAGTTATTTTAGAGGGAAGTAAAACCAAGTTCTTCCTGTTTTACAGTGTGTTCAGAGTTGGACAAACCTGAACTCATCCTGACAGCAGAACTTTGTTAACTATTAAACTAAAATATAGTCTCTTTTGTGTCTAAACCTTTTAAGGGTGTTTTCCTCTTGAGGGTCAGGACTAATGGTGCGTTCACGGTTCACGTGCTATGGTAATTATGGTAAACATGTGGTATTTTCTACTGGGCAGCTCATAGAATATTTTGATGCACGAGTTGCTGAGATGAGATAACCTTTTCAAAATGGCATTATTGTGGTTACATTTTAATAATTTAGTAAATTATGTTTCATGAACTCAATTGATCAGACATTCTTTTTTGATCGTTAAAATTGAATTAAAAAATGTAAACCATGGAAATAGAATCCAGAAAATTAAAACGGTAAATAGAATTTGAGGGAAAAGAAAACTGATTTCATATGGTCCTATTTAATACCATTTGAAAAAAACAAACTCTGCAGGAGATGTGTCTGCATCAAACTCTAGTTTAAAAGCACCCTAAATGACTTTATTGTTAGAGAGAGGTGTCGTTTTTCACCTTTTGCTCATCTTCCCCTTCAAGTTGGCAGTGGTGCCCACCGATCGGGTCCCAGGCTCCCCAGAACTATCCAGATTATCAGTGCTCCGAGCCTGAAGAACGATGAAGGAGAACAGAAGAAACTGTTTTAATGCTCTGATGGGTTTACAATTCATGCTACATCACAAAGACATCTCAAAGTCATCGCTTTTTTTGAGAGCCAAAGAAATGAATCATCTGAAGGGCAGTCAACAGCTCACATACTTTGGAGAAAATAGATTACAAAAGCCTTAAATCAACAGTGATCATACAGTAGAGATATCATTCTCAGAGGATTCATATCCCTTTAATTTAAATGTTCAAATCACACTGGGAAAGGCACTAAGGGAGCAGCAAGCAGCTTGTGAAATGTGACGTGATCCAGACAGTTAGTCTGCTGACCTCTGGTCTCATTTGCAATAAAAGCCAAGCATTTACAACACTTTTAAAATGGGTGATCAGTGTAGATTGGCATGGGGTTTTCAGTTCACACTGTTTATTCACAGGACGTGGCCATTGGTGTGACGTGAGACAATTGGCCACTTTGAATCTCTATGCGAAATGAGTAGCATGTTTGGGATTTGGGACGGAGGTGACAAGAGCATCAAAAATATAAGAAAAGATCAACATCAGGTGACAAGGTTGCTACGACCAACATGAAGAGCTGGAGTTTCTGGAGGGTTCGATTACCATATTTAATGTATACATTTTAAATATATATTATTATTTTATTAAATCCAATTCTGTATGTATACTTGGAGCCTTCAGAAATTAAAATAACAGAAATAGAAATTAAAAATATATATATATTATGTGCACACGGTACAACCTAACACTGAATGTCACTAAAAGAAATGAGTACATTTAACTTATTTAAAAAAATAACATTTGAGTAGCTGTCACTCTTAGAAGAAAAGGTTCTATATAGAACCTTAAAAGGTTCTAGCAGCGCTACGTATTTGGAACCCCTAATACAGACTGTTACTGTATTTTATTTTTTATTCTAAATTGTTTTAATTATTCTGATTTCTTTTGATTATTTTATTTTTTTCTATGTAAAACACTTTGAATTACCATTGTGTATGAAATGTGCTATACAAATAAACTCGCCTAAAAGCTTCTATACAGAACCCTTTTTAAGGGTTCAATAATAAGAACCCTTTAGGTTTCTTTGTAACCAGGAAAAATGTTCTATCTGGAACCTTTTGGGTTCATTCATTATCAATTGTTTTGTCCTTTCCGGATTAAATATTTCAGATTATCGACAAACATCAAGACCCTAAAATGTATTTATGAATGTGTGTGAATGATAACAAAATTCAAGATATGAGGGTTAGAAAATGTATATATTTATATCATTTTATGTAGTTAACCAATATCACACGAAGAGTGCCATTTCAGTTTTTCTCCAAAAATCCGCATGATTAAAATGGGATATTAAGTTACTACAACAGTTTAATAAACAATAATTTAATTACAACTACAAAATTTTGCAGAATAATGTAATATATGAATGAATAATAGCCTATAAAGAACCTTTGTGCCAAAAGGGTTCTTTCTTGTCATTATAGAACCTTTTTTATCATAGAGTTGAGTAAAGAACCCTATACTTCTTCACATCATGTTTAAACATGATTTATTAAATAAACTCAAACCAGTTAGTTTAAATTAATGGAATGAACTTAAAATTTTCAAGTTCAATTTACTCAACATGATTGACTAAACCAACACTAAATTATGAGTGAATATGACTAATATATAAGTTCACAATACTCATATGTATTTGTTTTCAAACTTAAATGGTTTAAAGCAATTGGTCTCCTCAATCACTTTGAGTTGAGTTAACTCCAGGATTACAATAGAGGGCTCTGGGCCTTAGAGCAAGAGCTGAGTACACACCGGATGTTTCCTCCCTTATTAGAGCTTTTTATGCGTGTCCTTGATGAATCAAAGCCCTGGCGAATTATGGCTCAGTCATGCAGATTAGTTCTGATAACAGCAGACCTGTCAGGATGACTGTTTGAGTTTCATCCACTTGACAGGCAGTTTCGATGGAAACATTGCTAGGGGAGCATTTGGTTGCGAGACAGCACTTCCCTGATCCCCTCGGGGAAGAACAGATCTCTGCAGTCTTCCATTAGGTTTACACAACACCAAATAGTCACGGATGAGTTCAAACACAGGAATGAGGGACGACAAGAGTGGATTTGTCAACCGTTTCATCCAATGCAATCTTGTTTACTTCCCGCAAAAGAGTTGCGAATTAGGATAGGCCAGCTTGATTGGTAAGCGGCGATGATCAGATTGATGTACTGTAAGCTTTGTGCATGTGGCCGTACAGGAGAAAGGAGATGCTCGGCACTTGTGTCACACTTACCTTTATTGCTAGCTGCTCCCCCCTGGGCAAGAAACCTTTAGAGATGGTCAGTGGTTCATAAGCATATTTAGGTTATTAAGGATTAAACCTATACTGTATAGTTAAGCAAGCAGATGTGTGTGTAAAAAATCTGACTTATCTATTCCCATATAATCCTATTGCTAATAATAACCCCTTGAGTATGTGTGCTTACTTCTTTAACTATACTGCAAAAAGCAAGAGCACTGATGCCCTGTAAACAAATATTTTAGGATTTGCATGCTGCATCTCTTACAGAGGAGACAAGGAAGCGAAGCTGAAAACACTGATACGATCACTTCTGTCAACTTTTCCCTGACTGCAAGCCCACACAGTTCCTGGTAGCTTGCAAATAATATTGCGTTTATTGAAACGCATTGCAAAATCTAGAACGATGAAAACTAGCCCTGATCACATATTTTGTTACTTTAAAAACAAAAGTGATCCGAAGCTATAAATGTTCACTAACTCAAAATGACAGAGAAAATTAACTTGCATAATAAAATAGCTGTTTTTCGAAAAATACAAAGTAAAAACTATTTATCAACAGGTTAATGCCGAGTTCACACCACGCAATTTCAAAGCAGTCGGGTCACTGTTATTTTCACACTGCGTGACTATCTGGGATAGCATTCAGCTGCTGCTGTGTTCACACTGCACGATGGATCAGCGACAGGAGGTTTCACACTGCATGACTTAATGAAAGAAAGAATCGCCAACAACTTCTGTCAGTCGCACAAATATTTTTCGCAACCGAACACACGCGATAAGTGATACATAAATAATGCAAGATCATGCGTGCGCGAGTCCGGTGTTCTCACGCAATACTGAAATGATAGCCTGCAAGAAGCTTGAGATCCAATGTACCCGCCGATGTAGTTTGTTCAGTCAGAAAACGTTTTACACAGCAGGATTTTGAATCGCCAACAAGTCCAGATATTTAGCATGGCAAATATCTTACGAGCGTTTGCAACTCTTTGGCGATTTTCTCAGATCGCGTCTTTAATCATTCACACTACGTGATTGTCACTTGCGTGAACAAGCACCAATTTGTCTATGATTTCAGGCATTTGTCGGCGATCTCCCAAAACCTGTCGGCGAGCGAAAATCGGGCCTAAAATCGTACACTGTGAACTCGGCATAACGCTAACTAAAACTAAACAGAAATCCAAAATAAAAAACATTTTATTTAGTTTTAACAGGCCATTATTTGTTTCCATTTTCTAATAAAATACAAAAAAACAACGATTTATGAATAATTGAAACCAAATTCAAAAAAAAAAAAATTCAAAATGGTGAAACAAACTAATACTAGTTCTTGAATTTAAATAAATAAATCAAAACGCTAAAATAAAATTCATCATTTTCTAATTATACAAAAAAAACTAAAATAAAACCAATAGAATAAATATTTATGAATAATTTTTAAAAATGCAATTCAAAATAAAAACTATAGAAACTAAATCTAGTACTAAAATGGAAACTTAAACTTAATACTAGTAATTAAATGGTGACTAAAATGGATATTAAACTAAAATTGTACTTTGCAATGATAAAACAAAATAAAAACAATTTAGGAAGAATTATATCTAAAAGAAACTGAAATTGAAAATAATATAAAGGTATTGTTTTCAAAAATGTAATAGCCCTGCTCCATATAATTAAAAAAATAAAATGTTGGTTCCGACCCAACCTCCTCCCAGCTCACCACCTTTGGACTGAGCACACATTCCTCAATGTGACGAGAGCTCGAACTTCACAGAACATGGCCTGAGATGTCGGCCAAATCAGCAACAGTGAAAAGAGCTGCCTGCCATTGTCTATACATCAGTGGAGATATATTGCACACTCACACCGCTGTGCACAGCCCTGTCTGAAGAGGTTAACAGGAGTCACACTGATTGTGTGTCAGTCATTATTACACAAAGATGCACACCACGTTTTCTCTCGGTCCCTGATTGACAGAATGGTTTTCAAGATAGTGATTAAAAATGCTGCTTTTGCTCCAGGAATGTTTCTCCACTATCATGTATCTTGCTTATATAACTGACAACATTCACTGCCAAAATAACTTGTTCCATCGCCTTAATATTAACAAAACATTGATATAAATCAAAATTGACCCCATTTACAGTATTAATAAATATCCCAGGTCTTACTGAAAATGATTCATCAATCTTTCATGAAAATATAAATGCGTTTCTCCAACTCAAATGACTTTTCTGCTAACATTAAGGATGGGGAAAAAATTATATTAAATCAGAATTTTGAATATAGACTGAAGGAAAATATGAATGATGCTTGCAGCGGTTGCTAGGTTGTAATGGATGGTTGCTTGGCTCAAGACTCAAATGTAATTTTAGCCGCTAGATATGGTTTAGGGTTCGTCGAATCCCGAACCATGAGGATACGCAAGTCATGGTGATGCTTGGCTAGGTTTCACTCAGAACTACGCCACATCACAGAAGCTAAATTTGTTGTGAATGCTATACAATCAAGTTGTCTTTAAAGGTTTGGTCTAACATGCAAAGAGCAAACATAACCGCTAAACAGTTTGGGGTCAGCACAATCTTTAAAAAGAAATGAAGAATTTTATTCAGCAAGGATGCATTAAATTGATCAAGAGTGACAGTAAAGACATTTAGTTACAATAGATTTCAGTTTCAAATAAATGCAGCTCTTTTGAACCTTGATGAATCAAGGTTTTCACAAAAATATTAAAGCACAACGGTTTTCAACATCAATTATAAGAAATGTTTGAGCTCCAAATCAGCATATTAGAATGATTTCTGAAGGATCATGTGACTGAAGAAGAATGGAGTAATGATGCTGAAAAATCAGCTTTGGAATATATTACATTTTAAAGTATATTCACATAGAAAATTTTGATTTTTATGCAAATAAATGCAGCCTTGGTGCGCATAAGACTTCTTTCCAAAGCAACAACAACAAAAATCTTACCATGCCCAAACTTTTGAACAGTAGTGTATAGCACAATATATTATAAAATAATATACAATATAATATTATAACCAAATGATTAAAAACCCTCAGTTGCAAACTAAACAAAACAACATCCAATCTTTCGCCAACAAATATTTTTATCGGTATCGGCCTTCAAAATCCTTTATCAGTCGGGCTCTAATAATATATAACATAATATTATCATATGATTAAAAAGCCTCAGTTGCAAACTAAACAAAACAACATCCGATCTTTCGTCTACTCAACAATGACAAAGAGATAAATCCATGTTGAATACAGCTGGTAGATCATTAAATCTCATTCGATCCAAGTTTCATTGCACATTGTATGCTGAAACCACATGACTAGCCCACCCAGCTGTGAAAGCTCCTGATCGCAGTGCTGAAAAACTCAAAAAAGCAGTGTGCTTTCAATCAACCCACAATAAAGACTACATTTCAACCTTCAAGTGTTCCTCATCCAAGGCTACGAGTACTGCGTGTAGAGACAGTAAACGCAGCTGGTTTCGACCAAGGCCACAGTGATGTTATGCAAACACACCTGTCGAACCCGCTGGAGGATTTACAGCAAACACCACACCTGACGGCTGGCATACGGGTTCACCTGAGATAAACCAGCGATGGAAACATGCTAATGAACCACGTTGACCTAGTGCACCTCTTCTCTGCTGTACGATAAAGTAGGTAGAACTTGAACTTGTCTAGTTTCTCCCACATTAAGCCTGGAAAAATGCAGGTTCCTGCCGTAACCTCATACGCGTTCTCCATGACGGGTTTATGTTTCTCTGACAGACACTGTTGGACACAACACAAGCTGCTCTTGACATCTGCTTCAAATCTTAAACTTTAAAGATATAAAAACCATACCCAAATCAGTAATCTATTACCCAACCAACCAATTAAACCATAAGAAAGCTAGGTAAACATTTCCACAAAATACTGAATCGTCCTTTATCATAGAGTGGTGCATACCTTGAGCATTCTCTTCCTCTTGAACATTTCTTCTGCGGATGATACCTTGACGCAGAAGAACGGAGGTCAAGTACTAGCCACACTTTAGCCATCACCTCACCAATTCAGGTGCATCAGTGTTCATTCTGGTCTCTAATCCTGCCGTCGGACCCTCTAGAGAGACGTGTGGATGGGTGGGCTTTCCTTGGTGATTCTCGGAGGCGTAAAAGCTCTCTTTCTTCACATACTCGTCTATCTTGCCTTTCTTATCGTCTCGGACACACCAAACGCTCACATTCAGAGGCACCTGTTGAATATTTGATGTGGTGATCTGAACGCTGGGTTAACGCCAGGCCTCTGTGACTCCTCAGCTGTTCGCAGGAAGAGGAGGGCTGCTCGTATGACAGAGCATTTGTGCCGATCTCTCCACTGGTTTTTGGACATGTTAGGGATGTTCAAGCACCCTTTTCTAGGTGCGTCCTGACAGTTTAATATACGAGTACGACAGGTCACATAACTGACGGTTCGGATCACATCCCGGTTTTTGAGGCAGATCATTTTTCAGGAGTTGATATGATTAAAACAAAATTTGCAAAGTACTTTGATACCACAGGAAAACTATAGCCTAACTAATAAAAATTAAAGGCAAGTGAACAGTCAGTAATAAAATAAGAACAAATATGCTCTGATGAGGAATGGATTTTTAAATCCGATACAAACTACCCATTTCTTGTCATCAAGATTGGTCGATCCCGATCCTGATTATTCAAGCTTTATACAAGTGATGTGTAAGCTATATGTAGACTGTCAGTATTAACCCCTTACACTCTGAAGGTATTTTTAATGATTTCACATCTAACTGGCATACTTAAAAAAGTAATGGCTTGCAACTCTACAAAAAAAAACAAAAAAAACAAAGTATCATTCATCAAGGTCATTTGACACCAAACTCATTTGATAGAAAACCTTTCAAATTTTGAAGAAAAATTGATTTTTATCAAGTTTGGGGTTTTTTAAGTTACGTCACTGCTGAGAAAAGTGCAAAAAAAGTGATGCAATTTATTAATCTATTTTGTAATTATACATGCTTGCTTGACAGTATATATATATATGACAAGTCATAAACAGCTTTTTACAGTTTTATGTCAAAATCAGTTTGTGAGATCAGTCAAATTTATTGACGCAAATTGAACAAAAAAAAAGAACGTTGTTTCATCCATCAGAATTAACTGGATTTTATATACATACATACATGTATGTATATATATATATATATATATATATTTTTTTTTTTTTTTTTTTACTCCAGAATGTGGAGTATGGTCAATTGGTTTGAGAAGGGATGACATCAGCCGAAAAAAAACACAAAAAAAAAAAAACACAATAAGACCAGAAACATGTATTAAGAAATTAAACAGGGTCAGTTTTGATTTCATGGTTCAACTTTTAAATTAGCTCACTATATCTGTATCTTTCCATCTGATATAAATGGCTTGCCATTCTATAGGCCAGAAAAGAAAGAAAAAAAAGTAACGAACGTGAACTATTTACACATCCCAATACAAAGTCTGGCATCCTAATCACTTACAGTCCATTCTGGACATCCAGCAATCCATGACCGGTGATATTGATACTATGCACAGTCTATTGACCAGTTTTGCATAAGATATGCACAGACAACTCACAAACAAGGGGTTTTTCAACTCAGTCAGAGGTAAGACACAGAAGGAAAGGCACACAGATCACGTAACATGCACACACAAACACAATATCACAAGACATAATGAGTCTCATTCACCAACCATGTATACACATGCAATTCTGAATACAACCTGTGCTTAAGCAGTTTTTATGTGAAAATGATAGGTTTATTTGTTTATAAAAAAGTTTATTGTAAATTCAATTGAGAATGTTTACTTAAATGACTTTATAAAATGTTTAATTTCAAATTAAGAATACGACCACTACATCTTTAACTAGTTGCATCTCAAATAGTTTTGAAATTTGATGCATTAAAAATATGAAATCATATGCAGAGATTGACATATTTATACAGTAGAGGTTTACAAAAGCCCTTATATGAACATGAGTGTGTATTATGCTAACCCTTCCTATTGACACGCCCTTCCTGATTAAAAATATTCTGGAATTACCAAGAGTAAGCAATTATGAGTGAATGAGACTCAATAAAAAAACAAAAATGACATGCACAGTAAGAGCATAGGCAGGGATGGGTTCAAGCCCTGTTATTCTTCAAAAGCATCTAAATACAGAATTTTATCATCTTACTATTCCTCTTTCTCACTGTAAACAGAGTCAGAGTTGATCCCATCCTGTGTGTGAAGTGCGTTTGGATGCGGAGCGGCACTTACCGGACATGTCCGCCAGGCTCATCGCTCTCACAAACATGGCGCATTTCCGAACCCACTGGGGTCCTGACACTTGACACAGAAAAGGAGAATAAAGGCCATTTAATGTCAGCCATTAGTCTGCAATCTAAACTCAAACACACAATGACCTGCCATTGTCCAAACACTGTGGATTTTGAAAAAGCATGAATGAGTCAGCATTATAACAAGATCAGCAAAACACAGTGAGAGAGGCTTATATGAGAGAAAGTTATACTGAAATTAGCACATGTGCAACTAGTGCACAACAAGGAATAATTCTCCAGTTTCCCCAGTATAGTTTTATTGTATTGTATTTAAACACCACAACTATTTTATTATCCTGACATTTATATGTTTGTCTGGTCGGCGAGAGATATAAAAGTTGTGCACGAAAGATTTTAAGAGCATGTCTTTAAGTGAATGAATTAAATAAACTGTAAAGATATGAAAGGCCGTGTGCTTTTGAAGGTCAGCCTCATGAACTGCAGACAGCAGTAAACAAACGCAAAGAATCCATGAGACCTCCAGGCAGGAATTCTCTGGAATGGGGAGTATTCTGCAACCATGGCAACGAGTGATGTAGGAATGGAGTGTGTTTTTGTAGGGCGCATTTTTTGGCCTGTGTGAGAGTTATGCTAAGTGCAGCCAGTTAAAGACTTTAAGGCCAAAAAACAACTTTAACTCAAGTACACAAACATGAATGCTTGGCTACATAATGAACATACGTTATTGAGTTACTCTTGCGGTAACAAACCTCATTGTATAAATTTATTTAACTAATATCTTCAAACTGGTGCTGTGGCAGAACATTAGTCGACCTGAAAGAGCAAACTGAGCAAAGAAGGAATTCATTTATGCTAATTACCGCTATTTAGGGCCCAAGCCCTGAAAGGGCGAAGGCCCTATTGTTTTCCTTAGGATTATTTTTTTTTTTTTTTTTTTTTTTTTTTTTTTTTTTTTTTTTTTCTAACGACTATCCGGGCACTTTTGGGGCCCTTAACATGCTCAAAAACTCTTGAAACTTTGCACACGGGTCAGAACCCGCGGCCATCAGAGCCGGGCTGAAGCTGGTACCCGGGCGCGGCAGGGCGGCTCGTCAGCGCCCCCTGGAACAGGGTCTGAACACTTTGTCCATAAATCAAACACGCTTGCATGTAATAATATGAAACTCGGTACACATGTCGATCTCATCGTTTCATATATTCATCGCACTTTTACTTTTTACCCCAGCCCAACAGGAAGTCAGATATTTACGTTTTTTTTTTAAATGCTTGCAATGGAATTTAATGTACTCCTCCTAGAGCATTCATCCGCATGGAACGAAACTCGGTCAGCCTGAAGTCAAGACATAGACGATCAAAAATTGCGAGGGGATTTTTGATATCTCGAACGGTTTGGCTGTGGCGAGGAAACAAAATTATGGTGAGAAACGTGAAACAGGAAGTGTGTCCTAACTTCAGCATACATTAACTGATCTTGATGAAACTTCAGGAGTGTGTTCGCCGTAAGAGGACGATCACATGGATGTGACTATTGTGTGTCAAAGTTATAGCGCCACCAACTGGCAGCAGGAAGTGTGTCACTTTCAAAATGCTTTGAAATCACCCTCTTATTTTAACCCGATTTGCTTCAAACTTCATCTGTATAATGTAAACATACGGCAGATGTAGACCTGTGAATGGATTCTTAATATCTTTGAAACTGTTGCCGTGGTGACGCATCAAACTTTACCATTCTTTTAGGATGCTTTTGAGACCCTTAGCATGCTTCAAATTGCATGAAACTCCTCAGACACATCACATTTATTAGCCAGTAGACATGTGCAAAGTTTCAGAAACGGGCGTGGTGAGGGCTCAGTAGCGCCACCTTTTGACAAAAGTTGGGTTGTTAGTTTTATCTACAGTTACAAAAATCAGTATGTATATTGCACTCCTCGACCCGGACAACTTTCTAATTGACACTCTTTAACTAGGACCCACAGAAAGTAAGATATGTTTGTTTGAATCTGGTCATGCTCCCTTTGAGCCTACATCTCTGTCTCTCTCTGTGTGTGTGTTAGTAGGGGGAGGGGCTTAACTTAACCATTTCAGTGCTGTGTGTTTTTTTCTGCTGTGTAATTTCTTAATACATTTCTTAAGCCTGGTATGTTTTAAATAAGTTTTTATTTTAATTTTTATAAGTGAATGCATAATATAACCAGTTAAATTGTAGTGCATTGACAATAGTTTTATATAATTAGTTTATTAATTAAATTAACTTGGTCCATAAACTTGGTCCAGCTGCGAGACTGACAGGTCTGACTGTCTGACACTGGCCAATCGGAATCAAGAGCGGAGAAGCGGCCGCTCCCATAGGCAGTATAGTATCTCCCCGCCCTGTGGAGGCATTCCGCCGGTCTCGTCTCTGAGACCCCTACACCTGGTATTAAAATGCGATCTGTATCCATATAAGTTATCCGGATAATAAAAAAGAAATATCAATGCAAGGTATTACGTTGTGATCGGATTGTGATCGATTTGCCTGACCATCTGGAGGTAGTCTGGCTCGCATTGTGTTCGGATCTTTACGTGTAAACGCAATCTGGTTGTTGATATCACACATGTATATTTTACTCCTCCCAAAAATGCTAAAAAATAAACGAGTGAGAGCGTTTACAGGCTGTTATAGTCAGACATGACAGCGCTACAGCGACACGCATCACCACCGCAGATGAGCAGCAGCTGAGCGTCAAACCAACGTGCAAACATCGCAAATAAAAGTGAAAGTAAGTCAGAGACGCTTAATCATCTACACAATCATCTTCAAGTAAAGAAAGAAATGATCTCTTGACTCTTACAAGGGCTGTTGCCACTCTCTCTTATTGATGTCTATTGATGAAATTAGCTGATGATCAATAAAATGCATGCTAATATCTGTAATAAACAACCGACAAAATTACTGTATGATGGTGTAAATAAAGAATCAGTCCAGCATCGCCATGTCAGTGTGTATTGATTCATCATTGTCTCTTCATAGTTTGCAAGAGACATTTAATAAACTGAGCGTATTTGATAAACTGAGCGTAGCCTATTCATCTGTCAATATAACCTCATTCTTTTTAATGATCAGAAGAACGCGTATCGACTACCGTTACAGTACAATATGTCCTAACTACACACGACGCCGCGACACGCGATAAAAGGTATCTTTTCCATGTAAATCAGAGTTTTTGTCCTAACCAGACGCGACGGCGACATGCGAAGTTTTTTCTAATTTAGAAACGGTTCCTATTTCTGCGATGTCGCGGCTGACAGAATGAAGAAATTACACTGGTTATGAGTACACATTATTTATTTTTAGTTAAAAATAGGTCACTGTGCCACAAGCCACAACGGATAATTTACCTCAGATTTTGAAAGCATGTAATATTATAGTGTTCAAAATGAATTCTATGCAAACATACGACTGTATTTCATAACAACGACAATAACTTGAGGCAGATGCCACCAAATGTGTTAAAATAAATGAATTATTTGCTGGACTTAAGTGAAAAGGATAGCCATTTAACACCAGAACTCCCAAGGCGGTCATTTTGACCGTTTTTAAAATTTACAGTGTAATAACTTATTTGTTAAAATAAAATCAATGTGGCTGTAGGACTCTGACTTTTCCTAAATATGTGTATATTTTATTCTGGCACTGTTATTTTATTACAATCACAAAACACAAAACAGTTGCGTCCTATTTCTACCTAGAATGGCCATGGCGGTCATTTTGACCGCACGCATTATAAATATCATAAGTCCGCTATATTTCCCGCGATCAACACGCACATATTGTAGAAGTGCACAAATGAGCAAGTTTCGCGTCCATCACGCAACTGGCAAGCGAATTTCGCTCCGACAACATGAAATCAAAAGCCACTCAACTGGTGCGAGAGTCGGGTAGGCGGTCCGGGACGAAGATGATGAAGGCAGTGCCAAGTAAGGAGAAACTGCAAAAATTAAATCAAGGAGTCATGTGCCAAATGTCACAAAGTAGTGTGAGGGACTGAAGCTGCACGCGAAGCGGTGTTTTCCTATGTGTGTGTGCGTAACGTCAGTGAATGAATAGGGGGGTTTCCACCGTTCAAATGAGCCCACATCTTTATTATCATCTATCTTAACATTGTATATCTATTTATTTTTAGATTTCACATTGATTGTATTTGTATAACAGGGCTGTAGGCTACTGTATGAAGCTTTGACGTTTCCTAGATTTTTTGCATGTCTATTCACGTGGAGAGTGCGGTGAAAAAATATTTTTGACGCAAAACTTTCCTCGGCAGCACCTGTCGGGAAATATTTTTGTATTGGCTTTATAATATGATATAATATTTTGCTTGTTTTAAGGGCGATGGCATTATAACATGACAACAGGAATTATAAGTGTCACTGGAAAACTTAAAGAGAAAGGTTCAAATGCAGATATGACATGACGAAAATGACGTTCAGTACAGCCAAATGAACGTTAAAGTTTGAACGGTCAGAATGACCGCTATGGTCGTTGTAGTAGTTATGGAATTCCGGTAGTTCTAGTGTTAATGACCATAGCACATAGTTGATGTGAAAAAAGGAGTATTTTGCATATAAATATGCACATAAATACATATTTTTTCAATTTGTCTCCCTGAAAGTGCCTGGCAGAAGCCTATACTGTCTGTGTCATAAATGTGAACATAATATTATCTACTGTCTGTGTCATAAATGTGAACATAATATTGTAACAGAATATTCTTATGCTATATTATATAAACTATATTTCATGAGGTGAAACATCACTGCCAGGAGCTACAGAATATATATTTCTGTAGGTCCTCACCGTGATGTTGCACTTCATGAAATATATGTAGCCTAAGAATATTCTATTAAAATATTAAGTGGCACATAAATTCAGACCAGTTATTTACAATAAAGCCTTATAAAATCATTTCCATTCCCTTTGTTTATTATTTTAATAGTTTTTTCTTGGTTTTGATAGTAAATAAAATCTAATCAGTAATTTTACATGCAGATTAATGCACGTATAGATTAATGCACGTGTGTGTGTGTTTGCATAGTGGGCCGGTCTGGATGAAGTGTCCAGGGCTGATTTTTTGTCCCAGTCCAGCCCTGAATGGCAATATTCACATTACTTTCAGTTTATTGCTCGAAAGTACAAAAATATTTGAGTGAAATGTAGGCTATAGTAAACCCTAAGATTATTATTTGTGACATTAGAACAAAATATGTGGATATAAAAACATGTATATAGGCTAAAGAACTAAATGAACGATCTCTATTTTCTAATTTCACGACGTCCACACAAGACCAGGCTTGGGAGGGTTACTTTAAAAAATGTATTCCGATACAGTTACAAATTATTTCATAAAAAAGGGTCCCACTTTATATTAATTGGCTTTAAGTACTTTATACTTTTTCAAAAAGTAACTACAATCTGATTACTTTTTTTGATGTAACTCACTGTAATAATATACAGTTACTGGATTTTTGTTTCCTGATTACATAATGCTGTTACATGTATTCTGTTGCTCCCACAAGACATTAGTCTGAATATTTTCCTGTATGAACAAAATGGAGTTTCCATTGTTCACACACAAACACACACAGAGTTCGATCGCGCCTCTCTCGTGACTGTGTGTGCGTGTCATGTGTTCTAGGCTGTGTGCATGCACTTCTGAAGCTGCTCAGAAAATAATAAAATGCCATGCAGAGGACTAATGCAAAATGTGTGGGAAAATCCATTTGATTGTAGTTTAAGTGAGAAATAATTTCAGTGCTCTGGTCAATAGCTGTAGAGTGAAAACTGGTGAATGCAGTATACAGCTTTCACAGAAAGAGAATGATGTGAGCACGTACGATTGGCAGTGAATCTTTTATGCGGACAAAATAGCTCAATAAGAGTAACAAAATACATGTGGAAAAAATCACATCGTAATGTTTTAAAGAAGAGTGGTTTGATTAAAGTGGTGTAAATATACCCGATCCGGCAAAGATGGCAGTATCGGAGCTGATAACGATCCTGAGTATCGGATCGGCGCATCCCTACATACTATAATGTAAACACTGTACAGATGTAGACCTTGATGTACACCTGACCTTTCAGAAGGTTGCTCATGCATACTTTGTGGTTAAAATGTGCCCTCGATCCGCACTTTTGCAGAGCCTTCACTGCTGCAAGCTCTTCAGCACACTTCTTTTTGACAGTCAAAGCGGGGGTTACGTTTTTGCACGTCATGTAGAATAACCCTAAAAGCACCAAGGGTGCGGTGCCACCGGCTTTATATATATATATATATATATATATATATAAATATAGCTGCGAGCAGCGATTGCGGGCCAAAGCCGGCGGTACCGCCATCCCGGTGCCTTTAGGTAACTAAAGGCACCGGGGTTGCGGTGCCACCGGCTTGGGCCCGCAATCGCTGCTCGCAGCTATATTTATATATATATATATATATATATATTTTTTTTTTTTTTTGCAATGTTGATGATAATGCTTGCACAAAATATAATAACACTATGTATGAGCTTACTTTACTTTAGTGAACATTCAAGTCTTAGTCCCCAAAAACCCAAAAATAAAGAAAAGTCCCAAACTCTATATAAGAAGTTTAATCAGAATAATCACTTGAAAAGATATGGACTATATCAATGGCTAAGTTAATTCTTTCCCAACCATCGACGGAATTTTCTGTCATTAATAACACAATGCTTCCCTTCCATTGATTGAATTGTCCATTAATCCATGTTTTCATTGTTATACGGTAGAGGGCGCTATTACAGATCTTCTGAAAGAGAGCAGAATCTCAGGATCAAAACACAGGCTAAGAAGAAGCAGAAACAAGCGATAGAAGCTCTGCTTATCTATATTGTTAGCTTTGACAAATAAAAATTGTTCAAAATGTTGCTTTTTTTAATGAAAACACACATTCAAGTGTTGTTAAAAAAAGAAGGCATAAAGCTAGAATAAAATGTTTTTTGTTGTCGTTTTGTTTAAACGCTGAGGATCTGTTATTTCGTTTGATATAGCCTATTGCTTTATACTCTAAGAGGTTTAATATGCTAGAAGAAACACTCAAACAAAAAAATCTAATAAATAAAAATGTTTTTATTTATTATTAAATTAGTTAAATAAATAATCGAACAAAATTTTTGGTAATCAATCCATTTTTTTATTTTTTATTTTATAAACAAGAACAAAAAATATCCTACCAGAGATTAAGGCCTTGTCTGGTTATATATTTTTATAACAGTGACCATTTTTACGTGGTTCGACTGTTTTTAAAACTCCTGCCAGGGTGAGGATTTTCAGAAATGTTTACAAGTTACATTGTTGTCGTATAGACAGTAAAACCGGGGGTTTTGCCTTGCGACGTCAGAGTGTGCACCCGTGCTGCGCTGTTATTCGCCTACCGAAACCTGTAATAACTTGTTAGGCTTCTGATTGGCCAACGTCGCATTACAGCTAGGGTTATATCGCCGCCTGCTGGTGTGGCATGCTCTTGACAGTGCTTGATAGCGTGTTTTTGCGTATCCATGTGGACAGGATTTTTTTTTTACGCAGGAGGAAAAACTCCGGTTATAAAACAGTATATCCAGTAAAATCTTACATCATTCTTAAGATTCTTATAAATAAGACGGGTTCCAAATTATAATAGAAACTAAATTAGGAAGAAACTAAATTTAAAGAATCCAAAAAAAGGCATTACCTCATACTATTTACAACCAAACATACTTAGTGTATCATAGTACCAGTGCATTTTTACCAAGGCGATGGTAGTGGGTCACCATAGTAAAGCTGCTAGCAATTGTCAGCTGTCATCTTAACGTGGCCGAATTGTGCTGATATAGAGTAGAGAGAGGCTTATTATAGCGAAGTCGTGCTGTCAAAGTCCGTATCATCATGTGGGCAGCGTCTCTATAGTAACAGCGCTGGCTTTAGCCATGGAGAAAGGCTCAATGTGTGCGTGTGTGTAAAGGGTGAAACCACATGGTTGTTAAATAAAGAAACTAGGACGGATGTAGAGAGAGAAATATTCAAATGAACAGTGGGCACAGTATATGTGGCGTCCCTGGTAATAGCCACGCGAGAAACTGTGTGCAGCCCAAGCTGTGTCCAGTAAAGCACACGCTGAAGTCTACTTGTAGGTGTGCTGGATAAAATGGGTCACACACACACTATTATTGTCACTTCCTCCCGCAGTCTCTCTGTGCTGTCAGAGTAGTTCTGCTGTACACACACAGACACGCGCACGTACACACCATTCTGCCATTTGACCTTACGAGCAGGAGTGTAAATATTTGCTCTGACAGTTACACAAAAATATTAAACACAACTGTTTTCAACATTGATAAATGTTTCTTAAGCAGCAAATCAGCACATTAGAATGATTTCTGAAGGAACATGTAATGATGCTGAAAATTCAGCTTTGCATCAAAGTAATAAATTACATTTTAAAATATATTAAAACAGAAAACAACTTTTTAAAATTGTAATAATATTTCACAATATTATATAATTATTTAATTTATATAATAAATTAATATAATTTATTATATAATATTGCATTTACTGTATTTTTGATCAAATAAATAAAGCTTTAGTAAGTATAACAGACTTCTTTCAACACTAAAAAATGTTTTTCCTAAAGATGTTTGATTCATTGGTTAAAATGAATCTATTCATCATAATAATTCAAATCAAATTAAAGATTGAAATGCAAAGCATCATCATTCACAAATGTTCACAAGTCAGTGTCTGGCGTATGGTAAGTATTGCTAATGTATTGTTATATTGATGCATAAACAAAAAATATGATTCCTTCCTGTTTTTAATGGCTGTTAGGATGAAATGGGGGAAAAAATCAACCTGTCCTATTTGAATAATTCTTATATATGTTTAAAGAAAATATATGTCATTAATTATTCATCAATGCATTGAATTTTCATCAGAACACTGGCAGGTTTCTGCATTTATACACCCTTCCCTGCGAGCCATATCGATCGTCCTCTGCACGCTCTGATTAAGGACATGCCGCAGGTAAACAAAATGGGTTTAGAGAGGTTGATAGCGTTGACAGAACTAACGACTTGAAAACATGACCCTCAGATATTATCAAACTGGAACTGGCCATTATGATCATTGTTTTTCGGTCGCTGCTCGCAGCAGGTGTCCTGGATCTGACCTCAAAACAAGACAATAGGACAGCGGCTATTAAGTCACTCAAGCAGAAGAGGCTATACAGACTATTGTCAATTGTCTTGGAGAGTCAACACCCGAAACCCCACCTCCAAATCTCCAAGACTAAGCAGCTTTTTCCCAAGACCATTAAAAGACAGATTATAAGTGGAGTTTGTGGATCCCGTTTCAGAAAAAGCCCAAGCGAGCACATTCCAGTGAGATGTAATGGTCTGACAAATACACTTCTCTCACAAAGAAGTACTGTGGTGCCACTAGTACAGTGATGGTATCAGACGGCGTAATACTGATTCTGAATTATCATATTCATGTTTAATAATATTGAATATGGTGCACTTATGTGTACTTGCTAAAGCCATATTCGGACGGGATTAACTCTACAAGGTTAGATGGATTAATGTACTTTTACCACAGGCCGTCTGTAATGGCCAATTCGCACGGGATAAGATATCTCAGAAGTTGAAGAACTCGATTTGTGCATCGCAGTCACTCTCCTGTCGTCATGTGCGCATTACGTTGCTTTCTAATATCACATGCGCAAAAAAACTACAATTATATATATATAAAACCATTATGTCTGCCCAAACGATGTATTAATTAAATTCAGATTTGATTCTGTTGGTAATAGGCACTTACCTAACACTAAAAGTTTTTTTGTGCCTCTAACAGGTGCTTTCGATCTTCTTTCTGATCTTAATGGTATGTGGAAAAGACTAAAGTTTTGACACAGACTTGTCCCAGCATCTAGAACGCAACTGAATGCTTTTTTAAGTGTCTCCATACTTGAAAAAAAAACGCAGAAAGCTACATTTAAACAGGAAATTACGAAATATTTACAGCGGGTCTATTCGCATGGGATTATGGAATATGAAATGACACCAATAATCCTTTTCTGCTGTATTGATACACCGATAAAAGATTCTTGTTCTCTCTTATTGTAAATTGACACATACCCGCCTCCTCTCACTCACTCGTGGCATTAGATCACAATCCTCTCTGAAAAAAAATTGTGATATGAAAGTTTTGCCATATCGCCCACCCCTACATGGAACTTAAAAGGGATACTCCACTTTTTTTGGAAATAGGCTCATTTAACAACTCCCCCAGAGCCGATTTTCTGATATTTAGAAGAATATCAGTAACCAGTTTCTGGACTCCTTGACTTCCATAGTAGGAAAAAAAATATACTATTGGAAATCAATGAGACCAGAAACTGTCTGGTTACTGATATTCTTCTAAATATCAGAAAATCGACTGAATGGATTCAAAAACGGTAAGACTCAACAGTTTAACTCTGGGGGAGTTGAAAAATGAGCCTATTTCCAAAAAAAAAAAGTGGAGTATCCCTTTAAAGAAGTAACAGAAGAGAACTGTACTTTTTTTCTTATTGGAAAGGCAAGCCAGGTGGATTTGAAAATGGGTGCACAGTCAGCACAAATATATCTATATGGTATAGCAGTCTTTTAACCGGTTACTGTGATAGGGTGTATATCATCATGCCACCCAGGGCAAGGCCTAACTGAAAATCAGAGCAGAAGAATTCCAGACTGACTCTACAAGTGTGCATGTGGGAATTGTGCTCTGAAATGACAGAATGGACAGGGGGAGGGCGCGTTCTGCTCAATGACTCCTCACCATGAAGATGCCAAAAAAGCTGAAACAACAAAACTGACTGACAGTGTGTTCAAAAACACAGAGAGAAATCCAAGATAACAGTGGAACACTATTTATTATAACATAAAGAATCAAAATTCAAGTAAGTCAATTAATTTGGACTGTTCGGATCTCAAGTCCCCGATTTTTTTTTTTTTTTTAAGTTTAATCTCCACAAAATGGTCCCTGTAAAGCATTTTACATTGCATTTTTGAAGTTTAATACATTGTTTAGATAAAAATACTACCATATCACTTTTCAATGTCACGATTTGGCTAATGTTTACCAATAGCAACAGTTTAGTTCACCTTTGCAGTTGAGCGAATAAATATTAATTTCAACTGAATCATTAAAAAGAACTATTTGTTTGTGAATCGCTAATAATTTATCATACATCCCAGAGAACCTTACGTCCAAGTCTCAGAGATATTAAAAGGAAATGAAACACTAAACTGACTGACAGTACTTGCAAAAACAGAGAAATTCGAGATAACAGCAGAACACAATTGATAACAGCATGTTAAGTAGACAGATGCATTTTAGTGAATCAATATTTTTCAAGAGTTTCAGATCTAAAAAACATGATTCAAAAGAGAACCCAGAGATTTGTGTTTTTCAGAAATACCTGCATTTTACATTGCATTTTTGTAGTTAAATACTAGGGCTGTCAAACGATTAATCGCACCCAAAATTAAATTTTGGGTTTTCATAATATATGTTGGTGCACTGTGTATAAATACACACACGTGCTTGTTGTGGAAATATTTTCATGTATATACTGTATCTGAATCACAACCACTGAACCACTGTATCAATCATCCTGGAAAATTATAGATCCAAGTCTCAGATGTGTCAGAGGCTTAAAAATGCAAGTTTTTATTTTAAATCATTTGCCATTAGTATAGCAAACATAGCAATTTGCTTCAGCACACAGATTTTGACTTTGAAGTGGTGCATCAAGACAGAATTGTTCATGTCCCTAATCAAACACAAAAATTAAAAGACGGAAAAATGTTATATGTTATGTTAAATGCTATGAAATGTTATGAAAAGTTTTCTAAATTCAAGTTTTACAATTTTCCCAGACTTTCCTACAATCTAAGACCTACGATTCATTTTTGGGTCATCAGTTGAGAACCACTTCGTAAGGTTCAGTTTTTGTTGTATGAAACTTCCTAATGTGGTCCTGTAAATTTCTGTTGTGTTCCACTTTCCCCCCAGGTCCCTTCAACCTCAGAACAAAGCAGCCTTGGCCTTCCCATTCACCCATGGCTTCTAATGGCCCCTGGATCCCCATACTCCTTCCTCAGCCCCTTCTTAAAGATCCCACCCAACCCCCAGCACTTTAAAGGACCTCATTCATAGATCTACCGCTATCCACGTCTGTCCCCGCAAGTTCTGAACGCTCACTGGGGAAGCAACTGCTCCAAAACCTCTATCTACACTCCCCTCAGACACAGCTCATGTGCCTGGGATGACAAGGGACAACTGGGGATTGGGTAAAAGCAAGGTCAAATGAATCATGGACATTCCTGGAGCGGATCTTAGAAACTCTGCTCCCACAGTCCACTGTGGCGTTGTAACCCCCCTCTTCACGTTCTGTCCTGCTTTCTATGGAGAATCAGGAAGGCCCAGAAGCGCTGCTGGCATACTAAACACTCTCTCTGCATCCCAGCTGGGGCCACGTGAGAGTAGGAGGAAGAAAAGACGACAAAAAAATGAGGAAATGATGGAGAGAGGCTAGGAGAGAAGAAGTCTCTGCAGTTAGACAAAGCGTTTGTCTGTTTGCATGAGCATATTGGAGCGAATAAGTGCCAATGATGGAATAAAATAGCGACAGAGTAAAGGCAGATCGTAATAGGATGAAAGTTGTCTTCAGATTAAAATAGTTGCAATTAAATCACTATTTTTGTCTAAAAGTTTGAATTCTCAACTTTACCTCAAATATTTAAAAATAAACCAAAATCTATCGTTTAAAAAAAGCGGAGAGACTTAAAATTATATTTTGGCAGTTTTAAAGCATTTAGATCCATTTTAAGCAAAATTAAATAAACAAAACCTTTTTATTATTAATATCATCATTGTTATTATTACTAGTGTACTGTTTTTATCATTACCATAATTATTTTGTTAAAGTCCCATCTGTATTTAATTTATAAAATAATACATTTCATAAGTCTTTTCTGTCATTTACTGAGACTATTAGTAAAATTAAATAGTAATAAAATAAGTGAATAGTTTATCCAAGAATTATTCACCCACTTATCGTCCATATTTTTATCTAACTTATTATTAATTTTGATTTCTTTTGTGAAACACAAAATGTGCTATTATACAGAATCGTGCTCTTTTCCATCCATCGAAAGTTGATGATGGTCACAAAAATTTTTAATTCAAATAAAAAATCTTGACACTATAAATAAACATCCTCTTTCATTGCATGGCAACAAGAAAGCTTATAAGCTCGCTAATTCAGCCTAACTTCTCTTTTTGTGTTGCAAGGAAGAAGAAAAATAAATACAGGGTTGGAACAACATGATACAATTTTTATTTTTGGGTAAACTATTATTAACTGTGTGAAATGAACGTCAGGGTGTTAAACATCATTACACTCACAAGTTACCACGTTAGCATCCACAAAGAGAGCTACATGATGTATGCAATGCATGTAGCGGTGGGGATGGGCAAAGCCCATTTGTGTTGGCAAAGTTCCCCCGGGCTCGAGTTCAAAGCAGCTGCTTTTACAAGACCTGCGACTGTTTGAGAGCTTTTACTTCATTCATTCAAAATAAAACACAGATAAATGAAGTGTAGCGAGGAATGCGAAACCGCTCCATGCTGAACGCAGTAGCAAATGCACGGCTATGACGTGATGGGAAACTTGGAGGCTGAAACTTAAGATGGTGTTGAAACGGACTCTAGAGTCCATAGGCTGTGAGAAAAGACCAAAAAAAACCCTCACGATTTCCTTCATGTGCTAAACATGCAGACCTCAAGGGGATAAATTTTACTCTGAGAAGTGTGACGAGAGGTTGAACCACAACCTAAACCCACCGAAGGAAATGCAACATACCATCACAGAGAAGAGAGTTTACATGAGCCAAGAGAGAAGAGATAGCCCTATACTTCCATACTGTAGGCTAAACAACAGGGCTTGATAATAAGGACTTTCCAATGGCTCGGGGGTCGAGGCCAGCGTGAAAGATCAGATGCCCGAGACAGTTGACGGATTTGTCACTTTTGACGCAATTGGGCCAGTGCTGCATTGTCACCATGAAAGTTTATCATTTGCACGTGTCTTGTCAATTTAAACAATCAAGTGATTTTTAACCATTCAGATTCAAGCAATAGATCAAACATTCATTAATTTGAAAAGTTCTTCATAGTCAAAAAAATCATGTCATTGTTCTCAAGGAAAAAACTATTAAAGTCCATTCATTTGTAGCTGTTCAATTGCAGGCTGTGTCCAAAGTAGAAAACAATTGATTGCTTGCCTTTTTTTGTAAAGAGCTTTGACCATTTGACAAATATTGGTAGGACTAGTGCAAGACCACACAAAAGAGATTCAATTCAGTACTCGCGTACTGTTTTCTGTGTGTGCGCACACAGAGAGCCGTGTCTAAGACAGCACACAGAAAACAGCACACGAGTACTGAATTGAATGATTTACAGAAGACTGGAGTAATGATGCAGAAAATTCAGCTTTGCATCACAAGAATAAATTACACTGAACAAAATTATAAAGGTAACACTTTTGTTTTGTATTTTCATAAGCTGAACTCATCTAAGACTTTTTGTACATACACAAAAGGCCTAATTCTCTCAAATATTGGGTGGGCGGCACAATACAGTAAAACTACACATTGTAGAGTGACCTTTTATAGTGGCCAGCCTAAGGCACACATGTGCAATAATCATACTGTCAGCATCTCGATATGCCACACCTGTGTGGTGGATGGATTATCTCGGCAAAGGAGAAGTGCTCACTAACACAGGTTTAGACAGATTTGTGAACAATATTTGAGAGAAATAGGCCTTTTGTGTACATAGAAAAAAATCTTAGGTCTTTGGGTTCAACTCATTAAAAAAATGGGGGCAAAAACAAAAGTATTGCGTTTATAATTTTGTTCACTCTAGCCTACATTTTTAAATATATTCAAACAGTTCTATAATCAATTCTATTTTTACTCTATGTTTAACCAAACAAATGCAGACTTGGTGAGAATTAGAAAGTAGAAACATTTTTCAAAAACAAATATTATGGACCGCAAACTATTGAAAAGTAGATCATGTTAGCTTGGGACCTATTAACATTTAGCCTCAATTAATCAGCCTTTTAATATTTAAAAACTATGTTGTTTAAAACATAACAGTAAAATCAAATGTTTAAGTAACCAAGGATGTGGTAACAATGCAGAACTGGCCCGATAATCACAAGCTACAAAAATGATCACACCATTCTTCTTGAAGACTAGAATATAACAGGGTGAAATGAACGAAATCTTCATCCCCAAGAATACTCAATGAGATTCAGTGAGAGAATTTAAAGATGTGTTCAAGAATGAGGCTCACACACAGTCTATGAGAAAATGTGGGCTGACAGGGCAGAATGATTCCAGTGGTTGAACTGAATTCGGTGTCATTTGCCCCGGGGGCATCAGCGCTCATATCTAACTTAAGCCTGGGAAAGAGGTCACTGGCACAGCTGTGTCTGCTCAAGAATAATGAAATAAGTAATACCACAGAAATATTTACCACTTATCTAGTTAAACGTTCTTTCATGACCAAAAAAAATAACTTGTCAAATGGCAAAACTACTGATTTTAAAGGGTATTATATACAGACACTTCCTACAGTTCCTTGAGATTATAACTTATATATCTGTAAAAAAAATAACAATAAAGCAAAGACTTTAATTGCAACACTATCAATTGAACCTGCTAACAAGAAATATGACTGACACTTTATTACTGAGAAAGACACAATCTAGATTCTACATTGTCAGAAAATGAGAAGGGTTTTGTGCACTTTTTAGTTTAGTGCATCCATATCTCCACTGAATCTATTAATTTTTTTATTTTTTTCCTTAATATTTTGAAATGGACACCAACTTTGCCAATTAAGTTAAGTTTAACCCTCTACAAAATATTTTAGACAAAACCTGTGATTTGGGAATAATTTATATTGTGAGACAAAAATATTGGCTGCTATTTGGCCATATTTAGATTATTGACATTGGTCAATAATTGTGTCCAATTGGCCAATCATTATTCGTTGTAGTTCCCCATTGGTTAATTTCCACAATCTACTGAAACCCTCTTATTATGCATAGTTTCTGTTTTCTATTATGACTCCAATTTTTTTTAATACAAATTTAAATATATATTTCATAATATGTTTGCAAATATTTATGCATGTCTGCCCTCAAGATATCAGTGGTTAAAAAAAGATTCACAACATATCTTTACTTTATATATCTAAGTTTTTATACATAACATACAATTTGACGAAAATCTGCAAAAGTCTCGCAGAACTCCAGTACATCTAAAACACCATCACACATGCACCATCTCAAACACTAGGTTCACTTTGTTCCTTTGTCTCTTTTAGTAAGATCTACAATACTCTTTGAGCTTGAAGCCCCGACACCAACCTAAGACGAGAGCAACGTAAAGTACAGAATCACTGAACAGAATGAAGACAAGAGACAGGCTTTCTGGCACGGAGATGAATACGCCACTCAGACACTCATTTTGATGATGTAGAATAACTGTAGGCCAGCTACAGGGCTCAATAATTCATGTGAATGAAATATTAGTTCTCCATTTAAAACACAGATCCTTAAAGGGATAGTTCACCCAAAAATGGTTGTTCCAAACCAATATGAGTTTCTTTCTTCTGTTGAACACAAAAGAAAATATTTTGAAAAATGACAGTAACTAGACAGTTAACGGTAGCCTTTGACTTCCATGGTATTTTTTTCCCTATATGGAAGTCAATGGGTGCCGTTAACTGTTTGATTACCAGCATTCTTTAAAATATCTTCTTATATATCGCTTTGATCATCTGAAGCACACGCGCTGGAACGGCATTTCTCAAAGTGAAAGCGCAAATATCATTTAAATCACCATATCACCATTTCGTTTTAGTAGTAAGATTATTCAAAGCGTTTTAGATGGTTAATTCCTATATGTACAGCGCATTATTATAGAAGCTTAATGTAGTACTGGCAGTGAAACCTACACACAATATTTTGTTGCATTTTTGTATCGCGATTTATATAGTGACACGATATGTTGTTACACCCCATCATTTACCACCAATACAACAGCAAATTGTGAGTGAATCCCAAATGAACCTTCATATAAAACCTCAATACGTAATCCAAGTGATGCAACAGCAAAACATAGAATGTACTAGAAAGATGTGCAACCTTTTCATAGTAGAAGAAAAGAGCAGTTGGGGGACGTGTCTGAGAGACGCACGACTCGATCGGTAAACAGGAAACGGATGAGATAATGATGGAAATGAAGATTGGCGGGCATTATTCCCCTTCTCTCAGACCTCTCTCTTTAACATACATGAGATCTTTATGTAATTGCAGCAGCCCAAGTTGCAGTGAAGGATGGAGGCGCAGGTTGCGTAACACAGCTGTCTCTGATGCAAACAGCATGTTCTCTGAGGTTATGAGCATGTGATGCTCTTTTCATGTCTCCATGTGGGGCTGTATTTGCATATTGATGGGATCCTTTTAATTCGCATCCTTCCTTTGTGGTTCCAAATGGGCTTTGCCATTTAAAAAATCAAAAAAGACAATCAGATATAACATCACATAACACAGGTCGTTGACAGGTCGTCAATGCGATTAAAATCATAGTTAAAGGGACTCAAGAAATTAAAATCCGTTCTAAATCTGTATGAGTTTCTTTCTTCTGTTGAACACAAAAAAAGATATTTTGAAGAATGTTGGTGAGATTACAGCAGCCATTGACTTCCATAGTATTTTTTTCCTACTATGGAAGTCAATGGCGGCCATCAGCTGTCTGGTTATCCAAAATATCTTTTATATTCTATAGAAAAAGAAACTCATACAGGTTTGGAACCACAAAATTTCCATTTTTTGGGTGAACTATTTTTATATAATACCTTTAATATTTATTTACTCCAATAATATTGTATATTTACTTGTTCTAAACCTACAAGCGGTTAAATTTTCTTAGTTACACAAATGAGAATGTTTGAATAACATTAAATGCAGCTTTTTTCCATACAGCCAACAATTCATAATGACAAGTTATCAAGCTCCAAAAAGTCTATATGAATCAAGTGCAATAGTTCAAGCCTTTTATAAAATGAAAAAGAGTTGTGTAAAGATTCCAAACACAAGAATAAATAACGTCAATTGTAGTTTTTGAGTGAACTACTCCTCTAGGCTTGCATTGGAAACCTTAATTTAATATCTAAGCTTTTGTCAATTATATAAAGTAAATGTATTCTGGAATACAGCCTATGCTCTTTAAATATTAACGAGTAAATTGTGCCTGGTCCTCAAGATAGTCTACACATAAACTGTCCCAAGCTTTACCTAGAAATGTATCATTAAGGAGGAGCTTTAGACCACATTAGAGTCAAACTGTATTGATTTCCACTGCACTCGCTGCCAAACGATTGCCAGTGTCAAGAAAATACAATCAGTCCAGTCACAAGAATGAAAAAGAACGGCTTTCTGACTCCCAAATATCTATTGTGAATCTTGCAGACAGGAACGTCCACGGACACACTGCCAAGTTCCCACACACACTCTCCACCAGACCAGGATGCTGTGGCGGTAATTAAACACCTTGATCTCCAACTGCCTCATCACACCCAGTGTCTCACTCACACTAGTCATGAGTTTTCTCTGTATGCTGTTCCAGATCTGACCATGCCTATTAACCCCAACCTTAACAAAACACTGATATCAAATCAACAAAGAGGAATTAACTTCTATGGAATTAAAACTAGAGCTGGGCGATATGGCCAAAAAAATAGTTCAATATCGCGATAATAATTTATTTTTTTCACCTAGCCCTACTTAAACTTACACAGCTTAAAGTTGCAGTAACCAATTTCTGAGAAGAAAAAAATGTTGATATTTGAAATCGACACCCAAACAACACTACTCAGCTCCCAAAATAATGAGCATGCTATGCAACAAAGGCAACCACTACAGCCGGCGCATCAGACAGCACGCGCAAGTATGGGTGAATCAACAACAACAGCATACAACAGCTTGGCTCTGTAAAAAGCAAAAACCAATGTTACTCGCGTATAGGGTTGGGTATCGTTTGAATTTGAACGATTCTGATTCCGATTCCGATTCCTTGTTTCGATTCCGGTTCCTAAAGATTCTCGATTCCGATTCTTTTAAGAGGCAGGGTAGGGGTGTGCGATATGACGATTTTTAATCGTGGACGATTAAAATGTCTCCACGATCTGCTTTTGAAGAAATATCGTAGTATCGTGTAACAGTGCATTCTATCAGTTCAGTTCTGGCGCCCCGTCTCAACTGTACAACGCGACGTAGCCTACACATCACACGTTAATGAATAGGCATGGGACACTGCAGTTCACAAAAGTTCATTATTTGCATAAGCCTTGCCGGTTAAACATTTAATTCACGCGCTGATGTGCTGTTCTAACGTGCGCTTTCCTGACCGCATACCTCCGACGCTCACAGGCACTAGAAGCCTGTCAAAAAGCGCCAGAATACTGGACTTGGCTATCTTTCGAGTATTATTATGCTAATACTGTTAAATACACACAATGTTTACATAAACAGGCTATGTCTAAAGTGAAAGCAAACATTTGAGAGAATATCTGGTGTAACATGCGTCTATATTAAACGCGTCGCGTGCTGGACTAAAAGCGACAGGAATAAATAGCACTGCCGCACGGCCTTAAAGGGATAGTTCACCAAAAAAAAAAAAAAAAAACTGTCATTATTTAGGCTACTCACTCTAATGTTGTTACAAACCTGTATTAATTTCTTTCTTGTGCTGAACACAAAAGAACGATTTTTTTTAATGTGGGTAACCAAACAGTTGCTGGTCCCCATTAACTTCCAGGAGAGAACCAATAAAAACTATAGGGGGACCAGCAACTGTTCGGTTACCCACATTATTCAAAATAACTTTTATTTTCAACAGAAGAAAGAAACTTATTCGGGTTTAAAACATCTTGAGAGAGTAAATTAAGACCATTTTCATTTTTGAGGGAACTATCTCTTTAGTAAAAGAAAAAAAAACACAAGGAGAAAATCACTCACTGACTAAGAACTTTAATAGTAGCTTTAATAAGAATCAATTTATTCAGTGAAGTCTCTGTAGTGTTTTAATTTCATATTTGTTTAATTTAATTACTTTCTTCAATGCTACTGCTACGTAAATACACCTAGTGCATCTGAAAAATAAAACACTATTTATTTAATTTGAATATTAATTTGTGTAATGTTTATCTTGTCTTATTTTTTTAATAACAAAGAAAATAATGACAAAGATTTTTATCTTCGCCACTGGCCTAAATGTATGCCTTTCTTTTTTATTTTGTTACCTAAGGCTTTGTTTTTAACATAAGTAAAATATTAAAACCAACTTGACAAAGAATCGTGATAAAAATCGTGATCGTGATTTTCCTAAAAAAAATCGTGATATGATATTTTTTCTATATCGCCCACCCCTAAGGCAGGGTCAAAAAAGTTCAGCTAACCAACGGTCTTTCTGAAGGAAATACTCCTTCTGTCACAAATACTCCTGTCACAAATTTTGCATTTTGCCGAGATTTCGTTATTTTTTGAAAAGTGAAGCCACACTTTGGACCGCCGACGTAAGCTACTCATGTTCGACTTGCGCGGTTATGCCAACACTTTCGGTAG
The DNA here is from genome assembly GCA_038021265.1 of Cyprinella venusta. Classification (NCBI taxonomy): domain Eukaryota; kingdom Metazoa; phylum Chordata; class Actinopteri; order Cypriniformes; family Leuciscidae; genus Cyprinella; species Cyprinella venusta. Next base: position 30,015,473 of record CM075874.1, read on the forward strand.
ACGCTTCTTCGTTGGTGTTGTTCGGCGGTTTCTTCTTCCGGTCGGCAGACTGTGAATAACGAAACTAGGAATCGAAATTTTAACTTTTGAACGATTCCGGGAAAAACGAAAAGTTAGTCCCGGTTCCAATCGATACTCGATTCTCGATACCCAACCCTACTCGCGTATCGAACAAAATCAAATCAACCGTATTCGTTTTCAGGCCTTCACACGGGAAAGCTTTTCCAATATTTTACACGTATAGGTCCTGGCTTGTCTTATCGTAACCCTTGTTCTTCCAAAAATATTCCTCTAACCATTCCCTCTTTGGTGATACCTCAGCCATCTCTCTTTTTACAATCTATCTGCAAATGTCCATCCAGGTTACCATCTCTCCGCCCCATTGCCGATCGGCAACAAGAGTTTGTTTAGGTGTTGATTTAAATTTTCGACAGCGTTCCTCAGAAATGACTTACTGTGCCTTTAAATAGGCACAGTAAGTACAGTGCACCTAAAAATAAAAATGTTGTCATCATTTGCTCATCTTTGCATCTTTCAGTAAGACTTTCCTTCTGCTGTTAATTTCTTCTGTGAATGTCCGAGCTTTTTTGCCATGCAATGAAAGAGACCATGGCTGTCAAGCAAGATTTTAAAATTTAGTCTGAATGTTTTGGTCTTATGACTTTTTAACTTGACTTGTGACCTTTTGTATGGATTTCTTGACAGTCACTGATCCCCATCCACTTCCATTGTTTTCTTTAAATATTCTTCTCCTTTGGTGTTCCACAGCAGAAAGAAAGTCATAACGGTTTGAGAATACATGAGAGCAAGAGAGTAAACTGACTAAATGTAGAGATGAGAAACGAACAGTTTTTAGGCAAAAGAAGAAACTCCACCGCTAAAAGACACAAACTAAATTTGGTTAGTTGGTGGTTAAGGGCCATTTACACAACAACACTGCTTTTCACTTAAAACAGGAAACTTCTTTACGCGTTTTGATCGTTCGTTTACACAAGTCACGACCACAGTGTTTTGGGGGCCTGAAAACTCTAACTTTCAAAAACGGGTTTCAAAGTGCAAGTTTTTGAAAAGAATACCATTATCGTCTCAAATTTGTGAAAATGGTGACAGCCATGCGTATTACATGTTCAGTATATATACGTGCAGTGTTTGTTTACGAAGTGACATCGCCAACTACTGGCCTGGTATGAAAAATACGTTTTCACAGATAGCAGCTCACTTTAACAACATTATCGTCTGTGCGTGAAAAACGCAAAGAAAAACTTGTTTTTAGTAGGCCTATATTGATGTTGTGTAGTGAATGTTATCATCCCAACTTTTTAACATGTCGAAATCATAGAATTTCCCTTAAGCTATTCCAACTCTTTGTGGTGATGTACAAAGACTTTTAGCTACACTTTACATTTCCACCGATGACTAGTCTTAGCCAATGTTGACTGAGTAAGCATTAACACAGGCCAGTGGTTTCCCAAGAAGTCAAGCCATATGGATGAACAAACGGAGTGTGTTTGTGATTTAGTTTGTCTCCAAAAGAACCGGCAGGTCCACTGCTTTTAAACAAACCACTGAGCAAACATTAATCAGATCTATAACATTAGTCTAGACGACTCAAATACCCTTTGTAGAGTGTATAAATGCATGTATCCTGCCACCTGGAATATTCAAGAGGGGACAAGGAGTTTCAGGACATGTCTTTGTTAGATCAGGATGGTCTCTTTGATGAAGCTAAACAAAAGATGAAGCATATGCATATTGAATCAGTTTCTGATGATGAGCACATCACAATGGCAGATAAATGAAATTATACCCAGTAAAGAAGCTGTACTCCCAGTGGAACAGTGCTGGTCTGGCTGGGTGGGAATGGTTAACAGGGAGGGGCTCAAACCCCACACAAAAAAAACAGTGAACCACTTTCTAGCAACATCAGATGAGGGACAATAGCAGTTTGTCAGATGCAGTGTGTTGCTGATGCTGATCTTGTAACTAATGGCAACAACTGCATCTGTACAACGAACTCAATCCGTGAGGGAAAGTGGAGGCAATTGAAAAGGAAAACCAATACACTGAGGTTTACTGTGAAGGTTTTAATACAGAAATATAACTTACCACCATCCCTATCTCCAGCTTAGACGGGAGGGACCAGCAGGGCTCCGTGTTTGGATCAGGATGCGTTTCCAAAGTTTCGTCCCACATCAACGCTTTTTCCTTACATCCTGGTTTTATTTCGCATTAGTGTGTTAATGACCTGGATCGCTCAAAAGCACCACCGGACGCCAGAGACTGAGAGACGTTAGAGTGGCGAACCCCCAAATAAACAGCCAAAGGAGGAATGGGAGACGGAAAATATGTCCTGCGCGTCCTCACACAACTCCACAAATCCCGCACAGATACATATCGCCACTACTGTGTCGTCCAAAAACAAATTACTCAGACAGGAGACTCAAATCGATCAAATTCCCCGGAAAAGCAGCATCGTCCCCGCGTGTTCTCCCGCCCATCTCATCTCACTGCTCGCTGGGAGAACTGAGGGGTTCTTCGCCGCACCCAAAACAACTTACGGGTGCCCTCGCTTCACCCAAACACGACCGGGGAACTTTTTTACTATTTATATCGTTGCATTGGAAAATATTTAGAATGTAATACAACTGTCTACGCCGTGAGTGATAGCGGCGCTGTGATGTTGTGTAAAGTCAAACTTTAGGAAAGACAATTAAACTGTACTCCCCTCTTTTCAAGAATGGAATGTTCCACTGAGGTGGCCCGTTGGACAAAAGGAAGCCTGGAGCGCGCCGCTGATCAATGGGCGGAGGCGCGCAATCGTCATCCAGTAGAATTAACGAAATAATGAAGGCAAGAATTTACCGATACCCTACTTTATAACCCGGAAATGTAAAATTATAGTACTGTGGGTTTTTTTTAAATAGCTTGGTATTTAAACAAAATAGCCTACCAAAAAATACAAAAGGCTACATAAATATGGTAATAAGTCACTGCTATTCAAATAAAACGCTTTTATTTGAAGTACCTTGGAATACCATATGGGCTACCATAGCACCATAGAGTGTAGCCTATTATCAAAATTCACTTACTTTTTGTTTTTGCATAGTCAGTGTACTCAGGCATATCTATTAACGTTTTTGAACACCTCTCACAAAATATACTGTGAAATAAACCATACTCTGATACATTACATCATCATACTTCCAACATGACATGTTCACCATAGTATTATATGTAGACCTGTAGAACATTAATATGACGACTTTTCAGTACCATGGCATTATCATCTGATACCATCATGTACCACAGAACTTTTAAGAAAAGACAATTTTTTATTGCGTATTTTTTGAGCTTTTATATAACACATCACTTTATTTGAAGGAGCAAATACCGTCTGTAAAACCATCTAAACGTGAATTAGTGAAAAGAGACACTACACAACCAAATATGAAATGTTAACAGATAGACAAGGAAATTACTTTTATAAACAAACAGACCTATTAATGTGAAAGCATAAAGACAGAGAGAGTACAAACAGAACAAGTACACTTGTAAACAGGCTCCTGTAAACAATCAGACATTACATTTAAACTGAAGAGCTATCCTAATTGTTATTAAGAGTTAAAAACTCACTTGTGGCTCTACGGTGCATTCTCTCCTGGTGTTGTGATGTGTGTATATTCTCAGTTGTTTGTCAGACAGATTGATGCACCAGCCATTTCTGCTTTTTTCACATCAGCTTTAGGAAACGAGTATTTTAGAAGCACATGCAAGTGGGCGTTTGTGGTTAGAGAGAAAACCTTTTGGTTTCCTATCAACAGTGACTATGAGAGCTTTTCCCAAAAAATAATAGATGGTAATTTTATCATCATGTCTTTATATTATAAATATTATAATGTGTATTAACGTTTACAAGAGAATCAAAGAATTATGTATCATTCATAACTTTGGGGAGCCACCTGGTGGTTGCTATCAGAATCACAAGTTGAGGCATTCACGATTTAATAAACGGGTCAGAATTGAAACTAAAGAAACTCCAGTTTATTGAAAAGATTTGCATTATTTTTTACACATAATTAATTCAAACATCCACCTGGTATAGCAACAAATGTAACTGCCGCCTGAACTTGAAGTATTAAGTATTTGTGACATAGGGGGGATTCAAAACCAATATCCAAACTAGTTTCATAACTACACGTTTAAAAATCTCTCTTGAAGGATTCTGGACAAGTGAAGGATTTTTACAGCATGCAGTGAGAGAGTGTGTGACAACACACATGAAAATAAATGTAGATTTATTAGTAATAAGGGCCATATGGGAAGTTGACAGTCGTTTGTTTGTAACTAATGGAGGAGTGTGACTGACTCCTACTCGTTATACATGTCCTGGATCACACAAATCAAGTCCACAGTATCAGTGTAGGTGCATTATCTCAGTCCCAACTTCTTTTTCTCCTTCTGTTTCTTACGCACAACTTCCAGATTGCGGTCCTTCCATGAACTCTTTCTCAGTTTGATGGGTCTGCTGCCCACATACCTCCCTAAAGACAAAGACAAGAGTGTGAATTTTACATTTCCAGATGGGCTGGATACAGATCTAAGTTTGATTTCAAAACATTTTTTTTAAAAATAAATTGTCCTGGAGATCATTTCAAATGTGTTTAGTGAAGCTAATTTGGTGTTTGCATACCAAGATAGCTTTTATTTGGTAAAAAAATACAGTAAAAACTACAAACTTTCAAATATCTTTCAATGCAAATATGTTAAATATAATTTAATAAAATATAATTTATTCCTGTGACGCAACTCTGAATTTTCAGCATCATTAATCTAGTCTTCAGTGTCACATGATCATTCAGAAATCCTTTAATATGCTGATTTGCTTTTAATATGATAAACATTTCTTATTATTATCAATGTTGAAAACAGTTGTGCTGCTTCATATTTTTGTGGAAACCATGATAATTCACCCTCCCAGGATTCTTTGATGAACAAAAAGTTGAAAAGAGCAGAATGTTTTGAAACATTATAAATGTCTTTACGGTTACTTTTGATCAATTACAACCTTGCAGAAAAAAAATATTAATTTTAAAAAATATAAAACTAGGAAAAAAACGACCCCACAATTCTAACTCACCGTTCATTTCTCTCATGGCGCGCACATAATCATTGGGATCTTTAAAACTCACGAAGCCGTAACCTTTTGTTTTCCCAGTGCGTTTGTCTCGAACAACCTTCGCCTTCAGGAAGGACGGATAACGGCTAAATGCTCTCGCCAGAATGTCATCGTTCACCTCATTCCCCAGATCTCCACAAAATATCCGGAAATCATCTGAGAAGACAAGAACGACAGATCATATGTTTTTGGTTTCTTTAAAAATAAAAATTTAAATAAAGAATGTTGTATTGTCTAAATGTTCACAGACCTGTTTCCCATTCTAATAGGCTGGTGTCCTCCCATGTGACACCAGCTGCCACCCGGATGCATTTCTTCTGCTTTTCCTGTTTCCCTTTCTTCTTGTCTTCTGTGCTGGTATCAGCAGGCTAGGGATATGTAAATAAAGAAATAATTAGAAGCATATTCATATCAAGAATTCCTTTACATTAACCATTTCTTTCTTTGTCCAGTGTTACACAAAACTATTAGAAATGATGTTTACGACATGTTAATTGATATAAAGCTGAAATAAAACTAAATATAAATATAAGATTTTTTTAAAACAAAATAAATGAGTTTAAGTTAACTTGCTGCTAAAATACAGAGCCCAATGGAAGCTTGTTTCCATCAGAGTAAATCAAAAAAGGTAATTGCGATTTTTTATAATAATATCAGAATTTCGTGATATAAAGTCGAAATTGTGTGTAAAAGTCAGAATTAAGAGACATAAACTTGCAATTCTGAGGAAAAAGGTCAATATTTTTCCTCAGAATTTGTCTTTATAACTCACAACTGCAAGTTTATATCTCACAATTCTGAGAAAAGATGTCATAATTAGGAGACATAACGTCAGAAAATAATAGAAAAAATAGTTATAAAGTCATAAAGTCAGAATTGCGAGATAAAAAGTCATTTTATAACGCAATTCTGAGAAATAAAGTCAGAATGTAAACTCGGAATTGTGAGATAAAAAAAAGTATCTTTTAAGTTTTATTCTGAGCCGTAGGAAAAAATAAGTATATACTTGCTATGAATTATCAATTCATTTCTACGACTTCCAAACCAGCAAGTCGTTCCCTTGTTTTAAGTAAATAATACACATACGATATAATAATTCGTTCCCTCGATTTACTAAATCATGGCCACGTTGTAATAATTAGTTCCCTTAGCTATGCATTTATTGAATGAGCACTGTGCCACTGTTCATCTGACTGTTTTTACTATACTTTAAAATTCTAAACTGTTTTAATTATTCTTATTTGTTTTGATTATTTTAATGTCTTCTATTTAAAGCACTTTGAATTACCATTGTTAATGAAATGTGCTATATCAATAAACTAGCCTTGCCCTTATTTTAGTTCAATCAAATTGAGGAAATTCTTAATTCGTGGCCACAATAAATGTATATAAATATATATATATATATATGCTGGAGGGAGCATTTTCCCTCAGCAGTATCACAGAGTAACATTGACACAGTTATTGAAAAGGAATGGCTAAAAATCCTTCTGGCCACAAGGTCTTTCGTCCAACCCCTGTAAGTCTAATACGTCCTGAGCAAACTGAATAGATTAATATTAAACCTCAACATGTGTAGGCTCAGGCTCTGGCTTGCTCGGCCCGATTTTGCTGTCATCGGGGACCACCTCCTTCTTTAATTCCAGAAGGCCAGCTGCCTTGACTGCGGCCTGCTGCTCCGCCACCAATGCTGACAACTCCTCCTGAGAAAACAAACCGAGAGAAGGTTTAGATCATCATTACAAGCATTGCAAAAGAAACACAAGGGACTTTAAATTTCTCACTTACTAGGTTTTTTAATGAATCATGTGGTGCTTTGATATTAAATGTCAAAATTGATGCTCTGGAAACAGTGAATAGGTCCTACAGGGTTCTCATAGCCCCTGGCCAATGCATTTCCATGGCTTATCCAAGCATGTAAACCACAATTTGTAAACTTTTTCAATTTGTAACTGTATTTAAACAGGGAAAGCGTGGAGGTGTTTGTTCACTTCTCTGCTTGGATCCTAGTGAATGAACTGGGCTAGTTAAGTGCTATCAAAGTGTCTCACGTGCCAGAGCGGTTGTGTGCACACTGAGATGAGAGAGGTATGCATCAACTCGTCTTAGTTAAGGGAATAACATAGTTTAATATGAAAAAACACTGGAGTATCCTTTAAGGCATGAAGTAATTATTTTCACAGGAAAAAACCTTTTAATATGTAATTTTCAAAGTTGAGTTAAGGGATAAAATTATTTACTGCAGGGGGACTTTAAAATGTCATGGACCTTTTTTATAGTGGAAGTACTGTTTATTTTTAAATTACACCTCGTGAGTGTGATCTATATAAAATGTCAGCACTGAACTTCCAAGCAAATCAGTAAAACAAGTAAATGGACATTTGTGTGTGTTGATACTTTACCATGCGTGCTTGTTTCTGGCTCTTGAAGTCAATTCTCTTCGGGGCAGGGGGTGCTATGTAAACCGTGGGGGCTGCCTGTATAACACTGGGAGTGATCTTCGCAGGGGCTTGAGTCATGGGCCGCTGTGGTGCTGGAGGCATAGGGTTCATGTTTCCAACCTGCCATTTATTTAGAAAAACATTTGTGATATTGACATCTCACTTTATAAAGCACAAAGTAATCTTAAAAATACCCTGACAGCTGATTGCAATTCAGAAAATACCCACTGGAGGCATGGGCCCCATGGGAGGTCCAACTGGACTCATGGAGGGCTGAGGAGGTCCTGGCATTGGTGGAGCCATCATCATGGGTGGAGGAGGTGGAGGTCTGGGAAGAGGAGGTGCTATCATGCCCTGAGGAGGTGGACCACGCATTAGTGGCATTCTCTGACCCACTGGAAAAAAAACAAACACATTAAAATATTTTAAAATTTGCATCATTATATTTTAGGCTCCATAATGTTCTGTAAATAGAAAATGGATTTAAAAATATCATACTCAATATATATATATATATATATATATGAAATTTGCATAATATAGCGGGTTTTTTTTTTACGAAGCAGTGGGAAAAGTGCATTATCAATATCCGACGCTGTTTAATGCGTTTGAGATGTGATTCCTCAGTGCATAACTTACATTTCAAAGGTATATTCTCCATCTCTAAATGTAAGAAAGTCATGCAAATATTTTCATTTTGCATATATTGTAAAATACTGAGATATGATTTTTTATTCATATTGCCCAGTGCTGGGCAAAGATTAATCGCATCCAAAATAAAGGTTTGTTTTTACAATATATATGTGTTTTGTATGTATAAATGCAAACATATGCATGTACTGTATACATTTATGACATATTTGCATTTATATATATATATATATATATAATGTATATTATATATAATTAAAAAAAATTCTAAAATATATACATGCATATTTGTGTATTTACCTATACAAAACACACAAGTATTTTATGTAAAAACAAACCTTATTTTGGATGCAATTAAAACCCAGCACACACACACACACATATATATATATATATATATATATATGTGTGTGTGTGTGTGTGTGTGTGTGTGTGTGTGTGTGTATATATATATATATGTGTGTATGTAAATATATATATATATATATATATATATATGGCTCAACCCCCTGTGAATATAAATACACACACAAAATAATAGGATTCCTGATTACCTGGTCTCTGTAAGACATGCGGGACAAATGCTGGACGCATCATTGGAGGTGGTGCTACTGCCGGCATAGCTACAAATAAACATCAGATGATTGTCAGCGGCTTTCAATATATGACTTTTCCTTAAACTGTATAAAAAGAGTGCGAAATAATTGTACCAGGACCAACAAATGTAGGCGGAGGACCAACTAAAGTGGCAGCTCTTGCATCCAAACTCTGCTGGACCTAATAAACAAAAATAATAAAGTTAGTCAGAGTTGATCAATGTTTTTAGGAATTGAAAAACTATACTTTTTTTTAATTATACATATATAAACATAAATGTTAATATCTTACTTTTAACTAAATTTTCACTTATTATAGTACTGTGTAATAAAGTAGTTTGTAATTAAATAAATTAGTAAATCAGAAAAAGACAAATGATGCAAAAGCATTTCACAATTAGTCTTTTGGACCCCACTCATCCCACCATACAAAAACATTTTGTTTCCTTTGTCGCAGCTTGCGAGCCAGCCGTGCCAATACAAGGTAAAATTGTAGTTTTTTTTTTTTTTAGTAATCAGTCATTAATACCTGTCTGTAGGTGTTAGTGCCAATAATGGGCCTGATCATGGGTACGGCTGGCATTGCTAGAGCGACTGGAACAGCTTCAACCACTGTAGGTGCCACAGGTCCTCCCAACACCTCCTGCTCAAACCTACAGGAGAAGAAACAACATCAGCATACATGAAGTCAGAAATTCTCTATTCTACACACTCCAAAACACACAAATAAACAGCTGGAACAACCAAACATGAGTGAAATGTGAAAAACTCACAGCGCCATCTCTGCCTCCATCTCCTTCAGGCGCTCTTCTCCAGATTTTAACGCCATTCTGAGCGCCTTCTGCAAAAAACACACAAAAAAACAGTAAATAAATCAATAGTCGTGTTTCAAAACACAGAAAGCTACCTGTCTAGCATTTTTGGGATCACAAACTTTTTTCCACTGCACCTTTTATGCCCAAAAAATTCTGCAAACTGCTATGATGCTTACAAAGATGCAAACCCATGGAGTCCAAACATGCTGCACGCCCTAAAAAGTCAAACTAGGAAGCTCACTAAGTTTTGAGACACAGCCAGTGCATATCTTTTAAAGATAACACATAGTTTATTAGAGTTTAAGAGGCATAACTAAAATAAATATAAGCATCTGTGGTAAACTGCGCTCAGTTGTTCAGTTTACAGGAATACAGCAGAAACATTGTTTGAATCGATTAATAATTAGTAATTGTAATAATGTTTAGATTTCAAACGTTTTATATCATCGTCCAAACTGAATTAAACTTCATCTAAAGCTCCGCTGAAGTCAACAATTCTCAACTAAATACATACTCGCTGTGAAATCCGCCCTTGTGAAGAAATTCAAGTCAGTATGCGGGAATAAAATTATACAACAGATGAACAGATCTGGACCATTTGTTTTCCTCAACGACACCGCTTGTCTGGGCGCAGAGGAATTACGTCACAAGTCCTTCCTCGGCGCAGCGCGCAGGAAAATGAGATCACGGCTGTGTCCGAAATCTCCAGTCCACTACAACTCCCAGAAAAAACAAAAAACAAAACAAAAAAAAAACAACCAGAGATTAAACACTAAAACTTATCCTCGCATGTTTATATTTTAGTAATATTGTATTGAAATAAACTAATTTAATTTGGTTAATTTCACTGTTAGGGCTTCCTTTGCCTGGACAGCAGAGGGCGCTATATACTGGGAAAAAATGCAGTATTGTGGGCAAAACTGAGAATAAATTTTCCATCAACCTTCAAATGTATTGAATTTTTGCATCATCAGCATGCCGTTTCCTGTTTGAGTTCCTGTTTAAATTATTTGTAGTGAAAAAATAATCTGCAAAAAACTGTTTGACTAAAGAAAGAATAATGATAGGCTCTGCCAGTCGTGCTTTAAATTTAACAGTGTTTTTTATCATTAAAGTATAAAATAATTAAATTAAAGTACAAGCACTGATTTAAGGACGTTTTCTCCACAGAGCAAGGATATCCGCTTATTGCCGCAAGCTTAAGTATATTAGGCCTGTCGAGGGGAAATACTGAAGCATGTATCTAAGGAAGCAAGTGATTTCTATAGTCAGACAAAACCTCTGAAGGGCCAACTAATGTTTTTCATCAGCATATTACTGCAGTTGCCTCTATCAGGTGAGTTATTGTTTTATTTGAGTAGTTTTAAATATATATATGTATTATTGACTAAATTAGCCTATCTTTTCAACTCCTAGACAAGAGATATTTCTTCTGTAATGTCAAAATTTCTGTTTTCAAACTTTTTAGAAGGGGGGATATACTGATAACACTAAATGAATGACCATAAATATAATGTAAATTCTTTGGTCATAAACCCTGAAATTAACTTTAATTTAATTATGTATTATTATTTGTCATGGGCTTGGGGAATCTATGCTATTTAGGATATTTTAAAAGAAAAATATCCTAATTTTCCCAAGCCCATGAAAACACACTTTTTTTTTTTTAAAGAACAATCTAAAAATGAAACATCTTGATTTTTAGCTGTTTTAGCTTATTATAAAGCAATTTTAATCATTTAAAATAATTTTATGGCGGACGTGTGCTGACTGCTGAGTTTGCTGCTGTACTTGTTGGTCAAATCTGATCATTTATTGTCTATATCATCTGGAGCAATGATTAGACCAATGTGTGTTTTTGTGTGTGTGTTTCAGCTGTTTTGGCTTCATGGTCCGTTTCATACAAACCTCATTCCATGTGTGTTTTTGAAAGATCATCTGTGGATTTCACCTGCTCATTTGATTATCCATATCTATACACACTTAATACTGCAAAATGGTTCAAACCAAAAAAATATCAGAAACAAGATGGATCACAGGAGGGAATATTTGTCTATCACTCAAATCCGCGAGAAACTGACCAACTGTACAAAGACAGAACAGTGTATGCAAACCAAGACAAAAACTGCTCCTTGCGATTACACAACGTCTCCAAAAGTGACAAAGGAAAATATTTCTTTCGCTTTGAAACAAATCTACTTGGAAAGTTCACTGGATTGGGTGGCATAAACCTTGATGTAGCAGGTAAATGAAATTACCAATTTTTTCTACAAATTAAACACTATTTCATGAGCTAAATTCTGCCGGTCCACCACCATAGACCAGGATGGAATTAGCAGTTGACCATTAAATGTTTTTTTGAGTGTTTTCATGTTACATTTCATTAATCTACACCACTTTTGACAGTTCTACCTTTCAGAGTAAGTGTGACCAGTCAAAATGTGAATGGACACATCCATGAAGGAGACTCTGTGACATTGAGATGCAGCACAGAAACCTGTATCCCGCAACAAGAGTTGTTTGCCTGGTATAAAAACCAGATTCTTCTTCCTCAAGCCGCTGAGCATGTGCTCCAAATCCCTTCTGTCTCGCACAATGATTTTGGCAACTACTCCTGTGGTCTGAAGAACAGCAGACCAACTTCAGCAGATGAAATATTGCTTGATGTGAAATGTAAGTTTACATTTAACCCAGGGCTAGATTTAAAACACATCATGGGTTGGTTTGTGCAAAAACCTAGCAAGCTGTCCAAGTTGGCAATATTTTAAGACATCATCATAGACACACTCCTGATGCAAAGAGTGTTCCGAATATACAAGTTTGGGGTCAGTAAGATTTAGTTTAAAATAAATTAATAATGTTACAATTGATTTTTTTATTTTTATTTTTTATTTTATTATTATTATTATTATTATTATTATTATTATTATTCACTTTTTTTTTTTACATTTTTTTTAATGTTACAATTGATTTCCAATGGACCAATCGGGTGTGGACGTCACAGTTACGTCACTACAGTTTTGGCGTGCGCACTTCACTATGGTGGCGAGAAGCACCTGTCTGCAGCCTGCAGATCGGGGTGGGGCTACACCTGGGGCGGGGGTACACGTGTAGCCCCGCCCACAATGCTTCTCATTGGTTACGGGCAAAGTGATGACGTCGATCGAGGTGGGGCCCCGCCCGGAAACTCATGACGTCGCTTTCTAGCTTGTTTTCATTTCCGCTGTTCATCGCTGCATGGTGAGTACAGGCTACTCTTCTTTTTTTCCTCTGATTTTATTTACAATTTTTAATTCTGAAGTGGCGTTTAGTGTGATGATACAATTAAGTGGTATAACAATAAGATTGTGTAACTTTACTCAGCACAAATAACTGGGGCAGCGTTTCCCAAAAGCATCGAAGCCTCTGTGTGTGTGCGCGATGTATATTAGTGTGGTTTTGGTGGGATTGGGAGGATAGTGATAAAAATGAACCAGAAGAAAAACATGATTTAACAGTTAATAGTAACAATATACAAATTATATTGTAAGACTTTTTTTCTATAAATAAATTGATTAAATGTAAACTGTTTTGTAATTAATAAGATTACATTTATTTAATTGAACACGTAAAAAATATGCTTAGTCTATTCTTATGCTCTATACTTCATTCTCTTTGCTTGTCCTTGGCATTGTCATCCTTATTTATATTCCCTGGGTACCACTTTTGCTATTTTACTTTATATATTTTTTGGTGTTTGCTGATAATTATTCTCTAACATCTACTCTAGTCCTCCATCTCTCTCACCTATTTTTTTTGTTGTTGTTTACTTTATAAATCCAAGGTTTTAAGAGCCATTCCCCCCTGCAAAAATATACACAACTGTCTTAAGCAAGAGGGGGGTATGAGCAGTAGTAGGTGCCACATCAAAAATAATTTTCTATCCTATCCTAATCTATCTATCCATCTCTGTGTGCTTATCTATCTCTACCTATCTGTCATATCCATATATCTGTCTGTGCTTGATAAACTATATTGCCCTCAAAACTTTTAGGATAGGCTTGCTCAGGCCAAATTAAAGTTTTTATTTAGAGTTTATATTCTTCATAAACAATTAAGTCTCTTAGGTACTTGGGTACTACAGACAAAGACAATAACACTTGTGTATCTTCTTGTCTAACATTTTCCTATATAATATGTTTAAAATGTATGAAAAAAGAAATTCCTTGTATGACTCTGTACTGATAATGCCATTCTTCAAAATGATTCAATATTGTTTGTTCTGTATTTTATCTAAATTAGGTGTTGTGAACTGAAGTGCAAGAGTTCCAGGTGCCCTCGTTGACTGTGCTTGCACTGTACTGAAATACACAAGGACTGCCCACCTGGGTGTGTCGGTGATGGCAGAAGGGCGTCCTGCATGCATTTTCTTCCATGAAGGAGGTTGAGGGCTAGTTTATTTTCAATGATGGAGGAGAATTTCAGGCTGAGTAGATTGTGTGAGAGTGTACGTGTGTGAGAGTGCGTGTACGTGTGTGTGTGTACATGATGAGTGTGAGTGTGTTTGCGTGTGTGCGTGTGTGTGTGTGTGTGTGTGTGTGTGTGTGTGTGCATGTATTTGTGTGTAGGTGATTATCTGAATATCTCTTTACACAATTTTTCAAGCTTGTTTTGAAATAAAATTTATCACTGGTATGAGTTTGGTTTTTTTGAGTTTGCATGCATAATATGGTTTGCAGAGATTGACAATGTACTGCATGTAGTTATTTTAACTTCAAACTTTATTGGCATAAATGTTTTATAATAACCTGTTTAATGCACATAGAACTATTAAAGAGGAATGCTTAAAATAAGAAATATATTTAGGTGCCATTAATGTTTACAGTTGTTTTGTTATTTACATGGTGAAGTGCAACAGAATGTGAAAAACCTTTTAAGACTACAAAGATATTACAATACTCTGTAATTCCTTCTATGATGAACTTGGATCAGGCATGGTTAAAACTGGATATGTGCTCTACTCCTTTTTGCTGCTTTCATTATTACTTTAGAGATTTTTAATACTTATTCATTTTATTAAAAGTATTATTTCAAATTTACGCATACGTTTTGAAGCATCGACATCATTACTGTACCACTCAACTCAAATACGATGCACGTGCTTTCAGCGTGATATATATATATATATATATATATAGCACAAAAAAATTATGTATCACTTTATCACCTCCCATATATAGAGTTCAGATGCAAAAGCCTCTAAGTGCCATTTGAAATTTTCTTCTAAAATGATCATTTTTATCAAGCTTGTATATTTAAGTTCAGTAATTTCACTTAAATGGCAATGAAGATTACCTATTAATTGTCATTTAAGTGAAATTACTGAACTTAAATATACAAGTTTTACAAAAAGTCATTTTCAAAGAAAATTTCAAATGGCATTTAGAGGCTTTGCATCTGAACTCTTCATAAATACATACATACAGAGAGAGGCTTCTTCATGAACCACAGGGATTTGTAATGGGCTACAATGCAAATTCTCTCTTGAAGACATTAAACAGAGACTGTGTTTTTAAACATTTACATTTGTGGATGAAAAATGTACCCAAGATAATTAAAGTGTTTAAAATCCTTTCTTAGTTTTTGTCATTATAATTCCTAATGTAATGTTATCTCTAGTGAAACTGGAGAGAGATTGGAGATAAGGCTCAAGCCAATGATACATGTCACACCAGAACGTGTTGCTGTAAGAGCAGGAGAAAAACAAATGATCCGTGGTCTCTATGTTCTAATCACAGAATACAGTTAGCTCTAAATTAAATCTACGTGAGAGGTTTGAGCGCGATTTAGCGTGAGTTTTTCAACCCTATTTCCTGTTTACAGTGCATGGCGTCGACGTCATTGCTGTGCCACTAACCAATGAGAAGCGTTTTGGGCGGGACTGCATGTGCAGCCCCGCCCTAGTGCGGCCCCGCCTTGATCGACGTCATCACTTTGTCAGTAACCAATGAGAATTGTTATGGGCGGAGCTACACGTGTAGCCCCGCCCCAGGTGTAGCCCCACCCCGATCTGCAGGCTGCAGCCAGGTGTACTTGATGGTGGCAGGAAAACAATGTGGAACGAAACGAAACTAGCGAAGAATAGAGAAAAACTGTCTTGTTGAGCCTTTGGACGTAAGAAGAATGTAAAATATATGGTCTTTATCTTATAGAATACCATCGTCGAACTATGACACCATTTGTAAACATTAAACGGACTGACTGAACTGATGAATCCTGTGACGATTAGCCTAAATGAGGAAGATTGATTTCACTTATATAATTGTCATAATATTTTAGGCAACATCTCATTCTCATTTCATCTGCACTACATATTTCAAAGGTCTCTTACAAATACAGATCCTGTTGCTTCTCCCCGCAGATAGTCCGAAGAATGTTGAAATATCCATTTTGACATCTGGAAAGATAGAACAAGGAAACTCCCTGTCTCTGATCTGTAAGAGCGATGCCAATCCTGCAGTGACAAACTACACCTGGTTTAAGATCAGAGATGCACACATCTCTTCTATAGGATTTGATTGTGAATTCTCCATCAAAGCTGCCAGTCAGAAGGATGATGGACAGTACTTCTGCACAGCCAAAAATGACATGGGTTCTCAAAACTCTACAATCATAACACTGAATGTCAAAGGTAATAGGGAACATTTAATTCACAGTCTTAAAATACTTGCTTAATGCTTATCTAAATATTGTGCAGTATAGCCTGATATTTATATATTTTAAAAAAGAAATATCATGTGAGGGGTGTCCAGAAAGTTTCTCCCCATTTTAAAATGTAATTTTGAGTAAAAAATAATGTTAAACTGTGACTTTGGTGACTTTTTGTTTGTTTGTTTCAACAGTGCCTACTAGTAATGGACATATCTTGCTGACTGCAACAGCTGTGTTTTTCTGTGTAATAGCTGTACTGTTAGTCCTGTTTCTTATTATAAGGTGAGTGGATAAACATTAGGCCTATGCTGAAATTCGAAGAGAACGTGCAGTTCATGAGTTAAATGGGAACTGATTGCATGAGTTTGTACTTTGTGGAAATTACACCACATATTACACAAGCCCTGCTGTGATCATCATTCACCACTTTCCATCTTCATCATCAACACTGCATTGAATTTTGCACTGCTCTGTTTATCTTAATCAGTGTTGCAGTCAAGCATGCAATCGTCTTACATAACGTCTTGCACTATAGCAGCTACTAACCGATTTACGTAAATCATTGTTTCTTAATCTCGTGACTAGTCTGGTAATTGGATCATCTTGAATTACTAAACGAATTAAACTAATAGTATAATTACTTATCTTAATTTTATGAATTGAAGGCAAACACATCATATATTGATATTGTAAAACTATAATTTGCAAATCTGTTCACATATTTACAGGAGGAAACAGATAACACAAAAGAAGCTGCTCACAGAACAGGTATTTAATCACATTAACAATGCATCTGATTTTAAACAAGCAAGATGCCTCTCCACTTGTAAATATGGTTACACTTTATTTCGACAGACTGCATGTCAACATAGTCTGCTATGTTGATGCTCCCCAACAGACATACTGACGTAACTTTGATACTACAGTAACCTAGTAACCAAACAGTCTACCAATAAGAGTTATTTGACATGTAGTTGAAAACTAATGAGTTAGTTGACATGTCTTGTTGAAAAGTTACTTATAGTCAGTAGAATGGCTGTTTGGGAGCATCAAAATAAAACAGTTATACCCAATCTCAGAGTAAGATGACATGTGTAGTTGAAAGAATGTCAAAAGTGGACTATCGAAATGAATCAATATCTATGGTTTTATATTTGATCAGGCACCAGCAGTCACTGTCACAGAGGATATCTATGAGAACCTGAGACAATCACCAAAGTCTGAAGAAAGTCACACCAACCTGATATATGCAGATCTAATGCTACCGTCATCAAACTCTGAAAGGTAAGGAATAAATGTTGCATCACCAGCCTGATGATGATTGTTTGTGGAAGGAAATCTGTGGAATTATAATTAATATATATATATATATATATATATATATATAATAATAATTAAATAAAAAACGTCTAATGCATGTTTTTTATTGTTTGTTTTTTAGACCACTTTCCAACACCCGTGATGCCGTGATCTACAGCCTTCTTAGTTATAAAGAGTGCCTGAATCTCTATGAATAATGAGCTTTAGTAAGCAGGCGTTGTAGATATTTCTCTCTTTTTATTTAAAAGAAATAGTTCAAACATTGAAATGAATATAAAAGCATTAAAGAAATAATATATACAATGTACAGTGAAGGTAAAAAAGTATTAATAAATCTATATGTACATCTTTATGCATGCTTCTCAGTATTTACATCCACGAGTAACGTTGCTTGACCCCCCAAAAAACATACAGTGTGTATTTATGTAACAATATATGATTTTGAAATAAAAATAAAATGCTTAAATATAGTTATATCTATATTAAAATTGTTAATTTTTCTTATTGTTCACATAAAAAAATTTAAATTCTTTTATCATTAACTTATCCTCCTGAAAAACCCTTTAAACTCCTTTAATCAAGATTTTACACAAACTACAAGCATAAGTACAATGCAAAATAAATTAACACTAGTGATGCGTCTGAGAAATATTATGCTCCCATTATGACATTCATTTTATACTTGAAAATATCAACATCATATTATACTATTTATCTGCTCACATACATTCAGCTCAAGCAGCGTTTGTCATGTACAGTATCTACTGTGCTAGATCAAACTGATAATGCTTTCAACACCCTACATTTAATAACAAGCATAATCTAAATCTCGAACGTGTTCCTGCAAATAACAGTCGTCTTCATGATGTCTGTATATTTGTTCCAGACTAAATCACTTTAAGGTCAAGCGGGCCATTTCGGTGCTAGAATTTTAATTATCTTTCAAAAAAACTCCCCCATCTGTCATTGGTCGGACAAACAGATAGTCCCGCCCAAATCTCACACTATTGGTTGAGCCAGTCTTGCTATGTTGGGCCTGTCGAGATGCTCAAACAAACACAGCAATGTTTTCATAGCACCGCAGAACCTTCATAGACTACAAATGGATTATGTCGAGTATTTTAACACACAAAAAAGAAAAAAGACACACTTCACCCTCATGCTCACAACCGGATAGCTCGAGATTTGTGTGAAATTTCTTCACTCTGTGAATTTAAATGGTCTTCTCTTCTACGCCTCTCCTGTTGGATCATCAGATTCTGGTTTCTTCCTATAAAAAAAGGGAATATATCATTATTTCTACAGTGCAAATGATACAGAAGAATACCAAAAATCTGCTTTCTGGGTTAATTAGGCAGCTAAATTGTTTTTTTTCTCAGGGGGGAATTGATAATAGAGAAAAGAATAAAACTTGTGGGACATGGGTTAAAGAAATGGCAATATGAGTAAGTTACATCATGGCTTAAAGGAATAGTTCTCCAAAAAAAAAGACAATTCTGCGATCATTTACTCATAGTTTGCTATTTAATGGTATTTTATGGTTTTTGATTTGTGCTGAAAACTTATTTTATGCAGTTTGACCGTTTAATTACACAATAGCGCCATTTTGAGACCTGAAAATGAAACGTTTTCAGAGAAAACGGGTTTCAAAGAGCAAGTTTTTGAAAACAATACCATTATCGTCACTTTGTAAACTACAAAAATGCGAATTTGTGCAAACGGTGACATCATGCACATGTATATTACATGTTCATTGTAAAGTCACGTAGTATTTCTTTACAAAGTGACATCGCCAACTGAATACAGCGTTTTCAGTCATTTTCGTGGATCCGTGTAAATGGGGATCATTTTGACAATGTTGTTGAAAACGGAAAACCTTTTGCATTTTTAGTAAATCATTGTCGTGTTAACGTACCCTAAAGGAAAACATTAGCTCAGACATTTTGACTAACTCTCCTGAAGTAAGTCGCATACAGCTTGAGGATGAGTAAATGATGACAAAATGGTAATTCTTTTGGGTGAATTAGTCCTTAAAGTCTGGGTGCATAACACAAAACCCACATGCCATTTTTTTTGTGAATGACAGCTTTGATGCCCAGCTGCATTCAGCCCTTTGAGGTTGGCACCTACTCGAATTTGGTAAGAGGCGCTTTGTCACACGTGACCTCTGAATGAACGCCATTCACTGCCCCATTGGGTGCCTGAAGCTTTGGGATGCTGCCTCGTGGAAGCGTTAGACCGCTCAGCTTCATGTCTCTGTATCAAAGTACACATTAGGACTGAAGCTTAGCGCCGTGAAATCACACACAGCAAACAGTAGATCTGTCTAAATGCAAACCTTGAAAATTGGACTTGTAGATGGAAAACATTGTTTAAAAAACACTGGAAGAGTCATTGACTCAAAATATAAGGGACACTTACATGTGAATGTATATAGAGATGTATGTATATAGAGAGATTTATTCACGATACAGCACAAGCCTCAAGTACCTTATTGCTTTTATAAAATATTTACCACACAAAAAAATATTAAAGTAAAAAAATAACTTTTTTTTACAACTTTCATGATGTAAAATCACTAAAAGCCTTCCTTCCGCTAGAAAAAAATAGTCCCTGACCGTGAACAGCAGCAACGTTCCAATGTGTAATATGCATGAAAGCTCAAGTAAAAACATAGTTCTCAAACTTTGTTTCATTTTTTTAACAACACAGGATGTAATATTTCCTCACACAAATATAGCTTATATCTCAGCATGAGACAATTAACATTAATTTTCCTTTTATTCTGTTAATTTCTCTCTGCACTTAAAAATAAACCTTACTAAACATTCACATTAATAAAACACAGGGGCACATATTTTGATTGGTAGCCTATTTTATCAATTTTATTAATGTTATTAATTTAGTTGCTAGAATGCTTCCTAACAAGAGATACATTTTTTCATTGTTGTTTATTTAAATTTATTTGAACATTTCTGTTTATTGTGCATCAATTAAATATTTGTCTCATTTCAATCGGCTCCACTGTGTTGGTATTCGATGCGCTTGTCTTTAGTTGGGGCTCGGCAGTGTTTCCTTAGATACAGGTGGTTGCTAAGGTGTTGCGCAGTGATGAAGAGAAACGTTGGGTGAAGCGGTCATAGCCGTGTTTTATCATGAATAAAGCACAGCTATTGACCAATCAGAATCAAGGACTGGAACTAACCGCCCTATAATTAATATTAAGTGTTAACCATTTTGTTTATATATATATATATATATATATATATACACATACACAGTATGTGAGTGCATTTAAAATATTTAAAAATATTTGTATAGCATTTATTAACATTTTGTTACGTCAAAATACGGTTTTAAGGCATTGTTAAAAATGCATTAATACATATATTTTATTATTTATTTATTTAAATATTTATTCAAAAGGAGAATTTTGCAATATATAAATTAACCAAAATTTGAAAAAAAAGCAAAAATATTTTATTCTTCATTGTTAGTTTGTCTTTTTACATTACACTTTAAATAACCTTTATTATGTCAACCATAATACTGTGTTATCATCATTTCATATATAATCAGTTTTTAATGTTGTTTTTTGTTGCCATCATGACATAAAATTCAAGTTATTGATTCAATGATTTATACTTTTGATTCAATTATTTATACTTAATTCAATTATTTATACTTTTCAGACAGTTTTTGCACATTTTGGTGTGTGTATACTGTACATACAGGAATAGTTCACCCAAAAATGAAAATGATGCAAGGACTTTTCCTCACACAAAACTATCATATAAATTCAGCAGACTTAGGACATATAGTCTTGTAGATTAACTTAATAATTTTATGGTGCTATTTGTCTTTTTTTGCATCCAGTTTTCTTGTATAAAATTGTCTTTTGAAGTCGAGAGACCAAATTTTGGGGTGAACTATTCCTTTAAAGAACTATATGATCTAACATGGCTCTTTGTAGGAAAACTAGGGTAGAAAAGAACAATCGTATTGTGCATCTCTGCAACACAAACATCGAAGGATGAAGTTATCTTACCCATTTGTATTATT
Source organism: Cyprinella venusta (assembly GCA_038021265.1). Lineage (NCBI taxonomy): Eukaryota > Metazoa > Chordata > Actinopteri > Cypriniformes > Leuciscidae > Cyprinella > Cyprinella venusta. The sequence goes on from CM075874.1 coordinate 30,037,224, forward strand.
CGCCTCTTCATCCATCCCTTTAGACTCTGGCACTTTGTGTCCAAATAGTTTACGAGCGAGGAAATTAAGCAGGCCGCAGTGGTTGGTGTAGCAACAGAAAGCATCTACTGATACCATCAGCAGCAAGAAGATGAACATTACTATTCCCACCACACCACCTTTCCCAAGCAGCGGCTGACTGACTGCAGGAGAAAGGGGAATCAGTTGAGTTTGCATTTGTTTAAGCATATAAAATTTGGCTCGCTCTAATCAATCCTACCAGGTTGTGGGACGGTGAAGTTAATTTTGGCAGAGCTGGAGGAGCCGTTGTGGTTTACTGCATAAACTTCCATTTGATATTCAGCGTTGTACTGGAGATCATTCAGCTGGATTCTGCTGGAGTTTCCAGGAATTTTATTTTCAGTCCATTCCTCATTCTCCTTGTTCTATTCAAAATGGCACATTTCACGCTGATATAAGGCTTGTACTTCACAAATTTTAATAAAAAAAACATGAAATATACAATAAGTGATTCGGACTGACCCCTTTGTAGCGCACAACGTAGTGTAGGACAGGAGAGCCTCCGTCTTTCAGCTGTTTAATGGGGATAGAGACGGAGTTTTTCTCCAACTTTTTCTCGTTCAGAGACAGAACGGGACTGTCAGGTTCCCCTAAATGAGGGAAAGAAGAAACATGAGAACAAAGAAATAGTGTAACAGGTTGATCTTAGGGCTGAGTGGATTTTCATCATGAGATTTTCAATCTTATTTCGACAATATTTGATGCACACTAACATTATAAAGTTTGGGGTTGGTAAGGTGTTTTTGTAAGTCTCTTATGCTCACCAAGGCTGCATTTATTTGACCAGAAATACAGTAAAAACAGTAATATTGTGAAATATTATTATCATTTAAAATAACTGGTTTCTATTTGATTATAATTTAAAATGTAATTCATTCCTGTGATCTAAAGCGGAATTTTTATTATCATCATGCGGTGTCACATGATCCTTCAGAAATCATTCTAATATGCTGATTTAATGAGTGAGAAACATTTCATTATCAATGTAAAAAAAGAAAGGTTTTTGCTACCTAATATTTTTTGGAAAAAGTGAAACCATTTTTCAGGATTTTTTGATGAATAGCAGTAAAAACAACAGTATTTAATTAAAAAAGAAATAAATAATAGTTACATTATACATGTTTTTGCAGTCACTTCTGATCAATTTAATGCATCCTAATGCAGCTGAATAAAATTATTCATTTCTTAAAAAAAAAAAATCCTAATGACCCCAAACTTTTGAACGGTAGTGTTTGATATTTATGAATTTGCTCTTAAACAGGTAATTTCTTAAATTACTCAAAATGTTTAATTTAATAACTAAAATACAGTAAAAATCTAGTTAAAAAGTGTAAATGCATGTTTTACATACTAATTCACTTAATAAACGCAAGGAAGACTAACGTGAAGACTGAATCACTAAATAAGTGTTTTGAAGCATTGAACTGAAATGTGTGAACTGATTCACATTAATGAACCAAGCTTAAAAACTCTCACACTGAGTTTGTTAAGTTTAAAGGAAATGATTGTAATATTTTCACAAACTAGTCATGGGCAAATAAACAGAACATTAAAATCAATGTGAATATTATATTATTAGGGTATCACAATCCAGTGGATAAGCTCCAAAATCATTCACTACAGTATAGATGTATGATATCAGCAGACCAACATTTATTTCATGCTGAAGGAAACCTGAAGTAGAATTTACTGTTTTACACTTTCTTCAGCATGTTGGCGAACTCATATTCACACTTCTATATCACAGTAAACAATTAGGCTTGTGTTTTAGCCTATCAACTGGAGATGTATGCATTCAAAATGTTGATTTACCATCTACAAATGAAGGTCAGAATAAGGCAATGGACGGGCCCCGGGACCAGGAGCAGGTCGTAATGCATGGAGAATGGTCATCGTCAAGCAGGAATGAGAAAGAATGGGCAGCGAAAGCAAATCATGAACATATGTGATGAGCAAACAGGCATTTATGCATGACAAGAATGACAGCATGACATGAAATCAACTGCAATAAAATGTCTTATTATTAAAAACTAATTTTGGGACTGTAGGCCAAAGCATCTGCAGATGTTTTAAAGGAATAGTTATCTTTTGAAAAACCTTTTGCTGATAATTTACTCACTCACATGTCATCCAAGATGTCCATGTCTTTATTTCTTCAGTCGAAAAGAAATTAAGGTTTTTGATGAAAACATTCCAGGATTTTTCTCCATATAATGGACTTCAATGGGAACCAAACGGTTCAAGGTCCAAAAGAGAGTTTCAGTGCAAACTGCAAACTGTTCAAAGGGCTTTAAACGATTCCAGACGATGAATAAGGGTCTTATCAAGCGAAACGATCGCTCATTAAATAAATAAATAACTAAGTTTAAGTTTTATAAGCTCAAATGGTTCCCTTGCTCTGTTCTGTGACGCACGTTTGTGACTCTCATTTTCAAACTCGTTCATCAAAATGAACGAATCTTTTTTCGAGTCAATTCGTTCATTGAATTAACTAAATGACTTGGAAAAAGATTTGTTCATTTTGAGTTTGAACAGAACGTCACAGTACAGAGCAAGGCGACCATTTGAGTTTATAAAACTTAAAATTTGTTATTTATTTTTTAAATTAGCGATCGTTTCACTTGATAAGACCCTTATTCATCGTCTGGAATCATTTAAAGCCCTTTGAACAGTTTGCAGTTTGCACTGAAACTGTCTTTTGGACCTTGAACCAATTGGTTCCCACTGAAGTCCATTATATGGAGAAAAATGCTGGAATGTTTTCATCAAAAAACCTAATTTCTTTTCGACTGAAGAAAGAAAGACATGGATATCTTGGATGACATGGGGGTGAGTAAATTATCAGCAAAAGTTTCTTCAAAAGTGAACTACTCTTTTAACATTTTCTGCTCTTATTTTGTGGGAAATCTGCAGACTGGATTTAAACATTGTAAATGCGCAAAGGATCTGAGAGTACTATAACTAGATAGATAGATTAGACAATAGCTCTAAAAAACAATATTCGTAAACTATCAACATCAAAAATGGTGGATAAGCAGCAGATTAAGTGATCAGACGGGAGAGAATCCTGCTGATACTCACGTTGAGACTGTGTGAAGACCATGTGTTCTGTGGAGAAGTTCCCCTGGTAATGCGAGTTTTTGACCGCCAAGCGAACTGAGTACTCTGTGTACGGCTCAAGGTCCTTGATCAGCAGGGGATCTACAAATGTACGTTTTTTCATCATATATTTGAATTTAAAAAAGCATCACAATACAAACCACACTTCTCACAGTCACTTATTTACTTGTGGGCTTGACGACACTTTGACTCCAGGTTTCTTCGGACGGTTTCTTCCATTGAAGGATGTACTGGGTAATAGACGACCCTCCATCCTGCACCGAGACACTCTGGATGAGGACAGAAGATGAGGACCCAGGGGCCACACTGAACTGAGCGGGTGTCCCAGGCCAGGCTTATGAGAGAGAGAGAGGGAGAGACGTTATTAATGAGAAGAAGCTATATAGAAAGTTTGTGCCAAAGTTTGTTAACTTCACCATTATCAAATGTAATGCATGATAACAAAGAACTGTTGAAATCATCAAGGATGCATATTTACATTAAATATATGATATATATTATATTAATCATTATATCATTCAATTATCTCTCTCTATAAGACAGACTTATTCTTGGAGTTCAAATTCCTAAAGCCACTAAAAGAGCCTTACTTATCAGCTGGAAGTCCGCAGTGGTTGTGCCCACCGTGTTGCTGGCTATGCAGGAGTACACACCACCATCAGAGGGCACTACATTTTCAAAAATCAGCTCAGATCTCTCCACACTCGTCTGCCCACACATGTTCATGCAAACAGGAAAGACAATAAGAGACAGGAAGAGATAATTAAGACCGAACAGAAAAGTATGCACATGGCTCACACTTCCTGTAGATACAGAATCCCTCCTCGTCGTCACTACCGTCAAAGGAAACTTAAATCCAATTATAATCCATTTTCCATGTGTTCCCACTGGTTTAAGACAAGATTTGATTTCCTTAAACATATTTCCAAAGCTAATTTCCAAAGTTCCTCACCATTTTTTCTTGGGTAGCCTTCTTGACCCACTGTATGGTTGGAGTTGGATGTCCTGTGGCATTGCAGAGCACAGATTCAGTTTCTCCTGGTCTAATGGTCAGCTCTCTTGGATCCAAGTCTATAGTTGGACGCTCTGAAAATGATGAACAGAACGAGCTAAAATGAAACGAAACTAATCTTCGAAAGCTAAACCACAAACTTCTGCAGATATGTATTTGTGTATAAAAAAATCTATTTTTATATTTCCATTATCCTACAATAGTTTTGTTTGGTTCTGGCCTATTGGAAAGTGTCAATGTGATGTTTGCATGGGATCACATTCCCCGTATCTGTGTTTGCGACTACAATAAACATCTGACTTCAAGGGAGAAAAAAAAGGCTTCCTTGGAATAAATCTTTGGCTAAACAAAATAGATAAAAAAGGAAGGAAAAAAAAAAACAGTTGAGCCATAAGCAGATATATTTGTGAAAACAAATATATTATATTTGTATATGTAAATATATTATATAAATATATAAATATATATATATATATATATATATATATATATTTATAAATATATATAATTGTAAATATATTATATAAATATATATATTTATAAATATATTATAAATATATATATTTATATATTTAAATATATAAATATATATTTGGGCTGTGAAAGCCAACATTCACAGCCCATTCTGAACCCAGATTTGATGTATAAAGTGAACGGGATATGACGCTGGTCTTGATTTTATTCATCAGGAATTGATTGACTGGATCATAAAAATGGGTGTCGCCATCCAAAAAGTCCATTATTGATTATTTTACAGCATGAATGGGCTAATTGACAGAGCTTACTGGCCATACAGACCTGAAGAATTGATCAAGATCGTAAATAGTGACAATTGATATCATGTTAGGTTTTAGCTTTCAGCCAAGTGCAAACATATCACTTTATTCAAGGTTTGAGTCTTCTAAGAGGGCCTTGTCTCACCTGAGACATCCAGAATAAACGTGGCACTGTTTTCCCCGATCTTATTTTTAGCCACGCAGATATACTCTCCAAAATCGCTCCTGGTCACTGCAGAGATGGTGAGCGCACTCTTATCAGTGTTGTATTTGTAACGGGAGTCGTCAAAGGTGGAAGGGCTGAGGGGAGAGATGCAAAAACTCAGTCTTTTTGCCACTATTGTTCATCGATACAACACAAATATACTCATGGGAGGAGAAATAACAACTAAGAGACTAAAGGAAGCTCCAAATATACAAACACAGACTGAGACTAAAAATATGAATAAATACATACAGGCTCTTTTCCAAAACCTAGTGAGCTGCCTTGCCTTGATTTAAATACTGCTTAACTAACAACATGATAGAAATGCTTACGGGAAAAACAGTATTTTTATTCTTTTACTAGATTTAATGCAATATTTTATATACAAAAATAATTAATCATGCAAACTTTTGAGCAAAGTTTCTCAAGGAAATGCAAAAAGAACACAAAATCATTGAAATACTTTTACATTATATTTTTTTCTAATCACCACGCCCCTTTATAGGGTCCTTTAACGTTCGTAAAACCAAGATTTTTTTTAGACCTTTAAAAAATATTTTTGTTAGGTGGGTTTTATGCTGCCTATCGAGGTACAGTAGCTCACTAGGTTTTGAAATGGAGCCTTAAGTAGTCTAGATGGATTATTTGTAACATATCGTGACGTGGACAAACTTTTGATTTCAAAAGTAGAGTGAGACTGAGACTAAGGATGATGAAAAATGATAGCATTTTCTCTTGATATACATACAGTATCCATGAAATATTTGGAGTGGGTTCTCCTTTGACCAGGCAGACTATAGACACACTGGTATTGGGTCCGGCAGACACACTCGTTCTCTCCTGATGAATCAGTACGGTCGGTGGCTCTGGAGAATGGGATATTTAAAGCAGATATTTTAGAGTACATATTCACCCTGGCCACACTAAGAAGAACATACATGATTAGCTCATCTACGTCCTCACCATTAACAACAACAGAAATCTGGAGTTCGCTTTTTTTGGGGCGTCCCCTGATCTTGCCTACACATGTGTAGATTCCACGGTCGTTTGGCTGAATTCCCACAATCTGCAGGGATCTATCAGGCAGGATTTTGAGATGACCTTGGTCTGTACAAAGAGAAGAGCAGCGTCAACGATGCAATCTTACTACTTTAGAAATATCAGACGAAGCCTTTAAAAGCCCACACGCTCACTCTTATAAGGCCAGCTCACCCGAAATTAAAATTGTGTCATTATTTTACCCTTTTTTTACCTCATTGGGGGGTAAAAAATATGCCTCTGCCAAAAAAACAAACAAAAAAAAACAAATAAACATCCAAATTTATATTAATTCACTGCAGTTTCACTACAGGCTGTAAAACACCAACAACTTTTGTTCCCATTCAGTTTTCAGAGAAATTATGATAACAATTAAAGGGACAGTTCACACAAAAATTAAACTTCTGTCATTAATTACTCGCCATCACTTCGTTCCAAACCCTTAAGGCTTTCGGTCATCTTCAGAACTCAAGTGAAGATCTTTTTGATGAAATCTGAGAGCTTTCTGTCCCGCCATTAACAGCTATGCAACTACAAAGCTACATCAATGCAAGAAAACATGCTTGAGCTTCGGTTTACCACATTGATTAATGTTTATATGAGAATAATAGCCTAAATTAAATCTGTTCATCATATAAAAAGATCAAGTCTCTTCAGCAAATTTGGACTAAACCCAATAATTAATATAGATAAGTTTTACAATCTCTTTTTGAAGCTTCAGTTGCGTATCTGTCAATGGAGGGATTGAAAGCTTTCAGATTTAACCAAAAAGATCTTCATTTGTATTTGAAAGATGAATGAAAGTCTTACAGGTTTGGGACGACACGTCGGTGAGTAATTAATCATTAGAAATTTTCATTTTTGGTCAACAATCCTTTTAAGACCTCAAAACACTTTTACCATAGTACATGATTTTACCATAGAGCATATCCATATGCATGGCTTGCTGAATGCTGTTAGCAACACTCACCGTACATTCGCAAAATGCGCAAGAAGACATCCAAACAAACACCAAAGGAGAAATGTGAGGGTGAGCAAATAATGACTGACTTTCCATTTTGGGGCGAATTGTTCCTCTGTATGGTTGTCAATGGTGGCGTATACTTGAAATGGGGCAAGACTGATTGTTTCAGAGTTGTTTCTTACGGTCTCAATCCTACTATCAGACAGGAAGAAAAAACACTAAACCAAACTGATCACCGATGTTTCCCCGACAGCTAGCGAGAAACATCAGTCGATTTGGTTGCAAATCGATCAGAAAACGAATGCAGAGGCCCTTCCCATCCCATCACGAGTCATCCACCATAGCCATCCTGCCATTCATCACAGAGACCTACAGTAGAAAGGTGAGGAGAGCCCCATACCACATAAATAATTGGAAGAACCTGCAGAATGGCCATCACCCCTACCGTAATCATTCACGATGCGATCGTTCCGGTTCCAGTAGATCTCCACATCGGGCTTCCCAGAGACGAAGCAGGGAATGGTCACTGTCTGGTTCACCAGAAATTCATGGAATGTCATTGTGTTGCCAAATTCCGGTGTTTCTGATTGAAGGAAAGAATTTCACATGAGAATCATTATGGAGATTCAGTGCTTGATAGAAAAATAACAGAACATTACGAGTCTCCAGGAACCTACGGTAGACATACAGCTGGTAGTCCGTCCTCTTCCTAACGCCGTGTTCATTTTCAAACACACAGGAATAGGTTCCACTGTCACCTAACTCAATGTTCTTCAAGGCCAGTGAACTCGAGGACTCGTCATTTTTCTTGACTTCATGGCGATCTTCATCAACCTCTGCCTCATCTTTCAACCAACTGATATCTCCCTCTGAATCAACTGATCCGCAGCATATAGAAAGACAGAAAAGAACAGAAAATAAAATCTTCTTGGTTATTTTATGACAGTAACATTGTATGTCTCTGATATTAAAAATGTTTCGACTGGTACAGTCTGTTATGTGATATACAGCCCCCAAAATATTTGGACATATGAAAATGTATCAATGTCATTGCACTACATACACTGTAAAAAAAATTGACAATATGATGATCAATAAGTAATAACAGCGATTTTTATATATATTTTTTGCAAGTTATACAAGATTCAACTCATTTTTAATGTCAATTTAATGTAATTTAAGTTGAAATTACTTAAACATCTGAATTGATTGTACTTAAAATTTATTGAAAAAGTTGATTGTGCTTTTTTTTACAGTGATAACAAAACATCAGATTAAGAGGCATTTAATTTAGAGCAAAAAAATAATGAATACAAAAAAAGAAAAAATATATATTGTTAACACTTGAGGAGAACTGATTTACGTTCAATAAAAATCATCTTGAGACCAGCTTAGTTCAAGTTCCCCAAAACAACATGATTTGCTTGCATATGAGTTTGATATTTTGTTAGTCATTAAGACATTGTCCAGATATATATTTTGGGGCCATTCTTTATGCCCATTCAACTAAACACACCAACCTTTGCACAAGAGCAGGACATTGCTTCCCACCTCCACATCTGGATCCTTAGCGATGATTTGTACTTCAGCATCTAAAAATAAAAGGAAACACATGGACAATGATTTTTACACTGCACATGAGTTTTAACAGTGAAACCAGTCAGCTGGCAATGCTGATTATTTTCAAGCCAAAGCACTGTTTCTCAGTGCGCTGCTTCTAATATTGGACAGATGACAAGGAAAAGAATGGACAATGGAAATGACCGGCTTCCCTTACAATGCAATATTTCTTCCTGTATAAGTGATTGAAGACATCCAGCTACAACGAACAGAGCAACAATGTAATGGTTTTCTTTTCAAAGGGAAACATCATCTCTTCTTCACAAGAGAAAGTGTCAGCACATTTATCACTGCAAAGTATTTATATTGATCTGTAATTGTTGAAATAATTGTGTTAAATATAGATTGATTTAATGCCATGGCATCTGAGGCGATTTTCATGGCAAGAGAAATTATATCAATAAAAAAAAAATGGGTAAAATACATGTAAAAGGAGATAAGGACAACAAACAGGATAAATAGCTATATTTATTCACATTTCTGAAAATGCTAATATTTTCTGATTTAATCTAACATTATCAATACAACTGATATTGGTGACACTTAACAATAAAGATTCATTATTTAACTGACAGGAACTAAAAATGAACAAAACATATGAATCTTAATGTTAGTTAATAAATATCCAGCTGTTCATTGTTTTTTCATGTTAGTTCACAGTGCATTAACTAATGTTAATGTTAACTTTTGATTTGAGTAATGTATTAGTAAATGTTCAAATTAGCATTAATCTAGATTAATAAATGCTGTAGAAGTCTTGTTCATTCTTAATTCATTTGAACTAAAGTAGTTCACACGAATTTAAACTAATTAAACGTTATTGTAAAGTATTACCATGATATTGTCAGCAAACAAATATGAAAATTATGAAAAATTGTAATATTAATATGTACTTTAATATCTAGGTACCCACACGTTTGGACCCCACTGTATCTAAAAAGCAAGTTAATATGAAACAGAGAAATTGAATTAAACTCAAAGGTTGGGAAATTAATTCTCAGCTCACCTATTAGTCTTGAGCATACAAGAAGGAGTCCACACAGTCTGAGTAAAATCATGGTTGCTGTCTTCTCTTCCTGCACAGTTCTCGTTGAGTCTGACAGGCAATGTGTCCCCCATGATTTATATGCTATGACAGACAGTCAGGAACCTGGTTATCTGGAGGATCTGACCAAAAAAAACCCTCCTCCAGATGCTTCATTCAGATGATGGAGCACAGGGATGCGGAGACGCCAGACGCCAGCGGCCCTCCCCTCCTGCGCACCGGATGCAGCGAGCCCTGCTGTCCCCTGACACTCGATGAAGGACGATATTTTATCTCACTATCTTTCATTTTATTGAAGATGATTCAACACATGCGGAAGATAAAGAAAAACATACGCACAAACAAATAACTTGAGATTTCATTTGTAATAATTGGTCATAATCATTAGGCGTTAAATATCAAATAATCTATGGTAAACAAACAAATAAATAGGCTATACGTCATTTGAATGTGTTACATTTAAATGTTTCCTTAGCGTTTGATGGTTATGATATTCAGGTTTGATGTTGTAAGGAATTAACCACAGGCTGATATTTAGTACTAAAGCAATATAACGTTACATTTCTGGAAATAAGGCAGCAGATAATGACAATTTCACTGAATAAGTTGCGCGTTTAGCATCAAACTTAATGCTAACTTAATAGCATAACCAAACAAATAAGAGACTAAAAACAGGCCTGGAGTTCTGAATATGAGTGGAGTGGAGCGACTCTGTACTCAAAACGTAACCACTCCGCTCGAACTCCACTACGGGGTTTACTGTGGCTTTTATTCAGACTGTAAACCGCATAGACTACTCGCGCACAAAAAAATCTAGTCGCGTGGCCGTTTTCACTAGATTAGCGAGATAAAAAGCGCGATCATGTAAATCATAAATTTATAATTTACAAAACCATGCTTGTAAATCATAAATATGACATAAAACGTCTAAATGACATACTGACAGAAGTCATATTTATCCAATGAAAATTAATTATGACTTAAGTCATAATTATTAGCCTGGGAGGCCTTAAAAGTTCGAAATTACTTGATTTCGAATTTTTAATATCATAATTATGACATTTAAGTAATAATTTATTTATTTTTGGCGTAATTATGACAAAGTCGAAAGCAATAACATAAAAGGTCCTATTTATGACGTAGGCTACTAAACCAGTTCATCTTGAAAAGTAGAAATTACATAGAGAAATTATAATTATATTTTTAAGTTGTAACTTTGACTTTTATGTCATAATCACTTTTTATGTCAGAATTTCGACTTTTAATGTAGGCCTAAAAAATGTGCATAAAGAAAGGACTAACTAATTCTCCAATTACTCAGATGTGTTTTTCCTAAACATGGACAAAACACTTTTTAAATGAGATATTTTTGTGTATTCCATTTTTTTAACTCTGTTATGTTCTGATTAAGTGTATAAAAAATACAAAAATATAGTTTACTGGATGCAATGTCACGACATGACAGTGTGAAATATAACCAATGGAATTATAAGATTGTGTAAGGACCAAACAAGCAGTGTTGAAACAAATCAACAATTAGATTCACAATGCGTTACACTGATGAAAGTTTTCATCCAAACACAGACAAGTCTTCCTAAAGGATGCGATGATTACAGTCACGTATAGTAGTGTAATCAGCAGAAGAGATGTTTTATATACAAACAAAAGGTTATTTTGGTCTTTACCAGAACAATTCACGTCAGTAGTTTGACTCACCTGCTCTGATAAACTGGAGCTCAGCTCAGCATGTTCGCGTGCAGAAAACAATAGCTGTTGTTTCTGCCCCATGGGATGCACCCTCACATATCACGACTGACATTTTTGCTGATTTTGACTAACTTGACTAATTAATTGAACAAATGAATTAATACAAAACATGAAACTAAAAAAAAAATATTCTGTGAAATGCTGACAAAATTAAAGAGGCTTTATTAGTTTGTGTACATTAGCATCACAAAGGTCATGCAATCATCCAGATTGATAAAAGTAACCCTCCTTGAACAGGTAGAAGGAAAGTGATGGTGTACAAGGATAAACTGACTGATAAGAGTCCTTTAGTGACAAGTTTATTGCCTATAAGCTGTTCTTGTGGTTTGATGGGCTTTCAAGGCCAGAGCAATTGCCATATTATCAAAACGCTCTCTAAAGGTTGACATGAAATCTCCATTGATGTGAATAGGAACACGTCGACTTCTCTATGTATATCTTCAATAAATCCAGGAAATTTTATAATGCTCCTCTGTGGGGCACGTCAGCTTTTTGGCAGTGTGAGTCCCATCTAAATGGGTTTATCTGGTGGTAATGGTTTATTTAACTGGGAATAAAATAAAAACAACATCAATCACTGCACTCAAGCCTGCAGAAGCCATGATGCAAGACCTTATCTTTAAAGTCAAAGGTAGGGAAAATTGAATCCTTATCGTTCCAAATAAAAAGCTTCATCCCCCTGAGTGTGAACATCCTGGAAATGGGTCGTTTTGGGGTCCAAAATAAAGTAGTTAAAATACAGATTACTTCACAATAGAGATTTTGTGTGGAAGAATATCAGGGAAAACATAATTTCAGTCTATTTTCCACAACAGGGTTATCATTAATAACCTATAGCTTATATTGTAATATCCTTAGGACCTGGAATATAGTGAAACAACTTACAAAATATTATCCTTATATTGTAATATTATCTTTAGGACTTAGAAATAAAGTGGTTTGACATACAAAAAGATCAAATATTATCCTTATATTGTCATATTATCCTTATGATTTGGAATAAGGCGGATTGACATACAAAACTATCAGATATTTTCCTTTCATTCTACTTTTATCCTTATGATTTTGGAATATTTGATACAAAATATGGACAACTTTGACACATTCATCTCTGAATATAAACAGAATACTGCCTTACATTGAAACAAGCATTTTCTGTAAAGCTGCTTTGAAACTATATGAAGAGTTCAGATGCAAAAGCCTCTAAGCGCCATTTGAAATTTTCTTCTAAAATGATCATTTTTATCAAGCTTGTATATTTAAGTTCAGTAATTTCACTTAAATGGCAATGAAGATTACCTATTAATTGTCATTTAAGTGAAATTACTGAACTTAAATATACAAGTTTGATAAATATGGTCATTTTAGAAGAAAATTTCAAATGGCATTTAGAGGCTTTTGGATCTGAACTCTTCATATGTATTGTGAAAAGCGCAATACAAATGAACTGAATTGAGTTGAATGGTCAATATTCATATGAACTACTTTTACAGAGGTTTTTTGCTCTTTTTGAATCTAAGCAATATAAAAAAGCAGCTGGGACATTATGCTTAACAGAACATGTTTTCATTTTTGGCTGAACTATTCCTTGAAAACCCATTCCAAAAACTCTCAACAGCAACAAATGTAATCTCTCAGCCTCAATGTGATCTGGTTTGCCACCAACTGCGAGATCTGTGCCACTCCTGTTCTCTCCGAGAGACCTCCACACTTCTGACCTTATCAGCAATGAGGGCAACTGGCAAGCACAGCTTCCCAGCACCTCTCTGCTTGATAGCAAGTCAATCAGAGGCAATGCATGGTCTCATGCAAAGGTCCTCTGGGCCTCTGGGAATGTAGTCCACCCAGTTAGCAACTCATATCAGCGTGATAATCGGCCCCAATCATTTTCTTTCATTATGAGGGAGCATGTGCTTTCAAAGCTGGGCCCTGGGAGATGAAAAGGAGTTGTTGGTTGTCTTTTTTTTCAACCCTTCTCTTGTGCATTTTAGGTCTTTATAACGATCCCATTGAAGCTCGGAAGATCTGCAGTACACAATATAATGCAAGACAATATATATTTATAAAGCACATTTAAAAACAACCAAGGCTGACCAAAGTGCTGTACATAACTAGGGTTGGGTATTGTTTGAATTTGAACGATTCTGATTCTGATTCCGATTCCTTGTTTCGATTCCGGTTCCTAACAATTCTCGATTCCGATTCTTTTAAGAGGCAGGGTCAAAAAAGTTTAGCTAACCTTGCTAACCAAAGGTCTGTCACAAATACTCCTTTTGTCACAAATTTTGCATTTTGCCGAGATTTTTAGAAAAGTGAAGCCACACTTTGGACCGCCGACGTAAGCTACTCATGTTCGACTCGCGCGGTTATGCCAACACTTCCGGTAGACGCTTCTTCGTTGGTGTTGTTCAGTGGTTTCTTCTTCCGCTCGGCGGACTGTGAATATCGAAACTAGGAATCGAAATTTGAACTTTTGAACGATTCCGGGAAAAACGAAAAGTTAGTCCCGGTTCCAATCGATACTCGATTCTCGATACCCAACCCTATACATAACAGAAAAAAATTCTCCCGAGGATTGATCCCTGTGGGACACCACAGTTTAGAGGTACATTAGAGGAGGACTGATGACCAACACAATCTCTAAAATATCTGTTGGTCAGATAAGAACAGAACTACTGTAAGACTACGCCACGAAAGCTCACAGATATATCCAGACGTCTCAACAGGACCTCGTGGTCGACTAAGTCAAAAACAGCACTCAGATCTAATAAAACTAAAGCCATGGATTTCCCAGAATCACTTTCTGTGAAAATATCACTTGAAACTCTTAAAATTGCAGATTCAGTACTGTGTAAGCTGTAAAACCAGATTGAAATGTTTCATGGAGAATTTACAGCCAAGTATGATTGTAATTGAGTCAGTGCAACTCTCTCAAGGATCTTCGAAATAAAAGGTACAGTAGATTAGAAATAGGATGGAATTTAGAAAGAGAGGAAGGATTCAAATGATCTTTTTTTAAGAAATGACGTCACCACAGCAACTTTAAAGGGTTAGTTCACCCAAAAATGAAAATTCTGTCAGTAATTACTCACCCCTTTAAGACTGTTAGGGAAGGAACCAGTAGATAACAGGCCAGCCAATTGTGTCCATAATTTGTTTCAAGAAAAATGGTGGACAGCTGTCCAGGAATAATATCCTGAGGACAGATAGGGGACCAACAGTTTCATTACATGAGTCATCATTGGACAACTGAGATCTTAAAGTTGTGACCTTATCAATAAAAAACTTCCCAAAGTTGTCACAGAGAGCACTCTAAAATAAAAGCACAGAAGCATTTAAAACAGAGTTAATAGTGGAAAAGACAACTTGAGGTTCTCTTATGTCCTAGCATTTGCCAAATCTCCAGAGTAAAGGAACTTCCCTTTTAAGACCCCCAAAACAATGAGCCCACACCCACCAGTTTAGGGATGCCACACGACGCCAGCTCCCAAAAGTGTAGACCAGCATCTGTTCCCGTCTTTGTCCTTCTCTCGGCCTAGTAAACAAACAAAAGTTGCACAGACAATGGGGTGTTAGTCTGGAGCCAGTAGCGTAGTGCTGACATATAATAAAAACACGCTAATAAGAGACGCACATGCACACACACACACACGCAAGGCGCTCAGGTTATTGTCTGAGACAGCTTTGCTGGGCGTGAATGGATGCTTCAGGAAGAGCGGACAAATGTCAGGCAAACTCCTGTGAACTCATGAACTCAAATTGCACTAGCAGACATGCTGATTCCTCAAAGGTAGGCATATATGTCATTAAGGGATGGTATTGATTATTTAATTATGTTAGCTTGACAACATCCCTAACTTGAAGTCAAATTTTCTAAATGCAATTCATCCTCAACCTGTCAAGCTGTTCTACCTTAGTGTAGTCTGAGTTACTTTGTTTAGCCATTTATTGACTGACAGCTCTTTTGTCCTCATGTTAAAAGAATAAGGTACTTTTGGGGGAGTACTGCAATATTGTTACGCATCACTTTTAAAAGTAACCTTCTGTTTCAGCTTTTTGCTGATTGCACGTCCTCCACGCCGCATTTGTAAGAATAGTATAGTTACATTTTTTAGAATAAAGCTATTGTGCCTCTGACGTCAATGTCGCTGCATCTCCTGCAGTACTGTATGAGCATTAGTGTGTACTAGTCAAAACAAAGGTGGAGTGTCCACACAGATGTGATTTAATGTAAAGACTCAGGTGAAGATAATCATTCAGACAATAGCAGGAAGCCGACAGCATTTCAGCATCAGTAAATAAAACCACATGAATAAATACGAACAGGCCGAATGATTGCTGTAGAAGTGTAAATACAGAGCTAACAATAAGACGTAGCAGACTGGTTGTGATGTTGCTAATTATAGTTCAGTGCCTTTATTATTAATGGTGTGCTGGCAGAAATTTTATGCAATTCTTAAATAATGCCAAAAGTGCTTATGTCTCGGTTGCCAGTTCTTAGAAAAAAACTCAACTGTGTGGAAAAAAATACCCATTATTTTATCTTTCTACTATAAAAATTGTGATTTTGTTGGTTTTATTGGCAATTTTTATATATATATATATATATATATTTATTTATTTTCCCTCTGTTGGTCGCCTACGAACATGAGGTCATCCAAAAAACTAAAAGTAATTACTACATTACTTTAATAATATAACAATGGATTTTTGTAAATATCTATTTTTAATTAGTCATTTGTAGTACAATACACTTCTAAAATAAATCTCCCATCGAAACAAAATACCTGTTGAGGGCAAACATCAAACTGTGTCTTTCACTCAACTATTTTGGTAAGTTAATTAGGGAATCTAATTAGGTCACAATAGAAATCATCTTTAAACAACAGTACTACACTCATTCAACTTAGTTTTTAAGCTCTTGCAAACAAAAACCCATTCAAATTTGTCTGATGAAAATTGTGATGCACCTTAGGAATATTTACATCATCTTCTGTTGCAGTGAACAGAACTGCATTCTCTCGAAAATAGGGGCATAACGAGACCCTCATGTCACGATACTAAACTCACAATACAATATTAATGCGATACTCAAAGCATATGATAAAAGGTTATTTTGTGGGTGTAAATGAATAGGCTTGGACTTGGTGCTGGTAACCCAATTCACAGGACAGAGACACCAGAATAAAAATATTATTCTGAAGTGGAAATTTGAAAATACAGAATTATTTTAGACTAATGCACTCTGTCACTGACTTTCTATATTTAAAATAATGTTGGCCACTTTTTACTGGTAACATCAGACATTTTTTTATTATTATTTGTGCATGCATCATAGGGTTAAAGTTCAAACAAAACAATCTTTTTTTAGGCTTAATAAACCTACACAAACTTTTTGGGCTTTTTATTTTTGTAAAATAATAATAACAACAAAGACATGCTGTAGTTGCAAGTTTAAAAACAAAGCACAGCGAGATTGACCGAGTGTTATTTCAGGGTTGTTGTGTTTGTGTGTTATCTGTGCCAGCATGTGTCATAGTGCTGTATTTCCTGATTAAGCCATTTAAGTTTATTTTTCTTTGCTATTCTGAGATCTTACTGTCAGGACACGTGGGTGGCCTTTTGGAGAAACCAATACATTGCATTGTGGGTATTTAATTGGGTCTTGTTTTCTCCATTATGCTTTTCCTTTAAATAAATAATGCGAGTCCACAGTACCAGCAGAGGACTTTCACCAGGTCACAGTCACAGGTATTTGCCAGCTGTACAGTAAGCCATTTTTATGGTGGGCCAGTAGTGCGCAACACAAAGAAATTTAAAAAGCAAACATAAGTTCACAACACAACGGAAATGCTCCAGAACCACTGGGCTCTCAGAGCACGATGAAGTTTCCATGCCACTGTTCAGTGAATTCAGATTAACTTCTGGGAAGGGCAAACACATCACAGACCTCGTGATCAATAGCCAGTCCTCTCAGTGACAGCAGTAAAGGTCATGTTTATAAAGTTAAGGAAATATTCTCAACAAGAAACAACTCTGCACATTTCATGAGGTTATACGTATAATTTCATCTGTTCAAATGTTCCAGTTATCTAACTTTATTTCAGCTGTTATTTATAGACTTTCAGTGGGTCAAAGGTTTACATACACTTGTCATCCATCCATCTATCTATCTCATCATCCATCCATCCATCCAACTCATCATTCAATCTAACTTATCATCCATCCATCAATCTCATCACCCATCCAAATCATCATCCATCTAACTCATCATCCATCCATCCATCCATCTCATCACCCATCCATCTATCTCACGAACATGAATAGATAATATATATAGACAAAAATCAATTGCACGCACTCATAAAATTCTTTAAAAATTAAGCTTTAAATAATATAATCATAATAATTATAACGGTGTGTTTTGAAATTGATAAATTGGACAACAGAAGAACATTTAAAGCAGCTACAATAGAGTTTTGATTTGTGTCTTTTTATATTAATATAATTTCCATTCTTCCATTTGTGTTATTAGACTTAACTCTTATTCTAAAATGTGAGAAATCACAATAAATAAATTATAATGGATTTAAAAAAACATGACTGGATCTAAATGTTCAAAAGAAGACTGTTTCAACTAAATTTTCAGGATGAAAACAGAATGACAGAATCAAAGGAAATAAATTGCTTTGCATTTAAATGTGCACTGCCAGTTTATGTCAGACTGCCCTGCCTTTCATTATCTCTCTACATCCCTGGAGTGTCGACACTAGTCCAAATAAAAGCTGACCCTTTGTTCTTGAAAGAGTTGAGAGAGACTCTGTCATCCACACCCATGGACACCCACCATGCCATGACAATCTGAGAGGAGACACTTTGATATCCGTCTGTTCCAGTGTCCATCCTGTCCTGATGATGTCAGCTGATCTTTTATCTGTGTCTGATGCACATGCGCAGTGCAGCGGCCGTCAATACGCTAGCTGTCTAGCTAGACAATACGTGAGGATATATGATTCCTCTGCCCAATCAGGATGCAACAATGCCATCGTGCTTGCCTATATGCCTGAAAAAATGCCCTCGACACGCCTGGACGATGCCTATGCTCACACGTGTGTCCCGCCCAAAGTGCCCCAATTACAGGAAATCACAGGAAGTTCATTAGCGTTATCGGTAAAGAGGGAGTCTGCAGCGGACCCCAGTGCAGTCACGTAGGCTACGGCACAGGCCCTGGGGTGAAATGCCCTCAGAGGAGAAGAAATACGCTCTACCGGTTTCACATCACATACACTAGTCAGCACGTACATTCACATGTTAATGGCAGTTTACGTGCAGCGCATCTGACAACTAATCACAGTACGTCACAAGCTTCATTTGAATATTCTGGAACTGAATGTGTTTGTTTACAATGAGGCTCAATCTCTGGTGGTGGTGATTGAACAATAAAGCAATAAGTCTGGTTGCAATAAAATGATAACTGTGGTAAACATGGCCTTGAGTGGTCATTGCGCTGAAAAATAGCCTCCATTTCTTTCCGTTTAATTTCACTGCTGCCCAAGAGGAACACACAAGAGATATCTAGTATTTTTTTCTGTCCTAGAGGTAAATGTAGACATTTAAAGGATTAGTTTACTTCAAAATGAAAATTGTGTCATCATTTACTCACCCTCAAGTTGTTTCTAACCTGTATGCATTTCTTTCTTCTGTTGAGTACAAAATAATATATTAAAGGTACAATATGCAGGATTTTTGCAGTAAAATATCCAAAAACAACTAGGGCAATGTTATATATTTTGTTTAGTTGATTACTTACAATATCCCAAATGTTTTCAACTTTTGTAAATCGTGAGAAAATTGCGATTTTCAAGGAAACGGGGCGTGTGAGCAGGGGTGAGGAGTCGCCAGTCAATGATGTCATGTCTGTGTTACCCCCAGTTTCCGCCAGGTTTGACCTCGTCATACACTGCATTTACATTTATAATGTTGGAAAAGATTTATATTCCAAATAACTGCTGTTCTTTTTAACTTTGTTAATCAAATAATCCAGAACACACACACACACACACACACATACATATATATATATATATATATATATAGTTCCCACGGGCAAATTGATGTCACGTGACCTACCCGTAGACGCCATCTTTGAGGGCACAAGCTGCTGTGTTTACCTTTTACGGTCTATGGTGTTTACAAAGTTTTATCAGAGAATGTCGTTTAACAAACACATATTTATTTTTGTTTATAATGTTACGCAAATCATGAAGAGACAACGTGAAATAGATTATAAAGAGACTATTAAAACAAGACAGAGAGAGGTACAATGCGTAAATTTCATTCATAAATGGTGTGGATACGTATGTAGTAAGCTAACGAAGGGAGCACTGATTATGAAGCTTTGCCACAGATACAGTATTTTCATGTGTAACGTTACCTTTATCTGGTACTGGCTAGGAGTCTGTGAGCAATTCCGAGCCTGGAAGTCACTGGAGGCGTACAATCAGATTGTCGAGTGTTGGTTTGGTGACGTTTGTCATCATAGCGAAGTAGCAAGATGCAATGTTCTGACATAAGCTTAGTCTTCTCACATCCATGGAGTCTAATGACGGGTATACTGTAAAATCCCGATTTTACTGAACCTCCGGCACGATTTTTTCATCCATTGACACAGCAGGACGTCTAATGTTTTGCCCTCAGCAATGGCGCCGGGTCAGACGCAAATGCCCGTATGTTGTGACGTCATGCGGGAACTATGTATGTATATATAAAGAGTTCAGATGCAAAAGCCTCTAAGTGCCATTTGAAATTTTCTTCTAGAATGATCATTTTTATCAAGCATGTATATTTAAGTTCAGTGATTTCACTTAAATGGCAATGAAGATTACCTATTAATTGGTATTTAAGTGAAATTACTGAACTTAAATATACAAGCTTGATAAAAATCATCATTAAAGAAGAAAATTTCAAATGGCATTTAGAGGCTTTTGCATCTGAACTCTTCATATATATATATATATATATATATATATATGTATATGTATAGCACAACTGTTTTCAACATTGATAATAATAATAATAATAATTAGTAATTCAGTAAATCAGCATATTAAAATGATTTCTGACACATGTGACACTGAACACTGGAGTAATGATGCTGAAAATTCAGCTTTGCATCACAGCAATAAATTACATAAGATTCAAACAGAAAAGTTATTTTAAATTGTAAGTTTTCCCCCCAACATTACTGTTTTTGCTGTATTTTGGCTCAAATAACTGCAGCCTTGATTAGCAGAAGAGACTTTTTTTTAAAAAAATCTTCCAATTTAAAACTTTTTAATGGTAGTGTATATAGTTTTTAATTGTGAATAATTATATGAAGGTATATGGAAACATTTATTATGCTTGGTGTAAATCCAACAGGAAATATATGTTATACGTTCACAATAGATTTCACTATTAAAAAACAAACCAGTCCTTCTCAAAGATAAATCTTATTATTTTGCAGCAATGCATGAATGAAATGTAAAAGCAACTAACTACACTTCACTGTGTTAGTGCTTGCAACTTCACCCAGTGACACAAAGCAATGCAAACAGATGTCAGGATGTTGCATCCTCGCTGCCGTTATGTTGTAAAAACCAACACTGGTAAAACTGTCTTAGACTTTACCATCTTATCATCTTAAGCAATCCCAACAGATCTTCAGGACACCAGAGGACGTTGCTGCAATGACTCTTTCACACTGTGTTGCCTGATGGGGAATGAAACCTTAAACTCCAATAAACAACATAGAAATAAAGTCAAGCAAACAATCACACATTGCAACTATGACTGTTTATTTTGATGTGCACTAAGATGCTATTACAAGAGATTCGCTCATTTCTCATCCCATGGGAATCTGATATTACTTCCTTTCATTTCCTCCTGAATTACAGCTGTGAATTTGGCATCAAGTTCAGGGCTGAAGTGATTCTTCCAGTCTCCAGCGATACCTTTAAATAAACAGAATGCTTTCCGTCAAAAACATAAATGGGATGAACCAACCGAGCATGTGTGTTAATTATCAAAACTGGACATCTTTTAAATGTGCTTGCACCTTTTCTGAGGAAGTTTGACTTCTTCTTGTCCAAAACGACATCTGGCACCAGAGAGTAGTTTGACATGTTGTTTGTTTTCATATTTTTGAAAGTGCCGTTATTGACCACACGATCCAGAGCGTCTGCGCTGAGCCCCCGACCGAGAAACTTTAAAATCCTCTCCACGACTTCACGGAGGTCCTTTAATTGCAAAAGCAAAGAGCTACGAGTTATTCATTCTCTCTGATACCTGAACGAGTAACACTTTCCCTTCACTTTACCTGAAGCATTTCTTCATAGGTGATGTACAGGATTCTGTCCCCGAGCTCAGGGTTTCGCCAACTTTTCACATGGTCAGTCCACTTCCCGAAAAGAACTGTGCAAGCAATTGCAAATCAATTATTGCAATATTTATGACACACTCCATTCATTCATACTGTCTGATGTATGATTACTGTAAAATAAAGGAGTTAAATAAAACCGGGCAACATCAATACATCAACACACACCAATGTTCAACAACTAGTCAATCATATTATTTTCAACATTGAAATAATAATCAGAAATGTTTCTTGTGCACATGAGCATTTTAGAATGATTATTTCTGAAGGATCATGTGACACTGAAGACTGGAGTAATGATGCTGAAAATTCACTAAATTACATTTTAATTTTGATTAAATAGTAATAATATTTCACAATATTACTGTGTTTTTAATGAAATAAATGCATTGGTGAGAGATTTCTTTATAAGAGACTGCTTAAAAAAAATTTTAAAAAAAGCTCAAACTTTTGAATGTTAGTGTATATTTTAATTAGGGCTGTCAAAACGATTACTCGCGATTAATCGCATCCAAAATAAAAGTTTGTGTTTACATAATATATGTGGGTGCACTGTATATAATTATTTTGTATATATATAAAAACACACATGCATGTATATTTAAGAAAAAAACTTTATTTTATATATAAAATATTTATATTTATAAATAATATAAATTATATATAAATCCATATACAGAATATACAAGAAAATATTTCTTAAATATATACAAGCATGTGTGTGTGTTTATATATCTAAAATAATTATACACAGAGCCCCCACATATATTATGTAAACACAAACTTTTATTTTGGATGCGATTAATCGCGATTAATCGTTTTGACAGCCCTAATTTTAATCCCTCACCTTTTCCTGACAGGAATTTGTCTATGAATTCTTCAAATGTTCCGGGGTCTTCGAGGAAAGTTGCCATTTTATGAAAGTGGAAAGATGAGACTAGAACATCTTTAGGATTCCGAGCAACGTAGATCACCTGAAGAGGAAAGAAAAGATATCATGATTAGACACATGCAACTGATTGACTGACCAGACAGGTTTCTGGATGTGAAATCACCCAAAACATACACTGTGCGAAAATGCAAAGATATTGCCACTGATTTTTTATGATGCCATAATGTACTGTGAAATTATACAGGCAAGGTCATTTTGCGTCACAACACACGCAATTGCACTAAACGATAACAACATCATTCTCTGTGATAATAGATTTGATAATAGTTGCGTTATTCATTTCAAATCACACTTATGGGGATTGTTTAGGTTTATACGCTCAGGATTATAATTTTTAATTTACACTAAATGTGGCAACAATGCACATTATAGCAGAGAAATAATATAAGATATGTAATATATGATTTAAACACTATTTTGGTGAGCATCATCCTTGGTGAATGCTAAATATCACATCCATGCATGCACAGATATTACCTTTTATTTTAATCTCAAAATTCACATGGTCAAAAAAACAAGCAAAAAGACTATCATTATCAGAAAGCAAAATGTAAATAAAGGTATAGTGACTTAGATGTGGCGGTCTTGCTTGGAAGGTTTTCTATACCTTGGCCTTGGAGTTGAAAAAGGAGGAAGGCATCAAATGATAAGGCATGTGAGAGACGATGGCTCTCGGTGAAGGGAATTTATCGAGGACCAGTGGAGCTCGGTTTTCCTCCAGCCATGGAACCCTCTCCCAGTTGGGGATGGTTTGCACTGAGGTCAGGTCTCCTCCATTGAGGAGTGGGGGAAGAATTTCCTGCATCCATGTGGTACCTGAAAATAACAGGCAGGGGTTAATGAGGATGCACTGATCATCTTGCATTTGCTTCATGAAACGTAGAATAATCAACATTTCATCATGCATTAACGCTGAATTTCTCAAAATATCTCTCCATAACATTTGCACAAGAGAATGCAATAGCCTGAGGTTCAATATTTGAATCTTAACGCTTATAATAGAGTTAGTGGAGTGATTTGCAGTCTGAGGAGGATCAGAATGCAGACAGTGTCATCCATTGCATTCAAAGGAAACATTTTATCAGCTCACAAGGAATCCAACTCATGATTGCTCTTTGTGGTTTCTGCATCGTTTTAACTGTTGCACAATTTTAAGATGTTGATTTTAGCAAACTGTGCAAGTGGATTAAGACGTGTTGCTGAATGCATAAGAAATAAGTTGCACTCACCAGATTTTGGATAGGTTACAGCAAAGACATCGTCATCTCTAACTTGAAAATTCTGGAGGTAGTTGAGACTTTCATCTGTGTGAGCAATCGTAGGCAGCATGAGACCATGGTAAAGCCGATACAAATCGCTGCCCGCCATCCTCTGCTGACCGGACTTTGGAAAACAAGGAAGTTTTGTTCACCTTGCTCTCTGTGAATTTAAATTCACTTGAAGGGAGGAGAGAGAGTGAACGAGAGAGTGAGTGATAGAGAGAGAGAGAGAGAGAGAGAGAGAGAGAGAGAGAGAGAGTTTGACGGTGAGAGCATTCATTAACTCAACAGGGAGCCGTATATTTGCTGCTGACATTCACAGGAGAGTTTGGGGGAAAGGTTACTTGGGTCCAAGTACACATACAAAGGAGGATTTTATGTGCACAAAACTGAAAGGAAAAAAGATAGCTGCAAAGTCTTGAGTACGGAAAGAAAGAACAAGCAAACAAACAAACCATGGTGCATGCAGTCAAATCGTTATATAGTTATATATACTTTATGATTACCATGCATAGGTATTTGCATGATAGGCTACTTCAGGGAAATACATAGAATTAAAAAAATATTATAAAACGAGGTTTTACAATAAACAAGTTTGTTTGTTTTTTAAATGAAGGAGAAAGTACAAAATGTTAGAAGAGGGTAAGAAAGAAAATTTTAGAAATAAAGTAGAAAAAATGAAAGAGTTCAAAAGGAAAAAAAAGTAGCCTATGTAACAAAACGTCGAAAGAAAGAGTTTGAAGGACGAAAACTTTAAAAAGCCAGTTTGAAAAAAGTTCAATAAAAACATTGTTTGAAAGAACGATCATAAGAAGATCTGGAAGTAAGCTGAAAAACCTGCCCTGCGAGAAGAACTCATGCGACACTCGAGAGAGTTTGATTGTTTATCAGCAGCATTGAGTCTGCAGTCTGATAAAGAGTCTCTACTGTACTGGTAATGTAATACATGTGAGAGAGTGACCCGTAATCCAAGAGTGAAACCGATTCAAAATTCAATTCTTTCCGTAAATCGCGCTCAGGTGTGTTAATGGAGAATAACAACACTGCTCCTGGATTTTAAATCGACAGAACTGGTTTGTTAGTACATGTTTGTTATGGTTGCAGGTAGACTGGTTTGTTAGATAGTCGATAAGAAGGCTCCGCCCACCTATGGGGGACAACAAGTTCAAGTTACATAAGAAACTTTCCATGAGGACAAAATGAAGAGAATGCACAGGTTTAAATCCTATTGATTATGTGCATCCACTAGTCCTTTTAATCAATAACCAGGCAGATTGAAAAATACAAAAACTTAAAATCTGAAAATAACCAAATGTATTGGATATTTCACTTACTACAATAGAACTGAATGTGTAAATATGGTAAGTAAGTATAGGAGACTAGTATATAAAATCCTGACTGTATCTATATTATGTAAAACCTAAAACCAGCATGCACGTGTCTAAAGTGCACTACTGGTCGAGAAGACAGTTCTATCTATGGCTGTGAACATCATCAATATTTTTCAGCAGAGATGCATCAAAAACTGTGTATTAAAGGAGTAGTTTGCAGTTAAAAAAACTTTTGCTGATAATTTACTCACCCCCATATCATCCAAGATGTCCACATATTTCTTTGTCGAAAAGAAATTGAGGTTTTTAATGAAAACATTCCAGGATTTTCAATATAATGGACTTCAATGGGAACCAATTGGTTGAAGGTCCAAAAGAGAATTTCAGTGCATCTTCAAAGGGCTTTAAACGATTTCAGGCGATGAATAAGGTCTTATCTAGGACCCTTCGAGTGATGACTCGAAAAAGATTTGTTAATTTCGATGAACGAGTTTGAAAAGGAACGAACGCACATCACAGAACAGAGCAAGGCGAGCATTTGTTCTTATAAAACTTAAACTTTTTTTATTATTTTTTAAATGAGCGATCGTTTTGCTAGATAAGACCCTTATTCATCGTCTGGTGTTGTTTAAAGCCCTTTGAATCTGCAATGAAACTCTCATTTGGACTTTGAACCGTTTGGTTCCCATTGAAGTCCATTATATGGAGAAAATCCTGGAATTTTTTCATCAAAAACTTTAATTTCTTTTCGACTGAAGAAAGAAAGACATGGACATCTTGGATGACAAGGAGTGAGTAAATTATCAGCATTTTTTTTTTTAAAGTGAACTACTCCTTTAAGCCACTCCCTGTTCATTATGATTTGGATTTCTTTTCTTACGATTCATCAAAACCCATAGTTAAACCCAATGTATAACATATTTAGTTATTTATCAATGCTGGGTTTGGTATGCTCAGAGAATATTTCATACTTTCTAATCCTAACTAAATTGAATCATACAAAAACTGCAAAGGATTTTTGTCCCATCTGGTCTTTATTTATAAATTAGTTCATGATTAAGAAGGTAAGTTTCACCATGATAGGTTTCTTTCCCAAAATCGTCCAAGCATTCCTTCATACTGAAAGCATGTGTTTATTTAGTTAATTGAGTTATGTAAAAACATGATCACTAATAAAAGTTATACTATCACAGTCTCATTGAGGCAGATACAAAAAGTTCAATGTAGGAATGTGGAGTTGCTCTTTAAATACTTGAAATGCCCCGTGTGTCGTGGCACCGTACAGTACACCAAGAGATTAGTTGCTGTGAACGAGTGTGACGAACAGGAAGAGAGAACAGAGGGAGATGGCACCGGTGAGCAAGGCCTTCACGAGGAGAGCCGTCCAGCTGCCCAGGAGGAAGACATGTACGAACAGCCTGGAGGAAAGACACAAACGTGGAAATGGAGTAAAACCTCACAACAAGATTTACCAAGATTTTTTTAGACACAAGAAGTGTCCCTATTATGCCATTTTTAAAGTTCATCATGTTGTTTTGGAGGTCTTACATTTGCTCAAAATATACATTGAAAATCATCTCTTTTCTCACAGTGTCTGGAACAGTTCAATAAAGGATTCAGACTCTTTAAACCCCTCCTTTAGGAGAGCCTCCTCTGCTCTGATTGGTCATGTTAAAAAAATTAAACACCCACTATCTGAATTTCATTTTTGAAAATTAAATCTATAGTTTGGCTAGATATGTGGAAAAGGCGTGGAAACTTAGGTAAAGGAATTTATATCCTGACCTAAATTGACAGTGTCTTCTTTTGTTTGATTATATTGGGAAAATGATGGTGATGTTTCTTTTATGTTGGTCATCTTCCTATGTGCTTTGTATGGTGGTCATCATGTTTTTGTATTATGTTTGTTTTATGTCATTAGTGTCTTTTAAGCCTATTTGGGCTGGGCATGTAAGTGCAAGACACTTTAATAAATAAAATAATGTAATAATCTAATCAACTATGAAGTCTTCCTCAGTATTTGATACACAGTGACTCAAAGAGTAACAATGGTGCCATATATCAATTTGAGCCCAAGTCTTCACTTTTTTAAGTGCATGTAAAGTGGATTTACTTTCTTAGCACAGAAAGCAACGTCTTATCAACATTTTGACAACATGAACCAAACTCTTCCAGTCTCAGACACAACTACAGTGTTTGAGGACGGGTCAAAGTAGACGTTGTTTGCAAGCAGCCAATGAAGGCCATAGGCTCAGTTCTGTCTTTTGGAAGAAAATAATTTTATTTATCAGGCACTTTGATCTTTGATATTTTTCAGACCTTTTACATTCACAAACAGCTATATCACACACTACAAGTTACATGCGGAAAATGTATTTTTCCAAAAATGTAATATCTGAAAATATCGCTACTACACTAAAACTGTATGCCAAAATGCACATCATGTAGACATTTTTAATGTCTTAAACAAAACTGAAAATGTGAACTAACTGCATGATGCTCACATACAAAATGAGAAAGTCATATTAATTACAATAATACAGCATACTAGTAGGCAGTGTACATGCCATACTGTGCAGTATTCAGTTGGTAGTAAGGTAGTATTTAATTCCATAACTAAAGCGAATTAAATAAAAAAATATGGCAACAGTGCCATCTGGAGGAAGAACAAAAAAGTGCATCAGTCTTAAGCAATTAATAAAAATAAGCACATTTTAAGATAAATTAAAATCAAATACAAACACAAAATTAAAACCTATTATTACATAAAGTCAAATTGAGATTGTATCTTTGTAGATTAATGTAGGTTTTAAATAGGAATTTGCGAGACTAGCTGATTATTTCTTTTGGCACATTTAATGTTTTGCTCTATATATTTACTATTACTTTAATGTTACATTTTAAAATTAATATTATATTGAAATGATTATATCTGGAGCGGAAAACAAAATCATTTCATTTTACCTCAGATTTTGCACGTGTTCGTTTGCGCAAATCCCTAGTCTTAAAAATAGATTGACTTATAGAGAAATGCTGTCCAACAGTGAATATTAAATAAGCACTAACATTATCCACTTAAAATATTTATCTAAACCCTGTTTACTAGAAACTTGCCACATTAAAAATACTCAATACAAACTAAGTAGTACTGATGAAATGATGATTTATGACAGCTCTGTTATAATACCTCAGTTTAAAAACTGAATGCATAACTGTGATACTCACTCCATTAGAAATCCCTTATAAACACACAATCCCAGCAGGACGGTGACAGGGAGACGGAAGCTTTTGGGAAGGTCGTATCGAGTGAACATCCATACTACCGCCGCCATGGCAATATAATGTACCTGATGTGATTAAAACGAATAAGATAAAGTAACATGAGTAACACTGACAAGAAATTGTCTCAGTAATTAAATCACATTTAATGTTACAATATTAAAGAACAATAAAAAGAAGTGTGATGCAAGCACATATCTTACCAGACTGATGTTTGAATCAAAGCTCATCTGGATGTATTTCCAGTCAAACTCTATGCCACGAGCTCCCACCCATAACGGTATGCATCTGTTCAGAACAGCCAGACCAAACAGTTGATTACAGTAGTGGTCATTTCTATAACTTGGGACTACAAGCTCATGTATTAGAGTAGGTGAAAAATCAGTCAAGATCTCGGTCAGGATGATCTGAATACCTAGACATGATGAGCTCCGCTGTGGCCCAGCCCATAGCGGCCACCATGATCTTATATTCACCCTTCCCAGCATTCTTTGACATAACCAGATGAAGACCTAGAAGATCGGCCATGTCCACTGTGGCCTTCATGAACTCCTGGGGTTAACAGGACAAAATGAATGGAGTTAAACATGTCTGATGACTATATGATGAACATGGATTATTTGTACTATCACGAGGGCTAAAACAACAACAAAACAAACTATCTCTATAATTTGGGATATTTCGATTCAAAGCCCTCTGTTTATACTAATAATTGTCGGTAGAAAAATGCATAATGAAAATCTTCAAAATGAATGAAGAGTGGGAAATTCAGTTCAGAAACAGCTTACCCCAACAAAATCATACACACCAGCTCCTCCCTCCCAGGTGGGGAAAAATGTGGCAAGAAACATCATCTGAAAGCGAGATCACAGATTTATAGATGACATTCTCATTTGTGAAACTCTATGTGAGGACCAATAGACTCAATCACCTTGCAAAGCTGCACAAAGAGGTATGTAGCACCTGCTTGGACACATCTCCAAAACGCATTATATTCCGATCTGCCAAAAAATGATGATTGAAAAGTAAGAAGAATCACAATGTTTCAAGGAACTCTCATATTGAACACATTAGTTTGGCATATGGCACATGACATAAGAAGATTACACTGTACACTTACTTCAGCATATAAAACAAATATCGTATATCATAATACATATTGTAGCACCAATATTAAGGCGATCATGTTTATACAATTCCATCAACAAATATACATTTTACTCCATATAGGAAAAGAAAACCTGTTTGAATACTTACAATCCACTACATTTGTAAGTAATGAAATATGGAAAATAGGCCAAGGAAAAACAGTTTCCGAAATGAAAGAGCGTCATGGCAGAGATTTTCCTCCTCAGATCCTGTTAATGTAGAAAAATCACCAGATTTATTCCAAATCAGGACTAAATAAACGTTTATTAAATGTTTTATTGAGGCGCATATTCCTGGTATGGCAAGTTTTTAATTGTATCTACACAAATTACAGGATGTATATAAAGTTATAGATATATTACATCGATTATTATGTTGATGTTAAATAGTGAATTAAAACGTCAACATGTTAAAGCTCCACATCTACTACAACACCGTCAGACAGCGTGCTCATATCTTGAGAAAATACTCGATATATAATTACAGTAAAGCTTTTTATACACGCATTTGTTTCTATTACCAATTTAATAATTCTGCAATTAATCAGTTAAAAGATTATTATATTTTCTTACCAACAAAACCGCAATTTTAGAATGACAGGCGCAGGTCAAATAATCCCCCTGTGCATCGCTGTTAAATGTCCGAGCGGATGCGATCTATGTCTTACTGTAGTTCCGCTACTGACTCAAAATAGCAACTAGCGTTGTAGCGTGACACAGAACTATTAAAATGGCTAGGTTTCATTCAATATCCTTCTGGGACCCAGGAATAGACATTTGTCCACTGTAGTGGGCATTAAGTTTGAGTGAATTTCTCTGACACACACCATATCACAATTTAATGTGGATATCCTTTAACACACAGGGCTTTCGAGAGTCACAATGATTGGAGGTTTCACCAAAACGACTCGTAAAGCTTGATAAAGCAGTGTTTCAAAATCGCCCATCACTTCAAAAACGCGAACAGTGTTCATTCAGACAGAGACATACATTTATGCGCGTTCTTCAGATCATGAAACAATCTCGTTCACAAGAAGAGAAAAGGGGCGGGATTTTTGACTGAACACCTCAACGATGAAATGAAACACCTCGCCTCCATGAACGTCATTAAGTCCTGTATACAATATACACATGATATATATACACACACAGTCTGTCACAGTACACTATATCTCATTAATTTTCATTACAAATCTCCCCAATAACGTTTAATTCACTTGATATTTAAATGTATGATAAAAGCTCTGTAGTTTTTATTGTGGAAGGCAAAGCATACAATGCAATAAAATACAATGATTGAGAGATAAACAAATAAATGTTAATCAAAAGCATGCCGTATCATATTTGAATTAATTTTTTATACATATATATTTGGATAATCAAGTACCGCTAATTTGCTTCAGTCCAGTAAGTGTTCTTGACACATTACTAGCAATGTAAAGGTTATTATTACATTTAATTAAGAGTAAGATTTCACAGCAAAATAACACGCATCACATCCTGAAAGGTGACGTTTTTAGAATTACACAAAAAAAGACTTTTACTTACTAAAAAGTATAAACTATCAATTAGAGGTAGAAGATTGTGTGTAACAGGTTTTCAACATGTTGACAAATTAGAGGCCTTAGAAATGCATGCATTAATTATGATACAGTAAACTATTACCATGATGGCAAATAGGTATACCTTATAAGAGACAAAATGACTGAAACACATTTGTTTTTCCAAACAGTTTAATTAGTTTCTTTTTAAACTGCATTACAGTAGCCTCATGTAACATCAGTTATTCTCTTTACATCAACACAACGTGATTACACCCAAAATGGCAACAACTACAGCAATGCCTGTGGAGCGACACTGACACAAATACTGTCAAAAGAAACTAACACGCACACACAGACGTCTACAGAGACGAACGCGTCTCGTAGGTGGGAACAGGAATGCTTAGGCGTGTCAACTATGGCTTCAGCTATGAATCGAGTGTGTTGAAAAGAAGGAATGGTAGGGGCCTTTCTGCTGACGCAAAACTTGGGGAGTTACTCTTTGGAGTGCATGTACACTAACAGGTCAGCAACACGGTGGCTGTAGCCATATTCATTGTCATACCTGTGAGAAAGAAAGACAAAACAATATTAGAGCACTAAGTTTCCTGATGACTGAAATATAACATAGCTAACTTTATAGAAATAGCTTTGAATAGCAATCTTAAAAATCTCATTATGTTTCTCCCATTTGACAATAAATTTACCTCACTATTTTTATACTGTATTTTCTCTGAAAAAACTTCAAATAATGATAATAACAATCATAATTTAGACCTATTAGTCATTGTATCGAAACACATTCAAAATGTTTAATGCAAAAAAAAAATAAGATACAGTAAAATAGTCAAAGCATGTTTTTCACAGAATTAATAAAATAAATGAATATTTTTACTTTACCCTATCTATAAAAAAACACTGTAAAAGTATTATTCAATACATAGCTTAAGTCTAATCCAAGCTAAAGCTATTTTAAGCAATATTGTTTTTGAGCTTACCAGGAGATAAGTTTGACAAAGTTGTCATTGAGGGAGATGCCGGCACCGGCATCAAAGATTGAAGAGTGAGTGTCACCAATGAAGTCAGCAGAAACAACCTAAAAGAAAAAAAAAATGAATGAACAAAACACCCATTTCTGTCCATTATATGTGAAAATATGCATGCGAGTTGTGATATTCTCAACAACACTTACTGAATCCTCTGTGTATCCCAGAATTCCCTTCATTGGTCCATGAGCGGCCTTCTTGACAGACTCCTTGATTGCAGCG
Organism: Cyprinella venusta; assembly: GCA_038021265.1. Taxonomy (NCBI): domain Eukaryota; kingdom Metazoa; phylum Chordata; class Actinopteri; order Cypriniformes; family Leuciscidae; genus Cyprinella; species Cyprinella venusta. The sequence goes on from CM075874.1 coordinate 30,070,026, forward strand.
TAGCTGGCGGGCCTTGTGAGGCGGCAGGTGAGGTCAACAACGGACACATCGGCGACTGGCACACGGAACGCCATACCGGTCAGTTTGCTACAAAATAAAGAGAGAAGGTAAACTTCTCCGATCGATATAAAACTCTCAATCAATCAATTGATGTTTCTTGTGCTACTGACCCGTTAAGCTCAGGAATGACTTTGCCCACAGCCTTGGCAGCGCCAGTAGAAGCAGGGATGATGTTCTGGTGGGCACCACGTCCATCGCGCCAGGCCTTGGCGGAGGGCCCATCCACAGTCTTCTGTGTGGCGGTGTAGGCATGGACTGTGGTCTGCGAAGAGGTAAAGAAAAGAAAAAGTGAGAAAGACGCATACACTACTGTTCAAAAGTTTGGGGTCAGTAAGATTTTTTTTTTTTTTGAAAGAAGTCTCTTTTGCTCATCAAGGCTGCATTTATTTGATCAAAAACAAAGTAAAAACAGTAATATTGTAAAATATTATTATAATTTGAAATAAATGTTTTCTATTCTAATATATTTTGAAACGAAAATTATTCCTGTGACGTCAAAGCTGAATTTTCAGCATCAGTCTTCAGTGTCCTTCAGAAATCATTCTAATATGCTGATTTGCTGCTCAAGAAGCCTTTTCTATTATTATCAATGTTGAAAACAGTTGTGCTGAAAAATCAAAAATTTTTGTAACATTATAAGTGTCTTTACTGTCACTTTTGATCAATTTAATGCAAAAAATAAAAATAAAAAGACTGATCCCAAACTTCTGAATGGTAGTAATGAGTAAATACACCAACGCTAAACAATTAAGCAAAATAACATCCTGATATGTCCTAGTGTAATTATTAAACCACAAACGGCTATGTTTTAAGTACATTTAAAGTGATTGGGCAGAATAGGTGGATAGTTTTAAGTCAAAATGTAAATTTTACACATTATGTTGCCCATACGCACTTATGTCATGGTTTTTAGCCTTTATTTCTAAGCAGCAGCAATGTCGTAATAGATGCAAAATGAATTTGACATTTAACATTTTTTATACATATATATATTTGGGCTGTCAAAGGATTAATCGCATCCAAAATAAAAGTTTGTGTATACATAGTATATGTGGGTACACTGTGTAGAATTATTTTGTATATATATATATATATATATATATATATATATATATATGTAAATACACACACATGCATGTATATTTAAGAAAAAAATATGATTTATATATAAAGTATTTATATATAATATAAATTGTATTTATATATAAATCTATATACTGTATATACATGAAAATATTTCTTAAATATATACAAGCATGTGTGTGTATTTATATATATAAAATAATTATACACAGTGCACCCACATATATTATGTAAACAAAAACTTTTGGATTTGATTGATCGCGATTAATCGTTTGACAACCCTAATATATATATTTTAAAATCCCAAACAACTCAAAAGGGACATTCTTGTTTTTTATGGAATATTGCAGTATTTATTATAAATGTTTTATCCATGCACATTTTTATTTTATTTCATTCATAATCTTTAATCATAATAGATTTCCCTCCCTCTTGCAGCGACATCTCATCTCTTATGATGTTTACCGGCGTGAGAGCGGGACAACCTGTCACTCACATGAGATCAACCAATAGAAAACCACAACCATCCAATGATCAAAGTCAAATTCAAAATGCCGTTTCACTCGATTATAGAGGTCACAAAAGGGAAGGAAAGACTATCACATCATCAGTTTCATGTCAACTCAAAGAAGGACCAGGCATCAACTTACCATGAGGGCTTCCTCAATACCAAAGTTGTCATTAATAACTTTAGCCAGGGGAGCCAAGCAGTTAGTGGTGCAGGATGCATTGCTGTGATGTTTTCAACAAGAAAAACACACTTGTTACTTTTGTTATTGCTAATGTTGCACCAAAACAGAAATGAGGTCATGACCTTAAACTTAAAATAACTCATTTACATGCATAGTACTTGGTTTGCTCACCTGACAATGGTCATACTGGAGGGGTCATACTTGTCTTGGTTGACTCCCATCACAAACATGGGAGCATCGGGTGATGGGGCGGACACAACCACGCGTTTGGCGCCGCCCTGGAGGTGAAGCTATGGGGAATGAATTTCAGAAAATATTAGTATTATAATAACTTTAGATGCTAAATATTATCACTCCCGATTTTGCAGAAAGGCAGACTTACTGAGGCCTTCTCAATGCTGAGGAAGACTCCGGTAGACTCAACTACATACAGGGCACCAGCATCACCCCATGGGATCTCAGCAGGCTTCATGCTAAGTGCAAATAAGACAGAGAATTAGCACAACACTACAGGATATGCATCAAATGGCATATTGTCATGCTCCTTGTATTATATCTGCATTATGGATAAAAAAATACTGTATGCATAAAATAAGCATGAGTTACGAGTTGCCAGAAACAGTACTGTATCCCACAATGCACTACTTCCTGTGTGATGAATACTATATCAACTGCAAATTTTGTTTAAAATTGGATTAAAAATGCAAAATAACCTTGAGATTATAACTAAAGGCTATACAGAGAATTAAACATGCAATGTTTGAAACTTTTATTGGTACATAACTCCATACTGTTAATACTATTTTTGTTATTAGTCTCCAGTATGCAGTATATATTGTAAGCAGTATGATGTACATTGCCTAAGTTTCCTAATATGACAATATTTACTCTGAACTACAACATAATTGCTGTCTATGTCTATGTGTCAAAGTTGTATATCCTTACATTCCTGAGGGGCAACTATGATATATAAGACTAATAAAAACTTACCACTGGTACACAGAGATGGCCTGACCATCAACGATCAGTTTTCCATCCTCATGGTGCACTTCTCCTTTGTAACGGCCGTGAGTGGAGTCATACTTGAACATGTAGACCTGTAGGGCAAGATTTATTCATTTTAATGACTTTTGACTTTTTGAATTTTGATTATGATTCATTTTATAGAGTGAGGACACACAAAGATCAATTTATTTGTATATTCACTTAAGAAAATTAGATATATTTACATATTTTTGCTAATACACGTGTGATCACAGCTGTATTTTCAGCACCATTAACAGTCTTCAGTGTCACATGATCCTACAGAAATCATTCTTAAGTGATGATTTGCTGCTTAAGAAACATTTCTTATTAATATTTTCATGTTGAAAACAGTTGCTGCTTAATATTTATGGAAACCATTATTCTTTTCAGGATTCTTTGATGAACAGAAAGTTGAAAATAACAGAATTTATTTGAAATAGAAATCTTTTGCAACCTTAAAAATGCCTCTACTGTCACTTTTGATCAATTTAATGCATCCTTGTTGAATAAAAGTATTAAATTCTTTAAAGATAATCTTACTGACCCCAAACATTTGAACGGTGTACATTGCAATATGAAGTATTTCCAAGTTTAACCTGGGAAAATGCATTTTGGGGAATTAATTGGGTTGTCTACTGGGAACATGAAAATGGCTAGAAAAATAAGAGGGGTCTGTGACATTTTCCGAAAATCATTTCCGAGGTTTGATCAATATATTAGAATTTTTATATTTTTATACATTAAATAATGTTTCTTTAACGTAATGTTGTGCACCTACGAAATGTGCACAATAAGACCAATTTCATGGTAGCTTTAAGACTAGATGCTGAAAAATCGCATTAAAATCCCAGCAAAAGCTGCATGTTTGAAAGCATCTAAAATCTCACTCTAAAAAACACTGCAGGTCTATATGTTTGTTTATTGGCTGATGCTTTACACAATGCCGATCATTTGTGCTTAAACGAATCTCACCATGTACTGCAGGTCAATGAAGGGGTCGTTGATGGCGGTGACCTTAATTCCCTTCTGCAGGCAGGCCCTGAGGACCAGGCGGCCAATGCGGCCAAATCTACACAAACAGAGAGCAGAGTTATTCGAGATGTTTCATAATCACACAATCAGTCTTGTATCTGATATTTTCACAGATACTTCAGTCTGTTCGCAGGAAATATGATGGTACATTAAACTGAATGACAGTGCAATCTACATGGCTTTATTTAAATATGAAAGGTAAGAGGAATAATTCATGTTTGTCAGTTAAAATCTGACCGGGAAGACACACTGCCTGCATGACTATACATGACAATACGTGTGTGTGTGTGCTGTGTGCTTCAGTGGATGGAGGCTTTAAGCTCATCCTGGGTAATCCTGTCCTTGTAATCATTCTGAATCAGGGCATTTGTGCTCTCTCTCTCTCTCTCTCTCTCTCTGTATTTTTACAATCTCTATTTATGGAATTATTAGCTCTGTTGCAAAACCTAGTGAGCTTCCTTGCTGTCTCTGGCCTTACGACAGAATCACAAGTGAAGTGCCAATGAGGTTCGTAAAAGTTGTGAAAGTAGGTTTTTCATATTGAATAATTCCCAAAAGTATGACTTTTATGAATAATTTATTGTATTAAGAAAATTCCAAGTGTATTTATTATAATGCAATCAAAATCTTGCATTTAGAGCTCAATATTCAATTTGTCATGTTGAATGTCATACGTTAAAGCCTTAAAATGTCATGACAGATCAGATCAGTGAACTTACCCATTGATTCCAACGCAAAGCTCAGCCATTATTGCAAAAGTATGGATTGTGGTCTTGAACCTGAAATACGAGAAGACAAAAACAAAGGAGGCTTTTAGAACAATAGCATCAACTTTGCACTTATCTGTTTTGGTACTGAACTGTCATTCGTTTTGAATAGTCACATCTTGTGATTTGTGTCCATCCACTAAAAGAGAAAATAATCATGATTTAACTATTTCATGATTTATAGCATTACTCTGATATTGATTTACTTGGATTTTTTTATTTTATTTCCATAATATAAGATTTGAATCAAATATTGTAAGACAAAATTAGTGCTCTAAAAGCAGTAGAGGTAGAAAAGGTACAAAGATGTCCTTTTTAGGGTCCTGTCCCAGTGACAAACTGTATCTTCATTTTAGTAGTGTACCGCCCACCCTTACTAGCAGCTTAGTGGTCAGTCTAAACACACTTGTGGGATTCGTGAACTTTCTCTGAGCCAGTGTGGTGTTCTGGGGTGGGTGTAGGCTTGAACTATTCTCTAGTTTGTATTGTTTTCAGGTCCATTAGCATTCTGTCTGGGAAATTTCCAAACCTCGTGCTCACTGGACCTGCATACTTTATTAGCCTGCTGGAGCAGAAGGTCCATTGTGTTTTGACACGTCTTTTATTCTCCCGTTTCCATGCAGACTAAGGGGTGGCAAGTCATGCACTCAACAATTTGACCTTAAACTTCCTCATATGCACACAGGAAGTTCAGAAATCTGCTGAAATATTGGCAATGCGGTGGAAGGGGGAATATACATGCGTTGCCAAACAATCTTCACTGTGGGTTTCAAAATGCAGCAAGTTGTCACATGCCTGACATCCTTTGCAGTTTTCTCTTTTAAGAGTGAAAAGCATGCCACGGTGTGCGTGGGAGGGTCTTATGTAATCGGAGCCTGACAATTGGACCAGAGACAAATATTTTTACATCATGCCATATATGGATCATGCCTGTTAAGTAAAAAGGGTTAGGAGGAGTTAAATGCAACCGAGAATGGATATTTACACATGATTTGACTCAATCATTTAAAATACAAAGAAAAAGAAAAGAAAAAGTTAACTAATTTAAATGCAGATAAAAATATAAGCGACTTTCAGTTGATTTAGTTTAGACAAACTGGAAATCTAAATCTGTAACGTCTTTACTTTAGAAATGTTTAAAATAAGTTGATTTCTGCTGTCACTGTTTTTACAGCTAGACGTAAAGTAACATCCCAATGACTTACTTTATTGCTGTATTTTAAACACTACATGCCTGTTTAAAACATAACTCCAGTTGGCATTACACTTTGTTTGACATTTTAAGATTTATGTCTCTATGCGAGTACTCACAACAAAATATAGCTCTCTAAAAGCCCTGATCTGTTGGGTTTTAGTGAGCTATGGTTTGTTTTGAGTCCATATGTTTATACTTCAATCGAGACAAGTAGTGCAAAACCATGCACACTGTCATCAATGAGACAAATGAACAGGTTTTCCATAGACACTATTGATTTGACCTCATCTACCCCTCTGATTTCTGTCTCTGTGCACCATTGAAATGGCCACAAATGACCCTCACGGTCTGCTTGACAAGACAGTCTGGGATCACATGAACTCATTTAAGGTTTGCAATGGATATAAAATCAATCCATCCTAAAATGGACGGAAAAAAAGTTGAAAAAGTGTCTTTTTTGCATAGTATGAATGTGAAAGAATAATACACTGTTCCATGCATGTAAAGTTTCATTGCTAAATCCAGAGGGACAAATGAGATGTCCATGAGATTAAGAGCTTGAGATACTACAGCAGCAGCTTTTGTAGAGGAGAACTGCATGGGAAAGTCAATCACTAGCCAGCACGGAGCAATTCATTTCCCAACGGCAATGGCATTTTCCATGAAAACTGAAAAGAAATCCCCCTCAGGCTCAGAATACAGCAACCAATCAAAGCGACACCTTGACCGATCAACCTAAAGTGAACATCTGGCCAAGTGCCAGACAGATGGATCAAACTCAGTTCAGTGTAAAACACCATTTGTATTAGGAATCACTTGCTTTTTGATGTTTCCTTGTTTGTGTAATGCTGGTTGTACAAGATGAGCACTGACCCTAAACTGAAATGAGAGTTAATGCACCACAACCAATGCCCCACATCGCCAGACTGGATGAAATCAGGTCATTTGTCTCAAACAACTCAAGGGCACAGTGAGATGAGATGAGACAAGGGCTGATGTCTATCTAGAAATAGGATGACTTATTCTGATGCCAATGTCCTTTTAAATGTCATTATTCAAATTATTTAATTTTCAGTGTATTATAGTCATATCTAGATTAGGTCTCCTCTCCATATACAGCAATAAAAATAGGCAAAGTACTAGCTACAATATAATGGCAATGTTACACATTCAGGAAATGTGATGATGAAAGAAGGAAGTTCAGTCAGTCTATCATAGCATGCACGAAGACAAAGCGTCCTTGCATCTGGCTGTGTGAAACTGAAGACATCCCTGTAATCTCCTAATCTGCCAATGTGTGTGTGTGAACCATGTACTGCACCTGACCACGTTGAGTAATCCTAATCCAAGTCCCCTATTCAATGCGGTTAAGGACTCCCAGGATGCACTGCACTAAAAATGACTAAGGCCGACTAGCAGATTCAGCCTCAAGATAAACTGGTGCATTTAGTATGCAAGTGCAAGTATTTTTTTGCTAATACTATTTGACAGAGTGTCCTTTGCTTAGATTTAGACGCATCCATGGAGGTCAAGCTCAGAAATCATCAATAAATGAATCAAAGTCAAATGATCTGATGAATTTCCAGAGACTGATCACATGACGTTGTCGTTGACAAGGTCATTCAGTGCAGGAAAACAATGCCCATGTCAGCATCTTTGGTTTCCCTTCCTCCTCTCGGACTTCTTTTCTTTGGATTTTTTATTTTAGTGATGGATTTTGGTGATTGGTTGTGTGATTCATAACAAATTGTGTCACTATGCATGATGAGTATAACCCTCTTTTGTCTTCTTAGAAAACTTGACTGACAAACGAACAGTGGAACAGAGCCAATGAGAGCTGGTTTCCTGCCAAAAGCCTGCGCTCTCCAATTAGACCTGGATCAAATGACACACCCACCTCTGAACTGACCCTAAACTCAATTCCCCCACTGTTCTGTTCAGAGTCTCTCAGTCTTACCAACGCTGTCACGTGCATATCATGTGTAACATGATGCTAAACATTAAATGCGAATTTTCTCATTATTAATTCTGTCTCCATAATGTGATGGGATAAATACACTATGCACACACCAGAGATCACACATCACCAGACCGCAACAGTCAAGTAAATATCCCATTTATTTTGACCTTCTATAAGCTTGAGATGTAAGTTGTCATCTCTTTATCTCTTTTATAAATGAATGTTATTGATCTAATGTGTTGGCGTTAATGTTTCTTATTTACTTCGAATGGGCAACGCCATGCATTGCTGAACTGAATTGTGGGTTCAGTTGATTCGCATCACTGCCATTGCTTGCGGCAGAATCGCCAACGCAGGCGTCAGCCAATTAGAAGGCCTATGCAAATAACTTAGTGCAGACGCTAGCCAATTGCATTCATTCGGTAAAGTAATGTGATTGGCTGTTGTCACCATCGATCATTTGGCAAAACAAACTCTCTGGTAATGTATGTCGGACTTTAAACTCCAATCATTTAGTCCGTTTAAACCTCACCTTTTTTTGCAATCGACTGCAAATCTGCATTTTTTCCTCTTTCGATAATTTTTTTCCACTGTCACAATATGGAGGACAAGATCTATCCCTACTCCTATAACATTACGACTTTAAGCACAGGCATTCGCTTTTGTAGAAGCTGCAAATCAGACAACTTTATTTGTTTAAAAATGTTTTTAATTGCTGAATTCATGGTGTAGAACTTAAGTCTTACCTGGCATAAAAGGCCTACAATAAACGACGTTTGACTGAATAATTGTTTATAGTCATTACTGTGTTATATTACAATATTAAATGTATTGTTTGTTTATAAGTGACTTTTATTGTGTTGTATTAGTCTCTCTCTGTATTCATTTAGCTCTATTTGACAGGATTGCTCAATCTCCAAATGCAGTAGGAAGCATGTCTCTCTACCCACATTGCCACGCCTTCTCTCTTAGAAACAAGAGGACAGCATTTACTCTGACCTCTGAGCATGTGGGCATTACCTCTGACCAAAAACACCAGAGTGACAGAACAAGGACACGGAGACGAGTGTAACCAGAACAGTTTTCCTAGGACACACATACTGTCATTTAAGTGGAAACTTCTAATGCCGTCTGGCACATAATGAAACAGGAACTTTGAAATGTCACTTCAGAAAAAAAATAGCAAAATAAAAGGCCTTTGGACCCTCGTTTTTATTATTAAAATGACCAATATTAAGATATTGAGTACAGCAGTATTGTATCCTGGTGGTGTGCCTGTAAGGCATCCTGAGGAAGTGCTGTGTCATTCCAGCCAGACAATAGCAGACAAGGAAAACACGTTTTCAGAGAACGGATAAGTACTTTAACTAGTCTAATACATACATGTCTAACATTAGGGCTATTTGTGTGCCAATAGTCACATTTGGCTTCAGTAGCAATTGGTATGATGTAAGAAAATTAAATTACCCAACACTGCAACCTACTGTTCCCCTTCTTTTCTGTTTTTTTAGGACATGTTTGAGAAGGGAATGGTATTTATACTGTAAACTCCAAGGGTGTTAATTATAGCCTGTAAAACCCTAGAGGAAAAAACAACTAGTGCACAGTCTACATGACTGTACTGTAGTGCCATCCTGTAATATTAAACATGCAGTATGCCATGTTCTAAAACTATTTTAGACTATCATATGTAGACATTGTATGACAATGCACAAATTAAGATTTTATTGTTAAGTCATTGCTCATTGTACATTAGTCTGAGCTGTGCGACATCTGGACAATTTTGATGAGGCAGGCAGACACAAGTGTCAAACCAACGAACATCAATGTCACTTCTGATGTCATGATGAGTAAATCAGCGCAATGGGCCATCAAATGCCCAATAAAATATCTATAGGCTTCTTTTTCACATCATATTATGAACACCCAAATGTGTCTGGTATAAGGTAATATCAACTATAAGTGACACTTAAATTGCCATCTGAAGGCCCTTCTTGTTGCCAATGGCAACTGCAGAGTCAGACTGCAGAAGGTCAATATGGGGGATAGAGAGACTCCGCCTGCATGTCACTTCCTCGCATACACATAATATATTTCATAGTCTTCAAATTGCACAAGCATTATGAGTAATATAAATTATGATAAATGATCACAACATAATAGTGAATAAAATGCATAACTTATTGAAACGCATCTTAACCTAGTCAGATGGGTCTATTGGTTGGTACAGCTGGGAAATCATCTTAAACCAGCTAAAACTACCAAACCACCATAGGCTGGTTTAATATGTTTTACTAATCAGAGTTTGTGCATGAAATGACTATAAAAGCCAAGTGAAGTTCTGTATTTGCTCATGATAGGTTTTCAGATCTGAGTCATGTTCGCCACTGCAGCATCGAAACACGACTCCAGTCACGTACATGAGGGAGACAATCTGCCATGATTCTCACTGTGTTAACTGTGTCCTGTCCAAATTTACATTAAAATACAGGTGTATAAGCACTGGCATATTTATATTCTCGTATAATGCATTCACAAAGCCACTATTATTCAACGACATGTTGATAATCGCGAGGCGTTATATCATATTTGACCTTGACGGCTCATGTAACCTCCATGATGCGAGTGATGTCCTTTGGGTCGGACATCATTTCTGTTTATCTGCGTTTAAATGCATTAGAGCGCAAACAATTATGTTTAAAAGGGGGGAGTGCGTTTATATCTTCATTAACGTCACTTATTTTTCAATATAAGTATGTCGAATAAATATAACTAAGTCGCGACTCAAATGAGATATACAAAAAAGATCTACACACTCGCGTTTCGTGAAGAAAAAACACATCAAATTCTTTTTCCTCCCCCTATTTCGCAGCATCTTTAGCAGATGGTACATTCTGGAACGATATGACGCAATGAGACCATCGCGAGCGCAGGGCACTGACGCTGCTTCATTCATCAACATTTATTTGCTACAAAAGATCCTGAAATTTCATATGAATTACATGTATTTCTTTATATTTTGTAATAAAACTCTGGAATATGAGCATAATGTCGGATAAAATGGATGAATGAACCACGCCTCCGGCCACACTATATTCGTGCATCACGCAGAAACTGAAACGATTATATAACCGGTTTCGTAAAAGCCCAAACGCAGTTAACAACATCCTGAAAAGCTAAACGTCATCTTTAAAAAGTTCAACAAGTGTAAGACATTTCACAATTAAATAATTCTACCCAATAATGATGTAGACCAATGAGGAAGAACTCACCTCCTTCAGTGATGCTGCTGCGGCTTCTGCTCAGTTTCCGCTTAATGCCGCACCATTTTATACCAGACACGTGCCACCGGGGCTGGTCGCTATGGCAACCTGACATGTCGTCATGTCGTGTTCGTATAATAATTTAAAAGAAGCGTATATAAGAGCTATCTATCACGAAGACTGGGTAAGACGATACTATACAAGGACATAGAGCGGATACTTATAGCATGCCTGAAACATGCGCACTTCGGAGATGTATAGATCTGATAGACTTCCAAAATGCGAAATAAAACGGTAAAAAAATGCATGCTCCATGCAGAATTGTATTGACAATTACACGATTTAATTGACGTTTTCCCCTCTGAAAGCTGAATTCTGACATTTCAATAAAAGAAAAGACAGCGCTTCATTATAAAGATGCAGTTTAAAGGGTCATAGGACATTAAGTGCAATAATAATAACTACTTGTCTAATAACTTGTTGATTAATGCTTTCAAAGCATTGCTAAATGTACGTTCAAGTTTGGTTAAATGATAGATAGATAGATAGATAGATAGATAGATAGATAGATAGATAGATAGATAGATAGATAGATAGATAGATAGATAGATAGATAGATAGATAGATAGATAGATAGATAGATAGATAGATAGATAAACTATCCAAAAATATTAAAAACGTGCTCAAATGGCATGCATTTAATTTGTTCAACATAAACCTCATTGCCTCCTATTTGATATTATGGTGAATCTCCTAGTCTCAATGTAAAGTCAGAGATGAGCTTGCATGAATGTAACGTCTGGATGAGGAAAGAGTGGAATTCCGCACGCACGCCACGCAGCAGCACGTGACCTTGACAGTGGCGAGGCGAGGCGGATGCAGATACGTGAGAGTCGGCGCGTGGGTGCTGCAGACAGAGTGACGTTGGGTGGGGTGTCCATAAAACTGGAAAATATCAAATTAAGCATACAAACGTATCAAAAATTGATGACCCATATTTGCATATTTACGCGTTCTTTGGTCTTTTTATGTTTGAAAAAGAACACAATTTGCTTTATTTTTCAAATTAGAACGAATGTCACGGCGACCTCGCGTGGTGAACATGTGAACTTGTTACAAAAGACTCCAAAAAACATTAGGACAAGTTTACCACTGACACATACATTTTTGGGGAATTGAGGATACTAATAGTTTCAATAAGACATCTGCTTTTCATGATGGGCTATTCCTTTTCATGATGGGCTGTACATTTTTAATAAGAGACAGATCTGGACTGCAGGCAAGCAGCTCATCCACTGTACAGTGTAGAAACCACTGTTTTACCATGGTTCCAGGCCTGGCATTGCTTTGCTTCTAATAAAAGATGTCATCTTGATGGCAGTCTCTGTACCAATGTATGTATCTACATCATGCAAGTCATCCATGCCATTTAGACTGATGCACCCTATGACAGATGTTTGCTTTTGTGGTTGCTGATGAAAATCTGGATTGTCTCTTCTGTCTTTGGGACTGAGAACTTGATGTCCATTTTTCTTTCCTAAAATATGCTTAAATGTGGACTCATCTGACCACACAGCTGTCGTTTAGACCATCTGAGATGAGCTCAGGCAGCATCACTGCATTGAACGGATGTATAGCTTTCTCCTTGCGTATATCGGAGATTCAAAGTAGCATTTTTTGATGCATCATCAGATGTGTGTTAAGTGAAAATGGTTTTCCAAAGTACTCCTGAGCGCATGTGGATGTTTTTATCACAGCATGACGTTTTCTCAAGCATTGACATCTGAGGGCTCAAAAGTCATGCAACAGAGTTTTTCTGCCTTGCGCTAGATGTACTGAGATTTCTCTGGATTGCCTAATTCCTGTCACAATATTAGGCCCCTATATATGGCAAATGGTGAACGACTTTAATACTTTGCAATGTTGAACTGAGATATCAGATTTGTTTGACAATCTTCTGATAAAATTTGGCACAAAGTGGTGAGCCATGACCAGTTTTTGCTTGTGAAGACTGACATCAGACTCATAATGTTAAATACCTTTATTATTGATTTCCAAAGCTTTATGATAAGATAAGAAAAATAAATGCTTTAATTGATTATACATTTTCAGTCAAAGCTTTCATTGTTTTAAAAATGCAACAATAAACTTAAAAAAACTGTTTTTTAAAATATGTAAATAATAATGAGCCAGATGAGTTGCATAAAATATACAAATCATTCCTTGGGCCATATAGAAGGAAATCTTTACGCATTTGGAGTCTTACAGCTCTCATATCAATAACTTGAGCAACACTAACATTTAATCTAGCGATAATACATGTAAGACATTCTGATGAGAATGATGAAATGGATGACACCGATCAACCAGAGGAAGAGGCCAACACCAACACTGATATGGTTAAGGATGCGAGCCATTTTGGAGTTTCTGCTTGCTATTGGTTGGTGTCCAAACATGTTAGCATCCCGAGTCTGTGAAAGTAAATTACAATAACATTACAAATATTGGTATAAAACCTTTCTTAAATGACAAATCAAATCGAAGGTCTTCACAGATCGGATTATTAAACACATTAAGAAAACACAAAAGCAACAGTGAACATCTAAGGATAAAATGAGAAATCAAATTGAATATTTGATTGAAACTGTAAAAAAATATAATAAATCACAAAACATATCACAGTTTTTAAACATCAGTGATCGGTGTGCATTATAGCATTTCCACTATAGATTTTACTATCTTCAAATCTGTTTTTAAAAGTTTTTACAAATAGATTAACTGGCCAAGATAATAAAATAACTAAAACCAAGTTAACAAATATAGCTCCAAGCAGTGATGACAGGCCCAAACCCCAATGCCACCGCCCAGTGTTTCCCAGTTAGTTGATTTATTATCATTTGCAGCTCAAAATTTTGTAAGTCCAGAAGTAATTATCTTAAGGTGTTTTTATATTTATATTAACCTAATTACAAAATTAAACATCATACATTATTTAAATATTGCTGATTACTTATACAGCACATGGTTTAGCTCCGCAGTACTTGAGCCAGCTCTTAATGCATTATAGTCCTTCACGCCTATTGCATTCTCGAAATTCTGGCCAGTTATTACCTAGAATATCTAAATTGACTGTTGACGGTAGATCCTTTTCCTATATATTTGCATCATATTGAGAACATTTCATATGAAAGAATGAAATTATATATGAAATTAGAGCATGCAATAGATACAAATACAGAGTAATTTATTCATTGCCTAGCCACAGCCAAACCATTCAAGATATCAAACATCCACTATAGAACTATTATATAGTATAGTATTATATAGTATTATATAGTACTATATATAAGTATTTTATAGTAGTATATCAAATTCCAGTTATTACTATTAAGTGAACAATATAACACATTTAAATTGAATCTCATAAGGCATTCTGATTCACAGAAAACAAAAAATAGCTTTATTTAATGTTCATGTTTCTATTCTAATGCAAACTAGCGGATATTTAAAGACTCATTTGAAACTTTCCGAAAACAATTGTCTTACTGAGATTAATTATTTGGTTGCATTTTCCATTATTTGGCTCAGCTGATACAGACAAAACCCTTTGTGATGACAGGGTGGGCATCAAATCATTCTCATTCTGTTAGTGTCCCGCCTTACTTATTTTCACCTAATATCCTATGAAAAATAAAACATTAGATTGCATGCGTTAATTTATTTTGTTTGATTTTTTTTACGGAAACATCCACACATAGCTAAGACCTCAGTTTAACATCTCATGATCTGAAGGACAGTGTTTTTTACAATGGCATTGCATCCCCATGGTTGAATCCACAGTAGTTACCCCAGTCTTAGTAACGGTTTCAGGACTCCATGCAAAGGATGTCTTTTTTCACTTACGAGAGAGAAGGAACCTCCTGTAAATTGACAGTGATTCACAAAGTTGGTTTTGATCCATAGCGAGCCACACCCTTCCTTTCAAAACTAAAGTTACTGGATGCCGCAAAACAGCATTTAATTCTATAGACCTAGATGTAAATACAAATAAAAAATAAACCTCTAAAATTTTAAGCAGAGGTTCAAATAAAGTCTATATCAATATTGATTCGAAAGGCAAACTCGGAATGAGATTTGAATTCAATCTTGTTCCATGACGTAAAATGATCATTAAAAACACAAGATGTAGCCTACAATAAAGGCTTTTTGAAGAATTTTAACACTGAAATCTGAACCTTGGTAAATATTCTACAACAATGGCCTCATTATTTTGACTTCTTTGAGTTCTACAAACAATTTAATTTACCAATATATGTCCTTATATTATTTTAACAAGTAGTCATTTATTTTGGAGAGTAGGCCTAGCTTTTGTAAATGTGCTATGTGAGGTGAGACAGGTGTATGAACCAATACTTACAGTGATGGAGTAAACAAGAGCAGCGGATCCCAGAGGTAAGCAGCAGCACAGCATGGTGAAGATGGAGTAGCACAAGTAATCTGACTCTGGATTGAAGGGCGCATTAACTGGAGGCTGCACAGTGACCACAGTCTGCACCGGATTTGGCCCTTGTACGTACTGGACAGATGCTGCCGGAGCTCCATAATGCTGCGCAGGTTGACCTGGAGCGCTGGGATAACTCCCAGAGGGAGGTAATCCAGTAGAGTATTCTGGAGGCCTCTGCTGAAGTGGAAATAAAGGCTGCCCTACTTCCATTGAAGATTTTTGGGGGTCCATGTTTAGCTTTGATTGAGTTTTTGTTTTTCCTGCAATAAGAAAGATCTGTTTGTCTGTCTCTGGTGTGTAGTAAGGTGAAGAATGATCTGTTACGTGCATCTCACATTCTTTTTGTACTGGTAGTGTGAGGCTGCTCACTGCAGAGCAAATGGGTGGAGCTCACATCTAGCTCCCCCTCGCTAAACGTCCAGTGAATGTTGGATATATTTTCATGTTTGTTCTGAGTTCTGACACCAGTTCTACTATTGGAGAGCTCACATCTGTATTTTCATAACAGTAAAATATTTTGTCTGCGATATCGTCTTGTGTCAAGTTTATCAAAAACAAACTGATTAAAAATATAGACCCTACGATAGGCTATTTGAGTATAGTAGTTGAATTTAATTCTTGTAAAAACAGATGCTTTATTAATCAGTGAAATCTGTGTATTTGACAAATATTGCATTTATTATCTTTGATCAAGTGCAAACGGAACACAAATGTTAATTTTTACTAGAAGCAGAAAGTGTCCTCTTTTGTGGCTCAAGTACTGTCCCAATACACAAGTTTGCATTTTGGCAAAAACGGATAAAAATCACGGATGTGTTCTTGACACGCCCGTTTTACCGAGGATGCATCGGTTGGTAACTTGTGTGAACTTGACGGCAGAAATATCAGCATTCAATTCGGCATTCGAGGAGAGGCAGGTCAATACAACTAATTCGTTTTTCTATAATTACGTACGCTATTTCATCACTAAATTCACTTCTGAGAACATTTGATGCGAGAAATCAACTGTGTAGTTTTAAAATATTGGTATTTTTACGAAAATTTATGGCAAATCGGAAGTGAGAATCGCCGACCTGTTAAAGGGGTGATGAACTGAGAAATCAAATTTTCCTTGAGCTTTTGACATCTAAGAGGTCATCATATTATAAAACTATCCTGTAAGTTTCAGAACTGAAATCGTCCTTGTCAGTCCAATAAAAGCTTTTATTGACACCAGCCTCTGCAAACGACTCGTTTTTAAAAGTGGGGAACTATGAGGACAAAGTGGATAAAACACCACCCCTGCAGAAGTAGATCAACTCCTACTTCAACACGGCCAGTTTAGCCCCGCCCACCGATTCTCGCATTACACGCAATCACGCATGGGGCGTTTACTTCCAAGTCTTCAGTGTGAGACGCCCATAAAAATCCAGCGTTTTTCAGCTAGGCTCAAAACTAGAGTACTAATACTTGGTGCCCTGAGCAGTTGGCATCTCGAATCTGTGAAAACAATTATGAAACATAATGTTAACCACTTCTATTCTCGTTCTGAATTTCTTTGAGCCAATGGCACGGGGGAATTCTTAAATGAGGCAGTAAACTCCACTTGTGGATAAGTTTTCTTATAGTTCAACATTTAATATTTAATTTCCATTTGATGAAACGTTATGAAATTATTGACAGAAGTTTCTTTATTTTTACATACATTATTTTAACCTTTTTTGTTTTATCTTTCAATAAATTGTCAATAAAATGTACAAGTCAAACATTAAAAGACATTTTACATGTTTTGATTCATTGTTATTGACTTTTGTTTAGATATTTTTATCAGTATGGATGCTTCACAATGAATTGTTCTGATGTTAAAAAAAAAACATTTACTCGGTTATTTAAAAACTACAAATATCAGCATTAAAATTATAATAATTGTTATTATAATAGGTACATTATATTTGTTTTCAATTTCTGGTTCAGTTTCAATTTGATTATTATTTTTTTGCAGTGATTTTTTTTTGGACTACAATTGTAAAAAAAAAAAAAAAAAAAAAAAAAAAAAAAAAAAAAAACCTAATATAATAAATATAATCTATAAAACATGTATTGCCGTTGAGGGGGTCTCCAGCCCCACACATCTTTCTCTAGAACTGAAAGTCATTTACAGGAAGCCAAAAAACTTGACAACAGACCACACGTATTGTGGTCATACATTGGCCTACTTGTATCAGTGAAGCATGACTGTTAGCAAGAATGAAAGAATAACTACCTTGTATTGTTGAAGCAACTTGTATTGTATAAAATGCTTACATAGGCCTATTTGTCTGAACAGATGAAGTTTTAAGAGGCCTGTTTAGTAGTCAACTGCATCTCTTTATTTAGTTATACTTAATGTGATAGAGCAATTGACTTTTTAAGCGCTGCATGTCAACCATTTTCACTAGAATAATTTGAGAAGTGCCATGCAAAGATTTAAAATTGAGCAGGAGAATTTTGTATTTAATACGATAATCCACTGGAAGCCAGTGGATATCATAAAAAATTGGGCTGATATGAGCTTGGTATGGGTAAGTATTCTAGCAGCAGAGTTTTTAATATATATTGTAATCTGGAAATGGGGCTGGCAGGTAAACCACTGAAAAGGCCTTGCAGTAATCAAGACGTGATGAGACAAATGGAAGCATGACAGTTGCAGTATTTGTTTTTTGTGAACAAATATTTGGTTCTAGAATTTTATACTTTGACAGTCAGACAGACAGACGGATGCACTTTTACTCTTGGATTAAAAAAGTTTATAATTTTGTTAATAACAACAAGTGGAAGGAGAATTTAAAACTGAACTAAAGACAGTAGAAAACTTACTGATTATCCTTTCAACTTCAGATACTTTTTAAAGTTTGATACAACATCAGACTCAGAATGTTAAATACCTTTATTATCGATTACCAAAGCTTTATGATAAAATAAGAAAAATTAGTTTTTTAATTGATTATACATTTTCAGTCAAACCTTTCATTGTTTTAAAAATGCAACAATAAACTTAAAAAAAACTTTTTTATATATATATAATGTAAATAATAATATGGCAGAATATACGAATCCTGGTCCTATAGATTTAGCTCCTTATGCATTTGGAGTCTTACAGCTCTCATATCAATAACTTGAGCAACACTAACATCTAAAAGCAGACCACCAAATTATGTATTCAATATGTGTAATCAAAACATGTGTTCAAGTTTGTATAGCTTTCTTTCATCCTACCATAATATTTCTTACACTTTTTGTCTAGTTATGGAATTTTTAAACTGTGACGGTAATGATATAGATGACACCGATGAACCAGAGGAAGAGGCCAATACCAACATTGACATGGTTAAGGATGCGAGCCATTCTGGAGTTTCTGCTTGCTATTTGTTGGTGGCCAAACATCTTAGCATCCCGAGTTTGTGAAAGTAAATTACAATAACATTACAAATATTGGTATAAAACCTTTCTTAAATGACAAATCAAGAGCAACAAAAAGCAACTCTAACAGAGAATAACTCAGAATAAAATGAGAAACCAAATATAATGCTTGATTTAAAGTGGCCTTAAAAATAATAATCACAAAACATATCACAGAGTT
Source organism: Cyprinella venusta (assembly GCA_038021265.1). Classification (NCBI taxonomy): domain Eukaryota; kingdom Metazoa; phylum Chordata; class Actinopteri; order Cypriniformes; family Leuciscidae; genus Cyprinella; species Cyprinella venusta. The sequence goes on from CM075874.1 coordinate 30,089,206, forward strand.
TTTAAACATCAGTGATTGGCTCTGCTCTCCGTCCTGTGTACTTCCGTTTGATTTTCATTCAAATCTGTTTTTAAAAGTTTCTACATCTAAATTAACGGGCCAAGATAATAAAATAACTAAAACCAAGATAATAAATATAGCTGCAAGCGGCAATGACAGGTTCAAACCCCAGTGCCACAGCCACCGCCACCCCGGTGGCTTTAGGACAACTGTGTGCATGGTGGGCAATGTAAAGTACTGCAGCGAGCTGATGCATGAACCACAACAGCCACATCCATGAGATCATTTAAATTGAGATGAATTTCGAGATCATATCAATTGAGATGAATTTCATGGCATAATTTTAAGCTGCAAATGATAACTTCACACTCATTTGAAAATGACCAATGCCATTGGTCTTGTATGATCAGGCAAAATCACACAGCAATGAAAGGGTTAAACTCTATAAACTATCAAGAGTGTAAAATAGACTCTCTCTCACACACACACACATGCACAACCGCGCGCGCGCGCACACACACACTCACACACACACACACACACACACACACACGCACATACGCAGAGAGACAGAGTGAGATAAATGGATCAGTGGATACTGTTTCCCAGTTAGTTGATTTGTATCATTTGCAGCTCAAAATTTCCAGAAGGATTTATCTTAAGGTGTTTTTATATTTATATTAACCTAATTATTCAACTAATTAAATAAAATTATGTTGTCTATGCACTTCAAATGACCTGGATCTATGCCTTAATTCTCTAGAAAAAGGTCTGTGGTTACAAGAAGTAAAAATGATATAGCCTAATTACTGTTCGTTTTCTCACACAAATCACTCATTTCGTGTCTTAGGCCATCAATGTGTGCTTACATTTACGAGTCAGTGAATCGTGTTTAATTTGGACTTCTCTGTGCATGCTCTTTGAGGTGGTGACCATAGACCTCCATTATATGACTGACAGACAACAACGGTTTTAGCTAAAAATATCAAAATTAAAAATACTCTGGAAACAAAGACAACTACATCTTGGATGCCCTTGAGGTAAGCTAAAACATACCAAAAGTTAATTTCAAAGTGAACTATCAATTTAACTTACATTAATCATATATATATATATATATATATATATATATATATATATATATATATATATATATATATATATATATAAAGTTATATCAAATGCATTTAAAAAAAATTTATTTGTATACTTTTATATAGAAATAAATGCTATATTATTTAGAAGATATAAGAAACTTCCAGTTTCCCTTTTTGTATTCCTTTAATCCCTTAATGGCAACACCATTTACCATATTGCTAGGGATATATCAATGTCACTGGATATTGGTGGGGACATGCCCCTAGCGTCCCTACTAAATTCTACGCCCCTCTATTTTATTTTAAGTATTTATTTATTTTGAAGAGTAGGCCTATCATTTGGAAATGTATAAGCAAGGTGAGACAGGTGAATGAACCAATACTTACAGTGATGGAGTAAACAAGAGCAGCGGATCCCAGAGGGATGCAGCAGGTAATCTGACTCTGGATTGGTCAGTGGAGTGAAGGGCGCATTAACTGGAGGCTGCACAGTGACCACAGTCTGCACCGGATTTGGCCCTTGTACGTACTGGACAGGTGCTGCCGGAGCTCCATAATGCTGCGCAGGTTGACCTGGAGCGCTGGGATAACTCCCAGAGGAAGGGAATCCAGTAGAGTATTCTGGAGGCCTCTGCTGAAGTGGAAATAAATACTTTTGGGGATCCATGTTTGTTTTGGAATGTGTGTTGTACCTGCAATAAGAAAGATATGTAGCCTACGTCTCTGGTGTGCAGTCAGGTGAAGATTGATCTGTAGCTTGTGTCCTCTTCTGATTATAGACCTTGTGTGGCCCCGCCCCTTTTCAGCGTTGCGCTCGTTTTGTCTTTTGACTTCCGGTCTGTATTTCCACAGCGATCTTGCATAGGTATGAATGAACTGCTCGTAAAAAAAATCCCGTTCGACATTTGTTAAGACATCTGCTTTAGAATGCTTATGATAAACATTACAATGCTCATGATAACTTTTGTTAACTCTACAATAATTCACCAGCAAACAGCGATGCCATAGAAACATACAGAACCGGAAGTTCATGACGGCGCCCACGTTTCTCTGGTGCATAAGGTCTATAGTAGCTAGGTTTTGTTGTAATTTTTTTAAGTTATTTTTTTAAATCTTCCCTTTTCTGGGTTCTGGTTCCTCCTGTCAGGTTCCTGTTCATCAAATCCCGATTTGGGTATTTGACTAACAATTGTTGAAGTTGGTTTATCTAGGAACTAACATTCTTTGTGGTATTTTTGGTTGCTTGTCTGAGGAAAATCACCTATTTATTTGCAGGTGTAGGTGTTAAATATTTCCATTTATTATTTTATCCTCGTATTGGTTAAATTCAATGTGGGTTTCTAAAAAGATCTGTCATCTTAGAGACACATTAAACACATGCAGTATGGGTAGTAGGCTACAATCTGATGAACAATCTGTGATTTTCCCCATTTATTCTCAATAACCCCCCACAGATCCCACACTTTAGGATTTGGAACACCACTGGTTTCGCTGTCAAACAGTGTCATTTTAGACAATTTGTAATTTACACTTTTTAATGTCAATTTTTTTCCATTGTTTTATTTTTGTGCTGTGGATTCTTTTCTCATCTAATTCTTTTGAGGAAGCACTGCCTAGCCAACCTCAGATGAAAGACTCCTGATAGATAGACCAGCCTGGTCTCATTAATACATTGATATTAATACGTAACATTTACAGGTACAAAACAATAGGTTACTGACATAACCCCAGTTCTCTGATAACATGAAGTGAGGTATCTTACTATGGGAACGCCTCAGGGCATGACCGAACATGGAAGCACCACACCACGTCTGCCAACCATGGCAGACCAATCGCTGCAGCACCCTGTGTATAAACTGCAGCTGCTTCCCCTTTGGGAAGACCGCTCCAGTGAAATAGTTATATTGGTCTTTATTTGTGATTGTTTTAATCTTTTGTGATATTTTTATTTTTTTTGTCACACTCTGCACCGAGGCTTTGACCTGGATGCGTCAAAAGAAACTTTAATTTTGAAAGGATGCATGCTACTGAATGTTAGACCTTCTTCCATTGTATAACAGACCTCGAAGGTGGATACAATCCTTTGGGGATCTTTGCACGTTTGTATAAATTTAAATTATAAATGTAATCAAAAATCAAAATAAATAAATTTTAGATCCCTTAACCCTTACCCTACCCCCAAACCCAAACATAACCATTTTAAAGAGGATATAAAAAGAATATGAAATGTAATAGACAGACTGTGTAAGAGCAAGTAGAATTTTACTAACATTAAACAGGCTGCCTTGTTGAAAAATGCTACCGTAGCGCGAATTGATCACAGAATGCCGATTAAAGTCGTATGAAATACAATTATAATACAATTCTAAGTTATGAGTAGCTACTGTATACTGTAGACTATTGTTTTTATTTTTAAAACTGTGTTTAAAGTAAAAATTATCATAAAATATTCATCTTTGACTTGTCAAAGTACACCTCCTAGTAACTTTCAGTTATTCTTTTTCTGCTGGCTGACCGTACAAATATTCATATAGTAGTAAGCATTTTTAAAGGGAAATACATTATTACAGGAAAATGTACTTTTTGTTAAACCCCCGCCCCAAAAAAACAAAAAAAAAACACAAAAACTGTGAGTCTGCACATGCGCATAGCCGGTAAGTAGCAAATCTCGATGGATAGCATGAATCGTCACACCACCACTTACCTCTAAATGACAGTTTTTAAAAAAAATATGCACAGTAATAAAGAAAAACATAACAGGCAAGTGTATAAAAAGTAGCCTGATTTTCATAATAAAATTTAATTGGCCAATAAAGCTTACATTGTTTTAAACACACCATAATCGGCATATGTTGTGATTCATTGAGCAAATAACATTTCAAATGCAGAGAACCAAATCTATTTGTAATCTGCATCCAAACATGACAGCTCTAGTCATTCTTATAGACCATAACCTTGGAATTCTTATAGATAACCTCGTTGGCATTCATATAGACCATAACCTCGTAGACAATCAGTAATGCAGTGACAACAAGCCCAATAGCAAGGGCGGCATGATTCAGAATGCGTGCTGTTTTGGAGTTCTTCTCTGCTGATGCTCTCTGTCCCAAGTAGTTGGCATTTCGAGTCTATGAAAACAATAGGAAAACGTAATGTTAACCGCTTCTGCTCTCATTCTGATTTTCTTTGAGCCAATATGGGGCCCACCCCAGGTTCATCTCAAAAGTGAAAAACTATCTACAAGCAAACAAAAATATGTTTATTTATTAAAACACCACACCAACATGATGCCAACAAATGTATGCGTTTTAAACATTTCATTGTTTTATTAATTTCATTTAACAATTTGATGTTAATCATGATGCAAATCCTAAATATTGCCAGAAACCTTTCAGTAAATATGGAACGCCAAAGCTGACTTAATTACAAATAAATAAATACATAAATATACAAAGAAATGTAAAAAAGTACAACTAAATGATTAATTAAGCTATGCTTTTATTTCCTTATTTATGTATAATTGTATTTTTTCTCACATTTATTTTTTTAATTATACATTTATTCATTTCCACTTTTATTTTATTTTTTTTATTTCAACAACAAAATGCCGTTTTTACAGCCTTTAATGTGGTGTGGTAGATTAACGCCTCAGTTGAAACGCAAGCGGAGCGCGAGTGAACGCGATTATCCCTTCCTCTTTAATGCTGTAAAAAACCTTTGAAAAAACTGAAATCATTTGGCGAAGTGATATGGAACTATAATATGGTCAAGAAGACCTGCCTGGAACTATTTTAGAAAGGTACCGAACCCTAATTTTTGTGTATACCGTTACACCCCTACTAAATGTGAACATGGTAAAGACATGTTTTTTGACTTCTCGATCACATGAAACAAATTTTTTGTAGATTTTTCTTAATGTGATGTAAATTTAATTATCCTTATATAAAGACGTAAGTAATTCAATAAATAGTTTATAATTAAAGGAAATAACACTGACTAATACTTACGGAGCTGGAGTAAACCAGTGCAGCGATGCCCAGAGGTAAGCAGCAGCACATCATGGTAAAGATGGAATAACACATGTAATCTGGCAGTGGATTGGCCAGTGGAGCGGCGGTCACAAACACTGTAGGCTGCATGGCGACCACGGATTGTCCTGGATATGGCCCTTGGGCATAGGGGCCCTGAGGCACTGGCTGGCTAGGAAAGGATTGAGGGTATCCAGCAGGAGTGTCCTGGTATGCTGGTGGTGGTGGTATAGGCTGCAGCATTCCTGATTTCTCACATGAATTCCAGGCATGGGGCTGATTGCTGGGATTCATTTTTCTGATTATTAGCTTTTGATGTGCTCTGCAGAGTAATTACTCTACTCCGGGTTCAGACTCATATACCTCGGCGATGAATGACAGCAGCAAATGGGAAGCGAGTTGATTAATTATTAATCTAGATGGACTGCTGACAGATTCACTGTCACTACTGTAGGTCCAAAAATATACTCAGTTGTGATGAAGTAATCCAACTGGTCCTCCTTATATTTTATGTCTCTCATCGGGGTCATTGTGAGACCAAAAAATGGATCCTGCAGTCACACGGTATGATGGGAACAGTGGCAAAGTTGACATTCCCCTATAGCCAATATCCCTATCACTTAGTTATTGAACTTTTTTATTTAAAGCATGATTTATTTTATTTATAAAGGTAAAAAATGAACTGAAAACTTGATTAAACAGGGCAAATATCATCCCTTAATGGAAAAGATGACTGCAGTCTAAGTGGAAGAGAGGGGGTATGAAAGTTAAATGTCTCAGGGGGAACATGGGACAATTCTAAAAAAAAATGGAGAACCCTAAGGAAAAGGGATATGTAGAATTGCACAAGTGATAGTGCTAAAGAGTGCAATGCCAATTGAAATGCCTTTTTTGAATTGAATTGGCCTAGAGTGAAGATTATAATAAAATCTTTTTGTCTAAAGACTAAAAAATAAATAACTGCAGTTTTACTAAAAGTAAAGACACAAAGTTAATGCAATGACTTTTCGTCAACTAAAACTGCGTAAACAAAATGACTGAAATGTGACTAAGACCTATAAACATTTTCATCTGAAGATGAAGACTTGACTAAATCAAAACCAGCTGCCAAAATTAACACTGCATTGTATAAGTCCCTCCTTTTTGTTTGTGTCTTTTATCTTGTGTTTTTTTATTAAAACCTTTGGATTCACTAGTATTTGTTTTATTTAATAAATACAGTTATTTGGGCCTTTTGGAATATTCCTAATCTATCGATGAACTATTTTATTCATAGTGCACTAAACCAAAAATAGATTCCTTCGTTATATTTCCTCATTCACACAGCTGCACATCAGAGCTATAAACTCATTGCCTTGGACAAAACCGGTGACACATCAGTTGCGCTAAACCTTTTCTCACTAGAAAAAGGTCCTCATTTTTTATAGGAACAGAAACGATATATATTGTTCCTCAGGAAGTCATATAAAAGCAGTAAAAATAGAAGTACAGATACAGGAGCTATTATTGTGAGATGCAATAAAGCAACATGTTGAACCATCTTTTATCTCATCATCATCATCTCCTCACATCATCTACTCACTCACTACATATTTGCGTTGGTTTACGGTTACGAGTCCTGCCTCAAAATAACAGCACCACTTTAAAAGGTGATCAGTTAACTTAAAGAAAACCCTCTGCCTTAAAATTATTGAGTAAATTCATGAAATTGAAAAAATTAAGTTGTGTGAACTTGACAATTCCACATACCATATGTTTTTTTTTCCAATTATATTATGCATCAAGTTTTTTTTACGTAGTCATTTTAAGGCAACAGGTTTCCTTACTGTTTTTAAGTTAAGTCAAAGGATCACTATATGATTTCCTTCCTCAAGAGATGCGTTACTCATAACACAATTTCTATTCTCACCGTGGCAGAACATCTCGAAAGATTCTTCTCTGCCTCACGCAATGTGCTTTGGTGTTTCATATCTACATTTTAAATATTTGATATTTTCAAGGCAAAATATTAAATGTGATGGATGTATTTACTGAGAAATTCAATATTTAGAAGGGAGTCAAAACGACAATTTTCATATGAAATTTGGAGTGAGATTTTTTTTGTAGGTATAGCAAAAATCTGTTGACTTTATCAAACTTTGGAACTGGGTTAGCGTCCACCCTAACCCACTGTAAAAATTTATTTGGTGCACAACTATAGGAAGTATAACACAACTATAGGAAGTTTTTAAAGACTTCGGGGGTGAGAAAAAGCCAAAGTAAATACACAAACAAAACCTCTAACTATAGGGACCACATCTACTCTTACCTTAATGAAAGAAAAAGGAAAGAAACAACAGATTAGTTCCCCAACTCCCTCTCTACATTAAACAGGAGAAAAGCGTAAAAAAGGGCACCCATAGACTTCCAGGTTTGTCTATATACAATAATAAAAAAGAAAACTTCAAGATAAACAGCATAACATATGGGTTCAGCAACAAGTGTATGTATCAACTTAACACTACTCAGAGGCTTTGAACAACAACAAGAAATAAAGTGGGCAAAGTATAGACACAACAAACAGGTCAAGTCTAACCAGTATGAAAACAAGGCTCCCATCAGTGGAGATCAGTCAGGCTTTATATTCTTCTTCTTTTCCTTTGATGACAAATCCCAACGAGCAGCCATAAGCAGAGGTGATCACCCTCACCTGGCTTTACCAGCACAGAAGACAGAGAAACAAACACTACTGCCACCTAGTGGCCTTACACATAGTATACAAAGAAACACACACACGAACACAAAAATACACTGTATCACCATAGACTGTAAAAAAATATGGACGTCTGTGACGTCACCCATAGACTCTCTGAAGAACGGGTTTGAGGCAGAGTCTGGCTCTGATTTGAGGATGTTTATGGGGAGTATGGGCGGCGCCATACTGGAAAATCTCGGAAAATACAAAATACAAAGTTTCAGAAAGGATACACAGAGGTGGTTTGATGTGTTGTGTCAGATCATGGCCGAGACGTAAAATTCACTCAAAGTTAACCGCCCTTATTTGTCATACGTTATCTTAAATATGATCTAAACTCACGAGTTAGAAAAAAATTTACCCCCTCACAGTTGTCAAGCACGCGGAACATATTGAAGATTATAATAAAAGTCCATGGGACCAAACTGTAAACATTTGAATTTATGCTGTGAAAACGGACATTATAACATGACGTCTATGGATATTTGGTACCTTTTGGGACCGGCCTCTAGCGGATTTGAGATGTATTGGAGTTTATCGCACTTCCGGGTAGGCTTCATCTTTCAGATTAGAATGTTGCCGCTTGTGTATCACATAAACATTGTAAATAGATTGCACAGAAATTTTTCCCATCCTCACGACCTTGTCTTAAAGGGGTCATGAACTGGCTTTTAAAATTTTACTAGGCCTATATTGTTGTCTGAGGTCAACTTATGACATTCGCTTGGTTTTTGCTTTCAAAAACATCAAAATGAATAAGTAATAGGCTATTTAGTACCATAGTTTTGAGCCTAGCTAAAAAACGCTCAGTTTTTATGAGCGTCTCGCACTGAAGACTTGGAAGTAAACAATTACTGCTGTGAGTGGATAACAGTTTTGCGTATTATAATGAGTTTCAACTCACCCTTCGATGCACATGGTTTTGACATTGTTTTGAAAATGTCGAATGTTGTAAAATGGCAACTGGAATGATTCGCCCATATGTTTGACCCAGAGTCCATGTGTTGCACCATTCGCGAACAGACGGACAATGTTTTACCCTCATCAGCATCAGAACGTCATTAAAAATAAAGTTTATCCATGCAGTCCTATTGGAATCCAGAGGAAGCTTATGCAGCGACTGTCTTCTTCCACAACCAGGCACTGATTCAAATTGCATTGTACTGCTCGCTCAGAAGCTCAATCTGGTTTGTCCTCACAAAATAGGCATCTATGTTATATTTAGCTATGCGTGTAATGTCAGATGGGACAGCTTCAACACATATACAGTAGTTACCATGTAAGTTTGCAGGTATTATGGCCACTTAAAGTGGGACCTATTTCTCATTGATTACCAAAGTTTTATGAAATAACACTTCTTTCTAAGAAAAGAAGAAGATAAATGTTTTTATTGATGATACATACAGACAGTCAAAGCTTTCATTGTTTTAAAATATAATCATGAAGTTTAAAAAAGCATGTGTTTTAATTATGTAAATAATAAAAAGGCAAATCATTCCTCACTGGTCCTATAGATTAAGCTCCTTATCCATTTGGAGTCTTACAGCTCTCATATCAATAACTTGAGCAACACTAACATTTAAAAGCAGACCACCCAATGCCTGTGTATTCAAAACATGTGTTTATGTTCCCCTCACCATCTATAGCCTTCTCGTGTCCTACTATGATATTTCTTACACTTATGGTCTGTATCTATAGTTACTGTTATAGCTAGAGTTTGTAATTGCAATGACAAGAATAATGATATAGATGACAATGATCAACCAGAAGAGGAGGCCAACAGCAACATTGACATGGTTAAGGATGCGAGCCATTCTGGAGTTTCTGCTTGCTATTGGTTGGTGTCCAAACATGTTAGCATCCCGAGTCTGTGAAAGTAAATTACAATAATATTATAAATATTGGTATAAAACCTTTCTGAAATGAAATGCAAAGGTCTTCACAAGTCAGAATATAAACACAATAAGAAAACACAAAATGCAACTCAAGAAGGAATGAGAATTAACATATATTGTTTTATAGTTGATCTATAGTAGCTGTTAAAAAAAGGGGAAAAAATCACAGAGTTTTTAAACATCAGTGATTGGTGTGCATTATTTGCAGTTTTGCTCTAGATTTCGAAGATCAGTTTGGCATTTTCTATTTCTGCATGATGACTATGATAATTTTTATTGTTTTTTTGTTTTTTTTACTCAAAAGAGTTGTTTTTGAACCATACACTCCTAAGGTTCTTTATCGACACTAATGGTTCAAGAACCTTTAACATCCATGGCATATCCATTGCACTAAATGTTCATTATAGTGAAAAAGTTTCTTTACATTTTTAAATGTTCTTCAAATGTAGATAAAAAGAGGTTATTTTGAGAACTTTTCACTAAAATGTTCTTTGTACTTATGGCATCAAAACTCTTTTGTACTTTTTTTTTTTTTTTTTTTTTTTTGCGTCGAGCCGCACCCTTTCTTTAAAAAACGAAAGTTTCTGGAGGCGCAAAACAGCATTAATGAGCTATGACGAGCATTTAATAGACCTAGATGTAGAAAGGTTAACAACATGCTAAAGATACAATGCTGAAATTTTAAAGAGGTTCAAACAACGTCTCAATATAATGTTGATTCAATAGTAAACTCTTTTTGATTTAAATTTAACCTTGATCCATGAGGAAAATCGTTCCATAGGAAAATGCAGGCTGTAAACAAAAGACTTTCTGAAGATTTAAGTAAGTTTTTGCATATTTAAACTATAAAATATGAAACTTGGTTAATATTCTAGTACAACTACACCTCATTATTTTGACTGGCACTTTGTCTGCAGTTCCACATTGATTCCTTTATACTGACACGAACCAACCATAAGAAGTCTTGTTTAGCTCTTAATATAAAGTGATTTTAACGGAGCTAAACAATTCAAAGCAATATTTATGCCCAATATTATTTTGAATATAAAGGTTAAATTATTTATTTATTCATTTTGAAGAGTTAGCCTATCATTTTTAAAGGTAAAAACAAGGGGAGACAGGTGTATGAACCAATACTTACAGTGATAGAGTAAACAAGAGCAGCGGATCCCAGAGGCATGAAGCAGCACAGCATGGTAAAGATGGAGTAGCACAGGTAATCTGACTCTGGATTGGTCAGTGGAGTGAAGGGCGCATTAACTGGAGGCTGCACCGTGACCACAGTCTGCACCGGATTTGGCCCTTGTGCATACTGGACAGCCGGAACTCCATAATGCTGCGCAGGTTGACCTGAAGTGCTGGGATAACTCCCAGAGGGAGGGAATCCAATAGAGTATTCTGGAGGGTCCTGCTGAAGTGGAAGTAAAGGCTGCCCTACTTCCACTTGAGACTTTTTGGGATCCATGTTTGGCTTGGAATGTGTGTTTTGCCTGCAATAAGAAAGATCTGTACGTCTGTCTCTGGTGTAGTCAAGTGAAGAATGATCTGCCATGTGTGTCAAGTTACTCTTCTGGTTACTGGTAGCTGGGTTGTGTTGTACAGTAAGGGGAGGAGTGAAACAATTTTTGGCACAGATCGTTGACCAACTTTTCAGTTTGACTGCAGACGTTAACATAGCTTTATGAGTTCAGGAAAATTAAGTACCAGGTGACAGGTGAGATGATTTAATGATTCCTGAGCATGTTTTTTCCCCCCATCTTTTTTCGTCTTCCTTTTTTAAAATCAGGGGCCAGCTGTTCAAAGATAAACTGATCAGATTTTGGTTATCGGATTGAATCAAATCTTGAAAATCGATTGTTCAATGGGGAAAGAAAGTTTATTCAACTTTATTCAAGTTGAATAAAGTCGGGGTTTTTTTGTTTGTTTTTTTTGTTTTTGCGCACAAAAGTAGGCTATTCTTGTCGCTTGATAAACTTAAAGAAAGAGCCTCTGTTGACGAACGAACGATTTAACAATGTCTTGATCTTTTCTGGGCCATCAAGTGATCCAGCTCTCAGATTTAATCAAAAAATATCTTAATTCTTGTTCCGAAGATGAACGAAAGTCTTACGGGGTTGGAACAACATGAGGGAGAGTAATTACTGACAGAATTTTCCTTTTGGGGTCAACTAAACCTTAAATGTTTTGAACAACTGGCCCCAGGTTCCTGTTCATCAATCCTGATTTGGGTATTTGACAAACACTTTTACCTGTTGATGTTGTTTGATGGGAACTAAGAGTCTTTGTGGCATTATTGGTTGTTTGTACAACGAAATTCCCTTTCACTTCACATAAATTCTCAGGTGTGGGTGTTAAACTGTCTGACGCATCACTTCCTGCACAGTTGTGGTTGAAACCTGTGTTGCAACTCTTGGTTTATAGAGTATATAAACTCTATACTAAAATGTAATAACTTAAAAAAAAAAATCCTCACATTGTTAATTTCAGTTGGGGTTTCTTCCAAGATCTTCCATCTTGAAGACTCATTAAACACACGCAGTGTGGGTAGTACAATCTGATGAACAGCATCCTCTCCTGTGACTTTACCCATTCATTTTCAATTACCCCTCAGACCTCAAACTCAACAGGCTCAGGGAGGCAAGAGATACGCAACAACCCGCTGTAACTTTAACCACAGGTGTTGCTGTCAAACAGTAGCTACACATTTTTTATGGCATTATTATTTTTGTAATGTGGATTCATTTCTCATTCCAGATATATTACACATATCGATGGATTAAAGTAGTTACCGGAAAAAGGTTGCATGTTACAGCAATTGTTCCATATTTCTGTTTTTGTAGGTCTTAATTTTAAGTATTAAAAGATCTTAAAATTGTAATGATATGAATTTAAAATGATCAAGGAAATGATAAAGGAAAAGCGGATGCCAAGTCCTCCTAGTAGCCCCCCTCTGGAAAACCCAGGCGTGGTTTCCGGAGCTGGTGCAGATTATGGACCTTTTTCCCTGGAGGGTTCCATGGCACCCTCACTCCAACTTATGGGCCCTACATATATGTACCCCCTCAGTGGGTATCCTGGGACCTCCCAGATAAGGTCTTGAATAGGACCTTTCTGTAGGTAAGGTTTATAGGTATCTGGTAATAGGTTTCTGTATTGGGTTGTGTTTAGCATATGTGTTGTCAAACTGATAATGTTTTCTTAATTTGCTGGTGTTTTTTTCTAATTGCATGTGTTTTCTTCAAATGTAGTGTGTTGTACTTTCTCGACCACAGTATATCCAATGGGTTACACTGTAAACGATTTCTGTTGTTTTCACAGGATTATACTGTTTTTCTCAACAGTTTCTTACTGTATAATCTATGTACAGTAAGTTACAGTAGATTTAGTTGTTTTCACAGTATTAAACTGTTTTTCCAACAGTTATGTACTGTGCACACAGTTGACAGTATGTTACTGTTGAATTTCAATGCATTCTGGGAAATTATCAGTTACTGTTAATCTAAATACAGCAGTGCAAATTGACCGCGAAAATCACCACACCCAGTTCCACGGGAAAAATTGCTAGCCTACTAATGTTATTCTTACATTTAAAATAAAAATGTAGCACTGGTTGACCATTAACAGTCATAATTTATGACATAATTTATGTCAGTGGGGTGTAGACATGAGAGGATTTGACTTTGGAAGAGTTTCTGTCGTGTCAGTGCGGTGCTGCTGTCGACGTCTGCCGACCTGGAACTTCTTCATCTGGTGAGTAGCTAATAATTCTTATATGTATGCATACGGATTCTAGCAAATAACTTTCAAGTTATTTAGAATACCTGACCACGATTTCTATCTATTCTAGACATTTTAATATAATATGTATATGATATGGCTACTCTTCAATGTAGCCATTTGGGACATGTTACTGTAAATTCAAATACATTAGTACGAAATGACCGCGAAAAATAACAACAAGCTGCCGTTTTATGAAGAACTCTTCAGTTCTCTTCCCTCTGTAAGAACGCGAAGGCAGTGCATCGCGTTGCTGTCGACGTTTTCGCCATACATATCTGGTTAGTAATTCATATTTTTATGCAAACCATATCAGTTATTGCGTTAACAGATACGTTAGAAAGAACTGGCCGCGGAATTGTTCTATAACGTCTGTATAAGCAGACGCGGATTGTTGATAGCCTGGCTAACTTAGCTGATTAATGTGATTTTATTAACATACATTTCATATGTAACCTCTTATAAGGTCAAAATGGTCTAATCATTTTGTTATTTACCACGTTAAGTCGGTGGAAGCGCCTGCACGTTCATTATTTTATAACTTATAGGGTTAGGAATTGAAAATCGATCCTGAAATCGGATATCAAAGGTTAGGATTCGGATTTATTGTTATAAAATTAAAGTGTCGATTTCTCTTATTGATTTTTTCACGCTTATTTTCGTGTAAATCCTGACCTGGCGTTCTGCCATTTAACGTTAACGTTACCTCAGTGATTAACTTACTGATGGACCGCGGAAAGCGCCCAAGGTGCATTTTTGTCCAAAATACAAAGCTATGTGTGACATGTTACATGTACAGTATTGTCTGCTATAATATCATTTTTTTTACTAACTGACATGTACTCATTTGAAGAGAACGATGCCTTGTCAAGCTTTTTTTTAATTCATGTAACTTAGTATCACACAAGCAAAATCTAGCCTATGTTTTCACGTGATTGTAAATGAATTGATTTTAACAACAGTCCAACAAACAAGATTTTAGTATTAAGTGAATTACACTTTAGACATCATTTTGTCTGTTTTTGCTGTTTAGCCAAAACAACAACAACAAAAACGTACTGTATTTTAACTGTCTTGTCTTTCTCCTTTTCCACAGGTGTGAGCTGTGCATGTTAAGAAGACCCTTCATCTTGACAACCGATGAATTGTAAATCTAATTTAATTATTCTACTACTAACTACTACCACTATACCTTGGTCCAGTACTGACCCACTGAGAACATTTTAAACAGATTATTATCCATCTGTGAATTTTGTCTATCAAGTTGTTAAGAATTGTTGTGTAAAAAACACACACTAAACGTTGTTGTACAGTTTAAGGTTCAATTGCATAAAAGCTTGGATAGAAAACTTCCTATTGCAAAAGTTAAAACATAAGTCTGCATACAAATGATTATTAATACCGTAATGCAAGTTTTTCATGGCACATGTGCATGAGAAAGTTGTTTTGTGTTTAGTTTTTTTTTTAAAGGACACTGGATAACTTGTCATTTTGTAATAGTCATCTGGATTGGTGGTTTACTCATCAAAGCTAGTTTATATATGTCTCCCAGTCTTGCAAATCTGTTCCTCTAGATAGAAAGCAGCCAAAAACCCTTAAAAATCAGCAACTGACCAGTTAGACAGTCTATCTCAAACCAATAGACCATCTTAGACTAGTTTAAGCTGTTTTACCCCAGCAAGGAGTGGGTGGATGAGTTGTTATGAACTATCTTTCTAATAGATTGATCAGATAGCACCCCTTTAATCTTTTCTATTTTACCTGTTCATGATAATTTTTTGCATGTATTTATGCATAATTATTCATGATTGTCATGCATGATTTTTAATGTATTATATTACATTTTTATTATTAATGTATTTAATTGTATTAATGTATTTAAATGTATATTATGTAAATGTACTAATGTGTTTGAAAATACACAATAAACCTTGTGCAGTTAAAGCTTCAATTGTTCTTTTTTCTATTTCCCATTAACAGTTAAAATAATATTTCTACGGATTTTCTACAGGTTACACAGTAGCACTATAAAATAAATACAATAAAATTTCGTAGTATACAGTATTATTAAAAATTACCAGTGTAATACTGTATTTTAATATGGTAAGAAATTACAGTAAAATAATGTTATTTAATTTACAGTATGCTTAACAGTACTGTAGTTAGTGTTACAGTGATTTTACTGTTAAATGAAATACAGCAAGTACTGGATAATTGTTGCCAGTAAGTTACTGTTAATTTGACAAGAAATTTTTTACAGTGTAGTTTTACAGTTTCCTATAAATGAAGACGGCAGTCTCATATTATTAATTACTGCAAATGTAATTCAATAATTATGAAAAGAAAAAGAAAAAGTACTGTTTTTCAAAAGAAAATTTAATTAGCTAATCAAAGCTTTCATTGTTTTTAAACATACCATAATCATTGTATGTTTTAAGTACATCGAGCAAATAACATTTCAAATGTAGAGAACCAAATCTGCATCCAAAGATGACATCTCTTTATCTATTCTTAATAACAACAACCTCCAAGACAATCACCAATACAGTGACCACAAGACCAATAGCAAGGGCGACATGATTCAGGGTGCGTGCCGTTTTGGAGTTCTTCTCTGCTAATGCTTGCTGTCCCGAGTAGTTGGCATTTCGAGTCTGTGAAAACAATAGTAAAACATAATGTTAACCACTGCTCTCATTCTGAATTTCAAACTACCATTTGAGTCAATGGTACAGGGGGATTCTCAAATGAGGGAGCAAACTCCACTTGGGTTTTCCATTCAACATAGTAAAGTTTAACTATGTAGGTATGACACGCCAATATTTCCATTTTTGGTGTGCTATCAACACGCATAATCGCTTTTCGTGTTCATGAACGCCGTTGACTTAACGTTATTACTGTATATATAAATATATGACCTACCCCAACCCCGTCCCTAAACCTATACGATTTATAAGTTTTCCCCTACCATCCAAGGAAAAAAAAAATAGCGCAGATGTAGATCTACATTTTGCTTTGTTTAGCTCAGACATTTAATGGCGTGTAGGCTACATATACGCGTAATCACGCGTACATTTAACGGCGTAGACAAAAACACATAGCTACACGCGGATAGCTCAAAATGCGTATAGATAACAAGCCACTTGACTTGAAAATGGCGTGTATGTTTACACAAAAGTCATAATGCCATGTTGCAATGTTTCAGGTCAAAGGTGTCTGAAACACTATTGACTTTAACAAGCAATTCGAATTAGCCTAGTAGGCCTATATATTTTTATGTTTCTTTATCACAACTGTGTACGTTTTAAACATTTAATTTACTTTTTATTGGTAATAATGCAAATGAATGTTAATGCAAATCCTATATTGCAGGAAATCTTTCATTGAACTGAGTGCTCAAAAATATATGTTTGCTCATGGATCTTCATTCCAGAGTTGTTTACTTTGTAATAAGTCATTTCTATGAGTTTGACTTGTTCGGGCTGCTTTGCCAATTGTCGATAGATGGAGTGTCAAGTGACATTAAACATTTGCTATTTACATTAGCTTTAACCAAACACACCTGAACCAACTAATAAAGCTTCTCAGATAAACTTTAAAATTCAACACATTTTAGTTACCAGCCGTTCCCTAACTGTACTGTGTCTATTGAGTAAATTTGCAGCCATAATGCTGTAGAATTCACTTTAAGTCATCGGTATTCGGTGTGATGCAATAAAGCAGAGTAGCACGGGTAGAGAATAAATAATTAAGTGGATCAAGACTGGATTTATGTTTTTCTTTCCTTCAAAAATGTACAAATGGTGACTTCATAAAGTCATTTAACAAGTTTCCACTTGTTTCTTACTATAGCTCTCCAGAATGCAATCAGGTTTTTGGATAACGTTTGCAAACTTCTTATTATGCATATTGAAAACCAAGTTCATCATTTATGTTAGCCACCTATATCTGTGATGAAATGTTTTTGCTTGTTAACAGTTTATCAAATTTCAACATAATTTAGGCAGATATTTAATGTAAAGTAAATTAATTTTATCTTTCCAGCATTATAGCCTATGTGTGATGGCAATAGCTTATCTTACCCCGTTCTATTGTTTTTGTAAAAGAGAATTGCGGACATAACATTATTTATTTTTATTTATATTTATTTTATCTTTTAATAACTTGTTAATAAATGTATACTTCAAAAATTGGAAAAAAAAAATCAAATATTCACAAAATATTTTTTAACCAAAAAAAGAGAGATGAACATTACTCAGGATTTGAAAAATAATAAACATGAACTTGAAAAATATTTTTATAAGCATAACCTAAGAAAATGTTATAAATGGTGAGTATTTATTTAGAGAAAGTGTAAACTTTACTTTTCTAATGATTTGTGTAGCTACAACATGCTGTTACATTTACTTTCAATTTCTGATTGAACACAGATTTTTATCTTTAAAAAAGCATTGCTGTTGGAGGTCTGCAGTGACACTCCTCTTTCCCTGGAATTGAAAGTCATTTATGAGACAAAAAACTTGACCAACACCCATCTGTGTATTTATCACTGGAGCATGGCAGTTATTTTCAATATGTACCTTTATAATACTCACATACCCCACAAGCTCAAATTGTAACGTGCCCTGACTTGTTTAGTTGTCAGATGCATCCCTATTTTATACTTATGAAATTCTTTAAGCACTGAATGTCAAGATCAAAACATTTATTAGTTTTCTCTAATAAATTACTAGAATCACTTGAGTATTGAATCACCCATAATGTGTGGGATCAAAGTGTAGATTCAAGCTTGCAGATTCAAACAAATATTAAAATGAGTGGGTCATTTTTTAAAAACTTCCTGAGATAGTTCTGCATGCGATTTCGACAGAAATATTATTTAAACATTATTTATACATTTATACATTGTACATATGCTAAATATGTATTTATAATTATATATATATATATATATATATATATATATATATATATATATATATATATATATTTTGCATTTTAAAAAAATAATAATAATTTTTTTTTAGATTTTGTTTCCATCTATAAACTGATGTAAGAGCAGAATGTTCCATACTCACAAACCACAAATTACTTTTTTTTTTCCATTTATGAACATGACCACTGATGGCTCATAACGAAACTCAACAGAAAAACTTTTTTGCCCCAAAGAACCACAAATTAGAATAGAAATAATTGTTCATACAGTATAAATAGTTATTTTTCTATAGTTTTTTTCTTTGCGTGCCTTAATGATGAATAAATAATCAATCCCTGCAATAATGAACTTGATGTTAATAAAGCTCCTTGCTCTTTATATTTTACATTACCTAAATACATGCCTAAATATTTTGACTTCTCTATCGCATAAAATGCCTTTTTGATTTGAATTATAATGAGATGTTATGTTTAATTATGCTTATAAAGACTAAGCAAATTAATTAAATAGTTCATAAATAAAAGGAAAGTACTAAAACTTACGGAGCAGGAGAAAACCAGTGCAGCGATGCCCAGAGGTAAGCAGCAGCACAGCATGGTAAAGATGGAATAACACAGGTAATCTGGCAGTGGATTGGCCAGTGGAGCGGCGGTCACAAACACTGTAGGCTGCATGGTGACCACGGATTGTCCTGGATATGGCCCTTGGGCATAGGGGCCCTGGGGCACTGGCTGGCTAGGAAAGGATTGAGGGTATCCAGCAGGAGTGTCCTGGTATGCTGGTGGTGGTGGTGTAGGCTGCAGCATTCCTGATTTCTCAGATGAATTCCAGGCACCTTGGGGCTGATTGCTAGGATTCATTTTTATAATTATTTAGTTTTGAATTTGATTGCAATATCCTTTCGTTGTCCTCCCCAGGTACGTATGTATTGCTGTACTCTGGTTCATGCTCTCATATACAGGCAGCAGCAAATGGGAGGCGAGTTGTAGTTGTAGGGGTGTGACAAGATATTTTTGGCACTGTTTCCATCATACTGTCACTACTGAGGATAACTGACTGAGGAAGAGTAAAATAGCTTTGTCCAACCAACTCAATTCAACCTTCACTGTAACTTAGAACTTTATTACCTTTTGATTTACTTCTTTGGGAATGAGACATTTGTACCAGTCACCCTGAGACCTTTAAAATGGTACTAAACAATCCTTAATAATTCACATCAAAACCATACAAATTCTTGTGTGAGTTTTAAGAGGCCCCGTCCACACTACTGCGTTTTTGCTTTAAAACGGAGAATTAAAACGAATACGATCTCCGTCCACATCAGCGTTTTATCTGCGTATTAGAATTAATCTCCGTCCACATTAAATTGAGTGAAAAGGCGGATCACTTGACCATTCACCAACACTGGGCATGAGCGTGCCGGTGTAAACAGTGGCTGACGAATCAGGGAAGGACACGTCATGACTGATGACACCCAATCCGAGATAGAGGGTTTTCACCGACATCACATTCTGGTGAGAGTGTGTGAGAGTTTGTGTGTGTGTGTGTGTGAGTGAGAGAGAGAGAGAGAGAGAGAGAGAGAGAGAGAGAGAGAGAGAGAGAGAGAGAGAGAGAGAGAGAGAGAGAGAGAGAGAGAGAGAGAGAGAGAGAGAGAGAGAGAGAGAGAGAAAGAGAAAGTCACAGTCAATGACAGGGTTGAATTGTGAATTCTGTAATTGATCGAAGCGGTCACACTTCAGATCTATTTAGTTATGATGTTTCTGTTATTAGTGGTTTGTTGAGAAACTATAGGGGCCCTCTGATTCTTCAACAAACCTAAGAACAATTAGAAAGTTAAACATTTTGAAATTTAATGGCAAGTCTGCTTTTTGATGCTTTGCATTGATTTGTGACTGTAGTCATTAATATGTGCTTTCCATTGTTTTCCTATGTAACTACACATATAACAACCCACGGAATGGCAAGTGTAAGTAGGCCACAAATGTGTAACAGGACATTGGTGACAACACATGTAGTTACCATGTAAGTTTACAGGGATTAGGGCCACTTAATATAAAGTGGGACCCGTTTCTTATTGATAACCAAAGTTTTATGAAATGACATAGAGGTAAGAAGAAAAATTAATGTTTTAATTGATGATACATGTACAGTCAAAGCTTTCATTGTTTTAAAAATACAATAATGAACTATAATAAAAAAAATGTGTTTTAATTGTGTAAATAATAATAATGCAGATGAGTTGCATGAAAGGGCCTATAGATTAAGCTCCTTATGCATTTGGAGTCTTACAGCTCTCATATCAATAACTTGAGAAACACTAACATTTAAAAGCAGATCACCCAATGCCTGTGTATTCATAACATGTGTTAATGTTCCCCTCACCGTCTATAGCTTTCTGGTGTCCTACTATGGCATTTCCTATACTTATGGTCTGTATGGTCTATAGTTACTGTTATATCAAATGTTTTTAATTGCAATGACAAAAATAATCATATAGATTATAAAGCTTAACCAGAGGATGATGCCAATAGCAACACTGACATGGTTTAGGATGAAAGCCATTCTGGAGTTTCTGCTTGCTATTGGTTGGTGTCCAAACATGTTAGCATCCCGAGTCTGTGAACGTAAATTACAAATAACATAACAAATATTGTTATAAAACCTTAAATGGCATGCATAAGGTCTTCACACAATAAGAAAACACAAAATGCCACTCTAAACTAAGAAGAAAATGAGAAATAACATGTTATCTATGTTTGATTTATAGTAGGCCTAGCAGTAAAAACTGGGCTAAATCACAAAACATATGACAGAGTTTTTAAACATCAGTGATTAGTGTGCTTTATTTGCAGTTTTGCACTAGTTAATCTGTTTTAAAAGTTAGGCTACTACTACAAGATTAATTGGTTTGGCATTTTCTGTTCTTGCATGATGACGACATGTTCATCATGACGAAACAGTGGTTTCACGATTGGCTGAATTCACCGCAGGTGTGATCGCCGAACACCTTCCTCTATGATCCTAACCCTACCCAGACCTAACCCCCCCCCCCCCCCCCCCCCCCCCCCTTCACCTAACCGACGTTAAAGGTAAAGCGTCAGTTGTATGACGGCCCGGGATCGACGTTTAAGTAAATTAATGTAACCAACGTTTAAGGGTACCCAAAAGGCGGATGTTGACGTATGGTCTAAAGAGTCCCAAGACGTCAGTTATAGACCATTTCACAAGATGTAAACAACGCTGGCCCAGAAGCACTTCCTGTTTCAGTTTGTAACTGTTTTCTTTATTTCACATGTAAAGAAAACATCTTAAAGATGTTTGTTTAACTCTTTGATTCAGTTGTAAATGTTCTGTTGGTTGTATTTTATCCCAGCTTTTATGTAGTGTTAAAAAATTGAAACAGGAAGTGCTTCTGGACCAGTGTTGTTTACATCTTTTGAAATGGTCTATATGACTTCTTGGGATGAGACTGTGTTAAATATTCATAAAATATTTTTTTAACCAATTATGATTAGTATTAATGCTTCACAAATGAATTTATATTTAATAAAAATAATAATTAAACATTACACAGGGATTTAAAAATAATAAATATTAACATAATTGTTTTTTTATAAGCATAACCTAAGAAAATATTTGATTTGATTTATAATGAGATGTTATGTTTAATTATGCTTATAAAGCCTAAGTAAATTAAATAAATAGTTCATAAATAAAAGGAAGGTACTTACGGAGCAGGAGAAAACCAGTGCAGCGATGCCCAGAGGTAAGCAGCAAAACAGCATGGTAAAGATGGAATAACACAGGTAATCTGGCACTGGATTGGCCAGTGGAGCGGCGGTCACAAACACTGTAGGCTGAACGGCGACCCAAGAGACCACGGATTGTCCTGGATATGGCCCTTGGGGATAGGGGCCCTGGGGCACTGGCTGGCTTGGAAAGGATTGAGGGTATCCAGCAGGAATGTCCTGGTATGCTGGTGGTGGTGGTATAGGCTGCAGCATTCCTGATTTCTCCGACGAATTCCAGGCACCGTGGGGCTGATTGCTGGGATTCATTTTTATAATTATTTAGTTTTGAATTTGATCGCAATATCCTGTTGTTGTCCTCTTGCTGTACTCCAGTTCATGCTCTCATGCAAATGGGAGGCGAGTTGTAGTTGTAGGGGTGTGACAAGATATTTTGCCTCTGTTTCCATCATGTGACTACTGAGGATAACTGATTGAGAAATTGAGGCCACTAAAAGGTTTTAAAGCACTGTTTCCAGGGTAAGGTAATGCCTTAAAGCCATCCAACGTTTGATCTCCTCAAAACAGTTGTAGAGCATGTAGACGTGGAGTCTCCCATGCAGGCAACTTTCAATCTCACACGCACACACACACACACACACAAGCAACCCCCATACACGCCAAGCGGGGTGTCCAGTTACAAGCAAACTTTATGACCCAAGTGGAATGTGATCCTCCCCGAAGGAGAAATGAATACTGCTTTCATCCCATGTTACGTAACAGGGATTTCCCCTCGGGAAATCGTTTCTGTTCTTTTGTTTTGTTTAAAAGTTTTGTCTTTTTCTTAAGTATTCTACCCAAGTTCATCTCAAATAAAAGGAAGTGAACTTAGCCGAACTATCTCTTTAGTAATTTTACCTCAAAGACTTTTTAGCCTTGTTCAACACGCGCGCTCCGAACCACGTGACGCGCCCGCGGAACACAAAGAACAACCCATAGACATCATTCATGATCAAGGGGGTAATCCATCGAGCGGAAGTTGAAGCCTCGTGGGAGCTGACATCTTGCTGCAGAACTTCACTAGCGTTAGCATTCCCATTGACTCACGTTCATTTTGGCGTAACTTTGACAGTGAATAACTTTACATCTGAGGCGTTTGAAGACCCCATTTGTCCTTTATTTATTTCTAAAGAAACTCGACAATGTATAAATAGCTCCATTACCTTGTAGCTTATGTTATGGCCCCGTAGAAGCAGTTTTAGTGAAAGTAGGCTAACGATTGCGTCATACCCGCGCGACTCTCTGTCGCGCAGTTTTGAGATTACCGTATGGACATGAGAAGAAGCTCGCGCGCAATCGGGAAACGTGGAGGCAGAATGACAAAATAATTTATCAGAATACCTAGCAAACTTGTCTCCTTCTCCTAGCCCGTGGACAGCTACTATTCACACTCTCCGCCTCTGCGCATGTTTCGGAAGGGAATGATTCAGATTTCTCATGCCACCGCACTAGAAATCAAACGGGTCACATCTACGTAGACTAGCTCTGTATGAGTCTGCGCGTCAGGGACGGAAGTGCTAAAAAATCGCCAAAAACGGGCTTCAGTCGTCTCAATGGAGTTCCAATGAGATCGCTCTGTCCATTTCTTTTACTGTCTATGTTCATGATCAGAGTCAGAAACGTCAGAGAGTGGCAGCCTCTTGATCCACCACCACCATGCAAGTTCAGCTGGAAAACTTCTGCAGTCCCAGAGCCAAAACGCTCTGTTCGACTTTTCTGAAATCACACTCTTCCCTGTGCTCAACCTGTGACCTACTTTCTGTAAGACCTGAATTTTTAACATTGAATTTTTGACATTGAATTTTAGAAAACTGAATTTGAAGTTCCAAATTTCTTCATCTTGAAAACTTGAATCTGTATTTTTTTAACTGAATATTTGCAGTATTTTAACTCGCTAGGTTAACAAAAAAAAACCTAGCTGTTTTACATATCTATAAAATTCAGCCATAAAAACCTTTCAGTTTGATAAATTTCATTCATAACAAAAAAATTCTAATTCAGAACTATTTAAACTACCACCTAAAATTCAACTTTGTTATATTACTCTAGCAAATAATTCAAATTTACAAATTCAAATTCAAATCATTTTGTCATATTAATAGCTCCATCATTTCGTTTCCAAATAGCCAAATTATAGTCCTCAGTTCATTTCAAATAGGACATAACTAAAGTACTGTATTGTGGTTAAGTAATTCAGTATTTGTTTTTGATTCACTAATAAGAACCGACTCATAAGAGTGATTCTTTCGGGTCTGAATTGAGAGTATTTGGGTGACAATCAATGGTTATAAAAAAGAAGAAAGAGAGCACTGTATTATTTTTTTGGTAATTGATTTTTTTATTAAATATAATCAAAAGACAGGAAGAAAAACAAACATCAGTAGGCCTGTATATTTTGACAGTGAGAGTTTGCATTGTTATGAAACATAAGATAATCAACTTTAAAGCATGTTTTAGTTACATTAATAATTTTACATTAGAGATAAGCCAAACATAGTCAGTCATACGAACTGCACATTAGTTAGTCTAAAAAACATCGCAATGTGGTTATAAAATGTGTGTTATTTTTGGAAAGCCCTCATTCCTGGTGTCCCGCTGATATGTCTGACAGTTAAGGAGGTGTTGTTTGATGTTTATTCGGAACAACCACAAAAATGATGTAGATAGTGTACGACACTAAGATGGCAAGGCCAATACCAAGAGCAATATGATTAACAGTGCGTGCCATTTTGGAGTTTCTCTCTGCTATTTGTTGTTGTCCGGACAAGTTGGCATTCCTAGTCTGTGAAAATAAAATTGAAACATAATGTCACTTGTGTTTTCCAGAACTACCCATTCTGAGTTTTCTCTGAACAAGAGTGATTAAAGTGTTTATATCGTAGTAAAGCAATGACTGGGTCTATAATACTAACAGTGTAACATGGTTGTGCTCATGACTAAAATGCGGAACAATGATACACCAGCTGTAATCTGCATTATAATCACTGTCACTTTTTGGGCAATATGGAAACCCAGAACAAGTTTCATATACACTTTAGTGTCCTGTAACGATTTCATTTCCTTTATCTAAAGCATCATATTGCATTTCCTTTTTATGACCCATCAAACTCATTAGGTGTCTTTAATTCATTCCTTAACAATCAACTATTGCAGGACAACAAAAGTGTAGTAGCTTAGTTGCTTTAGCAGCTTTACATTGTCAATTTATAAAGAGAAATTTCCCAGATGTGCACAAAGCAATAGTGAAATTGGGACTTTGTGTAGAACCTAATTCTCAATACCAAAATGTCACATCATTTATGGGAACAATATTTGAGTAAATGGAGATGCAGATCTGCTCAGTAAGTAATGTTAGGAATGGTGAAGCTACATGAACTACTTTTGGTTTGAAAGCAACTCATGAGTAATCAAAATTCTTTGAATGACAAAGATTTTTGAACACTAAAAAAACACTTGTTATTTAGACTGTGATCTCTCTTTTTTAATTTAACAAAGTCTTGTCATCCATTTATTTCAACAGTCTTGTAGACCATAGCCAAGGGGTAGTTCACAAGATAATGTGACCAGTTTACTCATTCAATGAGGAAATAATCACAAGATACAAAGTTTCAGACATAGCAGGCAAGAACAGGAAGTGATTAAGGAAAATTAGAGCAGGATGCCTTTTTTATGCAGTTAAGTACTCTAAGAAGAGATCAATTTTCAGCTATTTGTATATCGTAAGAGATTTAATACCGTTTAAAAAACAAAAACAGTAAAGATTTAATAGAAAAAAAGGGTAAATTAGTGAAAAATCACATTTTATGATCATCCAGGGTTAGTGTATCAGTACAGAAGGGTTTAAGAAAGGTATGGAAACTAATACTTACATTGATAGAGTAAATTAGAGCAACAATGCCCAGAGGAAAGCAGCAGCACAGCAGGGTGAAGATGGAATAGCCCAGGTAATCTGGCTGCGGATAGGCCAGTGGGATGTTGGTCAAATAAACCGCCGGCTGTGCTGTGACAGCAGGATGACCTGGATACGGTCCTTGGTCGTATGGTCCTGGAGCGCCGTATGGCTGGCTTTGATACCCAGAGGTGCTCTGAAAGCTTCCTGGAGGAGGGTTTCCATAATGGCTCTGGTAGGGTGGTGGCCCAGGCTGCAACAACTTAGATTTCTCAGATGTATTCCAGTTTTCCTGAGGCTCCATTGTTCTGTAAACTTGCACTGTCTTATTTTCTTTGTACTCTACAAAGAGGAGACACACCTTTGTGGACCCTGGCTAGAGGAAGAGAAGTTTTCTTGGCCACGGACTTTGGCTCAGTATTGTCACATGATGATTTACAGCAATTATATACAGTAGGTGGATTGTAGGAGGAGTAACAAGGCGTGACAGATTCAGTTCCTTCACACTGAAACATAGTTTTCACATACTATTGACTGTAGGTGCCAGCTTGATAGGTCAGGTTATTTGTGGATTAATGGGTTCATTTAAGTATTCAAAATTTAGATATTTACTAGAACCCTTCTATTTCATTATAGGTACCATTATTTTGAGGGAAATGTGTTCAAAAGTCTTAAAATCTGTGTGCAACTTTAAGGGACATCACTACCAAACATCTTTTTTTTCTGCAATTAAGCTACATTTTTTGGGTGTATTCCATGAAATTTAGTTTTTATATACGCCAGCAGCCATAACACCCTGTAGCCCAAGACTGGTTGCCCACTGAAGCTAAGCAGGGGTGAGCCTGGTTAGTACCTGGATGTGAGACCTCCTGAGAAAACCAGGTTGCTGCTGGAAGAGGTGTTAGTGAGGCCTGCAGGGGGCGCTCACCCTGTGGTCTGTGTGTTTCTAAAATTTCTATTGAAGCCCCGTATTGTGTATTGGTTTCCCAGAGTCACATGATCGATGACAAATGAAGCCTCACTTTCTGTCCAATCACATGCGCATTTTGGGTGTCAGAAGGCTCGAAAAACCCCAGATCTTAGGCTACTTAACGCGTCTTTGTTGGCTCAGTCTGGTTGATGGGTTTGTGAGGAGAGTGCTCTACTTTGAAAGTTAATCAGTATGTTACATTTAAATAACCGAAACTACTTTTGTTTTATTCTTTTGTTGTTTTGTATCTTTTTGTTTTTGTAAAATCTTTGCACTTTTCGTGTTTTTTAGATGTTATTATTGCTATTTGGGGTTTGGGTGGGCTTACAGGTGTAGGGTGTTGGTGTTCGGTGAAGGGTTTGTTTGGCAACAGCCAAAAAAAATTAAGACTTCTGGGAATAATCTGAGCTTATAGCTTCCAATATGCATTTCTAAAAGAGAAAAAAATAAACATTTATTTATTTATTGATCTATATTATTCAATATTGTACTTATTTTATAGTTTTATTTTATAATTGTTGACTGTTGGCGTGTCTTCAGTCAATGTACATGGACAGTCACTCCTAATCATTTTTGTCTCCTCACACTTCTGAGGTGGAAATCTTTGGCTTCTGTTGGACGGTGCTGTAGTGTAGACTAGCACAAACAAATCTCAAATGCCACTTCTGATGCAATCGTAGAAGTGGATAAATACCTCACAGAGACAAACATACAAAGAGCTGAAGATCCACTTGAATATGCTGGATAATGCAGAAACATGTCTACCCCCATCTACATTGGAATTACAGTTTCTTTAAACCCCGGGCTCCTCTGTACCACGAGAAAGAGTGTTCTCTAAGGCTGGGGAAGTACTGTCTAAGAGGTGATATGACGTTTTTATTGGTTTGTTTCCCGTTACGCCCAAACCACACCTATGAATAATGGAAACTTACTTAGACCAAGCCCTTTTGGGGAGTGGGGATACCTCCATCACCCACTCCCCAACCTGTTTACTAGCATTTCAGATCGTTAAAATATGGCCCTTAATGTATAAACATTTTTACATTTTTATTTAATTATTTTTCACAAGGGTGTTCATGCATTTTTTATTATTCAGAAAATCTCGTCAGACAGATTTAAGATAGATTTTAATGAACTATCAAACAGAAACTTCTTATGCATTTATTTCAACAATTAAAAAAAATGAAACGACATTTATTTTCAAACATTTTGACTATGTTTGTCTATCAAGTTTGACATCTCGTACAATGATTCATCAAACATTATGAAATTATTGCATGGGGTAACTTTAGAAAGGTAAAAGATTTCCTTCAAAGTAAAAGGTGTCGAGGAGATATAGTGTAATGCAGATTGAGCCCACGACAACACCGAGATGGTTCAGGACGAGTGCAGTTGTAGAGTTGCTCGCTGCTTTAGCCCTCTGTCCAGCAATGTTTGCTTTTCGAGTCTGAGAAAGTAAAGGAAAAATTGCAAATGTGTAATTAAAAAAATGAAAATCAAACGTGTAACCACAAACCACAATATGCTGCAGAGAAAATGTGAATAATGGCGATTAGAAAGAGTCAGATTGCATATGCAAATACTGATTTGAGCTCAGCAAAGTATACCCCCCCCCCCCCCCCTCAGCATTGTGGCTTTCCATGATGCAATAGAGGACTTTCCAAAAGCATCCACCTGTGCACTCACAAGAAACATGAAAAACCACAATGAGTTGAGGGTAAGGGTGAAAAACCTGCTTGCTCGTATTTGACCTACAAAGCAAATAACTCTTTTCTTCACTGTGTAATGATCAATTTTAAAATTTAGATAAGATTGTGCACCGCACCAGCACAGATTATTAATCTTTATAGGCCTACACTCGTTTAGGGTGTATAACCGATATACGATTCTGCCGCTAAGTGCGCACCACTCAAACACCACACCATCATTTATC
The DNA here is from genome assembly GCA_038021265.1 of Cyprinella venusta. Lineage (NCBI taxonomy): Eukaryota > Metazoa > Chordata > Actinopteri > Cypriniformes > Leuciscidae > Cyprinella > Cyprinella venusta. The sequence continues at coordinate 30,118,250 of CM075874.1, forward strand.
ATCATTGTGCAGAACTCAGCACAAGCTGGAGCCAAGTTATGTTACAATGCAATATATGAATATATATATATATATATATATATATATATATATATATATATATATACATACATATACAATGTAAAAAAGAAATCCTTTATCTAATCAATAAAATTGAAGCAACAGATTACAAGCAATATTATTAATTAAATCGAAGAAATTAGAATTGAGTAAAAGTTAATCAAATTAATATTCTAATTAATTCTTATTTGTACAATTTAATTAATAATATTGCTTGTAATCCGTTGCCTCAATTTTATTGATTAGATAAAGCATATTCGTTTTTACAGTGTATGTGTATAGTGATGTGTTATTATTCTTCTGCTACTACTTAAAAATGTATTAGTTACTTACAATATTGCTCTAAGCTTGTGCATATAGTTGACTGCTTGTATGTTGTGAGAAATGTGTTATCTGTGTTATGTACTTGTATAGGCTACATGATTTTAACTAATTACCCCTTGTGAGATAAATAAAGTTGATAAAAAGGTAAAGTAAATAGCCTCACTTTTAGTTACGTCTTAACTGTTATAATATTTCGAGGGGCAAAAACATGAACTTTAACCTTTGGCTTTACTTTTTCAATCGGCTATCACTTCAGCGTGAGGGCAGTGGCATGGTGGCATAGCATCTCAGTGACACACTGCCAAGATGGCGACGGCCGGCCCCGCCCACTTTAGGCTTCAAAATCGCTCTTCAAAAACCTAGGGGAGATGTCACGGATACTACGTCCATACTTTTTACAGTCTATGGTCCCAGCTCTTTGACCAGCTCCTCCCGACCCGTGTAGTTCTGGGCTGATTTCTCACCTTTCTTAGGATCATTGAGACCCCACGAGGTGAGATCTTGCATGGAGCCCCAGTCCGAGGGAGATTGACAGTCATGTTTAGCTTCTTCCATTTTCTAATGATTGCTCCAACAGTGGACCTTTTTTCATAAAGCTGCTTGGCATTTTCCCCCGTAGCCCTGTCCAGCCTTGTGGAAGTGTACAGTTTTGTCTCTAGTGTCTTTGGACAGCTCTTTGGTCTTGGCCATGTTAGTACTTGGATTCATACTGATTGTATGGAGTGGACAGGTGTCTTTATGCAGCTAATGACCTCAAACAGGTGCTGATTTAGGATAATAAATGGAGTGTAGGTGGAAATTTTAAAGGAAACAGGTCTTTGAGGGTCAGAATTCTAGCTGATAGACAGGTGTTCAAATACTTATTTGCAGCTGTATCATAGAAACAAATAGTTAAAAAATCAGACATTGTGATTTCTGGATTTTTTTTTTTTTTTAGATTATGTCTCTCACAGTGGACATGCACCTACGATGACAATTTCAGACCCCTCCATGATTTATAGGTAGGAGAACGTTCTAAATAGCAGGTAGTTCAAATACTTATTTTCCTCACTGTATATGTGTGTGTGTGTGTATATATAAAGTACATGTACTGCATTAGATTAAACAGGGAAGGGTCATAGCACTTGCATATTGTCCTACTGTTAGTTTAATGCTTCTATTGTTTGTATTCATTTGTAAGTTGCTTTGGTTAGAATCATCTACTAAATGAATAAATGTAAGTGTAATACAATGAAAGTAATGTCACACTTCAAATGGAGATGGTATCTATTACATTGTTATATCAGCGGCATTGACTGTTGTATCATTATATCATTTATTCAAGAGATTCCTTCAAAAAATCAAAATTGAAGATGTGCCCCATGCATGACAAAATGTTATAAATTATATTAATTGCATTGTATACAAAAAAAAAATCAGTTGATTTTGAGGTTGAGTGCATAAAGAAAGTTTACTACTCTACTACTTACTACTCTTAATCCAAGGGAATATGCCTGAAAATGAATTTTTGGACAGTGGAAGAGCAAAGATGGCAACTGGGAAAAACAAATGCTCTGGGTTATCAAACTACTTTTATAACAGCATGTCTACTGTAAATATTCTAAAGCAGTGTATCACAATCTTCAACACATATAAGCATAGCATATTCATAAAGTCATTATAGTGAAAAAAAAAGACAAATTGCATGACCGATCACATTAATTCACAAACATATTTATATTGAATGGTATTATGTATCTTATTTGAAATTCGAACTGTGATATGTTATGCCCTAAAGGAATACATGGTTGACTAACTACATTTCTGAAATGCACTTGCATAGAAACAATATGTATTGTGAAAAGTGCTATACAAATAAATTTTAATAAAATTGAACTTTGCATAATATGACAAATCTTCCATAAAAAAGCATTCAATGGTAAATAAATTAATACTTACAGCTCTAGAGTAACCAAGTGCACAAGCTCCCAGACAGATGCAGCAGCACAGCATGGTAAACCGTGAGTAACACATGTAATCGGGCTCAGGGTCAGCCAGTGGAGCGTTAGCCCGGTGCACAGGAGGTTGAACGACGACCACAGGCTCGTGGTGGGGATTCAGCAACTGAGGATGGAGCTGGATCTGGACGCTGTCAGGATTGACTGCACGATTGTTTCCCTGACGATATAGTGGAGATGAAGCCTGGGCCATGCCTGGTTGCTTTCACGCTTCTTCTTTAGAAATGTTTTCTTCTTTGTACCGTGGCCTCTTATGGTGAACAGTGTGAATTGAAAGGGCCTAGTTTACTAGTCTAACCGCATTAAGTAAAAAAACAACACTGGTGCACAGTTCCACTTTCTCAGAAGCTGTTTACACGACCCCATTTCCAACTAAATGCAGGAAACTTTTTATGCAGTTTGGCCGTCTATTTGCACAACAAAGCTGTTTTAGGCCTGCAAATGCAAACTTTTGAAAATTGGTTTCAAACAGCAAGTTTTTGAAAACTATATCATTATTATCTCCATATAATATACAAAAACTTGAATTTGTGAAAACAGTGACACTATGAGCATGCATATTACGTGTAAATTTTTCTTTTTTTGCGGTCTAAGGTTCATTCTACATGCGTGCAGTAGAGCACTGCACGTGCCTCAAATCTAGGCCCTAGCCCGGCCCATGTCCGACAGCTCATCAGAATAATCATCCCAAATCCGACCCGAGCCCGTTTATATGAAAAAAAAAAAAATTACACAGCCAGCCCTGTATGTGTCACAGTCCATCTGCACCAGTCTGTCTTGTCATCAGCACTACACTTCCCAGGATCCTCTTGTCGCCACACCTAAACTCACTCCCTCATCAACCACCTGTGCATCGTCCTCATCATCTGTATCACCTGTTTTCACATCATTATGTTTGATTCCTCCTTGTATTTCCCTCTGTTTCATTCAGTCTTTGTCGGTCGTTGTAAATGTTACCTTGTGTTGCTGCCTGTACCCGTGCCTGGTCTTTGTAAGTAAAAGTTATCTTCATTGGAATTCTGGACTCAGTCTGTTCTTCTGCCTGCACCCACACCGTGACAGTATGTTGCAGTCATTTAAACAGTTTTGTTCTCAATGGCAAAGTACGTTGAGGTGTGGTGGTTTATGGGAGTCTTTGGCTCGGAAATGAAAATATATACACAGGCTTGTACCCTTGATTTTTTTTGGATTTTCTCTTCATTTTTTCACTCGAAATGAAATGTTGTATGTTCAGCCGTAGCTGGTTATCCTCAGACTCTAATCCTCTAATCTTTAGATATGGATTTTACAAAATGTCAATGGGAACCAACACTCTTTTGGGCTGTGGGTGGCACTGTGATGCTCTAGAGGTGTGAATAAATTCTAGCCATATGATTCTTAACGTACAGGAATAAAACTTTTAGCAAAAGTGAGAGACTGTAAATTTTCTCCTAAATGTGAATTTTGTCATTGTTTTGGAACACAACAGCTCAGTCAGATCCTTATGACATATACATATCCATACTAAACTAAACAAAAATAGAATTTCTAAAAAAATAAATAAATAAACTAAAAAAAAAATTCAGGGGACCTTAAAATGTGAACTTTTGAAGTAGAAAGAATACTATTTTCTTGTGAAATGTAGTCCAATAATCTTTAATTAACAAATTGTTTCATCTCTCTTGCAGTGTGTTATTTATTTTATAGTGCAGGACCTATTTTTAATTGAAATTTTACTTTGGAAGTTGAGACGAGCAAATTTTTATGAAAGTACATAAATAAAAGTTTTCATTAGCCAAAATCACATTTTGTTAAAAGTCTCCATTCTAAAAAGCTGAACAATATTTTCAAGCTTATTTCTTTGGACAGATCACATATTGTGACATCAATAAAGAAAGAGGATGAAAGCAGGTTTGCTTATGACAGTGAGCTGGTAAACCAGCACTTATCTTGAGGTTTCATATCTCTGTAACAACCACCTCATCAAAACAGCAAGATTGCATGGCATGGCCCACATTTTATCTATCGGGTTTTATGTGAAACTGACGGGGAACTTCCACTGCTTTCATCCTCTCTGAATTGTGGTTGATTCCCCCCCCCTCCCCCTCAATTCATTTTAATTTTCCCCTCTTAACTGTATGCTCTCTTACACAAAAACACCCCAACTACACAACACCTCTTTTTTCCTATGGTCTACTCACTCAAGAGTTGTCATGACTGAACAGTGATTCTGTTCACACGGCACATACCAACTAACTGTTTAGTGTTGCTAAATCACTTTAGTTATAGAATTAGGTTGTCAATGTATAAACATAACCGTATTTCACATTGGAATCAATATCGGCAGTTGTATTCTTATATTAGTTCCTATGTAATGCCAAATGTCAGTGAATAGAGGGCGCTGTTGAGTCAATTTTGGGCTATTCTAATTGCAAAAGTTTCTTCCCACCCAGTCACATTTAATTTTCGCCTTTTTTTTTTTTTACTGAATAAAACATTGCACATGTATGACAAGGATGTGAGAAAAAAAACGCGTCGTAGGCTGTAACTAAATTGTCACATGCTCATCTAAAGGCTTTGAGAAACAGTAGGGTGTCAGTCAGCTGGAGACAGAGAACAGAAAACATTGATTCAGGTGCTCTTTGTTTAAGTGTCTTTAGTTTATTTTAGTGTTTATGTTTGAATGATACTGACAATTTTTCACACAACAGATAAAAACAAACTCTTACTACTAGCATGTTTGTGATAAATAGGCTGGTAATGAAAGTAAGTCAAGCACATGACAATGTAAATATGATGGGTTTTTTTTCAGAGGAGCGCATGATCTTTTCATACGTCTTATTCAACTATTACTCAATTGCAAAGCAAGTCTGAACAGTAAACTACTTCACACAGAATGCAACAATGCAATATTGGATGGATTCACTACAGCTTACAGCAATATTTGGTTAAAGGTTTCCATATGACACTGAATCTGGACATTGCCATTGAAAGCCTTCCCTTTCATACCTACATCCAACATAATTTAATACAGTTACTGACAGGATAAAAAAAACAATTTACAGAACATTTTTTGGTGATCGGTTTATATTAAGTGAAATTACAAAGACACATCTGGCATAAAAAACAAACAAACAAACAAAATGTTACATGAATTTTCACCTTCCTCCTCTGTGATCTGAGAGCAGGTAAGCAGTGAAAACACAGAAAACCTTTGTATCAGGTTCCTTGTCTTAAAGAAAAATGATTCCTCTGATATACCAGCACATGAGATAAAGGAAGGCAGACCATCTCCTCTGATTGGTTCTGGTCAGGTCAGCTGGTTTTTAGCATTCGCTGGCCCTTGCTGTAAAATAGAAACGTATTGAAGATTAATATCACATTTAAATGTTTAATGAACTGATTTGTCATGTTTAGGATATTCATCTACAGTCTAAAAAATGATGGGTTGTTTTAACCCAAATTTGGGTCAAATATGGACAAACTCAGCCATTGGGTTATATTTTTTATTACATTTTAACCCAATGTTTGAGTTTGCCCATATTTGACCTAAAATTGGGTGAAAATAACCCAGGATTTGTTTGAGTGTATAGATCAGTCTCTTACACTGAGAACACAGAGGGAAACGATTTATCGGAAGGTCGGAGTGGTTAACTTATCAACTTATAATTGTATATATTTTTTAGTATTTATGTTTCTTTGGCTCGACCATGTCCTAATTTAGTTTTTCATGCCAATTCATCTGATATCAGAACGTAAACACCTCAACGAGAATTTTTTTCCAGCTTAGTTTAAAAAAACTCTTTCACTGAGAAGTTTTGAGTGTTTGTACAAACTCTTTCATCATTTCAAAAGATCAAGGAACATCTGACACTCATGGCCCCTTTAAATAATTTAAATTCAATTTGAATTCTTTTATTCTTCGCTATGGACAATTAGATGCTGAATAAATCATTTGCATAGCACATCTTTGTATCCCGTTTCCCCAACCCCACCCTCAGGGATCATGGAGTGTAAACACTCCCCGGGGAGAGATTATGAGTCATCCTGGAAACCATGTGAGTGGTGCTGTGGAGACGGGCCATACGGGCCCACCACTGAGCGCAGACCCACTGTATCTCACAGCATCACAGGGGAACTGGCACAGCAATAATTAGCAGATGGATTTCATGCGTGGAACACACGGCCTTCAGACCACAAAGGTTTATAAGTGGTGTGTTTCATTGGGGAGCTTCTGATTTATACCAGGTTACCAGCACTGGTTTCATGTTACTGGTTGCAGAGGCAGATAAGAGCGGTCATACCTGTGTCATTGAGCATCGCTTGAGCGTTACTTCCTGTCCTCCTCCTGTCAAAAGAGAAATGCGCTTTTAGAGCTAGTCAATGTGTATAGTAGCCTATACTTTGATGCACATACAAGTAAAACACCACGTATTTGTAACCAATATTATTCATTTTATACCTTTTGTCCTGGTTGAATTTGCATCTGCAGTGGCCACCTGTAATAATGGCAAAGGATGTTGTTAAACAGGTTAATGGCTGAATCAAAAATATGTCCAGATCACATTTCATGTCAAAATCCAGAGGAAAAATAAATAAATCAAGCAAGACTTATGGCCATATATCAGCATGTCTGAATATTGTCAGTTCACCGGACTATAATTAAATCCAATGAGTGATTTCAAATGCCACGCATGTTGTTGCTATAGCTCAAAATATAATAAATAAGCCTAAGTTATTAATTAGAAAGTTTAATAATCAAGAAGTTAATATTGAGTAACTTAATTTTAGACACATTATTGCCAATTAAATAATAAATACTTAAAGGAGTAGTTCACTTTAAAAAAAACTTTTGCTGATAATTTACTCACCCCCATGTCATCCAAGTCAAGATATCCATGTCTTTCTTTCTTCAGTCGAAAAGAAATTAAGGTTTTTGATGAAATATATGATTTTTCTCTGTATAATGGACTTCAATGGAAACCAAACGGTTCAAGGTCCAAAAGACAGTTTCAGTGCAAACTGCAAACTGTTCAAAGGGCTTTAAACGATCCCAGACGATGAATAAGGGTCTTATCAAGCGAAACGATCACTCATTTAAAAAAAAACAACAACAAAGTTTAAGTTTTATAAGCTCAAACCATTTGGTTCCCATTGAAGTCCATTATATGGAGAAAAATCATGGAATGTTTTCATCAAAAACCTTAATTTCTTTTCGACTGAAGAAAGAATGACATGGACATCTTGGATGTCATGGGGGTGAGTAAATAATCAGCAAAAGCTTTTTTAAAAGTGAACTAGTTCTAAACATAATCGCCAAAAAACAGTAGTGGTTTTGTTTATAATTGGTGTTTTTGAACAAACTGGGTGAATGATTCAATGACTAGAACCATACTAGCATAATACTCCTACTTCTGCCAAAGAATTATACTGTACAGTTTGTTAAAGTAGTAGGCCATTGGGCTTGTTTTGTTGTGCAGACCTGGCAACCTTTTTTTCTCTCCATCTAATGGTTTAACTGGCTATGTAACATGCAAACAGATCGGCCTATACATTTTAAATCTTGGTTTCAAACTCACTTAGGAGAATAGTAATGCCAATCAGACACAGAACTGCTGCCAAGATCAAACCTCCAACTCGAAGTCTGTGATAATCTAGTGAGAGAAAGAATAAATGACAATGAAAGAAAATGTGAGATGATCTTAAGAACTCTTTAAGCACTGGATTATCGATGATAGACTCAAATGATGTGTGCAACTTACCAAAAGTGAAGGGGTCTTCCTCTGCTGCAAATCGAAAACGAAAAAACAACAAACAAAAATTAGTGCATGTAACATTGTGTAAAATTATTTTATCACAACAGAAACAAAAAGAAACAGTGTAATTGAAAAGTGAAATCTCTTACTTGTCTTCTGACCTTCTGCCAACACAAGGGAAAAAACTACAAAAATAATAGATCATATTAGTACATAAGCAACATAATATCCAAAGATTGTACGGTCACATCTGTGTGTTCATTATAATTACTTATGGTCAATACAAATAAAAGCACCTTAATGAATTTAAATTTCTTTGATAAGAGAGGACAACAAGCAAGTATTTTTTAAAACCAACGACTTCAGAAAATGCTAAAAACTCACGTGTCAAGGAAACCAGTGCCAAAGTCTTCATCATGACGATGTGGTTGTAACCTGCAATACAAAATTAGGTTTGTCATGAAAAAATTAAACATACAGGTAAAATGCATCTGCTCTACATAAAATTATCCCTAACTTGCTTTCTTAAAGGGATAGTTCACCCAAAAATTAAAATCATGGTTTGGGATGATTTTAATGCATGTTGAAGGCCTTATTGTGCATGATGCATCAATATTTTTTTTTTTAAATTAAACTTTTAATACAAAACTGCTATTTTCTCTGCTTTCACCTTTTCTTCCCCTCCAGCCACCTGACTTTATGATCCCATTATCTTCAGAGGAATACATTGAATGAATATATTCTCCATTTTCTCAATGATTATCCTTTTTCTCTCAGACATAAGTCAGATTGCAGTAGCTGAAGATTTTCCCATTAAAACACAAGTAATAATTCAGTTAGTGTTGGAAAGCATATCATGTATCTGCTGCGTACATCAGAGCAAATTCCCATTTTGCTTTGCAATCCACTTATGCTCTAAATATAACATGAATCCCCTTAATGCCTGAATCGTTGTCCTCTGCCAGCTTCACTTCAACAAAAATGGGGAAAATAAAATGACCACAATTCTTGCCAATGCATCTGATCTGATTATATCCGAAGCAACAAATAGCAGCTCTTGAGAACACACAGCAGACTTGGATCAAATGTCAACCACGGCCTGGAACATCTCAGCAACCAAATGTTCATACACCAACAAAACAGCTGCTAGGAAACACATCAAGACGCTAAACCCCGACCTTTGTGCTGGAGATTTACATGATCTGACAAATGCATGTTTACGTCTACATCGTAATGAAAGGTGCACCGTGGAAACATGCTGGAGAACCAATCCAAAGCTTAGCTGGGATTTTCCATTTCGTCTCTGAGACTAGCGGGAATGCTGTTCCCATCCCTACCAGCACGAGATGATGTAACTCCCTCCACCTTCAGCTTCCATTCCAAGCATGGTGGCAAAAAAGGGGAAAAGTAATGGGTTCACACCAGAGACGTGCTGAGACAAAATAAACTCCAGTATTTTTGCCTTTTGATCAGAGAAGTCTTGTCAGCGTGAGTAGTGAACAAGGCAGCTTACAGAGATTCACCAAAAGAGGTTTAATTAATCCCCTGTGTCTGTTCTTAAACCCTATTATCTTGCATGTGAATTATCTCATTTCCTTCTTCTTGTAAACATCCATGCCACATTATACGTCATGGATTAAATGCATTAATATAGTAAGCAGGCCTAGTTCATTTTATGTTCTTAACCATGGGTGCCTGATCAATTTGTTTATGTAAATCAAGTCAAACTAGCTTCTGTGTAGAACCTGAAATTTGCAAACAGGTGCTAGTCTAATGGGGATATCACGTGTCTATTAAAGGAATAGTGAAGTCGTTCTGTCAATTAACACATTTAAATATAGCCTGCTGAAAATTCAGGTCTTGAATGTTGGCTACATTTGTAAATATATAGTGCAAAACTGTATGTCTTTTACGTTTCATTTTAGTTGCTTGGCAGACTTGGTGAGTAGGCCTACTACAAACTGACAGTCTGAGCTCTTTGTGGCAATATTTCAGTCCCCATTTCTGGATTTCTGGGGGACTGAACCATAGAAATGTAAACACAGATACCTCATTATAATAGGGACTGTTTCGATGGGCCACTATACATAAGCCGTCCGCCATATTAGAACGGTCAAAACACCGGTCTGTGACACTCAAAAGCAAGTTTACGGCAAGCATAGGTTTCGCAGGACAGTAATAGGAGTTACCAGATCAGTGGGCGAGCCATAGAGGGGTCAGATGAAGGGCATAATTTTCATTGCATGATAAACACAAACTAGTTTGAAAACACCCACAAATTTAGAAACGCCCACTTTTGTTCCACTCGTTGACTGTGTGTCTGCAACCGTAGTTAGACTCATGAATGAATATCTATATCTGCAATAGATTTCAGCAGATTATTTTGCTAAACTAACACAATACAAAAAACAACAACAACAACACTACCATGTTAAACCTGTAATATTGAGTTAGTTAATACACATAAAAACATAAACTAACACATTCTCACCTGTGAGAGGTTATCACATTTCCTCGGGAATTTAAATCTCGGCAGATTTACAACCAGACGATACACAATGTTGTAGGCGATCTTTGAATGCTACTGTGGGTGACGACGCGCTGACCGTTTCAAGATGGCGGGCGCGATGATGCGTCTAGAGCTGTCAAATTTTGAATGATGGGACTCCCAGTTTGGGGAACTTCCATTCAAAAAGGCTGAAACGAATCATTTCAAATCATAAGGTTGCCCTACAAATAAAGCTGACTTTGCTAACTTTGGGTAGTATTGGCGAGTCACTGAATCACTCTCAGTCAGTGATTCATTCAGGTAACGCCACTTGCTCTTTCTGGATTGTTTTAAACTTGTTTTGTTTGAATGGCAAAAATAGACAAAGTACAGTAATGACGTACCTCATGACGTCACAACATACGGGCATTTGCCGACGCGGCACCATTGCTGAGGGCAAAACATTAGAAGATGCTGTAGCAGAGATGGCAAATACGAGTTTAACGATGTGAAATGAGTTTCGTGCTTAAAAGTGAAAATGGTCATCTCCTGCTGGGTCAATGTATGTTAAAATCGTGCCGGAGGTTCAGTTAATTCGGGATTTTACAGTATACCCGTCATTAGACTCCATGAATGTGACAAGACTGCTTTTGTCGGAATAACGGCGGAGGTAAGTTAATGGCGTGCGAGGATAAACAGGAAAGAAACTCACTCAAAACACGCAAGAATTTGTTTGTCAAAGCACAATGTTGTGTTTTATTGCGAGTGTAAACAAATATTAGTTAACACTTTGCAGTTTGAATATGTCCTGTATGAACAAAATGACGAGGTATTGTACCTCTCTCTGTCTTGTTTTAATAGTCTCTTTATAATCCATTTCACTTTGTCTCTTCGTGATTTGTGTAACATTATAAACAAAGAAATATTTGTTTGTAAAACAACATTCTCTGATAAAACTTTGCAAACACCTATGGTAAACACAGCAGCTAATCCCCTCGAAGATGGCATTTATGAATGAACGGATCATTTTAAAATCTTCTCTGTCTACTGACAATTTTTTTAGATATCTGTTTTTGAATTTTAAAAAGATGACTGCGCCCTCTTTCTCTGGCTCATCAGATATAAAAACATTTTTTCTTCTACAGTCTGATAAAAACTGATTGATATAAAAACATTTTTTCTTCTACAGTCTGATAAAAACTGATTTTGCATACTGACTGGCAGAGTTTTCATTTCTAACAATCTCTTTTAAGCTATAATCATAAGCTACTTTAGTTGTACACTCATACCCAACTGTATTGTGATGTCTTCTACATGTAATACATGTAGGCTATTTTATGCTAAGTATAATTGACATATTTATGTGCTTAATATAAATACCATCTCTGCTAAACTAGAACAACTAATTTTGTACACTTTATAGTGCTGATTTTCAACTAAAGATATATTTAAGTATATTTATTTCATCATGCTAAATTGGAACTCTTGCAATTATACTTTAAATATATTGGATTTAAAGACTGATATTATACAGTGATCATCATGCAGTTGTGCAGTAAATGAGTATTCCAAATAAAGTTTAATTATAATATTTATATCATTAAGTCTCAAGCAATATGTCAGTAAAATGAATTTGTAGTATACTTGGTATGAAATAAATGTCTTTTAAATACATTTTGATGGTTGAGGTTTGAGGTTTTTCACCAGGGCAACCAATAAGTAAAATTACAAACAGTTATTTTATCAGTACCATGCCGTGCAAAGATAATTCTTCTAAGAATCTGGCAAGAAAATCTGTTTCTAGGTATTTCACAACCTTCTTAAAGCTCATCATGTTACTGAACAAAGAAGTGAGAGAAAAGGAGAAAGCATTTCATCTCACTGTTCTTGTTTCAGGTTTGGACAGTCTGGACGTTTTAGCACCCTCCTGCCAGCAGAATCACCCAGGGTGCATGAAGATAATAATGAAAGTCCTGTGATCTGTTACGGTCACGTTGGCTTGCCAGCGAGTGAGTCATGGGAAAGAATGAGGAATTGTGTCCAACATCACTTCCTCGTCTCACATACACAAACTGCTCTTCCCTCTTTCAATGTAATGCCTTGTTTCTTTATTTTTTTGCAGTTGCCATAGTTTATTCATTCTAGAAACAATAATGTCTCTCAACCCTTTTTGCTCCTCTTGTGCAACATTAAATCCTCTTTCAGGAAATGAGATATTCAAACCAGATAACAAAGGAATATCGCTCACTCTCAGTGTCTGAGCAAGTCAATACTTTAGTTCAGTATTGTGTATGCTTGTAGTTTGTATTTTAACAACCCCTTAACCATAGTAGAGGTATTAAAATTTGCTGAATAACTCGCCCTGCACAGTTTGAGCTACTAAAATTGTCACTTGTTGTGCACTGCAAAAATGTATTTTTCTCACCTGATTAAAAGATATTAACAGATATGTTGTTTTTGAAAACCATAGTTCACCCAAAAAAAATTAAAATTACCCCACCACTCACTCTCAAGCCATCCTTGGTGTAAATAACTTTCTTCTTTCAGCTGAACACAGTCAGAGATATATGAAATTATAGTCTGGTTCTTGTAATGGCATTGAATAGTCCTTGAGTTTTTGAAGCATGAACAAGTGTACGGCGTTGCCAGAAGCCAGTGATATATAGTTTTAAAGTTTTAAGTATATTTTTCTTACAAAAACCAATCGCTTTGCTTCAGAAGGCATTTATAAACCCACTGGAATCATATGGATTATTTTTATGAAGGAGGGATGCACTTTTTATGGCTTCAAAAACTCAGGGACTTTTCAATGCTGTTGCAAAGCTAGGAAGAGTCAGGATATTATTTAATATAACTCTGATTGTGTTTGGCTGAAAAAAGAAAGTCATATACACCTAATTGCTTGAGAGTGAGTAAATTATATAATTTTCATTCCTTTTAGACAAGTGATCTAACTCATGATTTTGTGCTTTTGACTTTGTCCAGCAGGTAGATGACTTCACTAGCAACCACCCAGAACACCGTAGACCAGAGATGTAGCAACCTCACGGCAACCTGCTAAAAGTCATTCGTAAACACCTTTGCAACATCCTGGCAAACCATAGCATCATGGCGGTGAGTTGAATCGAGTGCAGAAATGCCTCTGTCTGGATGAAAGCTTACTAGCAGACACAAATTAGTAAACACAGTTGTCAGTCCTCTCTCCTAATCATAGTTTTTATATTTAGATCATGTCTACTACTGGTGGTTTCGTGACTTAAGTTAGTCTAAAGGCAGTTATTTACAGTTCTGCACCTGAATTGAGGCTTCATAGCTAAATGCTTTGGGTTAAAAAGCATTGCTTCTGCGCAGAGACTAATTATATAAAGACATGCCACTTCCTCAATCCTTAATACAACTATAGTGAAAATTCATAACACCAAAGATGGCGATTGTATGCACATGCTCCGCCCTTCCCTCTGGAAAGCCAATAGTCTGCCTTTAACAGTCAAGCCGGGAAACATTTAAGCCTATCGTCTGGTGCCCACCGACACATGCGCACAGTCGAGGTTTGCGACAGCGGAAAATTTGTTACTGTTTGAAAAGGCGGCAGATTTGATATGTATAAGGTGTGTAAATATCAGACATCCCAAGATTCCGGAAGTTTCGGGAGTCTTCTGCAGATTGATAGCGGCTCCCTGATGCCCGCAAATTAGTTCAAATCTCCCGAAAACTAGAGCGAACGAGCAGTAGCGAGAAAACCCTTGCACATGCCTTGTAAAAGTATAACCTTTCGGGGAAAAAGGCGTTTTAAACCATATTTTGGGGCAAAGTCATCAAACTTTTTCAGCGATTTTTAACATATTTTATTATTGTTTGTGTACCAGCAGTTTTTATGTCCTGGTAACCAATGAAAATGCAGTTCTGAGTCTCTGCCCATTCATTTAGATAGGAGCCTGGTCTTGTTAGTCAGAAATAGCTGCCTGGAGGCTTTGCCATGCCACTCGGTGGCCGAGTGGCATGACTTGCCTAAAAAGACTTTGATCTGCCCCATACTGGTGTGATCTGTTCGATTGGCTGGAGATTTGATCACTCTCCAGTTGATGGACACGCCTCCTTCTCTGCACTAATTTGATCAATCTAGTAATTATTGCGAGCAACAGCTGCTGTGTGGAGGTGGAGTATGTTCTGTGTTGAAGAAAGGAGAGAAAATTATGTTGAAGTAGCAGCTGGCAGGCAGTGCCACACGCACATTGTTCTCTTTTTTGGTTTCTTTTTCCTATCCGCAGTAAAGCTGTTATATACATATGCACAAAAATGGACAAGCCCAAAATGGCTAAACAAACACTTATTGTCTTAAATACAAATTATTGGTCAGGAAATTAGCAAAATTGAAGCAAATGCACTACTTAAAAATGATCAGACTGAAGTTTTTGGAAGAATATGGGTTGTGAGTTGAGTGATCAATCAATGAAACACGAGTTGCGTCTTCCATAGTGAAGCATGGAGGAAGAGTGTCATTGGGGAGCCTTTTAGCTGTAGTCATTTAATGCTTTGGAGTACAAGATAATATTGCATAATGGCTTGCTTCCCACAAATGAGGAATCATCAGATATTATTGTTCAACAAGACAATGCTCCTGCATTACAAAGACACACAAGAAGTGGCTTGAGAACAACTCTGAGCTGGTCCGAGTCCAGGTTTGAACCCTATAGTAAATATTTGGTCTAACACTAAACTCCAAAGAATGGGTTAAAGCCATCAACATTGAGTGGAAAAACACTGACTCTTTCTTCTGTAAAGAGCTGTCTGCAAGTTGGGAAGGCTATTCTGTGCTAAATTACGTTATCTACAGTATTTGTGAATTTCCTGACCAGTGATTTGTAATTAAAATTAGACCGTTAAAAGACCACTAGATCTTTTTAGAGTCTAATATCCACCCAATTAGAAGACACATAGGCATATAAATAAACAGATAAATGGGCTTATAATAGTGGTGATATTGCATAAATAAAAAAAAATACCATGTTTACCACAGATGGGAAAAAGAGAAAGCTAGCAAGTAATACACATACATACTTGTGTGAGTGATCAGTGTACTTAAGTCACATTTGGCCTCACCTACTTTTTCCAAACACCCCGCACTCCATATAAGAGAACTTGACACAATCACATGGCACACAAAGGATGCACGCCATGTACACAGGAATCCAGACTACAGCTATATTAGGAACGAAATTCCACCCCTGAGAACAGGCTGTGAACTTTGAAGTATTGTATGATTATACACTCCAGCACAAACACGCTGACAGATGCCCTTTAGTAACACAGGCCGTTTAAAATGGAGGTAAAACCATGTAGTTTTTACAGACAAACCACTCCAGAAAAGTCCTCAATATATAACTAGATTTATAGTGAAGTTCACAGCGCTTGCAAGCTCTTTGCCGTCCAGAGTGACGCAGGAAGGAACGAGACATTCTGTTGAAATGAATCACTTGTATAAAAACCACAATCCCACCCTTTCCAGTGGTTAATGTAGTGCTCCCTTCAGTTAACAAACATCTGTTTCCATGAGCAGGTCATGCAGTAAAGCCAACATGCTGAAAATATGGTCATACGCATCTAAATTTAATCCTGTCACACTACATTTTTCCTTATTTTGTGATAAAAGAGGCTAATCAATTTTGAGACGGTGGATGCATCTCCAACTTTAAACACCGCATGAGACTTGTTTACTCGTGAACGACTGGATTTCATCAACTTTTCCATATTCACAGTGAGGTCACGATTAAGCCTCCATGTTCCTTTTTCAGATGTTCACTAATATACATTTTCTAAGATCTCTCAGCAAACTAAATGAATCAAACGCACACTAGCAACACTTAGTCCATGAAACTCAAAGGATATTTACAAAAATATTAAAAGCACCAAGAATTATAAATAAAGTAAATAGTATTTCTACATGTTGTAGGTTTCTGTCATACAAAACACAGTTGGATTTTGTTCAAATAATATTCAATGAAGAGGGGATTATTGTTCAGCTAAGAATGTATGTGCCTGTGATCTTTAAAAGTCGCAGCGATCAAGGGCGCAGCTGCTCTCCGCGGTGAAGCTGCTTGACATTCCTGTTTCCAAATCACTGGAGGAAAACTAACTCAAACAGTGGGGTCCAAGTCTGAGACCACCTTGAAAACCTGGATTTTGTTTTGTTATTAAGCCTCCAAATATTTTTTTCCCTCCCCAAAGCTAACATAAAATTTAAAAGCAATGTTTAAGTAATTGTGCAACACCGACTGACTGACTGTTCTTGCTTTTATAGAAGCACAAGATGCTCTTTGCATAATTCTCAATGTTAAATCATGCTTGAGAAAATAATCTTATTTTGCTCATGCGACTCCACTGTCGCTGTCATTAAAGCAAAAGGGCGATGAACCAAATACAAAATGTATATATTTGTCATCTTGAGTTTTCTCTTATATTGCTCTGCATAATGTTCAAAATGAAATTAGTAGAAAATGTGCATTTTCAATAGTGTTCTCAGATTTTCAGACCCTAATGTTTACTTAACCTATATATTTGTTCATCTTTAAATTTTAGGTGCACTTTTTTTCTTTTATAAAATAAATGTTATTGGCTAACAGCTGGAAAGTATGTAAAAAGATATAAAGATCCCACATTAAAGTGCGTCATCAAAAGCCCTTAAAAAGTTTCTGAATGCTTAATTATCATATTTGAATACAATGAACTTGACTAAATCCATCAGCCGTAACATATGTTTCAGTATATAAACATACAAATGGTGTTCAGAATTGATCACTCACCTTTATCAAGGAGAAAGAAACTGAAACGTTGAAGTTTGAAATGTGGTTGTGGAGGAACCACCCTAAACACACGTAAAAATCTGATCTAGACAGACTGAAACCAACACCCTAAACAATCCGCTCAACAGGTTGGCTCAGTCCGAGTGGGTTGAGTTTTGAATGAAGGATCCTTTTCTCTGGGAGAGCAACTCTGATAGTTTTTAGTTTGTCATGCACGCTCAGGCTAAATTGATTCTGCTGATTCACACTGGCTCTGAAACAATGCTTTGCATTGTGTTTTAGGGTTTAGGGAAATTTTAATAAACTGAAGGCTGTCAGGATATTATTCACATTATTTTTGCAGCGGTGTTCATTTTTGGTTCCTCAAAGAACCTTTCAGTTGACATTTCTTAAAATAGCCATTTATTCTTAGTCCAAAGAACATTTTAAAGAGCCGTTTACCACCATAAATAACCTTTTTTGTGCATATTACATATACATATATGTGTATATTACAGGATCTTCATGGAATCATAGCTGTGTTAAAAACACTTTATTTTTAAGAGTGTACAACACTAAGGAGCAAAACAGGCAAAATTAATATAAAAATTAATTGCTATTATTATTATTTTAGCATTCCCTCCATGCTTTAGTAATGCATTTCAGCATTTAAGGCAATTTATTATAAAAGTTATCCAGACCTACTGGAAAAAACAAAAAGACTTGAGTTTTATCTTGCAAGGCCAGCCAGTGTTTGAACATCTCTCAGCCAAAATAACCTCCAGGCATAAAAAATTACTCCACATGCATTTTTGCCGGCCCATAACTGAGAATTTTTATTAGAGCGCCACTTGAAGAGATCAATGAAAATGTATAGAATAAATCTACAGATTCAAAATAACAGCGCCTCAGTTTTTTTTTTTTTTTTGGGCAAGAACTGTGATTAATGAATAAATTAAATGAATAAATTAAAAGTTGAAATGATGGAAAAACTACATTGAAATGAAGTATAAGTGGAGCTAGTTAGCCATCTGTAGTTTCTAGTCTTCTACTCGATCAAATATCCCATGGAAAGTTTCAGCAGATGAAGTCCCTGATCCTTAGATTTTGCTTGCATCTTCTTCACCCCTGTCAAAAAGATAAGGCACATTTGAAACAGGTTTTTTCTTTTAATGATACATTTTGATTTCAAAATGTGCATCATTTTACTGAGATGTTAAAGTGTAAGTGTGAATTTGACACTGAGATCAGGTGACCTACTTTCTCTTTTGTTTGCACTGCCCCCCTGTGAAGAGAACAATCTGTTACTCTTTCTGTAAGTATATACAGTAAAAAAAAGGTTTCCGTTTGGTAGAAAATGCATGTAAAAGTTCGGAGCTACTTACAACACAAAACTGTAACTCCTCCTGCTACAAGCAGGGCTGTGAAGACCAAACCCCCGATCCTCAGCGCCTCGTAGTCTAAAAAGTGCAGCAGTCAGCAGCTAGCCAATTTTAAGACTGTTTTATATAGCTTAAAAATGAATGTTTAATAAATGTATGTTTATTATTTTTCTGTATTACTATTAACTATAAATAATACTTTTATACATTTGTGCATGGGTTAGTGCTGTAACCTGATAACTCAACATATTTTTAATAATATATAATAACATAATATTTTATAAGATAATATATGTATTTATGTGTGTGCATTACATATAATGTGTGTTAAAACAATAAAATAGCTATGTGTGTGTGTGTGTGTATATATATATATATATATATGTATGTATATATATATATATATATACACACACACACACACAGCTATTTTACATGTATTATATTTATTAAGTTTTATTTATTAGAAAATCATGAGCCTCTGCCTCAGAGTACTTACTGTAAACAAAAGGATCTGCAAAGGCAAAAAAGTAATAAAAGTTAGATCGCTCTTGAAAACAGACAAAATACTGCCAGAAATGTCCTCATTTTATAAGACTGATAAGCTCAAATGTTGAATAGTAATATAAGAATCAAACAGATTTGCCTTACTTGCTTCAGCTTGACTGAAGAGTGCCAAAAGGACTATAGATGAAAATGAAGATATATGACAAATCACACACAAAGAAGGAGATCATTATTGACATTAACAAGTATAAATATACAACTATAAATATACTGTATTGCTATAATTTACTGAAAGCTTGTTCTGTCAAAACACTAAGTCCAAGTATACTGTAAATTTGGACGGAAAGTCTCTTTTGAATGTTTGACCTTCAGATCTGTCTGTGACCTTTACTGTGGACATAAACAGTCATGACTTACCTGTCAGGAGAACTAGTTCTGTGAGCTTCTTCATTTTTACCCCTCCTGGTCAAGGACACACACACACACACACACACACAATAAATTAGTCATTTTTGTCTCCTAAAGCGATTGTCCACCAAAAATAAATACATAAATGAAATTTTGTCATTTACTCATGATGACTGGGGCTCTAAAATGACAAAAAGCACCATAAACGAATCATAAAAATTATCTATACAACTTGTTTCTAACATATAAGTGAGTCTTTTCAAATGAATCAGTAGATTCAGATCCTTCTTGAATCAGACTGATTCATTTCTTTTATAATCACCTGAATTGTCCATTCAGCCAACTGTAGTGGTAAATTACGACTTAATTTAGGTCTGTTTCTTACACAAAGCTTTCATAAGTCTTCAAAAGACAGCGCTCATGTTGTATGGACTTCATGATTTTTTTTCTTCTGTCCCCGTTCAGCTTCATTACATTGAAAAGTGTGGCCAACGTTCATGTTCCATGAAAAAAAAAAGTCTTGGTTTGAACATCGTGAGAACTATTTTACAGAAAAACCTAAGATAAAACATGCTAATGATTTATTTTGAAATCATTTTCAGGATATATAACTAACAAAGTCAGCATGGGCTTCTTGCAGCACTTATAATTAGATCTAATATGTCTCTTTCCCATGTGGTGGGACGCCGAATGTTTGTTAAGAAACTCCAGCTGTAATTGCAGCTGAGAGAAATCAGCGCTCGTGTTTTAAAAGTAAACATAGAAACGACGGGTCAACGCAGTCGGGACGCAGGACACTGCTGGTGTACCCTTGAACGCCTGGAGGTGTTTTGGAAAATTTGCCCTCCCACCTCCTCTGGTTATGGAATCATCTTAGAGTGCTTTGGATCAGTAAATCAGCACTTTCTTGATCTCGCTGACCACACATGTGCCCTGACCAAAGTTGTTTCAAACCTCTATGAATTTCTTTCTTCTGCTGAACACAAATGAAGATATTTTGAAGAATTGATGTTGATGGACCCAAGTGACTTCACTCTAAAAATGTTGGGTTGTTTAACCCAACTTTGGGGGCAAATATGGACAAACCCAATGGCTGGGACAGACCCAATGGGTCAGATCTTTCTTCAAAATATCTTCATTTGTGTTCAGCAGAAGAAAGAAATTCATAGAGGTTTGAAACCACTTGAGGGTGAGTAAATCAGTTGTCATTTTTAAGTGAAAATAATCCTTTAATGCATCTAAAAGTTATTATTATCTTTTAATACATAATTCCTCTGAATTAAGCCTTAAATTAAGGTCCCAAAAGGGGGTTTTCGCAGTGATGCCTAGTTTCCCTAAGAACCTTTTGTTGAAGATTTGAATTATCTAAAGAACCTTAGAGAAGTGGAAAGGTTCCTTGGAGGTTCTTTATGGAACAATCAATTCCAAATAAAGAACCTTTATTTTTTAGAATGTTCCAGGGAATATTTACACAAATTTCATGTAAAATAAGTCTTGAAATGTCCACATATCTAAAATCCCATGGGTTACCTTCAGCTTTGGACCTGATTCTGAGAGAGAATGACTTCATAGCCGTGTCAGAAATAATCATGACGAGCAAATTGAGTCTTTTCTATGAATCAGTTGATTCAGATCATTCTTTAATCAGACTGATTCAGTTCTCTTATTATGACCTACACCTGGTCCAGCCAGCCAATTCTCAATGTTCACATATGTAAAATGCAATGGGGTCACCTTCAGCTTTCGGCCTGATTCTGAGAGAGAATGACTTCATAGCTGTGTCAGAAATAATAATGACGAGCAAATTGAGTCTTTTCTATGAATCAGTTGATTCAGATCATTCTTTAATCAGACTGATTCAGTTCTCTTATTATGACCTACACCTGGTCCAGCCAGCCAATTCTCAATGTCCACATATCTAAAATGCAATGGGGTCACCTTCAGCTTTCGGCCTGATTCTGAGAGAGAATCTTTATCTAATCATTATTAATCTTTAATTAAATGAATAACTTAGACCATGGATTATGCATTTAATCACAAATGGCACTGAAGCAAACATTGATGAAAATGTTCAAAGGATCCTAACTGGCAGGCAAGTTAGATCAATAAAATGACAGGAGGTAATTCTTCATTACATCTTTCCCATGTCACATTTAGCGCAATCCATTATATAAAATGAGCATCATCTTACCTTAGCAGAGGAACTGATGGCTCTCCGAGAAGGTAGATGTTGGATGATGCTCCTCAGGTAGAGTTAACTCACAACCTTTCTGTCTTTTCTATAACCTTTAAAAATAACTCCTCCTTACTGTATGCACATAAACAAAGCCCAGCATATCAGATCGATGCATTTTGGGTGTGTGCAACACGTCATCCTGTCCACTGTTTTGCCCAAAACATGACCTGTGTGTTGATGAATTACACACAGCTTAAAAGTTGTTTAAGATGGAGGCCAGCATAAGTATACCGACAAATCAATGTCCTTTAAATGCTCTTTACTAGAGGTATCAAAGCGAATGTCCTTTACGTTATAGTCAACAGTATTGTGACACTATGGGCAAATAAATTAAAAAAAAAAATCATGAAAAAATAATTGTAAAAAAGTTTATAATATATAAATATGTTTTACAATATATTTCATTATATAATATATGACTAAATGTATATTAAACAAAAAACATGAAAAAATATTAAAGAATACATTTTTTTAAATAATAATTATATAATAACTACATAATATATAATTTTTTGCAATATTTTAATATAAAATATTTTTGCAATATTTGTGATATATATATATATATATATATATATATATATATATATATATATATATATATATGAGATTTGTAATTCTGTAAATGGCCTCAATCATTTTGATATTATAAATGAATATTCATATACTGTGCCTTGTGATTCATACCTCTTAATTTTTTTAAACATTTTGTCATGTTGCTTTGTTACACAACTAAAATTTTTTTTTCATCAATCTACACTGATAAAGCAAAAACAGGTTTGTGACAAGTTTGCAAATTAATTAAAAAGAAAAAACTGAAATAAGTATATTGCAAAAGTTTTTTGTACCCTTAACTTGACGCACACCTTTTTGGGTATGGTGCGACAAGCGATATTTGGCATAATTGGCGAAATGAGATCCTCTCAAGCTCTGTCAGGTTGGATGAGACCTTTGGTGGACAGACATTTTCAGGTTTCTCCAGATGTTGGATTAGGTTCAGGCTATGGCTGGGCCACACAATGACATGCCCAGAGTTGCCTATAAGCCACTCTTGCATTGTCTTAGATGTGCTTAGGGTCACTGTCCTGTCGGAAGGTGCCCTTCTGCCCAGTCCGAGGTTATGATTGATCTGGTCTTGGTTTTCATCAAGCCTAACTCTATATTTTGCTGCGTTGAGCTTTCTTTTCTGACGAGTCCCCCAGTTTTCATGTGTCCTCACTGAGGAGAGGCCTTAGTATGACCACTCTCACATAAAGCCTATCAGAGTGTTGCAGTCATGTTTGTCCTTCTGTGGTTTTTTTCTCTCATCTCCATATACCTGTATGATCATGTATCTCAACCAGAGTGACCATCAGCTTCTTTAACCAAGTTCAAGATCGCTCAGTCCTGTGGCCGGTTGCATAAACTACTTAGACTTGTCTTAAAAGTAAGTCATCTGTTTTTTTTTTTCTGTTTTTTTTTTTTTTCTTCATTACTGGTCCTTTTTAAAGCCAGTTACATAAAAGGGTAGCTCGGTCTAATTTGAGTTGGAAAAGTAAGACTGCTCATCACTTGTCTAACTGCTAGTTGGTCAAACTAGTTCTTAAGACACAGTCTTAACAAAGTGGCTAAGTTTATGCAACTGGCCCAACTGGTTGTTCCAAACTTCTTCCATCAAGGATTATGGAGGCTACATGCTTCTGTGAACCTTCAATGCAGCAGATTTGTTTTGTTTGTTTGAGTCTCGACACAGTCTTGTCTCTGAGTTCTACAGGGAGTTCTTTTGACCTTATGGGTAATTTTTGCTCATTTTCAGCTGTCCTTTTATTGAGAGGTTTTTGCCTTTCCAAATCATAGTCTGGAAATATTTTTCATTCAATTTGATATTAATTGTGCATTGCCAAAATTGAGCACATTTGCAGATGTTCACAAGCTAAAAATTTTGGAAATGCATCAAGGCAAGCAACCAATTGAGTGGTTATAAGCAAAGTAAGCAAATCCCTTTTTAGGGTGTACACTTGAAGAATAATCTTATTCACTTGCAAAGAAAACTTTGAACAAAATAATGTAGTCTAATTGTAGTAATCTCACTACAAGCTCTGATAAAGTCCGGTAAGGTGGATGTTTTTACAGTACCAATTACAATCATGCACAGTGAGAACAAAAATCTGCCCTACTGCGCCATTACAGAAGAAATGCTATTTCCTAACCACAGTATTCAAGAGTGAACAGGCAGTCAGGGAGGAGCTGCTCTCTAGGGCATCTCCAGCAAACGCAGTCATCTGAAAGATTTCACATGGAAAAACTGTCAGTGAATCCACAGCTTATGTGGCTCTTTCAACATTATTTGTGTTGAAGACCATCAAAAAAAAAAAAAAAGAAAAGAAAAAAATGAAAATCTGTCACACAAACCAAGACTGGCGAAATGACAAGAGCTGAGGCTGTAAGAACTGACTATAAACTCAATGTGAATGTTTAACCTGGAAAAAAAAACTATTAGTGGTCTATTGGAGAAAAACGAGTAAATGCAATGAATTCTCACAAAACCAATTTATTTGATTGATGCACTTTTAGATTTCACTATGTTTTATAATTTTCCTTAAATGTATTTTCACTGGGGTCGACCTGACCCCAAACAAACATCTCTATACATGATAATCACCTTTATGAAAAGTACATGCTGATGAAACAGAGAGTAAAAGCCTCAATAATATGTCTACCGTGTTTTGATGAGGTCAGTGGAACATATTACACAAATCTGAAAAGAAGATAGGAGGTTAATCTAGAAATTACTATGTCAGAGTCCCATTCAATAGAAAGTGAAGTTATTCACAAGAGAACAGCATTTACATTCAAACAAAAATCTAGGTAAAAATAACAATCTAAAATATATGTTTTACATTTGAATATCTTATCTGATTTGAAATGCAGAATGGAGATCTACATTTCAGTCAATAATTTTTACATTTGTAAACCGGATAGAAAGTTGTTATTGTGTGCTGTAATGTGATCTCTTGTGTGTGTGCTGGAGTACATATGCAAATAGCCAGAGCTTCAAAACATGTTAAGATGTGTAGTTTCTTTGAGAATCTTTAGAAACTAAACTAAAATGCTCATGGATTGATATCTACAATGGAAAACACAGCAGAATAGAAGCACAAAGTCGTTCCAGGGTGCAGCGAACCACCTGTGTCAATATTGACCCATCTACTATTGATCTACTCAGTCAGTACAATCCAAAAGGCTCAGTTTGTGTCCTGGAAAGTTGTCATTTAGCCTCTTAAAGCAGTGTAAAACGAATATATTTAACTTCTATCGGTCAAAGTTGTGTGTCAATTACTTTAAAAAAAAATAAAGTAAATAAATAAATGCATAACGCAAACAGTAGGTATGACAATGACATAGAGTACTTGACTATTCATTAAACAGCAGATCCATGATTAAATAATCTGATCTTTGTATTTGTAAGATAAACATTATGGAAAGGTGGAGTTGCTTGATGCTTAAAGTGGATCAATATCCCTTTGTTTTAAGGGGAAGGTTAGGGTGAGAAATAGGAAGACAGTTATGATAGTTTAATAAGAACGTTCCTCCATGACCAGAAAAATGCCCTGTTAAGAAATGAGTAATGAAGATGCCCCCTACTGGACAATAATCAAACCTGCAGAAACAAAGGCCCTTCTTTCAAATTTGGTATAGAAGATAATTGTACTGTATGTTGTAGCTTATGTTACATTTATTATATGATGATATTTGTGCTATATTAGTACAAACCCTTCAAATTCACATTTGTTTTTAAGCCTGAGAGGGGTTTCAGTATTGCTTTGTTTGCGTTGATTGCACATCATCTTGGATTCCACCCACCGACCCTAAAAAAAACCAGACCAAAGTTTAGAAACAACCTGTCTATAACTTAAAGCCACAATCTGTACTTTTTTGGCTTTAAAAATAGCAAAAATAACTGTATCTATGTTATATATTTCTATTAGATGTGTACTTACATAATCCCGACAGTTTCCACCAACTTTCAAATACGGAGAAATTTATAGTTTAATTCGAAGACACGGGACGTTACTTTATTTCCGTTTCGTCGTCCGTCTATGGCGTCATATAACCTTTGACTCCTCTATTTTCTCTAACTTCCTTGCGGAACCCGGTGAAACCACCAAACACAAAGGGGAACACTGGACTACCGCCAATAAAGCATAGAAAATGACGAAGAAAAAAAAGTAAGACGTATTTTTATGCGTGTAAATCACGTGCCCACTCACGAGCCCCCCGGTGCTGCGCGCGCATATAGCGCTGCCCGTTCCGGTCGTGTCATTCAAATCAGCCAACTGTTGCTGTTAGCGAGCCGCGCAGGAGAAGCATGACACAGGTAAACATTGGGGTTGAATTTAAAGCTTCTTGACAAGCTAAATCTACAGAGAGATGCCGTATATCTGTATATTTTGTAAAAACGATCATGTCATGTCATGAGCTGAGCTGGTTGTCATTGACAGCGACAACAATTACCGTGAGCCCACGCTCTTTCCTGACGTCATCAAAGTACGTCTTTGTTATTATGTGAAATGAGTGACCCCTGGTGGCCAAAAAAATTACATACTGTCCGTTTAACATCTCTCAAGTAAGTTAAATATATTAAAGTCAGTCAAACATACAGAACCAAATGTCACAAGCAGTAAGAAACTTACTGAAGCATTGCTGCGCTCTCTCTGATCTTTTCAACAGGACATAAGCCGCAATGATGGTAATGAGAGCGGCTAGAAATCCTCCAATCACATATCCGATGAGTTTCGCATAGTAAGAATCATTCTCTGAAAGACACACACAGAAAGAGAGAGACATGAAGGCATTTGTCTATTCACTCTTAATTGCTTTTAATTGCTAGTAACATACCGTATACATAAAGGTGTCCGATTGTGTCATTAGCACCTTTGACCCTGCACAAAAAAACTGTGTTGTTGTCATCCTCCGATGTTCCTGCGACTTCCCACGCAGCTACTTGTCCACCGCTTTTACCAATACAGTAAGCTTTCATTGACTGAGGAAAGGAGAAATATTTAAGATTATTTCATATCATTTAGATGCTATGGAAGCTGTCCGCAACTGAATTAAAAATAAGAAAGTTAATTGTGAATTTTTATCTCCCAATTCTCACAAAGGGATAGTTCACCCCAAAATGTTAATTCAGTCATTAATTACTCACCCTCATGTTGTTGCAAACCTGTAAGACTTTTCGTTCATCTTCAGAACACAATAGAAGAACTTTGCTTTCTGTCCCTCCATTGACAGATACGCAACTACCACTTTGACCCTTCAAAAAGTTCATAAAGAGAGATTGCAAAAAGTGACTCGATCGCTTTTTATGATTAATTGATAGAATTTAGTTTGATAAATGTGACTAAATTCAATGTGTTTATCATCTAAAGCGATCGAGTCTCTTCAGTAAAATTGGACTAAACCGCGGCGCCCAATTCATACGGATATTTTTATGAACTTTTTTTGAAGGGTCAAAGTGGTAGTTGCTTTGCTGTCAATGGAGGGAGAAAAAGCTCTCAGATTTCATCTAAAATGTCTTCTATTGTTTTCTTAGACTGATCTCATGAAATGGCGTATGTATGACACGCCAATTCGTATTTCCATTTTTGGCGTGCTATCAACACGCATAATCGCTTTTCAGCATTTTTATGGACGCCGTTGACTTAAAAAATTAATAAATTAGAATTAGAATAAAGAATATTTGGGTGACCTATGCCTTTAAGGGCACAGGATGTTGGGACAAAATATGAGACTTTTTTTTCTCGAAATTACAACTTTCTCAGAATTGTCTTTTTTATCTCATATATCTGACTTTGTTACTCACAATTGGGAGTTTATATTGTGCAGTTTTGTTGGAAAAAAATTTCTGAATTGAGATAAAAAGTCACTATTACTATTATTTTCAGGTTTAAAATGATTTTATTCTGTGCGGAAACATACGAAGCCCCTAAAGGGACATGGTGGTGGGAGAAAAAAAAATGAGATGGGAGGATAAAATGATAAGTGAATGCTTTTGCGTTCCCTCAAGAAACTTTGTGTTTATTGGTGTAACATAAAAGGTTTTGCGAAGGAATGCAAAGTTTTTTAAGAGGAATACAAAAGCATTTTTCTCGTATCCCATATTTTTTTAATTCTCCATGATTATTTTGCAAATGAGAAAATAAATACGGTATTTCTAATTCTATTGTCCATGATATACTATATTATAGTACATTCATCAATCAATCAGTCAAATTTTATTTGTAGAGCGCCTTACAACAGTCAAAATGTGCACAAGGCGCTTTCTAGTAAAACATCAATAGACAAAAATATATAAAAACAAGTGAACCTAAAAAGCAATTGAATCGAGACGGAAGCTACGTGTTAAAAGCTTGTCTACTTTTAATTAAAAATATTCTAATATCTAATTTGTTAAATATAATTATTTTATTATAAAGTATTAGAATTAAAAATGACACAATCCATAATTTTGTGACACCCTGGAAGTGACATCATCTGGGCATTTTCTACAGCATCGTACTGTAGAAGTAATCACTTTTTTATTGTAAAAAATGTAGTGTGTTGACTGCTTTTGCCAAGCTTGCCCAATTAAACCTGTGATCCAAGTTATTGTTGGGGGAAAAAAGAGTTTTGGGCCCAATTTACAATAATCCCAGGATGCACCACATGAATATGCAGAGCTATAGGCTAATTTAGGCAAAAAGTGGCTACTTTCAAAGCTATGTTTGATGGTTGATCACCGCATTTGTGTTTGCATTTGACATCGTTATTACAAAATGTTAAAAAAAGTCAAAATAAAGATTTAGTAGGAGTTTCAACACTTTTGCTAGTGTACAAAATGTGCATCATAACATTTTAAAGAGAAGTCAGTTCTTCACCTGAGCGGGTAAGTATTTGGTTGTGTCTCCTGGACAAGTCACAGAATCATTGACCTTCGAACCCATGATGTAAAATCGAATTTTTTCCGAGTTCAGGTCACTGTAACCACATTCAAAGGTGACAGTTTTCCCAGTCTCCGAGGTCACGTTTTGAGGAAATACAATGGATTTCAGGCCTAATGCAGAGGAGAAGCATCAGATCACAGTTTAAGCAGAAGGGCTTACCTCATTTGACTAAGAAATTATCAACTTTTTGACTATTCTAATGGCCACACCTACACTCTTAAAAATAAAGGTTCTTTATTGGCATCAATGGTTCCATAAAGAAACTTTGACATCCATGGAACTTTTCCGTTCTACAAAAGGTTCTTTTAAGTGGCTTTAAAAATTGTTCTTTTAAGAACTCTTCACTGAAAGGTTCTTTAGGGAACCTTCTATGACATCACTGGGAAAACTCCCTTTTGGAACTGTTGTTTTTAAGAGTATATACACAAAATAGACAGTAAAATCAATATAAAAGTTTAAATTAAAGGATTTTTTTTTAAAAAATACTCTCATTTCAAGCCATTAAACAATAGAAAGGTTTGAAATATCCTTCTTTACCAACAGCTATTTGTATTGTTTGTATCCCATTACAAGTTTAAAAGTCAAGGATCTTGAACTGTCCAAGCATCCTATCTTTCATAATCACAGTAAGCATTAGAATGAAATAAGAAAACACACCGTTTGTAAGTGAAGCAAACTGCAGCACTAAGATCAGGAGCTTCATCAGGTGGACAGCGGTTTGCATCTTCATCCTTCTCATTTTCTCAGTTGTCACAGGGCCGCGAAAAGCCCTCTGTGTTGGTACAGTCCCTCGAGCGATCGCTCGGTAGTGGAGCGGATGAAAGCCGTGCTCGTTCTAGACACTGTTGAAAACAGCGTGGACGATGCTCATCTGCAAGGAAACCTTCCTAGAAAGTCTTAAGCTGGGATGGGACATACCCTGTTCCAACCTTAACAGCGGCGCACGTCGCTCTCTTTACACTTCCTTGTGTGCTTAGCACTGATTTCTTTATGCTTTCCCTTTCTATGAACAACTATTTGAGTATGAGGCATTTTACTGCCAAAACAGTGATGTAAATTTACATCAGCCAGAAAGACACATTTTTTCCATCCAACCTTGTTTCAGGATTACAACATAATTACCACCATTCAAACGTTTGTGGTCAATGATATTTATATAGACTTTTATTGAGCAGGGTTTCCACAAAAATATGAAGCAGCACAACTGTTTTCAACATTGATAATAATAAAAAAAATGTTTCTTGAGCAGTAAATCAGCATATTAGAATGATTTCTGAAGGGTCATGTGACACTGAAGACTGGAGTGATGATGCTGAAAATTCAGCTTTGACATCACAGGAATAAATTACATTATAAAATGTAATAAAAATTGTATGAATAAAATAAAAATAATATTTGAATAAAAATTCAAATTGTAATAATATTTCACAATATTAATGTTTTTACTGTATTTTTGATCACATAAATACAGCATTGGTAAGCATGAGAACATACTTTCTTGGCCATAAAGGGATGGACATGGTCAGAAACAATGCTTAGGTTGGCCGTGGCATTTAAACGATGCCCAATTGGCACTAAGGGGCCTAAAGTGTGCCAAGAAAACATCCCCCACACCATTACACCACCACCACCAGCATGTACAGTGGTAACAAGGCATGATAGATCCATCTTCTCATTCTATTTACTCCAAATTCTGACTCTACCATCTGAATGTCTCAACAGAAATCGAGACTCATCAGACCAGGCCACATTTTTCCAGTCTTCAACTGTCCAATTTTGGTGGGCTCTTCCAATAGCCTCTTTTTTCCTATTTGTAGGGGAGATGAGTGGTACCCGGGTGGGGTCTTCTGCTGTTGTAGCCCATCCGCCTCAAGGTTGTGTGTGCTGTGGCTTCACAAATGCTTTGCCGCATACCTCGGTTGTAACGAGTGGTTATTTCAGTCAAAGTTGCTCTTCTATCAGCTTGAATCAGTCGGCCCATTCTCCTCTGACCTCTAGCATCAACAGGGCATTTTCGCCCCCAGGACTGCCGCATACTAGATGTTTTTTTCCCTTTTCACACCATTCTTTGTAAACCCTAGAAATGGTTGTGCGTGAAAATCCCAGTAACTGAGCAGATTGTAAATTTCAGACTGGCCCATCTGGCACCAACAACCATGCCACGCTCAAAATTGCTTAAATCACCTTTCTTTCCCATTCTGACATTCAGTTTGGAGTTCAGGAGATTGTCTTGACCAGGACCACACCCCTAAATGCATTGAAGCAACAGCCATGTTATTGGTTGATTAGATAATCGCGTTAATGAGAAATTGAACAGGTGTTCCTAATAATCCTTTAGGCGAGTGTATAAATATCGTTTAAACATTTAAACATTGCAGATGGTTTATGTCAAGTTTCTAAAGCACAAAAGAAACCACAAATTATTGTTTTTTTATTAAAAAATTATGTCTTTATTTCAGTTTTTAAAAGGCATATATTTCGATTTATATTTACATTTAGATTTCTTGAAAAGAATTGAAAAGAAAAAGCAGTCGGATTACTCTGTCAAAGGTCAGAATTTCTATATTGTACATATATTCATATCAGCTACTTTCATAAACAGGAAAATAAGCATATAATAACTATAAGAGCTAAATTGTCTTGTTTGACTGATTTGACAGGTTTAAGGGGATACTAAATTACAGAAAAAAAAATATTCAGAAGGTTATGGTACAAAATCTGGATAACAAACAATATAGCAGCTTATAAAATTAGACATAATCTTGAATTAACCAGTGCATTGCATAGTAAAGAAGCTGTTCATATATGTACATCAATATAAGCAAGAATACTGACTGCCACAGCTATGAGTTTATTCATGCTGCTCTCTTAACCAGTCTTTGGTTTGGATTTTATCAATGCTTAACACAGAAAATAAAATACATGTAAAATACATGAAGTGTGTAGTTTTCATGAAACATTTTTAAATGTCGCTGTGTTGGCCATATAAATTTACAAAACACATTTTAGTACAGCACATTTCACAGAAGCCTGTATTATTCAGTAAAATCCTATTTATAATTTCATGTACTAAAGATTTGACTTCTATGCCTATATTATTATGTATACAGTATAGCATACACTGTACTGTACCTGTGTCACTAAACAGATAAGATAAATACTGTATTGAGATAAAATCCTTCTTAGATTAGGATTGTGATAAAATAAATTGTATTTTTCTTGCTGTCTGGAGTCCATATTATGTCTGCAGCATTTTATTTCTCAAATTTAGAGAAAAATGCTTTTTTAAATTTTTATTATTTTATTAATTTTGTACCTGACTAAAGCCCATCATGACCATATATTTAATTCTTCTTGGTGCCAAACACTGTACAAACCTGCAATAAACTAGGACAAAAATATTTATTATTTCATTTATATGTTTTTGCATATATTTAGTTAAACGTACGTAAATGAAATAAAAAATAAAAACGTATGTCCGGCCTAGGAAAATTGGCATCTTCACCCTTCATTTAAATATTATTAAAAATTAGATTTTGTAATTGCGTAGTTGTGTTTGGAGTCAATTGTTTTAATCGTGATAACGCAAATTGTGCAGACATCATTTTTTGGCCAGGCTGTCATACAAAGAAATTATGAATGCATGCAAAAACAAAAGAGAACTAATTAAATATTAATAACTGATTATCTTATTGTCAATGTTCGCTTTTTCCTGTGAATTTGTTGTTTTTCTATGCATTTCTTTAGCTTATTAAAACCTGTTGTTTCAGTTGGCGAAATAATTGGCCAAATACCTTAACCAAGTTTAGTGTTTTGTTCTCCACTCATATTTATGATTATATAAGGGTGATATTGGATTGGGCCAAAATTGCAAACGTGATTACCATCTTATGGTACTATACTTCGGAGACAGATTTTTTCAAAAAAATAAAAATAAAACACATTGTATGGTAATTGCCAGCCATCAGAAATGGTTCTTGACCCCCATGAGTCAAATATTGCAAAAGATATTTGTCCTTGAGACAGGTTGATCATCACAGAACATCTGATCCATATCAGACGTCTGATCACAGCCACAGATCCGAGAAACCAATCTGACCTCAACGGGCAATATTTCAGTCTCATATAACACATTTTTCCACTCTAAGTGGCTATGGTGTAACCGCCCGTGCCATTTTGTGCACTCCTGGGGAATTCTCATACATCTATGGAGGTAAACGTGAGAGAAAAGTGAGGTAAAGTTCAGTATAATGGCATGTAGATAAGCTGATGAAAGTGTGCCACTCACCCTCATGGCTGTAGAAATCCAGGGCAGAAAGCGTGACACACGGGTGTAGACGCCGGGCTTCTTGGCCATGGCACAGCCTGTGCCCCAACTTACCACCCCCAGCAAACGATAGCGGCTGGTCTTAGACAGGACATCCGCTGCTACAAAAGGACCGCCACTGTCCCCCTGACATCATATGAGAGATGGTATCATGCTTTCTGTCCACAGAGTTCATTTGAAATTACTACTAAATGCTAGTAATTAGTTATAATACTAAATTATTACTTATTACACTACTGCTAGCGATTGCCGCTGCTTACTAATGGCTGCCGTACGGATGTAAGCCCAAGTAGACTGAGCCTACAGGCTGATAGAGGCAACCGTGGTGGACAGTCAAGGTGTAATTCTTTCTATTACATTATGGTTGGCTCTATCTTAAAGATTTTTTAAAGGGATACTCCACTTTTTTTTGGAAATAGGCTCATTTTACAACTCCCCCAGAGTTAAATGGTTGAGTTTTACCGTTTTCGAACCCATTCAGCCGATTTTCTGATATTTAGAAGAATATCAGTAACCAGACAGTTTCTGGTCTCATTGACTTCCATAGTAGGAAAAAAATATATACTATGGAAGTCAATGAGACCAGAAGCTGTCTGTATACTGATATTCTTCTAAATGTCAGAAAATCGCCTGAATACATTCGAAAACGGTAAAACTCAACAGTTTAACTCTGGGGGAGTTGTAAAATGGGCCTATTTCCAAAAAAAGTGGAGTATCCCTTTAAAGTAAAAACCTACATATGGCCCCTTTAACAAATGGGCCTCACTGAAGTGTTTCTTATGCTTGTTTTAGTACTATGCTACATTATTATAGTATTTATTGTTTTTATATTTTAGTTTTTCAGTTTGTTTTACGGTTTAGTAATTTTGTTGTGCTTCATTTTTGTTAGTAATTTTTTATATTTCTAATTAGATTCATTTCAGTTTTAGCGATTTTAGTGCTTCAATGTCAACTTGAGTGGCAAAGGCTGGTCTTACAGAGGACCACCACCGCTGTCCTCAAGAATAGAGCTCATATTAGTTCACAGCCACATTGGTTATGAATGTCTCCCTCTAGTGGTGGTGTGCAGTGCTGCTCAGTGATTTCCAATCCTGGTCCTGGGGATCCACAGCTCAGCATATTTTGTTTGTGTCTCTTATCTGACACTTAGTTCAGTTCACATAGCTCTCCCCTAAAGAGCTGATGATCTGAATCAGGTGGTGTAAATAAGGGGGAAATGGGGACTGTGAGGCATTGGAGGGCCCATAAGGATCTCCCCGATTTCTATAGAGGGGGAATATACACCCACCCTGGAACACAGACACAATAAACTGTACAGGTGGCCCACTTAATGTAGAGAGGTGTGTCCGCAGGACCAGGAGTGAAACCCACTGATCTAGACTGATGATGTCATAGACTGGCGTATACTGTACCTGGCAGGAGTCGGTTCCTCCCTTCTCATAACCAGCACAGAACATGGTTGTGGTGACCTGGTTGTCATAGTAATCAGGACCATTACACACAGTGTCACTGATGATGGGCACGTGGGCTTCCTGGAGGACATTGGCTTGAGTGCCTGCCAGAAATAAAGACACGTGAAGGAGGAAACTCTAACTCTTATGTATTAACTCTAACTCAAACTCTATTAACATAACCAGATATTCCCCCACCAAGAAAAGTATTTTATACTTTAATTAATTTATTTAAGTGCTTTTATGTGTTTAACAGTACTTAAAAAAGTCTACTGTTTATACAAACTGATAACTGACAGCAATCCGCACACGTGGTTCATTCAAGCACAGGTTACTGAGGTCAAAGAGACAGGCAGCAAGTCTCGAGTTGCACGTAAAGATGATTAACACTGTAATACGGCACAACAGTGACCTTTAAATAAATACACAGAATGAGACATTACTAACCATAATACTCCATGTTTCCCCATCCAGTTACTGTACCTATCTGCCCATCCGCCAAACGCTGGCCGTAGGTCGGAAGACACACTGGCTGTATATAATCTAAAACACCAAAAGAGATTATGATTAAACGTCCTATAGACGTTTTGCTGATGAGCAAACACTCTAAAAAAATGAGGTAAACACGTCCAGATGTAAACACGCACATCAAATAGACGTCTCTGTGATGTACGTGTGAAATCTTATCAGAATAAAATCCAAGATATGTCCCTTCAACGTTCTGGTTAACTGTACAGAAAACTGTGAATATGGGCAAAAGCTTTGTCCTTCAGGAAAAGTACTGTCTTTTGTTTCGACTCAAGGCCGCGTGGAAATAGAGGAGCTTTGTTCTCAGGAAAAGCAACCTGAGACCAGAGGGAGGTTTTACTATAATGCTGTGTGTTCACCCAGACAGGCCTGAAACATACCACGACTACCTAATGAAAAACACCGCAAAACACACTTCAATTTAACTGCTGCTAGATCTGTCCTAGTTACACAGAGGCATATCTTTTATAAACAAATTATTTTATGAAAAATACCTTTGTGTTAAGATACCTCTATGTTAAGATGCTATTTAGACACTTTTATTCAGAGAGGTTAAAGCAAATGCTTCCAAACATTTTTCTAGGGCTGTCAAACGATTATTCGTGATTAATCACATCCAAAATAAAAGTTTGTGTTTACATAATATATGTGGGGGCACTGTGTATAATTATTGTAGATATATAAACACACACACACATGCTTGTATATATTTAAGAAATATTTTCATGTATTTACTGTATATAGATTTATATATAATTTATATTATACATTTAAATATACATGCATGTGTGTGTATATATAAATATATATATATATATATATATATATATATATATATAATATATATACAAAATTATTATACACAGTGTACCCACATATATTATGTAAAAAACACAAACTTTTATTTTGGATGCGATTAATTGTTTGACAGCCCTACATTTTTCTGTTTACACCAAAAGCAAAAAAGGCAGCCAATCAGAACAAATAAGATATTTAATATATTTATATATATATTTACCGGATTTTGACCAAGGAAATTTCAGTGTGCAGATATTTCTTGAGTTACACTTTTTAATAGTCTTTTTAATGGTCCTTTTAAAAATCCTGTTGTCTATAAGTACGTTGCTACATGCCAACTAACTCTCATTATTAGTAATAGACTTTTAGGTTATAGGGTTAGTAGAATAAGTTGACTTGCTAAGTGACTTAAAGTCAGTAAATATCTGTTGGGGAGACAAAGTGTTGGCAGATAGTATAGTCAACAACATGTATAAAGGGGACCATCAAAATGAAGTGTTACCTATTTTCTGTAATTCGTGTAAAAACTCACCGGTGAACTGCAGAGGTTTTGTCAGCGCCAGGACTGCAATGTCACGACTGTTGTCGTCAATGTTGGCGTCGACGAAGGGCAGGTAACTGCTGTGGTAGACAACAGTCTTCACCTCGGCAATCACAACGTTCTTACGGATGGGAGTGTTGTAGATCGATCCCATCAGAACCCGCCAGCGTGACACGTGACGATACCTCCTGAGGAAAAAAGCCTGAGAGTAAGATCTTGCAGATAGATAGATAGATAGATAGAACTCATGATACGAAATTATTGCAATACTCAAAAATGTACTGTTGATTAAAATGCTAAATTTGATATTACTGTGGGTTTAAATGAATAGGCTTGGACTTGGTGCTTGTAACCCAAGGACATTACGGACACCAGAATAAAAATAGTCATGATTCTGAAGCTGAAAATACAGAATTAGATGAATATGCTTGCACTCTTTCACTGACTTGATATATTTAAAATAATGTTAGCCACATTTTACTGGCAAAACCAGACATTTGGTATTATCAGGACCCACAAATATTCCCCCATTGCATTATTATATGTTATAATCAACATTATATATAGTAGTTTAATGTAGTACTTACACTAAAACTCTGTAAACTTTTTTTTTCTTTCTCACACAGTAATTTTTATTTTGGGGAGACTAGCTACGAGACATGCAAAAATGCTATTGTTGCATTTTTGTATTGTGATATATTATGGCACGATATATTGTTACACCCCTAATACATAGATAGACAGATTCTAAGATGTTGCTAACATGCTTTAACACATTGCTAGCATGTTTTAGCATGGTTATAAAGATATAGTCCTAAAATCAAAGCTGGACAGATATAAACGCTGCTACCCATTTTAGCATGGAGCTAGCATGTTTTCGCTTGCTTGTTCAAATGGAGCTATAGCTTGTAAGTTTTTAACGTTTTAACACATTGCTAGCATGTTTTAGCTTGTTTCTAAAAGTTTTTAACATGTTTTAACACATTGCTAGCATGTTTTAGCTTGTTTCTAAAAGTTTTTTAACATGTTTTAACACATTGCTAGCATGTTTTACAGTAGAGTAGGGCTAGTAAAAAAATAAAAATATCAAGTAACCTTCGTTTATTTAGTCCCGAGTCCTGTTTTGGCTGTATATAAGATCTACAAGAAAGTCATTGTCAAGAAAGTCAAGTTTTTGATTGATTAAATATCATTAGTTAACTATAGGGGCTGCTTACACAACACAATTTTCAACTGAAAACAAAACTTTTAATACGTTCTGGACGTTCGAGAATATGGGTGTACGATTCGTGTCACTCACTCAGGAAAGCAGTGTGCAGCACTGACAATCCAGCGATCGGAAATGATGGATCCACCGCACTGGTGAACTCCATCATACTGTAAGCTGACCTGCCATGGCCACGAACCCTGACGAGCATCGACTCCCCCCACGATCCGCTCTTCAGGCAGCATACGCCGGCCACAGTCTACAACGATAGAGAGTCAACAAATCATGGAGCCTATTTGCAGTGAAGAAATATTCAAAATGCTACAAATTGAGTTGTAGCACTTACCCTGACAAATCACCTCTAGTATCTGACCTTTGTCACATTTACTGAAACAGAAATGAAACATCAGAATGTTTTAGAGAAGACTATTGCAACCGGTTCTTAGCTTTAAAAAAAAAAATCTTATAATTTAAAAATCATGGCCCTATTGAATGAACTGGGCTAGTTAAGTGCTATCAAAGTGTCTCGCACGCAAAGCGATTGAGTGTATGCGCTGAGACGAGAGAGGTATGCATCATAGGGAATAACATAGTTTTAGTTTAATATGAAAAAAACGGTGGAGTATCCCTTTAAAATGCAAAATGTCTAGCTTGGTATAGAGAAAATGCTAACAGAGCTTTCTCCAGGTATTATAGTCCCCCTCGGTGCAGACAATGGCTAAAGGGGAACTGTTTGAACGTTTCTTTTGTGAATTCAATTTGGTGATGTTCATGGTGCATATATTTATATTTAATCACATGAAATGGTAATGTCTTACCAAGGATAAAGGGCTGTTTTTATCTTCTTCCCGTATGTTAACTCGCTATCTTTGACGCAGAAAAAATCTCGGTCACCACCATTGTCAGGAGCACATGTGGCTGAAACATTTACTGCTCTGAATGAAAAGAAAAAAAAAATGTGAATCAAGACATAACTAAAACAATGATGAATTCCAGTTAACGATTGAATCTGGCTTGACTACATGAACACAGTTCATGAGACACAGTGATGCTTGTTTGTTACCTGATGAAGCCCATCTCCTCGCAGCTGATGTTGGCGATGAGCTGGTTGACGCTGGACGAGCAGACGTGTCTCCATCTCCGCTGCGTGGAGTCGAACACTCTCAGCCTCTGGTCAGCTGCACTCACCTGCACTGCAGGACATAATGTAGACAGTCCGTGGGTTCATAACATCTCAGTATGAACGTTAAGTGCAGATTCAAAGAGACTTTTTTTCAAAAACACAAAAATGACCTATATACATGTGTAATAATAGGGGTGTAATGACGCACTAATGTCACGAATCATCTCACGATTCGATATTATTGCGATACTCCAAGACGTGATCAAAGGTTAACGAAAAATCAACGTTACTGTTGATTAAATTGCTAAATTTGATATTACATAGTGGGTTTAAATGAATAGGCTCGGACTTGGTGCTGGTAACCCAATGCACTGGACTATGGTGACTCCAGACTACAAATATTCAACATGACATCATGACTTTTGCGTAAACATACACGCCGCTTTCGTGTCAAGTGGCATGTTATCTCTACGCATTTTGAGCTATCCGCGAGTATGTGTGTATGTCTATGCCGTTAATGTCCGAGTGATTCCGCGTGTATGTACACGCCGTCAAATGTCCGAGCGAAGTGAAGCAAAATGTAGATCTACATCTGGGGAGCGATATTTTTTTTTTCCCAAGGATGGTAGGGGAAGACTCATAAATGGTATTAACCCCAGTGACGGGTTGGTTTAGGGACGGGGTTGAGGTAGGTCATATATTTATATATATATACAGTAATAACGTTAAGTCAACGGCGTTCATAAACACGCTGAAAAGCGATTATGTGTGCTGATAGCACGCTAAAAATGGAAATACGAATTGGCACTATTTCATGAGATCAGTCTGAAATATTCATGATTATGAAGCTGAAAATACAGAATTATTGTAGATGAATATGCTTGCACTCTGGCTGAATATATTTGAAATAATTTCGGCCACTTTTCACTGATAACAGACTAACATTGTTCTTAGTAAGAATTTTTTAGTTAACTTTACTTTATGTCCAATAATTTGTTGAACTTACTTAAAATTTCTTAGTAATCTGTACTGTTTGCATGCTTCGTTACTCAGAAAAACCTTGTAAACTTTACTTGACTGGTTTGAGTACCATTTACCATTTTGAGTACCATATATAATTTTTTTTTAATGATTTAATTAATTGACCGTTACTTTTTTGCGGTCTCTTGTAAGTATAACCCCAATAAAATTGTAATGGTAAAATAAAGCCAAACATAGAAAAACAAAGCAAATTAATTTATTCATGCTGCAATGCACTCTGGGAGTACACTTCCTCAGATCACAGACAGATTTAAGTTGACAAAACTTAAATGAATTAAGTAAGAATAACTTGATGCAATTAAGTTATACTTAATAAATTAAGGCAATTAGTTTGCATAATAAAATTAAGTAAACTGAACTAATTGGTTTTTACAGTGTATCAGGACCCACAAAGATTCCCCCATTGCATTATTATATTCAACGTTATATGTAGTAGTATAACAGTACTGACACTAACTCTTTAAAACTTGATTTTTTTCCCCCCCAACACATTAATTTGTATTTTGGGTGAACTGTACACAATTCATATTGTCACTATTCACGATACATATTGTTATACAGCAATATATTTTGACATGATAGATTGTTACACTCATATTAATATATTTACATGTAATAGAAAATGAACAATGCTTACCATCAAATAATCCAGTATCTTCTGTTGTTCTAAGATACGTGACTGAAAATCAAACAAACAAAACAAGTGTAATAAGACTCTGAGAGTGCAGTATTCCATTAAATCAGCAGTTATAGAAGCAACCCACAATTCCCAGAAAGCCGAGCCGAAAGTCTTACCAAGGGCCCAGATGGCGGCTCCCAGTCCCCCCAGTATGATCAAGATCACGGCGACCGCAGCAACCACACGATACGGACTGAAGATGGTCATCCCTGGACTTCCTGTAGGACAGGACAAAGCATGTGTTTAATGCAGTAATGTGAGATTTTGTGAATGTTAAAATACATGCTTGTGAGCAAACACATAACTCATGACAAAGCTGATGAAAAGAACAGAACCATGAACGAAATCAATAGTCCAAAGTCATCAATTCCTCTCTGCTAAAGTAAACGGAGACTGAATCTCAGTGTCATGATCAGCTCTCTCACTCCACATGCACACACACACATTGGGTTTCCATGTTTTATGAGGACTTTTACTGTACAAACCTGTAATTTCATTCCCTTAACCCAAAGACATGTGACACGACTTGCACCAATCAGATGCATCACTGTGGGATTGTTTGGGATTGTGGGTAATGAAGTACTCATCCAAGACATCGCGAATTAAAGGTATTTATCTTAAAACAAGGTTAGTGCCCCATGAACTTTTGGCGTTTATATGAGCATATACAATCGCTTAGTACAGGCGTAGTTGGTTTTAGTCTACCATGTATGGTTACGTTTTTATGGCTTATATCCCAAATGTCAATGGAGAAATTGCACCGGCTGTGGGCGGGACTGTGATGCTCTATTGGAAACGACAGAACTTGCAGGCATAGTTGGCTTTGGCAATTCGCACCCCAGAGCGTCACGGACAGACTGGGAGAGGGAGAGGGAGATGCAGCAACAATGTATGTGAAAAATAATGTGCTATTTGAACATTCAAGCACGAAAAACCTATTTGAGACAGAAGCTCTGGTGTGATGATTAACAGTAGACCCATGCCACATCAGATTTCTGCAGAGACTGTTCTGTCTGATAAGCCCAGAGCAAACAAACACACAAAACAGATTACCGCAGCTCTGCATCAGGGACGAACGCACAGCCCTTTGCATGGGTCATAGGGACGCATTTCAAGCATTTCTTATGATCCTCATGGTGCAAACAAGCAAATGATGTTGCATCATGATATGAAATGAAGAAATGGTGGGGAATTGGCAGCTACATTTCCAGTAATGTACAGATTCCCAGTCATCAGAGTCAAATATAATCCAACATGGTCATCTCATGCACTCTCAGAAAAAACATTTTAGGTACTAATATGTGCATTTTAGGTCTTAATATGTACATTTTAGGCGCTAATATGTACATTTTAGGCGCTAATATGTACATTTCAGGTGCTAATATGTACCATGAAGGTACCAATATGCAGCCTTTAGGTACAAAAGTGTACCTTTTGAAAGGGTACAGCCCCAGTGACAGCTTTTGTACCTTTTTTTCCAGAGAGTGTGTGAAGTGACA
The DNA here is from genome assembly GCA_038021265.1 of Cyprinella venusta. Lineage (NCBI taxonomy): Eukaryota > Metazoa > Chordata > Actinopteri > Cypriniformes > Leuciscidae > Cyprinella > Cyprinella venusta. Next base: position 30,160,325 of record CM075874.1, read on the forward strand.
TATTAATCAAGCAGTAATGACTAACTGTTTATCCAGCTCATTATTACTTAAATTAGTTATGAAGTTGAAACTGTTTTGTTGAACTATGTGGAAATAAAAAGACGGCGAAAAGACGCAAAACTAGAACATCGACACTACTGTTGAAATGTTTGGGGTTAGATATATTTTATTTTTTTTAAGAAATTCATATTTTTATTCCTCAAATACACATTAAATCGTTCAGTAAAGATTTATAATGAATGTAACAATGTATTACTGTTTTTTTGAGCAGCAAATCAGAATCAGCTTCGCACCACAGGAACACATTACATTTAAAATATAATCATATACACTAAGAAAATAGTTTCAAAATGTGTTATCACAGCATTTTTTTTCTTTTGTCAAATCAACTTAAATAATTGTTTAGTTCAGATAACTTATTATTTTGAGTTTCTGATGATTAAACCATCTCCTTCATTGTATTAACTCACTTTATCCAGTTCAGTCAACTCAAAATTTAAGGCAACCAGGTTACTTAATTTTTTAACTTAAACCAACCATACTTTTTACAGTATTTTGATTAAATAAAAGCAGCCTTGGTGAGCAGAAGAGACTTCTTTAAAAAACTAAACAATTGTACTAATCCCTTACTTTAGAAAATCAGTCGTCTGCATGAATTATGCAGTTTAGCATCCTTATTTCATTATGCATCTAAATTATGAAATATTTTATTTGTCTTTGGACTGAATCTATATGAGGACTGTTGTAATTCTACTTGTGAAACATCTTGGTCATTGATACAAACTGACAATCAATAAATAAAAAAACGCTGTATCGAAAAAGAGAAAAGGCAAAATGTGACCATCCAAAGCTCACCGTGACTCTCAACACACCAGTGACGTTTTTTCCCCTTTGAATTGCTACATTAGAGGTCAGAACAAAACTGAAACAGTGTGATGTTTTCCTGTTTGCTTTCTCCCATTTCATTCCTGAGGATTTCCCCACTGCCTCAGACTGTTAACACCACCTGCCTTGACCCATTTGACCGGAGAACAAGTAGTACTTTTGTCTGAGTGGGGGGTGTGTATGAGACCAAGCTTCTTCATGGTACACTGCTCTCTCTCTCTCTCTCTCTCTCTCAAGACCATCATACCTGGATGATTCATGTTTTGCGGACAAACTAAATCAGGACAAAACTGTTGTGTCGGCTCTAAAATGTTCTGTATCACTGAAAGGGAATGTTTTGGTCTAGAACAGTGTCTCATTTTTAATGAGAGAATTCAAATAGATGGTCTCCTGTGAGATATTAAATTTGAGCAGCCAGAAAAAACTAGGATAAATGAGTATAGTTTTGTTTATCTAAATCTAAGTTTACGAACTCGCATGAAAAATTTAACCGCATTTATTTTTGAGAAAGATAACAAAGGTTCAGCTTTCTCAAGAGTGTATGTAAATTCACAGTTAACCCTAATTTTCTTTTTTATCCATTGTATACATGAAAACAGCTGTATGGCCAAATCACGTCACGTCATGTCTTGTCAACTTTTGGCTTCTGTCAAAGTGATACACAGATTCAGACCGACCAAAACAAATCGAGTACATGACCCATCACCGGCCAGCTGTTAATCTTTAACAAACCAGTCGTTTGATGTCAAAAAAAGAGAGAAACAGCTCAGCACTCACCGATCTTCTTCTCTGGCATCTTTATCCAACAGAAAACTGACTAATAAGCTTGGAATGGATTCCAATGTTTCCTCCTCCAAACTTTGATTTGCTGCTTCTTTCAGACCTGGAAATGTTTAAAAAAGCTTAGAAAACATAATTTAACTGCTGTCATGGACAAATATGGGTTAAGCAAGTTAAATAAACCAAAGTGCAAACTGAGAAAAACTTCAGAGGGTTACAGACAGTGCTGTTATTAACAATCACTGCAAAATTTGCTTAACATAATGCTATAAAAAACAAATATTTTTTTCCAAAATGTACTTTGTGGTAATCATTTCTGCCATTTCTACTCACTTTTTAATGGGTCAGACTTGTTGAAGTGTAGCTAATCAATTTACCACTGCAGGATTGTAACCTTAAAATTTGTTTAATTTAAGCCAATTAAACTGAAGTTGAAACGGTTAAAGTGTTGAGAAAATTACTTTTTTTCTTAAGTATTTACAAGTATTCAGATTTATTTTCTCAGGACACGAATCCAGCAAATTTTCTAAAGGTAAATAAAAAAGAAGAAGCTATTTTCACATCCAGTTTATTATCAATAAATTTTGTCCTGATGGTCCGTTACATAAGCCAAGCCAGTTACAAGAGTTACAAAAATCTGGAGATGACGATTATTATCATTATTGGATATAAATGGACATTTTGGAAATACATCAAAATAATTATGTTTTATTTCTGGTCGTCACTAATGCCCATAATAGTAAAAACAATTTTCACATTTACCTCTCCACTACAGGTCTTTGGATAAACTTTTGAAGTAGAAATAAAGAGATGACGCGGTAAATCAGTTGTTTAATCCAAATATCCGCGGTGACATTTCCCTTTCCCCGGAGTCCTATACGCTCTTTTCTTGTTTGTTAAATGACGCTATTCTCCGGCAGTCAGAACAGCTCTTCTCCTCGCTCTCTCCGCGCTGTTCGCTGGGGTGGAAACCTCCCTCTTCCGGTCAGTAGAGGCTCAGCGAAGCGCAGGTGTGTGTGCGAGAAGTTGCGCGCGCGCGCGGTAGACAGGTGAATCTGTATGCGCGCACCCCATCTCAAATTCAGGAGCAGTTCGTCTGATGATGAAGTCATGGAGAGATGCGACTGCGTCTAAAGCATATAATAATATACAGCCATATACAGAACATGATACATGTGGTAAATGTGCTATCTTGTTTGATTTATATTGATTTTCGCACATAAACACTGACCCTTCAAACTAAATAACGATAATGAATATAAAAATAATGTGAAAAGATGAGCCCGATCTCATGGAGATTCGTATCTATAGCACGACTGTCATTTCTCGTGGCATTTATACGCCAAAAACAGTTTTTGCGTGTATATGGTACGCGTTTTTCGCGTGCATATGATACGCACTTTTTGGCGTATAATACGCACGAACTCCCCACCCCCCTCCCTCCTAAACTTACCCCAGGATTTTTAGTGCGTAGCATAAGCGTAGGCTATATTTGCCACAAGAAATGACATTCGTGGTATAGATAAGCATCTTCATGAGACTGTTGGAAAAGATGTAAAAAAAAAACATAATTTTTTTATACTTAAAAAATCATTTTTTAGGCCTATGTATTATTGATAACCACAGATAACATTAAAAATAATTATAATATACATTATTTTCATATACTAAATATATATATATACATACAGTATATGTTCTTTAGTTGTGCCATATATGCCATAAACACATTAAATATTAAGTAATATTCATTTTAAACTGTTAAAATGTATTTGTAGTCTTATACACCCAAAGGATTATTAGGAACACCTGTTCAATTTCTCATTAATGCAATTATCTAATCAACCAATCACATGGCAGTTGCTTCAGTGCATTTGTGGTCCTGGTCAAGACAATCTCCTGAACTCCAAACTGAATGTTAATTAGGCTAAGTAATTTAAGCAAGTAGAGTAATTTTGAGAGTAATTTTGCTCTCCTATCAATATGGGCCAACAATTCTGAAGAACCTTGTTGAATCAATGCCACGTAGAATTAAGGCAGTTCTGAAGGCTAAAGGGGTCAAACACAGTATTAGTATGGTGTTCCTAATAAGGTGAGAGTAGATTACAGTTGGTCATAAAATAACATAGGACGTATGATACGAAAATAAAAGATGCACCACATGAAAAAAGAACCAAACAAAAAATGGAAAAGGGAATAGGAAGTAAGTAAATGATGACAAAGGAGGAGAAGGAGGAACTCAAAACCAGGCAAGGATGATGTCTTCATTGCTATTGCTCAGTATGCAGCCTACTTGAGGGAGCAAACATGATTGTGAAGCTCCTTGCTGGCATATGGATTCTGACATCGTTGATTCTGTCAGGTGAGACTAAGACTATAAGTTGCTTTTTCAGGCACAGATGTTAATGTTATTTCACTATGTTTCCAACCAGCTGTTTCTAATAAGATTCCTCAGAATTACTCATGCTTCCATTTCAGGTGTCCTTGCTGTCGATTGGATAGTGCGTGTTCCTACTGATCCAGTCTATGCTCCTCTTGGGTCTTCTGTAGTTCTGCCGTGCACCTATGACTTCCCTGAGGAGTCAGAGCAGGGAGTGCCACACAAAGTGCTGTCAGAGATGTGGTGTCTGAATCAAAGCCACTGCATCACTCCGAGATACGTGTACCACAGTGCAGGGATATTCCCCGAGCCCTCGTATCAGGGCCGCGTCAGGTACTTTGGGCGGACAGGGAGCAAAAACTGTTCTCTGATGATATCTGATTTGAGGTCAGCAGACAGCGGCGTGTACATGTTCCGGTTCATCACCGACCACCTGAAGGCCAAGCTACCAGGACAGAGAGGAGTGAATCTACAGGTTATCGTTACACATCACATACAAAGTAAGAGCAGTTATTAACTGACATGTTAATAATATTTCAACACATTTTGATAATTGAATTTTCAACGTTTGTCAGTACTGGGGGTAAAATAAAACGGTAACACTTTAGTTTAGGGTCCAATTCTCACTATTGTTTATTACTTATAAAGCACATATTAATGCCTTATTCTGCATCCTCACTGTAAAAAAAATATTGTTGGTTTAACTTAAAAAATTAAGTAAACTGGTTGCCTTAAAATTTTAAGTTCATTGAAATGGAAAAATTGAGTTAATACAATGAAAGAGATTGTTTTAATCATCAGAAACTCAAAAATATTATGTTATCTGAACTACATAAATTATTCAAGTTGATTTGACAAAAGAAAAAATGTTATGATTACAAATCATGAAAATGTTTTTTTTACAGTGTATAAAGCAGTAATTAGGAGTTCATTGAGGAAAAAGTCATAGTTAATGGTTATAGTGAGAATTAGACCCTAAACTAAAGTAATTAAATATTTTAGACCAAAACAACTACCAAAAAAAAAAAAAAATCATTCTAGTCCTTTTCTAGTAAAGCATTCATATTATTTATATGGTAACACTTTACAATAAGGTCCCATTAGTTAACGTTAGTTAATGCATTAACTAATATAAACTTGCAATTTATTTGTTAAAGTATTTTTTCATCTTTATTAACAAATACAACTGTTTATTATTAATTCGTGTTAGCTGAAGTCCATAAAACTTTTTATTGTAATGTTTTATTAGTAACTGTTGATACTAACATTATCTAAGATTGCTAAATGCTTTGTTAGTTTATAACTAATGCAGTTAATTAATGCTAACAAATGGAACAGTAATGTGAAGCTACAATTTATAGTAATTGAATTAAGGTCATTCTTCTGTATTCTGAAATAATTCAGATGTGTCTCATATTTTAGTGTCTGTTTTCCACTGTTTACTCAAAGCAACTTCCGTTGTTAGGCCAGTCTGTCGTTCACAAGATGACATTAGAAAACACATTTCCTCAAACGAGAGACACTTCCTCAGAGAAATCTATCTTTCATGACTCAATCTTTGTTTTATTTCAAAAAAACAAAAACAATTTTAAACAGTGACCAATCAATATGGCACACACACACATTTATGTGTATATTTGGAAGAGTTACATTGTCCTCAATTCCTCACAGCAAGAAGTGCATCTTCATCCACTATTGGCATTGTGTTTGGAGTAATTGTCATCATTATCGCAATAGCAGGCATTGTGATATTCATCAGATACAAGTCCAAGTAAGCAAAGCACTTACTCAATAGGTTTCTTGTTTGTCATCATTACTGGTCTTATAGAAACTAATGGAATATGGCTTTGTCTTTCAGGAGAGAGAGGTCAAGATCACTTTAACCAAGCAATCAATATCTTTTTACCACAGAGGATAAGAAGAATAACCAGTGGCGGTGACCAAAACAGATACTGTCATTTCTTTTCTGTCTGTATGCTACGTCTGAGGTGAAATTTGATTGCAACAGTCGATGAACATGTCAATCTAACAATCAAAGACTTCAGATTTTAGCCTAGGATCAGAGGAATCTTTTAGGATTTGCAACATTTTTCTCAGATGGCAAAATCATGGCCAAAATCATAGAGTGTGGTCCTAGCTTAAGAAACACATCACACAACACAAAATGTGACAAACAGACTTAAAGGGATACTCCACTTTTTTTTGAAATAGGCTCATTTTACAACTCCCCCAGAGTTAAACATTTGAGTTTTACCGTTTTCGAACCCATTCAGCTGATTTTCTGATTTTTAGAAGAATGTCAGTAACCAGTTTCTGGTCTCATTGACTTCCATAGTAGGAAAAAAATATACTATGGAAGTCAATGAGACCAGAAACTGTCTGGTTACTGATATTCTTCTAAATATCAGAAAATCGGCTGAATGAATTCGAAAACGGTAAAACCCAACTGTTTAACTCTGGGGGAGTTGTAAAATTGGTCTATTTCCAAAAAAAAAAGTGGAGTATCCCTTTAAAACATGACAGTAGTGTTGCCAGAATGTATAAGAAAACAGACTTTGTTATCATTGTAAGAAATTATTTTTTATTTGGAGCTTCCTGTCAGGAACCACCGTTACACCATGTCAATTAAATTGAATATTTAAATGGCATTTTTATGATCACTTTAATCAAATCTATGGGACAAGAAGTTCGCACCACATATTTGCTTTACTGTTCAAAAGTATGGGGGAAGTAAGATCTGGAAGGAAATGCATATTTTTATTCAGCAAGAATGTATTAAATGGATCAAAAGTGACAGTAAAGACATTTATAATGTCACAAAATATTTCTGTTTCAACTAAATCTGTTCTTTTGATTTTTCGATTTAAAGATATCTGCAAAAAAAATCAAGGCGTCCACAAAAATATTAAGCAGCATGACTGTATTCAACATTGATAATAATAAGAAATGTTGGTAACACTTTACAATAAGGTTCATTAGTTAACATTAGTTAACTACATTAGTTGACATGGACAATATGTGAACAATACTTCTTCAGCATTTGTTAATCTTAGTTAATATTAATTCCGACATTTACTAATACGTTATTAAAATCAAAGGTTGTATTAATTAACATTAGTTAATGGACTGTGAACTAACATGAATGCACAATGAACAGCTGTAACTAACATTAACAAAGATTAATAAACACTGTAACTAATGCGTTGCCCATCGTTAGTTCATGTTAGTTAATGCATTTACTAATGTTAACTAATGAACCTTATTGTAAAGTGTTACCGAAATGTTTCTTGCACAGCAAAACAGCATATTATAATGATTTCTGAAGGATCATGTGACACCGAAGACTGGAGTAATGATGCTGAAAAGTCATTCTCACAATTTAATATAGAAAATTTAACAAGAGCACAAAAGACTCAAAAACATTAAAAAAAATGACAGACCCCATAACTTTTGAACAGTAGTATACTGTATCTCTGTTTTGAGCAACTGAAATTTTATTAGAGCAAATCACATGTGATTTCATCTACATGTGTAGTCTCTGACTTTCAGGCTACATCAAGTGGTCCACACATACTCTATAAGTACATGTAGTTTAGAAAAAAATCCCTGTGTGGTTTCACAATTTCTTCTATCACTTTGTTGTGATGTTTCATCAGTTCACAGCTTTAGATTCCAGACTCTTCCATCCCCTCTCTTGGTTGCTTGGTGAAAACAACATCAGGACCATCTTTAAGCTTCTTCCCTCCATCTAGAGGTATGTTTGTGACCTTCACCTGGTCCAAACTGTAAATAAAGATGGCAAACACAACATCTCTTGTTTTAATATGACAGAGGACCGCCGCAAACCAGCACACATGGATGGTGTAATTGTGTTTAACCTGGGTATGCGAGAGAAATGCACCGTAATGTAGTTGAGCTGTCTCTGTTCCTCAGTGCTCCGAGGAGCTTCTTTCAGGGGTACGATGGATGGGTAACTGCTTTCATACATCTCCTCTGGCTCCTCCTGAAACAGGCACAACATAAAATGTGTGTGTCACATGAGTTTGTGCAGTATGGCCCAATTCATATACTATAACATATACATATACTACAATTAGTGGACATGTGACTGTGGTGGGATTTCAAATTATTAGATTAAAAAATAGGAACTGGGACATAAAAACTCAAATAATGACATACTAGGAAAATCATAAATCCAATTATCTCACTTAAATCAATATGATGACTTATGTCAAGTTTGAGTTTATCATAATTTGCCGTATTATGTCCTAATTTCAAGTTTTATCTCAATTTCATTTCACTTTTTTCACTTAGTATGTCATAATTATGACTATGTCATCTTTTTCAACTGTCTCACAATAATGACTATTATTCAACTTTTTGTCTTATAATAATGACTACTATTCAACTTGTTTGTCTTAAAATTCATGACTTTGCATACGTCATAATTATGGCTTATGTAATTTTAATGATAAGTTGACTTGGTATGTCATTATTATGGCTTTGTATAGTTTTCACACCATAATTACAATTGAAAAAGATGAGCGTAAGAATTTTTTGTTGAACAAAGGTGCTCAGTTTTTAAATATAAGTATAACCCACCGTGAAATTTGTAATGTATAAATTTGAGATTGGAAATTTAGCTAATGATAATTTCAGTGGTATAATTTTATGACTTTCTTACTAAAAGATCCTTTCACCAGCATACATGGCTGTCAAAACGATTAATCGCATCCAAAATAAAAGTTTGTGTTTACATAATATATGTGGGTGCACTGTGTATAGTTATTATATATATATATATATATATATATATATATATATACTGTATATATATATATATAAATACACACACATGCTTGTATATATTTAAGAAATATTTTCATGTATATTCTGTATATAGATTTATATATAATTTATATTATATATAAATATTTTATATATAAATAGTATTTTTTTTCTTAAATATACATGCATGTGTGTTTTTTTTATATATACAAAATAATTAAACAAAGTGCCCCCACATATATTATGTAAACACAAACTTTTATTTTGGATGCGATTAATCGCGATTAATCGTTTTGACAGCCCTACATACATACTTTTAGTGTGTATTATAAATATGTGAATTGTGACAGTCCAGATAGAGAACATCGAATTTATCCAAATTCACATTTTTAAACTAAGATAACTTACCGGGATATCTGACATTTTTGCGCTCTTGAAGAGAAACGTCTCTGAAGTTGATTCGCTGAACAGAGTTTCATCCATTGGTAAATCAACTACTGGTGAACACTTTTTTGAAAGCACAAACCCATTTGATTAATAGGATAATTTTTTTGGTAGATTCAAATCCTATAATGACAGAATTAAATAAATATAAAAAAAGTACCTGTTTTTCTTCCTCACGATTTTCAGTGTCGACACGATGCATGTTTTTACTGCAAAAGAAACGTGAACTGATGTGTGTAAGATCAAATGAAAAGATCAGATATTCACCATTTTGGCACATAAACATACAATCACCTGATCATGACGACCACGGTCAATGAGATCAGTCCGATAGACACGCCCACTGCAGACGCCAATGCGATCACTTTCAGTCGGCCTGGACAAAAGAAAAACGGGTATTTTTAACATGAAATGTTGCATAATGCACCTTTAATCCTAATAATAATCATAGGTAGATGTTTGATCCTCAAACAAAGAATAAACAGATTGTTGAACACAGTAATTGTGTAAGGTACTGACCTCGAACTTTCACCGTCAGAACAGGCGAGCTGTGAGTCCCGATGCGGTTGCGGGCTTCGCAGTAGTACTGGCCGCTGGCTCGGGGGCTGACCTCAGCAATGGTGTAGCTGGGACCCGATCGAGTTTCCCAGGCGTCAGCCGTATTGATCCGGTGCCAGGTGTAGTTCTCCACCGCCGGATTGGCCTGACTGCTGCAGGTCAGCGTCAAAGAGCTGCCCGCTTCGATCACAGGGGAAGGCTGAGCCAACACAGAGGTGTTTTTTGGGGCATCTGATACAGAGAGGTAAAATAAGTAGTTCACACACAGGCATACACACTGTATAGAGTTTATAATATATAAACTTACAAAGCACTGAAAGGGAGATTGTGGCTGAAGTCTCCATGCCAAACACGTTCCATGCAGTGCAGTAGTATTGTCCGGCATGATGGGAACGCACACTGAGGAAGGTGAGATTTTGCGAGGCGCCTCTGGTCCAGGGCTGCCCGCCGCTCACTTTGTACCAGGAGTATTGATCCACAGGAGGGTTGGCGTTGCTGCTGCAGGTCAGATTGACAGCAAAACCTTCCATAATGTCTCCTTTAGGGCTGATGAGGATTCGTGTGTTCTTTGGGGAGTCTGGAAACACACGTATATTTCGCAATACATAAAAGCACTGTTGTTGATTTCAAACACAAAAGTTTGGGTAAAGGGTTATGTTTTCAAAAGAAGTCTGCATTTATTTTGATTAAAATACAATAAAAACTGTACAATTTAAATTAACGGTTTTCTATTTTAACATTTTTTTTTTTTTGGCATGATCCTTCAGAAACCGTGATACATTGTTCAATTGCTAGGGTTGTTTGGGAGTGTTCGTATGTGGTTCTTAACTTGTTAATTGTTGTTAAAGGATTAGTTCACTTAAAAAAAAACACTTTTGCTGATAATTTACTCACCCCCATGTTCATCAAAATAAATGAATCTTTTTTTGAGTCATTTTGAACCACAAGATTTGACAAAATATTTGTTCATTTTGATGAACGAGTTCGAACAGAGTCACAAACGCGCATCACAGAACAGAGCAAGGCGAGCGTCTGTGCTTATAAAACTTCAACTTTGTAATTTATTTTTTAAACGACAGAGCGTTTCACTAGATAAGACCCTTATTCATCATCTGGTGTCGTTTAAAGCCCTTTGTGGCAGTACTGAAACTCTCATTTGGACCTTGAACCGTTTGGTACCCAGTGAAGTCCATTATATGGTGGAAAATCATGGAATGTTTTCATCAAAAATCTTAATTTCTTTTCGACTGAAGAAAGAATGACATGGACATCTTCGATGACATGGGGGTGAGTAAATTATCAGCAAAAATTTGTTTTTTTAAAGTAAACTAATCCTTTAACTCTTGTTCTAACTAACAATTTTTAGTTAATTTTACTTAATGTCTTAACTTGATCGTAAAAATCTAATAATGTTTACTCAGAAAACCCAAGTTAAGATTATTTGATTTGAGTGCCGTGAAGCAAAAGAAAAAAGTTGAGTCGTGTCAATTCTCAATAGACTTTTAACTCATTCCCTCCACTTCTGCAGTTATCTTTCTCTAGATGCATTCACTCATTTCCCAAAATCATCTTGAATTGTTGAGAGAATGTTATATAAGCTGACTTCAAAAATTGATGTTGATTTTCCTGAAATGTTTTGACTCACTATTATGGTGATTAGTGTTCCCTTTGGATGGGCATTTGGAACTTCATTTACATTTTTATAATTCTCTTCCTGATGCAGTGATAGCCTGGCTGCGCCCTCCTACGCACTTCCGCTCAATTTCATTTTCCTTCATTTACTAGAGTCTGGTCGAACCAGGCTAATGCAGTGATGCGACAAGAAAACACTTGTATTTATATACAGCTTGTTCTAATAAATCATTATCTAGTCTATTTTTCATATCAAATAATGATAAACACCTTGTGAAACTCTTAACTGGGTTGATATAATCCTTTGATATTTGTGACAATATCGTGTAATTGACCATTGACCAGTCACACTCAGACTTCAACATGTAGCATGCAAAACAATTTTAAATTTATAACATTTTAGTCACTATAAGTCTTGTGTAAGTGAACTATCTAAGCATTTTGCCAGTACAATACTATTCCTATTTCATTTTACTTTTTTTAAGATGATCGGTTTGCATGCCTTTTTTTCGATTTTACAGTGTGGTTGCTTTTTGGCTCACACTAAAAGAACTTGATCTTGGTCGGATGTTTTATAATTTGACAGGTGAAAATTGAAAATTTTGTAATGCAGTAGCGCACTTGTCCTACATAAACTACACTATTTGAGGTACCAATCAACATCGTTGTCCAAGTCACGTACCAAAGTTTAATACTAACCCATAACCCTAAGTATGACCAATGTTAGTACTGATGTTTGACTTTGCAAGTGAAAACAGGAAGTAAACACTCCTTTCACGACTGAGCATCATGTGGCTTCCCGGCATATTTGACCTAAATATGTACACTTGATTCGAACTTTGATCTATTGGAGGTTGGCAGACAATGTGTGACAATGTGACATAATGTCCTGCCAAAATTAAAGTTATTACACAAGAACCAGCAACTGAAAAAAACTCACAAAGTCATAAGCTCAGCAACATGTGTCTAATTAGGGAAGGTGAAAAGTTGAAATGTCTGGTGACATTTCCACAAAAATAGAAAAAAAAGAAAGAAAAGGCGGTCACTTTGACCTATTCACTGATAAACTGCACGCCCTGCAGATAGAAAACTTCAATATGCACAGTAGAAATGCATGCAAACAAACCAGTAATGCATAAATAAAGATAGATTAAAACAGAGGCAACCTACAGGTAACATTGAGTAGAAGCGGTCTGGACCGGTCTGTGCCGAGTGGGTTACGGGCCACACAGAAGTACTCTCCGTGGTCCCTGTAGTCCAAACTCCACAGTCTCAGCTCCGGTTTAAAACTGTCTGGCATGCTGCCACTCTCTCCTTCCTTAAACCATGCAAAACTTTCTGCTGGCGGAGCTCCATCACTACTGCAGGTCAAAGTCACCGAGTCGCCCTCTCTGACTGCTTCTCGAGGGGTGATCTGCACCGTGGTGTAGCGAGGAGCATCTAAGACAGAGATAAAATGCAAGTGGGAAGGCGAGAACACAACTGCACACACTCACACTGCTTTTATCACTGTGTGCAATAGTTTTGGGACATAAACAAATAAAGCTTCATAAAATTTCAGTTGTTAAATAACATTTCGAAGTGTTTAAATTCTTTATTTGACTGTTTTTATGTCAGGCAGTACTTTTGTCCATAAGCACAATAAATATTTTATACTCACGTCCAAGAGCCAGGGTGACTCCCGGTGACTGCACGTTTTGCGGGGGTATTGGGCGGCAGGTGTAGGTGCCTGCGTGCTGGCTGTCAAAGTTATAGATGGCTGACAGCTTGCTGGACTGCCCCAAGTTGATCCCATTCTGATAAAGAGCAAAGTTCCTGCCAGGTGCGGCACAGCCTCGTGCCACACAGCTCAGGAAGACCGTCTCACCAGCAGCAAACATGTTGGCAATTCTCGGTGGATGTACGTGAACCTGAAGCTCTGGAAGCAGGACAACATTTCACTCCATTTGGTCCATACTACTACACTCTCAGAAAAAAAGGTACAAAAGTTGTCACTGGGGCTGCTAATATGTAGATTTTAAGTGTTAATATTTACATTTTAGGTGCTAATATGTACATTTTAGGTGCTAATAAGTACATTTTAGGTGTTAATAAGTACATTTTAGGTGCTAATATGTACCTTTTAGGTGCTAATATGTCAATTTCAGGAGCTAATATGTACATTTTAGGTGGTAATTTGTCCATTTTAGGTGGTAATATGTACATGTTAGGTGCTAATATGTAGATTTTAAGTGTTAATATGTACATTTTAGTTGCTAATATGTACATTTTAGGTGTTAAAAAGTACATTTTAGGTGCTAATAAGTACATGTTAGGTGCTAATATGTAGATTTTAGGTGCTAATGAGTACATTTTAGGTGCTAATATGTACATTTTAGGTGCTATGTACATTTTAAGTGTTAATATGTACATTTTAGGAGATAATATGTTCATTTTAGGTCCTCATATGTACATTTTAGGTGGTAATAAGTCCATTTCATGAGATAATATGTACATTTTAAGTGTTAATATGTACATTTAGGTACTAATATGTACATTTTAGGTGTTAATATGTACATTTTAGGTGCTAATATGTACATTTCAGGTGCTAATATGTACCACTAAGGTACCAATATGCAGCCTTTGGGTACAAAAGTGTACCTTTTGAAAAGGTGCAGCCCCAGTGACAGCTTTTGTACCTTTTTTTCTGAGAGTGTACAGGAGCAGCTTGATGGGTTTTCTTCACAAAAATAAGCAAATACACAGAAAAAGTCCTCAAATGAATAGATTTTTTGGAATAAAATTTGAGTGTGATAATTGCCAGGCCATTGCTACATGGTTGCTTGGGCGTTTATAGGTACTTGTGTATATAATTGCTTATAAAATATTCCCAAACACTCTTACTACACCAACCACCCTGCCCACTGACAGCCATTGGCCGAATAAACAGGTAGTTACACACACTCCAAAAATTATACTGACTTACACTATCATTACAATTTTCGAGGTCAGTAATATGTTTCTTAAATAGGTCTCTCTTGTTCATTGAGGCTGCATGCATAAATATTTGATAATATTATAAATCTATAATGCCCCTTTAATGATCATTTTAACGCATATTTGCTGAATAAAAATATTGTAAATCTTCCCGACCTTGATCTTTTGAGCAGTCCTGAAAAGTTGTAACTACACATTAAACTGGGTAAATATTTTGAAACCCACTTTCAATCTTTAAAGTGTGGCCTTACCCGTGACGGAGAGTGTGACTGCATCGGGAGACGTCCATCTCTCCAGCTGGTTGTCGGTCTCGAATCTGAAATGGTACATTCCTGCATCGCTCAGCTTCACGTTTGTGATCTGCAAACTGCATCTTTTGTGGCCCCCCAAGTATTTGACCCTGTCCCTGTACGAGGGGCTCAACAGATTCCCGTCAGTATGGTAGGCGATCTCCCGCCGGCCCTCCACAGAGATGTGGAACCACATGAACCGCGTGAAGCTGTAGGGCGAGGGGTAGTCGTATCGGCACGGCAGGGTAACCGTGGTCCCAGCCCAAACGCAGATGTCCGTCCTGGAGAAATACACCTGCCATTGACTGGCCCCGACTCCTATAAAGCAACAGAAGAGTAATCAGAGGCCGGCATTGACCTCGGTAAGGTGTGGGCTGTTGATGCCAGGGATAACAACAGGAAAAAACATGGATCAATACAATATAAATAACCAGTGCAGCAAGGGCACACAGGTAACATAAGAGCACATAAGACACAGAGCATCTGCATTAAGCAATCACATTCACGTCTCACTCTAAAAACACAAGATACTTGTCCAAAATTACCTGGCAGGAGAAGTGTAGAGTAAGTGAAGGTCAGAATTACGCGTACCCACATCTCAGCACTGTGTGTAAAAGCAGGAAAGACAATAAGTGACTTCAAAAATGATCAAGAAAGTACCTGTTTCTGATGTAAAAGCACCTGGTTCTGATGTTTTTAGCAAACGCTCCAGGCCGTCTGTGGATGCATGAATGCACATTTGTTGAGGAGGGAGATCCGAGTGGCACCAGACGCAAGAGCTGGAGAAAGCAGAAGTTGAAGGATGTGATAGGCTGGCCATCCCCAGTCTCTCTCTCTCTCTCTCTCTCTCTCTCTCTCTCTCTCTCTCTGAGTCTCTGTCTCCAGTGAAACTCTACTCCACCTTCAGCAAGGTGCACAGGGCAATAACCACAAGTTGCTGACATCCACATCCCTCCTGTTCGCATAGGGAAACTGAGGTATTGGGAAGCACGTCTTTTAATACCACACTTACTTTGCTCCATTTCTTAATCAAAGTAACTTACTAAAAAGACCAAAATGTTTATGTGAAGAAAATCTCTTCTTATGTTAAAGGCAAGGAATAGACCTTATTCAGAGCAGCAGCGCCATGACAGGTTTGAGAGTGGCTGTGAGGGATAGACTTGCCGTGTTTCCAATGGCATCCGCTGTAAAACGTAATAAAGCTCAAATTACTGACGATTTTTTCACAGCTTACATTGTCGGGAGTTTTTTTGTCAACTGAAATTTCTTGGAAAGATATTTTTTCCAGTGTTTCATAAACAGAACAATCTGAAAACACGTTAAATAACAGTACGGCCCATTGAAGAGATGTATGTCTATCCCTCACAGCCTCGCTTTCATTCTCATTAAAAAATCAAAGATGGCGGCGCTGTCGTGAATAAGGCGTATAGTGCTTTGTCATTTTCAAAAAGTTGCTTATAGTTTTATTACACATGACTATTTGTTATAACGTGTCCCGTAGGGATCAAGACGAGGTGGTAGATAGGCTCAGACATCATCCATGAGGATTTTTATTAAATACCAGTGGAGAAGTAGGCTAGGGCTTCTACTAGGGTGCCTTCAGCATTATAGAGTGCCGGAGTGATGACGTCACTTTGTAGGACAACTCGGAAGCATAGACAGTAACAGTAACTGTTTACATTAGTTAATGCACTGTGAAGTGTGAACGAACATGAACAATTTATTAATTAACATTAACCAAGTTTAATAAATGCCGCAACAATATATTGCTTGTTGCGGGTTTATTAATGTTAATTAATTTGTTAGTTAACAAATGAGACCTTACTGTGTTTCTTAAAGTGAGCTTAACTAATTTTTATTAGCTACCAATAGTAGCCTATTTGTTGTAAAATCGTAGAAACCACAAGTGAAACCATCTTTTATGGAAACTATATTTTTACTACAGGAAGAGTTTAACTGTGGTGGGATGTAAAAAAAGTAAAACTTTATTTTGTGGTGATTAACTATGGCTTTACCACAGCAAAAATAGTTTGACGGTTGAAGTTGATGTAATGATATTATTAACCATAAGTAAAACCCTTCTCAGAAATCCTCCATAGCCTCAGGCTGGATTAGGACAGTGTTCAAAGTAGACCATAGCGACCTCTTCTGGGATGATGAAGAAGATGCAGTAGAGCATTTAATCAAATACAATTCCTAACGTTCATTTAGTAAATCCAGAATTTACTAAACTCTTTCTGTTTTACATCAGCTCAATATCAGTTATTCATAGTAAAGCAAAAGCTTTTAGACATCTATTTGAACCTGAAGTGTAGCCGACATCATTATCTGATTGTATTTTACATTAATAATGGATTTGTAAACCAATCACTGACAGCTTCACAAATGAATGTGACTGTAAATCTTTCTGGGCCACTGGCATATCACTACATGCTACATCGTCTATTTATTTATGTGCATAAATAACTTTCTTCCTCTTAATAACAGCAGAAAAATGTGACAGCTGCTTAAAATTAGGCCCCCACAGATTCTTCTCTTAATTTAGGCCTTTATTTTTCAGTCTCTGTCTCCAGTGAACAAAAACAGAACAGGGAAGTTTAAAAAAAAAGAGATTGAATAAATACTTAGGCTAATTCATTGAATTAAAGTCAATACAGGTTGCCATCAATGATGCATCATGACATGAGGGTGAATAACCTCATACAGATGCAAACGATTTTTACAAGGTTCTCTTTGGATTTCAAACATTGTATAACTTTTCAACATGGTTTCATTAGGATCATTTATCATTTCGTTTATTTTAAATTAAAATAAACGAAATGATTTATTGTTCTTCTAACATTAGCAACAAACTGGCACGTTTCATGTTGGTGCATGCACCGTTAATTCAGCTTCATTAATATTCAGAAGAGCTCTAAAACAAGTAGGTTTTACGGTGTTCCGGTGTTAAGCCGAATTTTGACTTGCACAACGTCAGTGGTGGATAAATAACAAAAAAGTTGTTCCTCCAGGAGGCGCACTAGGGCCATTCCAATATCCGGATGGTTTTTCCCTCGTTAGAGACAATTAAACGTAAAAAAAATATATTGAACATTTTAATAACAATGATTTGCATCTGGCATACAAATGAAATTCGTCCCCGTCAATAACTATAAAATATTTTTTTAAACAACTACTACTAACGCTACTAACCCAGTCATCACAAACGACTGAGATTGGTTCTTCCTTACAGCGTTGAGAAAAGTAACAGTTATAGCGTGACACATCTGCCTATTTTACCAGCGCTGTTTATAATAATAAACGCATGAATAATGACACTGAGAAACTGTTATAGACACTGAAATGAAAATACACAATGGTTCAAAAAAGAATATATTTATTGTCCGAACATTTATGAAAAAAATCATGGCCACCGATTCCCGCCCATTTTGGGTTCAGCTTTCGGTTCTGCCATTCTACTCACTTTTAATTCGACGTCTACATTGAACCTGCTACATGTGACAACATGAGGATTTTGAAAAAGTTTCACTTTCGGAAGGACTGATATGATTCAGTTAACGTTACTTCTGTCTCAGCAGATCGTTTCGTTAAGGTAGGCTAAAGATTCGATTTCTATCAATACTTAAATATCGATAATCATTATTGCTGCTATTTGGAGTTCAGTCACAGTTTGTCATTAGACCACAAGCAAATACACCGCCTACGTTAAAACTAAAAACTGACAGGAGTAATAAAACATTTTATACCCGTTAATATTCATACTGTTTGTACTAGAGTAAAAGTGGTGATGTTGTGAAGGTTTGTTGTTGTATTTGTACATTTACCCCTGACTAAATGAAACTATTGTCCTGTTTCAGGTTCTTTAAGTTCCATCATGTTGCTTCATGTTCTGCTTCTCCTTCATGCATCAGGAGCTTCTTCATCCATCTCATGTTATGATGATGAGGGGAAACCTGTTGACTGGTTTGTTTATTATTGTATTTACGTTATCTTGAATCACAGTCATAGTCCACAGGGGTACGGTTCATCTTTGTTCATTCTGGATATATGTTTTATTCAGCAAGTTGTTATACCTGTACTGTACATGCCACAGTTTTAAGACTTAGCACTGTATATCTCAAAGAGGACATCCTGTGACATCAAAGATGATGGGTAATTGACATGTCATATCAAGTAGTGTCCAAGTTGTGGTGATTTTGATCAAATAAATGGCCTTGGAGAGGATGAGAGCTGTAATAAAAAATGTAAGTGCTCCAAAACGTTTGAATAGTTGTGTAATTTTAATGATAGATTCATTGCCCTCAGCTTATTCACTGCAGAAATATTTAAAGGATTGTTGACTAAAAATGAATTATTCACTCTTATGTCGTTCCAAACCTGTAACACTTTAGTTCATCTTCGAGGAACACAAATGAAGGTCTTTTTGATGAAATCTGAGAGCTCGATTGACAGCTACGCAACTACAACTTTGACACAAAAAGTTCATAAAGAGATTGCAAAACTAATCCATATGAATTGAGCGGTTTAGTTCACATTTTCTGAAGAGACCTGATCCCTTTATATGATGAACAGATTGAGTTTAAGATGTTTTATTCACAACTAAACCATGTAATTTAGATTTTTTTTTTAAATTAATTTACATATAAGTTAATACATAGATCTAGCATGTACTTATCCATGTGATGGGGTTATATTTTCCTCTTTTCTGTCTCTCCTTGCAGGTTTTACTTGTATAAACTCCCACACCTGCACCATTCCCCCGTGCAGGAGGGGCTGAAGTATCTTTTCATGGATGGAGAGAGCGAAGGATGGATGGATGGGAAGACTTTAGTCAATGACAGTCAAAGTAGTGTTGGTAGAACAGTAGGGCCTTTATATGAGGTACAGCTCACCCTCCAATTAATTATGATAGCACAACATGACTTTATCATAAATTTGTTTGCTAAATTAAAAAAAGAGAAATGCCAATTTTTGCCAACTTTTGCTTTTTTCCCCCCAAATATTTTCATTATCAGTCATTTTCTGGCTGATTCTAGAGAAATTACTCTGCTTATCCTGTTCTGTAGTCTGCACATTTCCCCCATTTTGCAGAAGTATTAAAACACTGCGTTGGCATTTACTGTACATCCCAAGATTTAATTCTAGATGTATTTAAAAATCTATGTAGTTATACTACATTTAAAAGTGGCATAAATCACATACATAGTTAATTTATTCTCATAAGTGTTTTTTTCTGTGTACAAACATGCACAAAAGAAGCTAAAATGGCTATTTATGGTTTTATGTGCACATAACTGTTTCATAATAAAAGAGGAACTTATGCTTTATATCACATGCTCCTCACAAGGGCATGTTTATTATGAAGAAGCTTTGAGCTTTAACTTTTTTCCAGGGCGGTGATGTTGGATACATCTTGTATAATGACCAGCCACCAAAACAGAAGACTTTTGAAGGTGCAAGCAGGATTTGTGGCCACACCAAAGGTGCAGATAACTGCTATTTAAGGCACAAAAACACACATTTATTTTGTGGATCATGTTAATATACACTATTTCTTTTGTTCCAGGGGTTGTTGTCTTTGATAAGCAGCAGGGCTTCTGGTTGGTCCACAGCACACCTCATTTCCCCCCTCCTAAATCAGCTGGCCAGTTCTCATACCCCAGTTCTGGCATAAGTAATGGACAGAACTTCATCTGTGTCACATATCCTTTTGAGCGCTTTCAGACCATAGGTACGCCTCCAATGCATTTAAAGTCCCTCCAAAGGGAGTTATTCTCTATATCAGTGTGCACAGTTTCTGAACTCGACTCGATTGCACAGTAGTCTTGAGTTTTCTTCCGGGATCGGACATGTCACTGGTAAGAGAGGTGCTGCAACAATGTCAAATATGTGAAAAATATTGTGTATTTTGAAGATTCGAGCAAGAAAACCAATTCTAGTATATTCCAAAAATGGAAAAGGGTAATAATACGGCCTTTTAATCAAAAATTGTCATGGTTTAGATTAGAATGAGCTCTTTTATTTATTGCTCTAAAGCAATAGATACGTATTCAGTTTTTGCACATATTTTGAACATATTTTCAATTAAGTGTTGTAGTCTAAACACAATTTAAAGGGACAGTCCACCCCAAAATAAACTCACCCTCATGTTGTTCCAAACTTGTATGGAGCAACAAAACTGGTTACCAATATTCTTAAAAAAATTATTTAATTTATTATTGAACTATTTTTATTTTTGGGTGTACTTTAATGTGAATGACTGCATGTATGAATGAGGTGGACTAGTATGATCTTAATGCATGTTTTACATTTTCATATGCTTGTTTTAAAGAGCGTCTGACGTTAGAAACGCTGCGTGAAATTCTTCTCAAATAACCTTTTGATATGCAATTTCTGAAGACAAAACATTTATGGGATGCAGTTGCCATAGTGACTGTTAAAGAGTAATCCTTCAGACACAGTAACCATAGTGACAACACCTACTACTGTGCTGCTCTTTGAGTCCATTCAGTCTTGTGTTTGTAAATCACAGTATTATCACTTTCCGATAATAGTAATAAAGCAATAAGCCTGTTCCTGGAGGGACATCAACAGTACACATTTCAAACTATTTCTAATCAAACATTAGCTTGTTATTGGACACTCCGAGGCTTGGAATTGATGGGTCAGATAAGGAAGAAAGGTTGAGAAACTCAATAAATAAACCAGTCAAGGCTGTATTTCAGACATATAGGTACCTTTTTTCTTTTATAAAACAGGTAGCAATTTGTAATACACACCAAAGCTTTTTAAAAAAATTATTATTATAAGCTTAGCTGTGGGCATAACCACCCCACAGTTAGACTAATGAACTGCATTGGCAATAATAATAATTAATTTTATTAATGATATATATGTTTTTTTACAGGTGAGCAGTTAAAGATCAATCAGCCTCACATATATGACTGCAGCATCCCTGCGTCCCTGGCGGCCGCTGTTCCTGCTATGGCTCAGCTCTGTAAACACACACTGGGCAGATGGGACAACACTTCCTCCCCCTCGCCGTCCAATCGCAGTATATCACTCCTCTCATTGGCTGGAACGGAGTTCCTTAGCTTTGCAAAAGGTGCATCATTTGCCAATGGTAAGACTCATTTTTAATACTGATGTAATGGTGACACTTTACTTTAATGGCATCCAGTCAGATGTGTAACGATCAAGAGTTAAACATTTAACTCTATTTGTTAAACAAATCTGTTCTGGTCATGTTGAGGATGTTTTCTTGCATCTGTTTGCAGTTTTTCTTTAATAGTTATTCTATGCAAATATGTTCTAGATTGACATCTTAGGGACAGATTTACTAACAGCTTGCGGCAGCACAAACACGCTTTTGGTGTTAAAAAAAACACAGACAAGATTTATATAGACACACAGTGAACATTTGCACCGAAAAGGCGTGGACAGGATTATTTTTGTGGCTGAACTTATCCCATATGCATGCATTTTTCCTTTTCAGATGCACATTTATGGGAGGAGAGTGTTTAAATAAGTCATGCTAGGTGATTTACTAATTAAATTTACTGCTAACTGTGCCTTTTATGACGGTCAAAAGAAGCATGTCTTAAACCAGATGTTAATTTGCACTGCTTTTGGTAGATGGCATATATGGAAATTTTCTGCTGTGTCTTTCTCTAATTTGCTCATTGTCAGTAGATCAGGCTCAGAATTTCCCACTCCTATTGGTACTTTTATGGTTTTATGGTTTTGTACTCACGCTAGTTTGCCCTGTTTATTAAATCTGGCTGCATTTTAAAGGGATAGTTCACTTTGAAATTAATTTTTGGTATGTTTTAGCTTACCTCGAGGGCATCCAAGATGTAGGTGTCTTTGTTTCCGCAGTAGTTTAAATTGTGATATTTTTAGGTCAAACCAAATGTTCTTGTCTGTCAGTCATATAATGAAGGTCTATGGTCACCACCTCAAAGAGCATGCACAGAGAAGTCCAAATTAAACATGATTTAATGACTCGTAAATGTAAGTACACGTTGATGGCCTAAGACACGAAACGAGTGGTTTGTTTGAAACGAACAGTATTTATATCCTTTTACCTCTTGTAACCACAGTCATACAAGTGATGTGAGGGTGCGGGTGTTT
Organism: Cyprinella venusta; assembly: GCA_038021265.1. Lineage (NCBI taxonomy): Eukaryota > Metazoa > Chordata > Actinopteri > Cypriniformes > Leuciscidae > Cyprinella > Cyprinella venusta. Next base: position 30,183,191 of record CM075874.1, read on the forward strand.
CGGTCTGCGCAAGCACCAGAAGTGATCTCTCGCGTGGTTGCGGTTGTCTTTTGATGTATCGAAATCGTCTTCCATTGCAATTTCCTATATATCTAAATATGTTTAGATCTTCACAGTGAAAGGTAGCACTTCTGAAACCTCTGTGTAAACAATGAGTGACGTTCCAGCGCTTGCACAGACCGAAGCGCCCGCACCCTCAGATCACTTTGACGTGTCTGTGGTTACAAGAGGTAAAAACGATATAAATACTGTTCATTTTCTCACACAAACCTCTCGTTTCGTGTCTTCGGCCATCAATGTGTACTTACATTTACGAGTCATTGAATCATGTTTAATTTGGACTTCTCTGTGCATGCTCTTTGAGGTGGTGACCATAGACGTCCATTATATGACAGACAAGAACGGTTTGACCTAAAAATATCACAATTTAAACTACTGTGGAAACAAAGACACCTACATCTTGGATGCCCTTGAGGTAAGCTAAAACATACCAAAAAATAATTTCAAAGTGAACTATCCCTTTAAATCTTGAGATGCATTTTGCTGTTTTTCAGATTTTTTTTACCCAATAAAACGCATGCAAGATAAAAGTTCAACTTTAAACTTTCAACAAAAGTTCAAAAACAATTTGGTGTAGGATTTACTTTGAAAGTTATCAAGTTAAATTTAACATACTCCAGTAATCTATTTTACAGTGTATGCATATAATAAAAAATAAGTAATTATTGCTTTTTCACTGTTTCATTGATAACCAGACCTGTATCACTCTTGGGTGGCACCTGCACTACAGTCCGACCTGCTGGTTCAGTTCTGGCGTCGCTCCACAGGCCTCCTGCCCTCTAACTGCTCTGACAGCTGGAAAGTCCTCAACGTAGATCTCATTTCCCCAGGCCAGAGCGTCACGTTCAAGGCCACAGAGGACCACTCGAAGTGGGCGGTCAGTCCCGGCAGCAGCCGCACTGGAAGTGGGACGTCGGGCGGCTGGGTCTGCGTAGGAGACATCAACCGTGACGAGGCGGAGGAAAGGAGAGGTGGGGGAACGGTGTGCCGCCAAGATGCTGCGGTGTGGAAGGCCTATCGCTCGGCCGCCTTGCAGTGCGAGACCTGCGGCGGAGAAGTGCAGACATGCGAAAAAGCCGCACAGTAATACTGATGCAGTTGAGCACAGCAGAAATCAGGGTATGATTCAAACAGGTGTCAAACAGGTATGATTCAGGTCAAATGCGTTTTCTATTGCACGTAGCAATATGCAGGGCAATTCAGTTAAATGCAAAAAGACTGTAAATTTTAAACCGGCTATACAATTTATAAAAATGCGGTACAGTTTTATGTGTTTTTAAACTCTGTATATATAAATATTTGCTTGGGCTATGATCAAATACATTTTTTAAATACATAAGAAACATTGGATATTAGATGGTGAAGTGTTTAATTAAAAGCATTAGCTTTCGGCATTAAAACTAAAATGCAAAAATAATATATTTTCTAGCAAACTTCTGTTGTTACAAAAAATGGGTAGGCAAATCCCTAACTCTCACCATTGGTTGAGACGATGTTACAATTTTCTGTTTGGTGCTTCTAGTGGCGCACAATTATTACGACTTCTGACCTCGAGAAGCCAGAAGTGCTTTATGAGAATTGGATTGAGATGTGTCTAGTAGAGATGATTTTAATCTCTCAAATATTGTGGTTTTAAATTGAAGAAAATAAAAGCACCGTATGAGACTTTAACTACATTTTCACTGCTTTAGCTGTGTTCTGCTTAGTATTTTTCATGGAAATACAAAAGAACAGCATTTATTTTAAATGGAAATCTTATAATTTAGACATTAAATGTATTTAATGTATTTGTTTAATCAATTTAATCAATACTTGCTGAATTAAAAGAATAAAAAAACAAACTTTTGAACGGTACTGTGTTTGTGTTAGTATTATTAGCGCTGAAACCTATTGTAATTGTTAGGTTTTTTAAAGATCAGCCTTCTGCTATAAAATAAAGTGATCAGGCGGACCAAACCGTAAGTCGTAGAGACTTGAAACTTTGAGGGCTGATACTCGCCTAGTCTACAACTCGATCTACGAAAAAATAGGATATAACTACTTTTGCAAACTATTCATTCATTAGGTGAGCACTTGAGAAATATGATTCTAAAAAAAGGCATGCAAACTTTTATGGAGATTAGGCCATAGGTGAGGCTATTACTGTTAAAAAGGTGTAAAATTATATATTTCTTTGACAAATCACACAATATCGTTGAATTTCTTCTTTTTTTCGTTTCTGATTTTTGTAGAACTTCACGAAATTAGGTGAGCACATGCGACGTGTGATTTTAAAGAAGCATACAAACATGAATCAGGTCTGAAAGCTGTCAGTTGTATCAAAATTAAAGTTTATTACAAGAATAGGAGGTATGTAGTGCATAAACGTGTCAGAATACAGATCTGACGGTACAGGACAGAAGCTGCAACATGCAACACACCGGAACAACATTCACACAAGAGCACCTGATAATAAGGCACTTAACAAACAAGTGGCCAACAACAAAGGCTATGATTGGAAAGGAATACTAGCTTACGACTTACTCGCAGTATACTTCCCACTATTTTGTCAAAAGAGTATTTGAAACGGTTGCCATTTTACCTGGATAAGCTCGCTACATTGCTGTCATCATCACATTGTACTATGTATAATTCAGCATCCACTTATCTTGTAAAATAACAACTCTTTCACATACAGCACATTCCGCCAAATGTAGTAGGCATACAGAAATGTACTAGTAAGTATGGTAGTATGCTATTCCAAACATAACCAAAGGCTGAAAATAAAGTGAGACCCCTCTTCCTTACTGCGAGCTCTCGCATGCCTCCGTTCCCACAGAGACGTCAACAGCACACGAGTCGGGGAGCGCAAGGTTCATCAGGGTGCAAACAACAGTGTTGTTTTTTTCTATTCTTGATGATCGTAGCGTTATGCATTTATCGGTACAAAAATAACGTCACAGGCACAGCTTTGTTGCATTTTCTTTTTTTTCTTTTTTTTAAAGAATCGATTTGGTTTCGTAGAACAGCCAGAACTGGAGACCTGCAGTTCAACACTCGATTGGCTCTGTCCCAAAACTTAGCGAGCTGCCTACATAGGCAGCACTTCAAGGCATTATAGGTGCAAAGCCAGTTTCAAAATGTAGGCTGCGTGATTATGCCGCCTAAGGGTGCGTTTACACGACACTGATGTACTGAAACGGAAAATATTCCTTTCCACAATTTGGAGACGGCAACGTTATCAAAACATCCCCCGTTCAAATGGATCCGCGAAAACGACTAAAAATGTCAAATCTTGCTCCAGGCCAGTAGTTGGCGATGTCACTTTGTAAAGATACACTATGTGTCTATGATGAATACGATGCGCATGATGTCACCGTTTTTATAAATTCACGTTTTTGTAGTTTACATGGAGACGATAACGGTATCGTTTAAAAACCATTCGCATTTTGAAAACGTTTTCACACCTCAAAACTTTTACGTTTTTAGTTGAAACCAGTGTCGTGTCAAGAATGTTACACAAACTTTTTTACTAGGTTTTAGAACAGAGCCTCGATATAGAGTACCGAAGTTACGACGTCACTCTGTAGGCCAAAACGTGGAAGAGAGTTAGCATGTTAGCACTCCCGGTTAGCACTCTATGGGATTTTTGAATGGGTTTTTGCTAAATCGCCTGAAATAATGTCTGTGGTGAACAAAGCCTCTAAATATTTTCACGTTTTGATCTGTGACATGGAACACACAGTTATAACTTGCGTGTGTTTTTTTTTTAATTTATTGTGTCTGCTTATGTTTTTAAAAAACTTTAAAATGTGTACATTTTGGATTAACTTGTAAAGATTATCTTGATAGACAAAATGTGTAAGGGTCACAACTCTTTGTTGAACACAGATCTTATTTTTTGCGATTTTCCAAAAGTCTATGGGGAAAATGCATTGCTTTTCGATCGAGGGAACCCATGCGTCGCTAGCTAACGAGTTGTCCTACAAAGTGACGTCATCACTTCAGCACTCTATTAACATGCCCATAAAGAGAAAGCACACAGTAAGCAACGATCAGTTTGCATACTTGGTGAGGCCATTCGAGAGTGGCAGTGTTTTATGCGACTCATCTTCAGGTAGGTGGGTGTTTTTCAGTAGCTTTTTACCCACACAGAACAGCTCAGGGCTTGAAATGTTTAGATAGGTGTAAGTACCTTCTGTAAGTATTTATTTTATATGTTGGGATCTTTAATCTGCCTTCTCAATTCATTAATAATGGATTTTCTTTACTGTAACCAATGAGCTTTAGAGGTAGACGGGGGATGCTGGCATCAGCAACAGGTACATGATTCTGTGTTGAAATTCATTATGGATTTATGAAATGCAAAAATAGTGCAATCTTTAGCTGTAACTAATATTTTAGAGCCATTTCGACCAAGCTTTCTCTCAAATTACTAAATTAGGACTATTTTTGAGTCAATATTACACATTTACGTCACAGAGTGTTGAATGAAATATATTGTATCTTTTCTTTTGAAAGTACTTGGACATGAATATCCTGTTTTTCTGTTAAAATAGTGTCCGGACTAGTCTTCGGCCCTTGGCTTTGATTCGTGGGAAGGTTGCGCTGGTTTCGTTGCCAAGAGACGGAGACCCTGTCGGTGTGTTTCCTCCTCTTCTCCTTAACAGGAAGTCCACGCTAGCAGAAGACATGGCATAGAAGACGTTTCCTGTCGGAGGTATTATTAGCTCTGTGGAGGAAGAAAAGATATACTCATACAACCATAAAAAGAGTAAATGATGTATTTCGCTTAATCAGTTTAATTTTTTCTATATATTTTGTTAAAATAATTTGGATTAAATAATATAAAATAAAATAAATATATATACACCACCATTCAAAAGTTTGGAGTCAGTTAGATTAAAAAAAAAGAAGTCATGCTCACATTCATGAAGCTGCATTTATTTGTTCACATAGAAAACGGTAATATTGTGCAATTTTATTACAATTGAAAATAACGTTTTTCACATGACCCTGAACAGTGACTTCAGAAATCAATCTAATTTGCTGCTCAAAAACATTTCTCATTATTATCACCGTTGAAAAGAGTTATATTTATGTTGCAACTGTGATAATTCCCCCCCATTTATAGGAGATAAAAATCATTTGTGACAATAAATGTCTTTACATTCTCATTTGATCAATTCAATGTGTCCTTATTGAATAAAAGTATTACATTTTTGTAAAAAAAAAAAAGTACTGACCCCGAACTTTTGAGCAATGGTGTATATTAATTCATCATTTATTTAAATATTTTATTTATTGATTGACAGCCGTCTTTTGTTTTTTTTATAAAAAAAGAAAAAGAAAATCCTAATTCATTATGTCAAATTTTTATGCCCAGAATAATGTTTTCTCAATCAACACATCCAAAATAAACACCACCGTATGACATTTAAAAAAATGTGACCTCACCTTTCCCCTCCGGCAGCAGCTGTATCAGCTCGTATTTAGAGGCTTCTTGGGCATTCTGGTTGTGCTTCTCTAATGCAGAACTTATTATAGTGGGTGTTTTATCATTACTAGTGACCTGAGGCAGCACAGAAAGAGAAGAAAGTATACATTAGAACAAAGAGCGACAGCATCCATATTAAACAGGAGCTGACATGAAATGCAAACGTCGGTCTGATGTAACACTGGACTGCTGCTGTGAAATACAGCAGTTTCAAAGCCCAAAAGTGTGGGAACACTTCAGAATTCATTTTTTTCTCACTTTCATTTGACTTTAGTTTGTTAGATTACCAGAATGCTTCTATACAAGTTGCCGTCATGTAAATCCATCCGTATTCTGACGATTCTGATCTCAGGCCCCGCCTCTGTTTTGTTATTGGTGGGGTTGTTGCCACAGGAGACAGACCGCCGATGTGATTTGACAGCTGTAGTGGGTGTGGTCAGGACAGAGGGCGTGGCATCGTTGGTCGGTGGTGACGAATCAACATCCAGACAGGAAACAGATGGGGATTTCACATGCTGAAATAGAGTTAAAACAAATTATGACAATATTCTTCGGAATAGTTCACCTAAAAATAAAAATGACATCATAATTTGCAAATGAAAATAAATGTTTCATCAAAATCCATTTTCTTTTTGTTGTTGTAAACCTATTGTAGAAGCCCTCCAAAACAAAGTTAGGAACAATTTTAAATCAAAATAGCCCACAAATGTCTGATTATCATTCATTTTCATAAAATTACCAGAACGACTTTAGCGGCAAATACACAAATATGCTGTTCACACAAGCAAAGGCAATCTAGCTTTTTTAAATTAAGAGATCATGCACACATCGGCTCCAAAATACTGGTAAATTCTGTGATGTCAGTCATTGGAAATAATCTTTAAACATTGCATTGTTGTTTTCATTTTAGCGCATGAGGAGAAGCACTTTAGTTTCATTATCTATTCAATTTTTTACATAAAAACATTTTTCATTTGCTCAAACATATTCTTAAAGCTCACACATTTCTCTAAATGTCTGTTTTTCTGTTCCACAGAAGAAAGATTTCCAGGTTTGGAGCTGCACTCATGATGACAGATTTTTATTTGCGGGTCAAAATCTAGAATATTGGTCTCAAAGGTGAGTTTGAGATTTAAAAAAGAGCCATATTAAAAATTAATTAGTTCAACACTACCAGTCGAACAGTCAGAGACACCTAAAGATTGTTTATCAATAATATTTCCCCATTTTGGAATAATAGAATATAAGTCTAATGAAAGCTTATTAGCTCATCAATTATAAAATAAAATTTTTCTGATTTTTTTTTTTTAAGCTGAGCATACGCCTTCAAAATTGAATTGTATTTGGATCATGAGAAACACCAATTCACTGAAATGTATCCAACCTTTTGTCTAATAGTGTGAATTTTCACAACATTCATGTATAGTGCGCAGAACAAAAGGTTGTCATGGATCAATTCCAAAAAGCGATTTTTAAAATGCTATAAAGAGCCTCTGAGGGCTCTCAAATAATAAATATCTCAAAGTTGCTGATAACACTTTGGAAGCCGGGCTTTTAAAGACCCATTACTGCGAAGTAATCAAAATAAAGCTCTTTATTCGCCCTTACCTTGCAAAGCTTTGAGAGCAGGTGATTGACAGGAGACGGGAAGTCAAATATGCCATCAGCATCCATTGTTGTATTTGCCACAGCCGGGAGAGCACTGTAACGGGAGAAAAGAGCGATCTTGTCACAAACTGTATTCTGTTGGGAGGCTCTTTGCCATGTGCTGCTTATGACATTGATTCTTTCTGAATAGACTGTAACCTCGAGTGAAAATACAAAACTCAAAATCAGCAGTAGCTTTGAAGTCACACGTTAACTGCAGACTATAAATGTGTCTTTGTCCTGCTCTAAAACTTCATTTCGTTCGACTCGAGCGACATCACGCCGCTTAAGAGCTCATGAAAGAAACGTCTGTGTGTGCATGTCAGGGACTGAGCTTGATCTTTAGAATAGCCTACAGGAAGACTGTCATGAATGGGTATAATTTTTATAACCAAAAAAAGCCCAGGATTTATTTAGCAAAGTAAGAAAAATGCATATCATACTACTGAATATAGTAGTGTTTTCTAAAAATGAGCAGTATATTTTCAGCAGAGAAAAAACGCTGAATGCAAATAATATGCAGCTACCATACATATAATTGTTTATACAAAATTGTATAGAAAAAGACATTTGGCAATTTCTGTGTGTCCAAACAAACTATACTGTATTACGGTGAATTATCTTAAAATAAATAAATATATATATTTTTTATTAATATATATATATATATATATATAATAAAAGTTTGTGTTTACATAATATATGTGGGTGCACTGTGTATAATTATTTTGTGTATATATATGAATACATACACATGCATGTATATATCATGTATTTATTTATATTTATATATAATATAAATTATATATAAATCTATATATCTATAATCTATACAGTATATAAATGAAAATATTTCTTAAATATAATATACAAGCACGTGAGTGTAGTTATAAATATAAAATAATTATACACAGTGCACCCACATACAGTAAATTATGTAAACACAAACTTTTATTTTGGATTCGATTAATCGCGATTAATCATTTGACAGCCCTAATATATATATATATACACACAAATTTTTATATTGACTAAATGAAACCATTTAATACAATATTTTATCTTGTACACTTGTACTTTAATTGTACAGCACTTTGGTCAATTTTAATTGTATTTTGAATGGTAAACACTCATTTTGGACTCTACAGTAACACATGATGTGTGGTGGTTAATGCAGGACATTTTTATTAATGATCATGATGTTCTTACTCAGGATGCTGTGTGATGATCACTGTAGGGTTCGAGCCACGCCCAGGACTCGGCTCGCCTGGTACTTCAATCTGATTGGACAGCTTGTAGCTATTTAAAAAAAACAACACATGGTCAACATCATATAGCCATCTGAGACCTTCAACATAGAGTTACAGAAGTATCGCTGACCTTTCCTCTTCTCGTAGAGAGGGTACACTGTGATACCACTGAACAAACGTCTCATCCGTTCTGAAAATGCTGTTTTTACACGAGGACTGAAGGAGGCGAATTTGAGCAATAACTTCAAACTCCTAAAACCAAGAGAATGTGATGTTAACACTTTTTAAAACTTCTTTAAAACCACAAATGAATGATAATCAAGTATATAATGTCCATAAACTCACCCTTCGTCTTTTATCAAAGTTAATGAAGCCATTCTGCAAGAGAATACATTTTGGTTCACACATTATAACCGGCTCATGCAAAGTGGACTGTTAGTTTTGTTTTTACACATCTCGATTCTATCAAATGATTTTTGACGAAGATTGTGAAACCACTGCTATTTTTATACCTCACAGCTGGCCATTTTGTCTTTTTCTGTTAATTGTGTTTCATGGCGGACTGAGAACTATACATCACCTCCAATCTGTCTTTGACTGCAGTGTCCAGCATGGTGAGATCTCTGAGGAAGATGCCCAGGTAAGGCACAGTTCCCTGAGCACACGACTACAAAAGAAATACAGGATCGGATTTATTTCGGTATACATCAAAGATTACAAACAGTAAATTACATTTGAGATTGTGTTAAAATACCATAGTGAAAAATAAATATACAAAAATGTATTTGAAATACTGCTAAGTATACTACAAATGCATTTACATACTTATGTACTAAATATTAATACCCTGCAATTGTACTTACTGATTGTTCAACTGATTTAGTACTTATTGCACTTTAGTCCAACTAAAGGTATACTTAAAGCTACACTGTGTGATTTTTACCCCCATCTAGTGGTGAAAAAGTATATGACCATCCAGTGAATATTAGTTTCTGTTCCTCTCAATTTCAATTTCGTTTTAACTCCTACGGTGGCCAATGTAGTCCAAGATTAACATGGCTTCCAGTTCGACCTCGTCCATGAGTGTTAACTCAAACGTAAACGCAAAAGGCGAAGCTTGATTTAACAAGTATGTCCCTCTTTGGCTAATGTACTTTCAAGATGGAGAGGCAACATGGCGACCGACATTAGAACCCCTTACCCGTATGTGTTTTCAATAGCATATTATACACTCAAGAGAATACTTTATTACTTGAACGAAGTAAATATACATTAATGAGCACATATATTTTTGAAAGAACTAAGTGTTTTTAGCTAAGAATAAACTAAAAGAGTTACACAGCGTAGCTTTAAGTATATTTGATTATGCTAAAGTGGAACTGTGTGTGTTTGTATGAATGCTTACCCCTGTAAATCTCCTGTTATTCATTTTAGTGTCATGGTTTGCAAATTTGGAAGTCCCCTCCTGTAGAATGAAAATGAATGGCGTGCATGTTATTACAAAAGCATAAATAATTAAATTAAACCGATTCAGTTTAGTTCCTGTGTTTGCAAAATCTCCATGCATTTAAATCAGGCATGTTGTTGAATTACACTACAGGAACAGTGCATGAAGGACAACCTCACACTGAATCTGTGAGATTACTCGCTCTTTTCATGTCATCAGTTTCTCCCTTCAGGCCATGCTAAATTGATGCCGTTTTCTACGGCGATGAAGCACAGAATATCGATTGGCCTGATATTGTCCCATCATCAATGCATCGCCATGCTCTCTAATAACATTAGTGAAAATGCTGTTTGAATTGGCTTGCTTTGTGTCGTTGTGTGACTAACCTCTTTGAGTAGCTCGCGGCTCTGGGAGTAGTTGTCTTTCTCTGAGAAGATATCAGAAAGTTCCTCATATCTCTTCACAGCTTCTCTGTCAGCATAGAGAAACAGACTTTAGGTTATTCTGTGCTGCTATTGTCAAAAAGTATGGAACACGTCTCATGTACCATGCAAAAACTAAAATGTTTTTATTGTAATGCACTTACAATCCCATACAGCAACAAAAAATTTTTTTTTACCTAATTATATTTTATATACATATTTTCAAATTAAAAATTTATTTTGCTAATATATATATATATATATATATATATATATATTAGGACTGGGAAACGATTAATCGTGATTAATCGCATCCAAAATAAAAGTTTGTGTTTACATAATATATGTGTGTGTAGTGTGTATAATTATTTTGTATATATAAATACACACACATGCATATAAACATTTAAGAAATATTTGCATGTATATACTTTATATATATTTATACAAAATTAATACTATACATAAATATTTAATATATATTAATAACACATTTTTCTTAAATATATACATGCATATGTGTGTATTTATATATACAAAATAATTATACACACTACACAAACATATATTATGTAAACATAAACTTTTATTTTGGATGCGATTAATCGCGATTAATCGTTTCCCAGCCCTAATATATATATATATACTTTTTTTTTTTTTTTTTGACAATTTTGTAAATTTTATATACAATTATATACAATATATATAATTATATACAAAATAATTATACACACTACACAAACATATATTATGTAAACATAAACTTTTATTTTGGATGCGATTAATCGCGATTAATCGTTTCCCAGCCCTAATATATATATATATATATATATATATATATATACTTTTTTATTTTTTTTTGACAATTTTGTAAATTTTAAAATATTTTTTAAAATGTACATTACAGAAAATATTTTTGCCATATGGGTGGAAAATCTATGGGCCAATTATTCACACACACAATAAATGTTGACTTCAATAAAATCCCTAATGCATCAACAAGTAAACGCATACCTGTCCGTCTCATGCCAGGTCTTTCTCAGTCTGTGGATTGGGTTACTCTGCAGTGCTGATAGAATGGCGTACAGTGAGGAGAAGTTTTTCCTGGTTCTGCAGGCCTGTTTGGGAAACAAACCACACACGCATGTGAGTCATTAATCCTGGCTGATGATGACATCATCATCAGTGTCTGAGTTTACAGTTAAACTGCTCTTACTTCTGCAACACTGATCCATTTCTCCAGCAGTCTTGCTCTCTGTTGGCTCTTCAGACCTGTGTTCCACAAGGACGAGGCTGTGACGGCATTGGTTAAGCGATTAAACTGCTTGATAGTGGCTCTGACCGACCAGCACGCTCCTTCCTGGCCCTTCTTATCTCTCTGAGACCATAGAGACCCCAGACAGTGATAGGGCACCAGCTTCAGAAATAGATCCTTAAGGAAAGACAAAATGATATTACAGACAGGTCTAAGTTGTTCAATGCCCTCAAAAAGTGGGAAAAGCTGTGGAACATTTACTTTAAATATTTTTTTTAGTATTAAACTAATAACTGGTCTTTTCTACAGATGTAAAGGTAACGTTTGTGAGTGGTATGATCACACTCACTGTCTCAATCCTGGTCAGCTGTTCTGCGATCACACTGGACGGAAACCCCAGGATGCTGGTGGCGTCAAACTCCGAGGGATCAGGAGGAGATGTCACGCCTTTGGTAGGATCTGCAGAAGATTAATGAAATGAATATGACAAAGGTATGAAATGAATATGACAAAGTAGACAATAAGTACTGCTGTGTCTGTCTGTCAGAGTTAACATTAATGCTTTTTAAGAGGCAAATGTGCTTATAAATGGGGAAAAAAGTAAATAAAATAAAAAAGTTCGGTTTTTTTTAAGAAATTAATGCTTTTGTATAGCAAAGATGCTTTTTTAATTGGTCAAAAGTGTCAGGAAAGACTTTTATTCCACAAAATATTTCTTTTTCAAATAAATTCTATTCTTTTGAACTTTCGATTTAACAAGGTTTCCACGGTAACACTTTACTTGAAGGGGTGTGCATAAGACTGAAATGAAACCTTCATTTCAGCCAGACGCCAAACATTCAACCTGAAAATAGTCATATAACCATTGCAATAACTCTGAAGCTATTCTGTTAAGGTTAAAAAACTGCATAGTGCTGCTTAAAATCTTAAAATATTTTAGAATATAAAATTTTAAATTGTAGCAATATTTCAAAGTATTATTGTTTGTACTATATTATTAATCAAACAAATGCCGCCTTGGTTGGCATAAGAGAACACTTTAATCTTACAAACTGTTTTATGAGCTTACAAAATTCACTTCAATGTACACTACAGACCAATGAATTTCCATGACATTTGCTGTCCTTTATGGACAGGAATAAAGTTTTGTAAAAATAATTTTATAGAACAATTTCTAGCCAGTGAAAAATTTTATATTGAAATTGACTATAGCAATTTCCCTGACTATTTAGGATTGTATTCATTTCCATGACTTTTCAAAAACAATTTTAAAATTCCAAGATTTCCAGGTTTTCAAAGAGCATTTGAACCCTGAATATAAAAAATACAGAATTGCATACTAAGGAAAAGCTCATTGTTGACATCAGCTAACAGCTTTTACTTTTAATTTGAGCACTTCCCCTCATTTCAAAACTCAAGAACTTCATGTTGTAAAACACTCCTGCCACCAAAATGAAAATATGAGGTACAAAATCCATGTTCTTGTGACAGGTAGTTTTTACAATAAGACTGACAAGCTTGTGATGCTGCAAGTGACACAATGACCTGCACTGTCTGTCACAAACGCTTGCCAAAGAGCCAAAATCCTGACCTGAGAGTGAGCCAGACAGCAGTGTTTTCTCTCTCAGCTCCTCGCTGATCCTCTGTAGTCGGCCCCTGATGTCGGCCCCTAAGGAGTCTTCTGGAAGCAGGGGGCCGATCCGCTGCAGGCAGGAGGGATCGCTCAGAGAGCGGAAGTCCTCGGGATAGTCACTCAGCCACGTGCTGAACACCGTACACACCGCCCTGAACACAGAAAATGCCCATAATTACTGTAACTTTACCATCACAATATAGTCCTAACCGACTATTATTCATTTCTGTTTCTAGCTTGATGTGTTCAGTGGTACGTACTTGTTGAACATTTGACGAGTGTTACTGTTGTTCTCACCAGGAGGATTTCCCAACCTAGAAAATAGTTCATATGGAAATTAAGAGTTAATGTACAGTCAGTTATTATATTATATAATAATAATGATAATTATAATTTATTATTATAATATATATATATATATATATATATATATATATATATATATATATATATATATATAATATTATATATAATAATAATAATAATAATAAATAATGAATAATAATAATAATTATTATATATATATATATATATATATATATATATATATATATATATATATAATTATTATAATATATAATAATAATAATAATAATAATTATTATTATTATTATATTATCGCAAATTGTGTGAGACAGTCCAACCCCACTTCCAGAAAAGTTGGGCGATTTTGTAAAATTATATATAAAATAAATAGTCTGCGATTTATTCTCTTGAACTTTTATTCAACTAGCGAAAGCACAAAGAAAAGACCATTAACAATTCTCTCGTGAAATTTGCACCAAAGTGGTGATCCACGACCCATCGGGATTTTAAATATATTGCCATTATTATCTGTGTTTGTTCAACTTGCCAGTAGGTGCCGACAATTGACTGTCTTCATGAGTGATTAATTGAACAATTAAACGAACAGATTAGTCCGAAAACATTGATTCATTTAGGAAAGAAAAAGTAGGCGAGCTGAAACTGAAACTTTGATTCTCAAACGAATCGCTCATATGAGTCTGGACACAGAAGGGATTGCATTCACATTTGATTGAAATGTAACATCAATGCAAAATAATCCTTGAATCATTTATTTAAGGCCATTCCTGTTTCGAATATGCGATTGTCAACAATATGTATAAAAAAATTCAGCATTTGCATTTTGTAGTGTGTAAAATTCATTGCGAAATTTAAATTGAAGAAAATCTGACAAAAATCCTTAATGCTACTGCCCACTAAAAAGCTTTGAAAGATACTGTCATTTTATTTGGCCAAACACTTTAAAATGCACATGTCGAGATCAGGAAAATCTAAATTTTCCCGAACCCCCCCTAGCAAGATCACTTTTGGGACCTCGGTATTTTTAAAACTCTGCGTATGGCCTTGGGTGTGCATCTTGAGACAAAACAATGGCACTGACATATTTTAAGATATGCCAGTGCAAGTTGCTTTCAGTTAACCTTCTCAAACATGCATTTTAGTCTATGTATTCAAGACATGAATAATGATGCAAGACATTACAAAACAAGAAAGGATCACACAAGTGATCTTCATTTTATGTTTGCGCTGATTTTATGCTGAATGTAATATCATCAATTGTCATTGAAAATGTATCATCCGTTTTTTGATATATGAAAGGCAATGACTTTGTAACTATTTCTCTAATTACACAGGTGCTTTACCTGTCAATCAGGATGTCCAGCACTCTCTGGGTGGAAGTGAAGGTGCGATAGGTGGAGAAGAAGATGGAGATGAAGGAGGAGTCGCCCATGGAGAAGGAATGAAGGAGATGGAGGACCAGCTTTTCCTCTGTCCCTGCTTTGACGTGCTGAGAACGGGATGCTGTGGACTGGAAAGAGAGGGGTTAAGATGTCAGGACAGAACTTCACAGCATTGAGCCTCACTCAGGAAGACGGGACTCACCCGTGGGACGTTGGGGGAATCGTGCCCTTGTTTCACCACCACAGTGTAGATGATACCATCTTCCTTCATTTCAGACACAGTGGACTGAACCAGGGAGAGATCAGAGTAAGTAAGCTGTCATTTTGATGAGATTTTTATCCAAAGTGACTTCCAGTACACTTATTACAAGATCTTACTCTGGGTCATATTAATACAAACCTACTGTTTTCTCCTTGCAAGAATTATTTGTCTTGTATAGCCAAACTTTTTATTTTGCCCAAGACTTGTCCACTTCACTGTCATGAAAAGTGATCAATCACAATTGTTTTGTTTAAAGGGATACTCCACATTAGGGCTGCACGATTAATCGCACGATGTTGTTATGCGCACCTAATCAGTAAAGCCGGTTCCTTAATTTGTAGTAAATCACCTTCACCTGCTTTCAGTTGGAGCGGCATTTACTACAAAGAGCCGTAGATCACTGACAAGCTGAGCCAAATCGCGTTAAAATCGAGGACATATCGCCAACGATATTTAATGCGATATGGCTCAGCTGGTCAGTGATCTACAGCTCTTTGTAGTAAATGCCGCTCCATCTGAAAGCAGGTGAAGGTGATTTACTACTAATCAAGGAACCGGCTTTACTGATTAGATGCGCATAACAACATCGTGCGATTAATCGTGCAGCCCTACTCCACATTTTTGGAAATAGGCTCATTTTACCACTCCCCCAGAGTTAAACAGTTGGGTTTTACCGCTTTCAAATGTTTTCAGCCAATTTTTGGTTATTTAGAAGAATATCATTAACCAGACAGTATCTGGTCTCATTGACTTCCATAGTAGGAAAAAAAATATACTGATATTATACTGTTACTGATATTCTTCTAAATATCCAAAAATTGGTTGAAAACATTCGAAAGCGGTAAAACCCAACTGTTTAACTCTGGGGGAGTGGTAAAATGAGCCTATTTCCAAAAAAAAGTGGAGTATCCCTTTAACCTTGCCATTTTAACCTGCAATAAGTTAGTGTAATACCAAATGTTAATATCCAGGTGTGGAAAAAACTAACTGTAAGTAATAAATAATCATTATTGCACAGACATACCATTATCAGTCAGAATTTTGGGCTTGGTCATTTTTTAAAAATGTTTTTGAAAGAAGTTTCTTATACTTATATTGTAAAATATTATTACAGTTTAAATTAGCTGTCTTCTATTTGAATATATTTTGAAATGTAATTTATTCCTGTGATCAAAGCTGGATTTTCAGCATCATTACTCCAGTCTTCAGTGTCACATGATCTTTCAAAAGTCATTCTAATATGATGATTTGCTTCTCAAGAAACATTCCTTATCATTATCAATGTTGAAAACAGTCATGTTGCTTCATAATTTTGTGGAAACCATGATTGAGTGCTACCAAAGTCCTTTTAGGCAAGTCGTGCCACTCAGCCGCCATCTTGGCAACGCCTCCGGGCAGCTATTTCAGTCTAACAAGACCAGGCTCCTATATAAATGAATGGGCAGAGACTCAGAACTGCACTTTCACTGGTCACCGGGACATAAAAACTGCTTGTATAGAAACAGCAGTAAAATATGATAAAAATCGCTGAAAAAGTTTGATGACTTTGCCCCAAAATAAGGTTTAAAACGCCCTTTTCCACTCAGGTTATACGTTTACTACGCATGCGCTAGGGTTCTCGGTTCCACTGTCGCAGACATCAACTGTGCGATAGGCTTAAATGTTTCCAGACTTGATTGTTAAAAGTAGATGATTGGCTTTCCAGCGGGAGGGGCGGGGCATGTGCATACAACCGCCATCTTTGACGTTAAGGGTTTTCCCTATATAGTTGTATTGAGGACTGAGGAAGTAGCATGTCTCTACATAAATTGTCTTTGGCCATCTTGTTATTGTTCTCTTACGCATGCAGGGTCTGTGATCAGTTCACACTTGAATCTGATATTGGCCACTTTTTTGTAAAAACAATGTGAATAGCCAACCAAAAAAACAAAAAACAATCCAGATCTGAGCAATAAATCAGAATTGAGCACTAAGGCTGCAAATCTTACTGACCCCAAACTTTAGAACGGTAGTGAAACAGCTCAAACAAAATATTTTACTCGCCATTTTTCAAAAATGTTTGTTTTATGTGCAATATACATCTGAATGTAAAGTGAACATGCTGTGGGCATTTTCCTTAGGAAAATTAGCTGAGACTATACCTTCATTGGATGTTCATTCTTTCAACTACAAAAAAAATCTAGTCTTACCAAGTCCAGTGGACAGTACCATGTGGTCTTCATTGGGGATGGATCCCCCTAATAGAACACAGAAAATGTGAGTGCATTATATTTTGAATGTAAACACTGTTTATAATGGAAATAGCTAAACTAATTATTGAGATTAAACAATCACATAAATTGTTTCCCAACAGGTTTCCAGAACACTCCCCACATCTCCCATTGGTTGAACAAACAGATTGTCCAGCCCCAAACTCACACCATTGGTTGAGGCGGTCAGGATGCACTCAACCTCATCTCGAAATGGCTAAATATTAGCCCAGTCATTCAACTGTGCTATTAGCTATAGCCAAGGCTCCACTTTCTATTCTTACAACGGCTGCATTAAGGTAAGCATGAATGGCCAATGTGACTGGTTTGACATTTAAACCCTAAATGCTCTAAGGCAACACATTTACATGTTATCTCCAATAAAAACTTACTGTAGGAGTGAAATCTCTTCATGCAAACTTCTGCCTCAACATGCCGCTCTTAAACTGACATGTGTATTCGAATGCTTTTGATTTAATCAACTCCAACTTTCCGACATGAAAAATGCATGAGGCAACGGCCAAAAACAAACCCAGTGACAAGGTTATGAGTAAGTGTCTGAGACGTCCTTTGCGGAAGACTGACACACATTGATAACTTTCTAAGATCAATGTTCAATTTTGAATACAAATTTAAGATCTTTTACTCAAAAAAGCAGCTATTTTGCCTGTGCATTAAAATGCTAAATTGTTTCAAAGCACACAAGATACTTGAAAAGCCATAACCTTAAGCAAACCAAACATCCAAACATTACCACAGTCCTCTTGCTCTAAATCATTCAGCGTTGTGTGTGCCGCAAATTGAAAAACAACACCAGGAAAAATGCTACCTTCAACTCAGCGAGTCCAGACAGGCAGAAATTTGCCAACTTCCGTGAAATCCTTAGAGTTTGCCGGAAAACTGCATTTCCTTCAGGCCTTTTCATCTGTTCGATTTAATCTGTTTTTCTAGCTGCTGTTCTTAGACGGGTGTTGATTTCATTCGGTGAGATTCTTAGTCAATCCGTCTTCCCCACTCCAATCTCACTCTTTCTGTTATGGAGCTGTTCAAACACACCTGAGCTTGTCGCTAGGACAACCCCCTCAACACACACACACACACACACACGTACACACGTCACAAGGGCACTCCTGTTACAGACTCGCAGCACAAAATCTCTCTTCCTCCATTCATTCAAGGGTGAATCGAACAAAACCTCAGGGTCATATTTCAAACCCAAAATCAAAACGTATATTTACCTTAACTTAAGTCTGTTTTAGGACCAAGAATTTTGACATTATTGTTTTGTTGACATTATTTATATTTATGGAATGTGAAAGAAAAACACCTTTCCTCGTCTTCATGCAAATATAAGTTCTTATTTCGATTTTGGGGGAAATTATACTTATTTTAAAAATAATATAAATAAGAAATATAATATAGTATGAACAAAACATAGGGGCCTAATACATGTCTTGCAAATAATGTCAAAGAATCTTAATGATCCAAACAATAGGTTTCCTTTTCTTTGTGTGAAATATGACTGATAGTTCTCATAAGCTTAAAACATGTAGACAAATGCTTGATGAACCTGTTTGGCGAAGTTTGAAACATTGAATGAAGCCGGAGTAAATGAATACACACGACTGTGTTGCTTCAGATTTCGAGAATGGCAACCTTTGCGTGTACTGCTGTATGTAAAACAGCCAACGATCTGCGCTTGATCTTAAAAGAGATCTTCTTTAAAAAGCAATGCGTGACATGCCGAATGCCTGCTAATAAAACACCCGGCAACACCTGTTTATCTAAAAGGGATACTCGGCCAAAAGCACATATTGACATAAAGAGGGTGACATGCCGTGCAGGTGTAAGGGCTTTGGTTACACTTTATGCAGTCCTGAGGGCGATGTGGATTGACCACGCTGATTACAACCCATTTTCTATATATTAGAATATAACTGTTCTATTACCGGTAGTGTTGTTTATATGTAATGAAACAGCTTAGTTCAGATGACACTGTGAGCCACGGGTGAACCACAGACATAAAGTTATATTAGTCTAAGCCGAACTGAAACTTTTCGACTGATCCCTTGAGATCGCTCTCAATCTAGGTGTTTTTTCCCTCTGAATTTGTTGTGTATAGGTGTTTGATTGAAAAGTTAAAAGGTCCTTCTCATTCCAAATAAATGTTTATATACTGTTCTGAAAAAAGAGGGCATGCTAACCCATGCAAAGCTTTCTGTCACAATGCTAATGGTGTTATGTGTGGTTGTCAGGGTGTTGCTATGCAATTTTAAGGGTTTTATGCATGGGGGTTTTATGAGTTTTTACAGTTTCTAGGTGTTTCTCTGAAGTTTTTTGGATAGCAACACCTTGGTAACCATCCAGAACGTATAGCAATCTGCATAGAAATATGCTAGAAATATGTTAGAAATGATTAATCATGAATAATTTTATCTAACATAAAAGTCTGTTTGTGTGAGTGTGTGTGTATATATATATATATATATATATATATATATATATATATATATATATATATATATATATATATATATTAGGACTGTGCAAAAATGAATTGCGATTAATCTCATCCAAAATAAAAGTTTGTGTTTGCATAATATATTTGTGTGTGCTGTGTATAATTATTTTGTACATATAAATACATATGCATGCATGTATATATTTAAGAATTATTTGCGCTTAAATTCTATATATATATATATAAATACAAAATCTATATTATATAAATATAAATATTTTATATATGAATAACACATTTTCTTAAATTTATACATGCATGTGTGTGTATTTATATATACAAAATAATTATATACAGCACACACAAATATATTATGTAAACACAGACTTTTATTTTGGATGCGATTAATCACAATTAATTTTTGCACAGCCCTAAAATATACAGTAGTCAACATTTGAAGTGGATCAAAAAAGTTCATCAAAGTTGTCCTAAGACAAGAAAACTGTATTTTCAAAATTCATGTAATGATTTCCATTATACAAGAGTAGATGTTAAAAAATATACATAAATTAAAAAATATGTCAAATCGATTAATCGCATCTTACAAAAATTTGTGTGCACACACAGATATATATTATAATTATATATATTGGTTTTGGAACGTGTAACCCCGAGTTGTGAGAAATGATAATAGTGATCCTTGCCTTAGGGCTAGAGGATCACGATATCACGATATTCTTTTTTATATCAGTCGATATCGATAATTATCCCGATAAATATCACATTTTTATTTCTTTCAAGTTTAAAGGCAGATTTTAACTCCTAATTGAAATTTGAGGGTTTATTGTGGTTTTAAACTACTCTTTATTGTCAGCACATAATAGATGACAAATAGGTGAACATTTCACAAATCTCAGGTGGAACATTAAAAAAATTGTCATTTTTACTTAACAAAATAAACATCTTAATAGAAAAATTAATTTCTTATTTTCGACATGTGATAATGGGGGATAAGTTTTGAAACGGGTTTTTGTTGCCATCTCACTGGATCTCGTGAGCGAGACGATCAGAGTAAACGCGTCTGCGGATAAATGGTCCATGTGGCGTGCGGTTCAAATGAGTTTTTCCCGAATAAACACTATCGAACATTTATCAAACTCTTGATATCGTTTTATTGAGTAAAAATTATATCACAATAATTATCGTTTTATCGCCCAGCCCTAGCTTTTCTAAGCAAATCCGCCAACCTACTGTAACTATGAGTCCTTCTTTATATGCAACACAAGGTGCAAAACTGCTTAATTTCGATATCATTTACCAATCCTCTCTGAGTCAGGTTTGGCATTAACCTCATCAGCGGATTAACACACACACTTTTACAGTAACTGTTAATATCATGTTGTGAAATCCACACTGACTCTTGGGTACGTTTGGAAACTTTGTTTCGCCTTTAGGTTAAACCAGCTGTGAGTTTCCATGTCTTTTCTCGAGCCGCAGGAAGTGCATAATAACTATGGACAAACACAGGAAACAGGACATGCTGTCATGTCATGCTGCCCTTCCTCTCCCCACACACACTCTTACTCTCTCCATCAAACTCTATATTCAAAAGCGTTAGCCTCAGGGGAGGGTGAACAAGAAAACCCAAGACAATATCAGCTGCTCTGTGTTTACTATCCTCTCTGCTCCTTAGTAGGGGAGATTGGGGCCAATTGTAACAGAAGGCAATTGTAAACGAACACTTTTTTCAGTAACAAACAAGCCAGTGTGATGATGACATGCCACATTCACACAGCAGCAGAATCGGTTGTCCATACTGTATTTAAGTTAGGGGTGTAATAATATACCGTGCCACAATATATCGCAATACAAAAATTCAACAATACGTATCATGGATAGTGATAATATGTATCGTGGATAGTTCCCACAAAATAAAAATTACTGTGAGAGAAAAAATTCTATTTTTTCAGAGTTTTAGTGCCAGTACTACATTAAACTACTATATATAATCTTGATTATAATGTATAATAATGCAATGGGGAAATATTTGTGGGTTCTGACAATGTCAAATGTCTGATGTTACCAGTAAAAAGTGGCCAAAAGTATTTTAAATATATCTAGTCAGTGAAAGATTGCAAGAATATTATTCGTCTACAATAATTCTGTATTTTCAGCTTCAGAATCATGAATATTGTATTTATGTCACCACTGTCCTTGGGTTACAAGCACCAAGTCCAAACCAAACAACGTAATATCAAAGTTAGCATTTTAATCAACACTACATTTTTTGTTAACCTTTAATCATATGTTTTGGAGTATCGCAATAATATCATATCGTGAGTTCAGTATCGTGATATGTATCGATTCGTAACATGAGGGTAGCGTTACACCCCTAGTCTCTAATATGGTTCATTTTGGGGTGAACTATCCCTTTAAAGACTTTTGCTATAAAAACATATAACTAAAATTAATTTGAATTATTATAAAGTAGTGCTGTCAAACGATTAATCGCGATTAATCGCATCCAAAATAAAAGTTTGTGTTTACATTATATATATGGGTGCACTGTGTATAATTATTTTGTATACATATAAAACACACACATGCATGAATATATAAGAAAAAAAATATTATTTATATATAAAATATATATATTTATATATAATATTAATTATACAGTATATAAATCTATATACAGTATATACATGAAAATATTTCTTAAATATATACAAGCATGTGTGTTTATATATATATATATATATATATATATATATATATATATATATAATTAGGGCTGTCAAAAATGATTAATCGCATCCAAAATAAAAGTTTGTGTTTACATTATATATGTGGGTACACTGTGTATAATTATTATATATATATATATAAAAAACACACATGCATGTATATTTATGAAAAATATTTTATTTATATATAAAATATTTATATTTATATATAATATAAATTATATATAAATTAGGGCTGTCAAACGATTAATCGCATCCAAAATAAAAGTTTGTGTTCACATAATATATGTGGGCGTAGTGTGTATAATAATTTTGTATATATAAATATACACACATGCATGTATATATTTAAGAAAAATGTGTTCTTAATATATCAAATATTTATATTTATACATAATATTAATTATGTATAAATATATATAAAGTATATACTTTCAGATTTTTCTTAAATATATACATGCATGTGTGTGTATTTATATATACAAAATAATAATACACACTATGCCCACATATATTACATAAACACAATCTTTTATTTTGAATGCGATTAATCGATTGACCTGCCCTGTTATAAAGCACCTAGTGCCATCCTTAGGACAGGTATATTTGGAGTAGTCTGTGAGTTATGAATGAAAATGTTTAATCTAA
The DNA here is from genome assembly GCA_038021265.1 of Cyprinella venusta. NCBI lineage: Eukaryota > Metazoa > Chordata > Actinopteri > Cypriniformes > Leuciscidae > Cyprinella > Cyprinella venusta. The sequence goes on from CM075874.1 coordinate 30,206,454, forward strand.
AAAATAAATATAAAAATGCCTGGTTCTCCCCTACGTTAAAAACCTTAGCCTATATGTCTCTGCCGGCTGCATTCTCACTGAAACGCATCGTAAATAAATCACAAGGGAGCCATTTACAGAGAGCTATTGTTTCTGCCTCCTTTATGAATACCTCGTCCCGCTCTCTCTTTTATCTCTCCTCTTCTTGTGTTCTCATCTATTACTGCATCGACCAACTTTTCCTCTTTCTCTGCTAATGGAAATCACACCGTGACTGGCTCTGAGCACTTGCCACTGACGATCACAATGCAGCTTAATGGAAATCAGTCAATCATTTCCACACTGTTAGTGAGAGGTTTGGTCGATGCAGTGCTGGCATTTCCCCGCAGCCGTTTCTGCGTGACACACGGTGCTTCATGTGGCCCACGGCGCACCGTTCTGGGGACATAATGAGCGCTCTGTAGACAAACTGGGTCACATGAGGTTTGTTTTTAGCTAAACAATTAGCTAGCTCTCCACCCTCAACGTATCTCCCTCCCTGCCTCTTTCTCTCTGTTTTCACGTTACACCCAGATACACACACAAGGAAGTTGCACGGCGATGACTGCAAACACATTTTGACCTACACATATGCATCCTGCCACAGTCACTAAAGAGCCAAGAAAGGGCCGGATCTAGTTTCATCCTGTTGAGACTACCCTGGCCTTGCTTTTGTGTCATCTGAGCAAGTCTCTATAGAAGAGCCAGTGTGATTCGTAGTGGACTTTTGCATTATTTATCTAAGATCTGTGAGCTGGTCATGTGATCTGAACAGGAGGGAAGTTACTACAGTGAACTGTATGAGCCGGCGGGGCTTCTGTTTTTAGACCGGGGAACCCAAGTGTTGAATGAGTTTTACCTTGGTGTGGCAATTTTTGGTCAACACTCAGGATGTTGTGACAAGAAAAACGTCCAGGGCCTTGACCACCATAGACACAGACACACGCTCAGTATTCAGATTAGAGGTTGTTGATCAATATGGGGTTTTCAATGACAGATTCTTGATTTCCTCAATTGGGTTCTCCCCAATATAAGTCAATACTACAATTATATATATATGATCATTCAGTTATATTAAAGAAAAAGCACTGTTTTTTCTACTTTGATATTTATTAAATTACAATAATAACTAAAAAAATTATTATTATTATTAAATAAATATATATTTTTATGTTAATCATTTAAAGTGAAAAGAACTACTTGTGAAAAGGCTACTTGTGTTTTTTAATAATGATGATGATGATGATGATAATTATTGAAATAATGAAATAAAGCACTGTTTAACTTGTTTAATTATATACAATTTATTTATGTACTTTTTTATTTTATTTGTTATTATATAATTAAGTAATTATTGTATTTATATATATAATTGTGTTGTCGTTTTAATAATAATAATAATGAAATAAAAAGCACTGTTTACTTATATATATATATATATATATATATATAATTTTGCTTAAATATGTTCTGTTTATTATATTTGTTATTTATTATATAAATAAAAGAAAAATAGAACAAAGATTAAAAAATAATTATGCATAATAATAAGTAACAAATATAATAAACAGAATATATATAAACAAAATTATACATAAATATATATATTTATTTTTTATATAATTTTGTTTATATATATATATTCTGTTTATTATATTTGATTTATTATATAAATAAAAGAAGAAAAATCAAACAAAGATTAAAAAATAATTAATTATTATTCATAAAAATAATATTTGTTATATATAAATATATATAACAAATATATATAAATATATATAAAATTGTGTTTATATATATTTTGCTTATTATATTTGATATTTATTATTTATTATATAAATAAAAGAAGAAAAATAACAACATATGCATACATACAGTGTGTGTGTGTGTATATATATATATATGTATATGTCATTATGATTATGAATAATAATTATATTAATTATTTTTTAATCTTTGCTCTATTTTTCTTCTTTTTAATTATCACCCCTTTGTTTTGATGGACGTGCCACATCCGAGACAGTAAATGGCCTCCTCTATATGTTTGGGAACAGTTTTGCATATTAAATTATGCAGGAAGTTTTAATTGAACACCACAGTCATAACTGACGAAGTATGATTATTTACGGTGTTTTGTGTAAACGGAATTATTAATGAATGTACCGTTGTTTGTCACACTGTCGTTGTTATACTCTGTAGTTCATCCTTTCGATAAAGTGAAAAACGTACAAATTTTCATTTGCAGTATCATCAAGTTTCAAGAAAAATTTAATGTGTAATAATGTCTTACTGATGACAAGACGGATCCCGCTCACTGAAACTTTTACTCAGAATTACAGCGACTGGCTCTGATAAAAACAATAACAAAAGCAGCGTTCTCTTTAATTGCGTTGAACTTTAATAAAGTGGATATAAGCGCTCGGGGCTAATTTGAAAGCTCCTTTGATTTTAAGGAAACACTTGACATGTATGTACGCTACTTGACGTGTAATCTCGAACCAGCTGGCGGTGTATAAACAGAGCATGAGAGAATATCAGGTGGGGTCACAATCAGCTGTGCACGAGAGCTTTTGCCTCAGACTGATAAGAAACTCCCCACGCCGTAGCACTTCTAAAACACAACAGCTCAGGCTAAAACAAACACAAAGCAGGTCAATCGGAGAGCACCAGATGAGTGGATTTGAATTTTATTAACTTTCAGCCTGGGCTTGTTACATCACCACAGATAATTATGTAATAGATCCCCTTTAAATGAACATTTGCAGCTTGTTACTGTCTCCTTCAGTCAAACCAAAAGCAGCTTTTCTAAGAACCAACCAACCAACTGTAGCTTCAGTTTCCTTATGTCTCATGAGAACGAAGCATTCAACACTTCACATGAAAACATTAAGTGAAAGGGTCACAACTCCGCTAAGTATCCTGTTTCAAGGTTTAATACACAAGTGAAAGCTGATCTAAGACACAAAACACCAATGCACATTCAGTAAGACAAAACATAATACAAGACAAATCATACAAGACAAAACATACTGAATGATAAGGTCGTGCCCTTTTCTTAGGCATAGAATCGCTTTGTAAGGGTGAGCAAGGAAGCCCAATGAGGAATGTTTGACTCACTTTGGTAGGAATGATGTTGTTGGTTGTATTCATGTGCTGTAACCGAGGTTAAAAATTAACCAGAACTTTAAAATGCAAAACACCAAGGACGATAACTGTAACGGTAATGATAACGATATACACCGCATACAAAATCAAATACTGTATAGTGGGTACATTTGGTTTGAAATGTACTTTTTACCAAAAAAAAAAAAAATGCTTAAGTCTATGATTGGATCATTATTGCAATGATTATTATGTTTCTATTATTATGTTTGGCAACAGTTCTTTTAACCCTATCTGACAAAGTGTGTAGCTTTTCATTTCTTAAACAGCCATGTCGGAAGACACATCAAGGCCATATTTCAGGATGACCATGTCAAGACCAAAAATGGACACCCCTCTTGTGGGAAATAACATTACTATATTTGTTTCCATCAAGAGGCACATCAGTTTTTGGTCACGATCTTGTATTGTATTGAGTTTGACAATCCAAGAGTTCATCACTCTATAAATTCTCCTCCAGCACATCCCAAAGACCCTCAATGAATTTAAAGGAGTCGTTCACTTTAAAAAAAAAACTTTTGCTGATAATTTACTCACCCCCATGTCATCCAAGATATCCATGTCTTTCTTTCTTCAGTCGAAAAGAAATTAAGGTTTTTGATGAAAACATTCTAAGATTTTTCTCCATATAATGCACTTCAATGGGAACCAAACGGTTCAAGGTCCAAAAGACGGTTTCAGTGCAAACTGCAAACTATTCAAAGGGCTTTAAATGATTTCAGATGATTTGGTTCAGTGTGATTTGGTTCATTCAAAGAACGAAATGAACGATTTGACTCAGAAGAAGACTCGTTCATTTTGATGAAAGAGTTCGAACAGGAGAGTCACGAATGCGCACCACAGAGCAAGGCGACCATTTGAGCTTTACTTTATTTATTTATTGAGTGATTTGTTTCGCTTGATAAGACCCTTATTCATCGTCTGGAATCGTTTAAAGCCCTTTGAACAGTTTGCAGTTTGCACTGAAACTGTCTTTTGGACCTTGAACCGTTTGGTTCCCATTGAAGTCCATTATATGGAGAAAAATCCTGGAATGTTTTCATCAAAAATTTCTTTTCGACTTAAGAAATAAATATATGGATATCTTGGATGATATGGGGGTGAGTAAATTATCAGCAAAAGTTTTTTTTTAAAAGTGAACTACTCCTTTAAGCTCTGGACTAATTCATAATTCATGAGTGAAAATGATTCTTCATGCTCCCTTACAACTGTTCTTACACACTTTGAGCCTAATGAATCTTAACATTGTCATCCTGGAATATGGCCATGATGTGTCTTCCTACATGGTTATTACTGTCATGTGACCAACGGCATCAGTTGCGTTGCCTCACCTCCATTCACAAATTCTCTCCTGTGGCCTCATGGGACAGTGATGTTTCCATCGTATGCACAATTCAGAATCTCGCCGTAAGTAGAAGTCAGGTTTATGAATACTATAACTTTGGACATCGGCTCAGTTACTGTTTTTTGCCAACTTTATAGTATGGAAGAAAGCTTCAAAAAATGAAAAACATTGCCCAGTTTACCTTCACTACTTATGTGAAAACCATGATACGTTGCTTTCAGGATACTTTGATGTATAGAAAGTTAAAAAAATAGCATTTATTTGAACTTGATTTTATCAAATCCTTGCTAAATAAAAGTATTAAGGTAATTTCTTTAAAAAAAGCTTACTGACCACAAGCTTTATTCCCCCATTTATAAGCATTGGCCTCTTAGTAAGCATTGATTTTACATTCTCCCTGCAGGTTAAGACAGAAACAGCAGCACCGACCGTCCATTTTTACATATTCCTGTATTGATTAGATCCTACCAACGGAGTGACATCTCCTCCTGATCCCTCATTATATTATTATAATATATTAACGATGATAAAGGGTGAATCACTGCCATCTTACCTGCGTGTGATCTGCATCCCTGTTTTCATTCTCCTTCCACAGTTGATCCGGAGGTCCGTCGACCTCTGGCTGTAGGGGTCGATACCCAATGAGAGGCACTTCTCTCGAACCCACTCCGGGCAGCTCGACTCCAGATGTCCTCATACTACGGGGGAGCATGATGGTGCCGCTGGCCGATACACAGAAAAATGAGGTCAGTTGGAGAGGAACAAGCAGCAACAGGGAGTCATTCGCCCTGGTAGATCATTTGTTTTCATCATTTACATTTCCCTTTGCCAAGAGACAACTTCAAATTTGAATTCAGGTCCCTCCCTCGCCTCGTCTCCTTTCCCTCACTGGTATTTATATTGCGCTTTAGATAGAGATCTCTTTCAGGAAGAGACGGATGGAAGAGCGCAGCTCACCATCAAAACTCACACAAACAGCAATAACCAAAATCGTTAAGGTCTTTCAAACAAGTGCAACTTCATAAACAAGACACATTTTTAACTGCTCTTTTCAATGCCTCCATTCACTAGTCAGGGATAAACATGTATTAGTGAGTAAAACGAGACTGAATTAGGTCAAAGCTAACAGGAAAATAAAGCTTTCTTTCATCTGTCCCTATGGTCCCCTGCGTAAAGCACTCAGCTTATCTGCGTTATTTCCAGTTTACTGAATCAAATAAGGAAGTATCTAAGAATAATTTTCCGTTTAATGTCAGCAATGGTCAAAGTACGTCTCGCACGCTTTTAGTAATGACTTTTCGCTTTTCTCTCGTGAACTTACAGTTTGTAACAGCTCATACAGGACAGCACATCCTCTCTCTACATTCGTAGGCACTAAAACACCTCTGCGTGATCTCACCAGAGCGAAATACCTGTTAGGAGAGCGATATCACGTCCATCCGCCCCTGCGTGGAGATTCCTCGGAACTCAGAGTTTCTGTGCCTTCATATCTCTCCTCTTCTGCTTCGCCCGTCAACGCTTATCGGCCCGATGAAGGCTGCGAGCTGGTGAGGTCTGCGTTCAGTGCGCTGATGACGCGCGAGCGGCGCGTTGGGCGCAGTTCCTGCTGTGGGTCCAGCGCGTGTGGTCATTGGCTGGACGCGCTGAGGAGAAGCGTTGCCCGGTAAATTCAGAGCTTCTTTGCAGCATTCACAGCAGCGTCGCTGTTCTACACACCGGACGCGTCGAATAAAAACGTATTATATATATATATATATATATATATATATATATATATATATACACATACATACATATATATATATACATACACATATATATATATACATATAGGCTACATATACATACATATATATATATATATATATATATATATATATATATATATATATATTTATTTATTTATTTTCTGCTATTCTTTTTTATTTTCTTCGCTCCCACTCGAGCCACTTTTTATTTCCCTCATTCATCTGGAATAAAATAATTGTATTTTTAAATGATCATCTATGGGGTTTTTTTGCAACTTACTTATTTTTTTATTTTGCTGTTTTATTCCAGTCACGTCAAATAATTTTAATTTTAAAATATAATTTACATTTTATTTTGCAAATACCTTTATTTTGCACTATTCTATCCATTTTTTTCCTCTCAAACATTTGAATAAAATTTTTTACATTTTTATAAATATAATTTATTTTTTGCAGTTATTTAGCAAATATAATTGTATTTTTAAATGATCATCTATGTTTGTTTTTTTGCAACTTACTTATTTAATTATATACATATTTTTATTTTGCTGCTTTATTCCAGTCACGTTATATATCTCATTCATCTCTAGGCTACTAAAATAATTTTAATTTTAAAAATATCATTTAAATCATATTTTTGCAATACCTTAATTTTATTTCATGATATGTTGCACTACTCTATCCACTATTTTCCCATCAAACATTTGAATAAAAAATATTACATTTTTTATAAATATTATTTATTGTTTGCAGTTATTTTGCAAATATTTAAGCTACTCCAGCCACTTTATTTCCCTCATTCATCTGAAATAAAATAATTGTTTTTTTTTTAATGATCAGTTACACTTTATTTTAAGGTAATATAGTTGTATTTACTCAAATAAGTCCTACTGAGTAATATTAATTAACTATAGTTAGGGTTTGATTTAGGGTTAGTTACTTGTAATTATGCATCATTTACTGTTATTACAATAGTAAGTGCATGTAGTAACGTGTCATTTTTACATGCATTTTGTATATAAATATTATACAATTATGTTTTAATGACCTCATATCAATTGAGGGACTACATGAACTTACGAAGTGAAAATTTTAAAAGAAATGAGAAAAAAAGAAAAAAATTGCTATAGCAAAAAATGCTCACATTTGAACCTAATATCTTGATTTTGATGTTATGTTTCCACTACACAACTACATTATAAATATTAGCTTTATTCTTGAAGAATATGTCAATAAGAAGTCCCATTTAGCTGTGTGTGTGCATGTGTGTGTGTGTGCGTGTGTGCGTGTGTGTGTGTGTGTGTACCCTCACACGTTGTCAAGGTTGTATTTTATTGCCTGGTGTTGTTTCACGGCCTGAATTTTAAGTGGCCAGTGGTGTTGAAGTTTTGATGTAAATGATTAATGCTTTTGAATGGCTGGGCAGTACGAGCTGGGTGATTATTTAAAGCTAATCCTTGAGCAGAGTGTCAGCTGTGGACTCCACTGACCTTGCAATATTTTTATGGCAGAGCCTTGAAGAGAAGCAACAAAAATAAGGACAAAAAATAGCGTGCATTAAACAGTGCAGTGGAAAATAACCATCAAATAAACATCACAGGTATACAGTGCTCCACATAAATTAACAGCCCAAGGGGATTCAGAAAAACGATAGAATTACCTTATGCGTTTAAGCACTTCTCACATGTTTTGTTTATTCTAACAATACATGTCTGGAAATTACAACAGGTTTTAAATGATGTGTTTACGAACAAGCTCATAATTTTCCACTCTAAAACAAAGCGACTGTACATGCACAAGTGACCCTCAGTTTGTCACTATCCATCTGTTTTGAAGCTGTGTTATGCAAGACTTCTGTGTTTATTAAAAGGTTGTTATGGTGAATAAAAGCATTGGTAATGTGAGCTATGCATTCAATTCTTTGGGGTGGACTAATTAAAACAGTGGTTATGAATAATGCATAACTATCAAGCTCTTTAGGCCTGCTCTCTAAATGGCATGGCAACTTATTAGAGCCTACAAAAGGTATGTTGTTACCCTAAAATCACTAAGTTAGAAAGAATCTACAGTAATAGGTATGAAATGCAGACTGTTTTGAGTTAGCTGTAATTTGACAAAGGAACAAACGAAGCCAGTGTTTGCATCTTTTGTGTTTGCGCCCCCTGCTGGACTCTCAGAAAAACTGCTTTACAAAAGACACGCCAGAGGCCATTTTGAACATTCCTGCACTACCATCATCACACACAATATGTGTTAGACAGTTGTGTTTGATGATATGTCATGATTTTTTGTTTTGATCTACCTCGTTTACTTGTGTTACCAGTCGGCTATGTGTTGCAACATGAAACAAATTTCGTCTTAAGGATGAAATTGCAAAAGAAAAGTGATCTCAGTTATTTCGCCTGTGTAAAATAACATGCATATAACTGTAATAAAACAGTAAAAACAGTAATGAATAAATAAATAATCAAAGAAGCTCTACTTCTAAATCTAATTTTATGTTAGATGCGATTTGATAGCACTAATATATATATATATATATATATATATATATATATATATATATATATATGTAAATGCATACATACATATATAAACATACATACACTCTAAAAAATGCTGGGTTGTTATAACACAATTTTGGGTCAAATATGGACAAACCCAACAGCTGGGTTTGTCAATATTTAATCCAAAATTGGGTTAAAACAGCCCAGCATTTTTATATATCGTTTATAATTAATTATATGTTATATATTGCACTGACATTTCATGTTCATTTATTGGAACAAATACACAATGTTGTTTAACAAAATGCATAACGCAAAGGTTTTTTTCCTCATATAGCCTAAATATTTTACTTTTTAACTTTAAATAGGCCTAAATATTGTGTTGAAGCGTTTCTTTCTTGTATTTGTATTGTGATTATTTACCCTCACTGATTCATTTAGCCTATTATTGATCATCATTATATTCCAACTCAACCCACATATTGGTTAAAATTGTGTTTTTTTATGACGCATGTTCATACATTTTCCGTGAAAATCTCTTTTTCAAGAAAGGCTGCGCGTAACCGCGTTGCCACATTTTTTTTTTTTTTTTTTTTTTTTTTTTTTTTTTTGCCGGCACCCAAGGGCATTTTCAAACTTTCTCCAGTCCAAAAAGTCCACGGCGCGGCTCTGCTGAACTAATTACATCCCCAAACTTTCCCTAATGATCCGCGGTGCGTGCGTGCGCATGGCCGAGCGGCTGCGGGGTCGGGCGCAGGTGGTCGTGCCGGCTTTCAATCCGGTGGGATGTCGGTCAGTCGTACAGATGTGAAGGTGTTTTCAGGATCTCCCTCCCTCTCCATCTCCCTGTGCCCTGTGTTTTATGTCTGCGTCACAACAAGTCGAAGGAGAGGTAGAGAGAGAGGCTGAGATTATGATGGCGTCTCTCTCGGGCTGATTCTCATGCCGCTTCCCTGATAAACACGCTTGATATAGCATTAACCGAGAGACAGAGGAGGGCTGGGAACATGTCCCGACAGACGGAGAGAAAGACGGACGGACAGACGGTTGCGCACTGACGGCTTGAGTGACGCGCGTTTGATCCACCGCGACTCTCCAAACGCGCCGATTATTCGGGACAGTGATTGAGACGGAGGAGGACAACACCGGGCATCAGGCATTTCATGCGAGTCTGACATCTCAGACTCCCCGGCTCTGTGACCCCAGCAGAGCAGAACACTTAACACAGGTACATCCCTTCCACGTATGATCTGTCATGCGTGTTAATTGATATGTGCATGCGCGTGCCATCATATGTGTCTGCTCCTCTGATGAGTTGTGTGCATTGATTATGCACATCTGGCATGCATGCATTTTTGCATGCAATCAATGCATTGTTGTGGCATCTGCATATATTATGGTTCGCTGCATATGGCAGCCAGTGTTTTTGATCATGTGTGGCACTGCAATGTGCATTGACTCTTCATCATTTATCCTACTGTACTGTATACTGTCGCTATGCACAGAGTTTAACCCTTTAGGCTGCTGCTGTTTGCTTGTGTGGAAACACATTTTAACCTCTCTGGATCTTTTTTTTTATCTTTCTTTCCCGCGCTCTTCAGGATGGGGGGAGTCAGTGAAGGAGAGGATGTTTTAGCCAGGTGGAGCGATGGACTTTTGTACCTTGGCAATGTCAAGCGAGTAAGTTTGTAGTTTCCTTCTCTCAAAGTTTGTCTGGAGGAGAGAAAGAGACACTAGCAGAGAGAGAGGGAAAGAGCGAGTTGTAAACTGTGTGACTTGGTGTGCTTTTTAGTTTATAAATCAGTGTAGCATTATTTAAAAAGAAAAACTGTGATATATATTTATCTGTATTGTATTTATATTCCAGGTGGACAGTGTCAAGCAGTGCTGTTTGATCAGATTTGAGGATAACTCTGAATTCTGGGTCCTCAGGAAAGACATCCACTCATGTAAGTGGATAAACTTTAAATTCAAACTCAAAAAGTAAGTAAAAACATCCAAAAACCAAAGTGAAAAATGAATAAAATAAAAACAGTGTGTGCTGTTTTCAAGACTGTTAAGTTTTTTTTAATTCTCATTGTCAATGTGTGACATTTTTTTAATGGTGAGTCTCATTAATCATTACTTTTTACTTTATTTGCAAATAAATCAACAAATGAAATACAAATAAACATAAATCAATACAACGAACACTGCCATGATGTATAGATACTTTAATTACTGTAATATATAATATTTTTCATTATAGAAACGAGAATGAGATTTATTTTTCAATTACAGTAATAATATTTTGGATGTAAAATGTGCTATTAAAATGAAATGCGGTGAAAAAGTGGCTTTTTGTTCTATTTCTTAAATATCTGTTTTAGTTCTGGAGTGAAATATGACCCAGACATAGACAGATTTTGTGTTAAACTAAACTAAAAAGAAATTAAGCCTTATGAAAGAATTTGGAGTGATTTACAAAAAAACTAACATGAAGTTTATTTTAACTTCAATTTTTATTCTATTTTTTTCCTGTTGCATCATGATGTCCTCAAATGGAATTCCTAAAACAAAAAAAAAGTCTCCCTAAAACTATTCCAGTCTGTCATTGGTCGATCAAACATATAGTCCCGCCCCAAACTCACACTATTGGTTGAGCCAGTGCTGCTGTCTCAGGCTCATTTGGATGCTTTTTTAACATTTAAAAAATGGCTCACATCACCTTTTACATTATATATAATAGAGCATTAATATATAGGACTATTTTTCATTTGAGTATTTTTTGTTGGTCCCAATTTACATTAGGTGTCTTTAACTTCTTATATCACTGTCTTCGATAAAGTTTTGTCTATCCATTTATGGTGTTTTATTTATTTATTTTGGGGGTATTTTTGAACTTATTTACTTCAAAAAGTACCATATTTAAATATGTAAATTATGCTTATTTTTGTTTTATTTTTCACATTTTTTAACTACATTGAAATATTCCAATAAGTTCTTAGAGCTAAAACCTAAAGATGAAGTGACTTTGCTGTCACCTGGTGTCTTATTTTGGCTTATTTTAGAATTACAGTTTTTCCCATTCATTTCTATGGGTGCCCATTTTTTGACCCAAATACAAGACTAAGGAGTTTGTTTTTATCACCCACTTAACATTGTAGAATTGAGTCAAAACAAATTGTGGGTGTTCAGGAGGCAAACTTAGGAAAAGTAGCCAAGTCTTGTACCGCTCAGATCAAGGGGAGTATTTTTTAAAAATAAATCAAAACTATTTTGCCCACATACAGTATGTCCAGAATACGGTTTTAGGGTTAAATATATACAAGTGTGTGTGTATATTTACATATAAAATAATTATACACAGTGGACCCACATAAATTGTGTAAACACAAACTTTTATTTCGGATGCGATTAATCGCGATTAATCGTTTGACAGCCCTAATATAAAGCGATCGCGTCTCTCCAGAAAAATCTGACTAAACCCCTCAATTCATATGGATTAGTTTCACAATCTCTTTATGAACTTTTTGAAGCGTCAAAGTGGTAGTTTTGTACTGTAGCTGTCAATGAATAATAATAAGTAGTAATTAATACATAATAAATAAAATAAAAAATAAGTAATAAGTGAAGGGACAGAAAGCACTCAGATTTTTATTTTGGGTGAACTAACCCTTTACCTCACTTTTAAAGGGATACTCCACTTTTTTTTTTTTTTGCAAATATGCTCATTTTACCACTCCCCCAGAGTTTAACAATTGAGTTTTGCAGTTTTCAAATCCATTCAGCCGATTTTCTGATATTTAGAAGAATATCAGTAACCAGACAGTTTCTGGTCTCATTGACTACCGTAGTATATTTTTTCCCTACTATGGAAGTCAATGAGTCCAGAAACTGTCTGGTTACTGATACTCATGAAAATCAGCTGAATGGATTCGAAAACGGTAAAACTCAACTGTTTAACTCTGGAGGAGTTGCCTACAGTATTTCCAAAAAAAGTGGAGTATCCCTTTAAACCTTCCAAACCTGTCTCTAACCTCACACGTATCCAACCAGTAGCAAAAGTGAACACAATAAGCACATTGTACTTATTTTTTGTTGTAACTAGACAGCTAATATAATGTGTGACCTTTTTGTTAATCTAAAGTAAAGATCAAAATAGAGAAATATTGGTGTGTGCCAGATATTTTGAAGCCTCTAGTCGGCGTCTGTCCAGTAAATGACCCTGTTTATTGTGTCTTGTGTTCAGTCTCTTCAGGAGGAGAGGATGTGTGCTGTATCTGTGATGCTCCACCTCTTAAAGAACCTCTCGTTAACTGCCTCAAATGTCGTCACGGTAATCCCACTAATAGAAACTGTGTAGATTATACAGACCTGTAGATTTAAATCTGTGGTTTTGGTTTTTATTTGGAATATGTTACATATGCTGCCATTGTTTCCCCAGGTTATCATCCAGAGTGCCATACACCACCCATCGAACCTGAAGTTGACCCCAGTAGCTGGATATGTCGCCAATGTGTCTTTGCAGTCGCAACAAAGGTTGTACTTTGCTTAAATCCCGAAGTGAATATTTCGAAACACGGACAACGTTGGCATTCAAGGTCTATTTCAAATGGCATCCTAACACGAGGCTTTAATCTTGCTCTGAGATGTAAAGGGTATCCATGGCTTACTGCACTTGACTGCATATTTATTACATTGCAGCACTCTGCAGGTGATGTCGGTGGTAGAGCTGCGTTAAATGGGCCTGTGCTTTAATCCGTCTGTCAGCGCGCTCGTTTCACAGGCCTTACATGCTGATTTGAAGATAAAATCATATTCACCAACCCCCCCCCACGGCAGGAGATATTAATGACTTCCTTCAACGTGTCTTTTCCAAATTCAATCTTCAGATGAAATCGCTGTTAAATGTGCTTACATGACAGGAGAGCGCATGTCTCGGAGAGGTGAGATACATTGTAATAACAAGCTGTGTTCTGTCCTAGAGAGGGGGAGCGTTGAAAAGAGGACGCTTCGCGCGGCTCATGCAGATCATGAAAGTGCGGCTGCCCTATCAGCTGTCATCTTTAGACTGGGACCCGCAGCACTTGACCAACCAGCAGCAGTGTTACTGCTATTGTGCTGGACCAGGAGAGTGAGTCCAACTTATAACGTTCTCACATGACTATGACATTGTTTCAAATGGTAATTTTAGTGTACTACGACTGTACAACAATATACTTTATGCGCGAGTATATACTAGGGCTGTCAAACGATTAATCACGATTAATCGCATCCAAAATAAAAGTTTGCGTTTACATAGTATATGTGGGTGCACTGTGTATAATTATTTTGTATATATAAATACACTCACATGCATGTATATTTAAGAAAAAAATATTATTTATATATAAAATATTTATTTATACAAAATATAAATTATATATAAATCTATATATAGAGTATATACATGAAAATATTTCTTAACCCTTGTGCATCAATTTAAAAAAGTTACACTTAGGTAAAAAGAGGACAAAAATGTCCATGTCAAAAAACTGTCATAAAAATGTGACGCTTTGGAGCACAGACTTAAGTTTACTTATTATTATTAAAAAATAATAATAAGTAAATCAAAAAAAAGTTATATAGGTATAAGTTCATGAAAATTATTTATAAAAAAATATTTTACATAAAATATATATTTTATAAATCAGGTTGAACTCAAAACTGCAATAAAATCAAAGCCATAAATCTAAATAGGTTGTGTTCCAAATTTGAGAATGATATCTCAAAAAATGAGCTTTCTGTAACAGTTTGTTTGGGCGTAGTAACATATTTTCCCCATTGGGTCCCAGCAAAACCCCACTGGAGCTCACAGTGATTGGATTATTATTTGCAGTTTTTCTCTCTCAGTACTACAAACACACACATGCGCACACACACACATATTTTTTTATAACACACATACTAACCACACTCTGACATCCATACCAACACACCCACACAAATATCGTTGCATAATTTATCCAGTTGGCTCTATAGTATGCCGAAGCAGAAAACGGGAATAAAGCGATATTTGTTTTATAGGCTAAACTTAAAAAAAATGCCACCATCTGATAAAAAATAGTAAAATATAAAATTTTGAAGCCTTGCCTTCAGAATGAAAGCCTCTTAACAAAGATTGCATAATTTTATAGTTAACTGAACCAGAGATTAAAAATGGCAGTTTTAATGGGTTTCAATGGGGACATTTTTGTCCAAAAGGTGCTGAGAGGGAGTATTTTTGTACCTAATGCAAAAAATATTTTTTTAAGAAAATGACGCTGAAATAGTAAAATTCCAATAAAAATACACACCTGAGCCAAGTGTTTTGCAGTTAGCTTTAACACAGGCAAAGTGATCCAAAAAACAAAACTGAAAAGGACAAAAATGTCCATAAGGATGCACAAGGGTTAAATATATACAAGCATGTGAGTGTATTTATATATACAAAATAATTATACACAGTGCACCTACATATATTATGTAAACACAAACTTTTAATTTGGATGTGATTAATCGTGATTAATCATTTGACAGCCCTACGATATACACTAAGTATATACTCTTTTGAAAAGTAGTGTGTGGGCAGTATGCAGGAAATAAAAAAAGTTATTCGTTTGTTTATTCGTTTTATACTCGACGTAAATAAAGTCGGTCATTCGGATATCTGTACAGAATGCATAATGCATACGACCTACTTCTAAAAATGATTTATATACAATATAGAGCTACCAAGCGATTACAATTTTTAATCTAATTAATAACATGACAATATATGAGTTCATTGCATTATACGCTGCTTAATTAATCTAATTAATCACTAATTAATCGCAGATCAAATTTGGCTGCGAAACTACCCCCCAAAAAGTATTTAAAGCATTTTAGCATCAAAATAGACATTTAGAATTTTTTTTTATTTGATTTAACATAGAATTTATTACACATAAGGCTCCAATGCTGCATCTGAATTGGTATTTAGATACAGTATTTTGACAGAGCAACGCTTTGGTAATCAGCATTCTTCAAAATATCGTCTTTTATGTTCCGGAAAGGAGAAAAAAAAAGTCATACAGGTTTGAAACGACACAAGGGTGAGTAAATGTCAGTAAACCGAATTAAATTTTTTAAGCAAACTATCCTCAAAATATAAAGTAAGTATTTCAATGATATGATAGTGTAAATAAAAAACTAAAACTGCCAGTAATGAGGAAGTCATTGAGTCATTCATTCATTCATTCGATTTGTTCAAACGGCTGAAGTAAAGGTGTGTGTGTTCGACTTGAAGTGGCGCTGTGCAGACCGATCAGTGTATGACACCTGAGTGATTCCAAATCATACAGAGCCGTTTGCTATCTAATCGCTTTTGTGGGACTCCGACCGGTCTGGACAGCGCCACTTCAAGTCAAACACACCTAATGGCTTGGCCATTAAATCATTGAAACAGGGATTCATTCAGAATTGAAACAATGCTGTGTGTTGCTCCGAGACCCACAACAATTCTGCTCTAGCTTTATAGGTAATATTTTTGTTGGAAAATTAAGTGAAAACAGACAATATTGTGTGTAAAACACATCACAATATTGACTTAAACTACAGTATAAAATCAATATCACATTTGCACTCATGCTATTTGGGATAAAAACAGCACTTGTGTGATATTGCGCTCGTTACTCATGTGATGTTGCTAAACTATATCATACCATTTAGGCCTATAAATGAAACAAAACTCATTTTTGCCCTGATATCTTGAATTTTAGAGGCGTTCTAACTGTATTATGGGCTCCGTCACGCAGTGAGTTGTTGCCCTCCTTCATGTTCATTATCAATCAACTATATGAATTGTAAGATGAACTACATGTACATAGGTCTGGGTTCTACATAGGTTTGTGAAATGTTAGTATAACATGTTTATATTTAATGAACTCTTACACCTGTAAATCTCAGAGAAACACTCGCTGACTAAAAGGCATTGAGCAAAAATTGGTTAGAAAATTAACTTTAGCTCTGAGAAAAAGGACTAGAGTCATTTGTTTGCAGACGCTAATTGGTTTGATATTTTGGCTGGTGGCATTCAGACATTTTAAGTGTGTCTTAAGTGTATACATATTTTTTGGGTGCCCTGTATATGCAGAAAATGTGCAATTATTTAAAAAGAAACAATTGCAGAAAGTTCAGGGTGAGTTGATGTTAGTTTCAGGAGTGTGTGTGTCTAAACCAGGTGGAACCTGAAGATGTTGCAGTGTGGGAGTTGTGGGCAGTGGTTTCATGAAGCTTGCACTCAGTGCCTGACCAAACCTCTTCTCTATGGAGACCGGTGAGGCTGACACCATTGTTAAGCGCATGCGGTTGCTAAGCTAATCCTTTCTAAACCTTTTCATCTGTGTCTCCGCTTCACCTTTCAGCTTTTATCAGTTCCAGTGCTCATCGTGCACAAATGGTCTAGAGACCATCCAGAGGCTTCCAATGACCTGGTAAGTGCACTACTTCTGTTCTGAATCAAGAAGCGCTGGATGTCATTTCCGATGATCCTCATTCTGTTGTATTGCAGGGTAGATTTGGCCCATTTGGTGTTGTATCACCTCTCCCTGTGCTGCAAGAGGAAGTATTTTGATTTCGATCACGAAATCATGTCTTTTGCGAATGAAAACTGGGAGTCTTTGCTTCTTGGCACGGTAGGAAAATATCCTAGTCAAAAGCACAGCTCAATTGAAACAATTTTTCTGACATATTTATGAAAGAAACAGGATTTTTGTTGAAAAAAAGTGGTGCAGGACCTTAGTTTGTTTACAAGAAGCTGGATCAAAAGTCGTTTTGGAATATAAATCAGTATTGTTGTTGTCAACTAAAACCATTCAAATTCTCTTTCATTAAAGGAGTAGTTCACTTTTAAAAAAGACTTTTGCTGGTAATTTACTCACCCCATGTCATCCAAGATGTCCATGTCTTTCTTTCTTCAGTCGAAAAGAAATTAAGGTTTTTGATGAAAACATTCCAGGATTTTTCTCCATATAATGGACTTCAATGGGGTCCAAACTGTTCAAGGTCTAAAAGAGAGTTTCAGTGCAAACTGCGAACTGTTCAAAGGGCTTTAAACGATTCCAGACGATGAATAAGGGTCTTATCAAGCGAAACGATCCCTCATTTAATAAAAAAAAAAATAAAGTTTAAGTTTTAAAAGCTCAAATGCTCGCCTTGCTCTGTTCTGTGATGCACGTTCATAACTCTCCTGTTCGAACTCGTTCATCAAAATGAACAAATCTTTTTCCGAGTCAATTTGTTCATTTCGTTCGTTGAATGAACCAAATGACTCAAAAAAAAGTTTAATTCATTCTGATGTCATTTGGTTCCCATTAAAGTCCATTATATGGAGAAAAATCCTGGAATGTTTTCATTAAAAACCGTAATTTCTTTTCGACTGAAGAAAGAAAGACATGGACATATCGGATGACATGGGGGTGAGTAAATTATCAGCAAAAGTTTTTTAAAAAGTGAACTACTCCTTTAATTACAATCAGGCTGAAATAAAATAAATCATTAGATGCAAAACTTAAAATTAAAAAAAAAAAAAAACGAATGAAAATTAGAAATGTTGCATTAGCAACTAATAAAAAACCCCAAGCTGAAAAGATATATTTTAAAAAATAAAATAAAATGACTAAAACTTAAACTGAAAGGAAAACTGAAGTGTAAAAAAAAATATTTATTGGGCAAAAATAGTTTTCTCCAAAATAAGGATTTTCCTCCATATATTGTAAATGCCACCCGACCCATCATGATTCATGGCTTTGACATAAAGGATATTGACTAATATTACGCCCAACGTTTCAACAAGAAATACATCCGCACAGGAAATAAGCCTGCACTCGTAGAGGTTTTAAGGAAATAAAAAGGTCAGGTATGATTTCACGTTGTGAATGTATTCACTTTGAATGCAGGTTTGAATACGCTCTCTTTGTGGTCAATCTGAGCCTTTACCTTTCAAATGCATTTGTTACACACTGCCTTTCATTCGACTCTATATTTTAATCCCTCAGCTGTCGGACACGCCGAGGCAAGACCGTTGCCAAAACCTGCTCAATGCTTTAAATTCCCACAAAGACAGGTGAGACACGGATCATACTCTGAAAACTGCCCATAGGGATTTAACACATATTTCCTATAATATCTGCAAAACCATTACTGTAATTGCTTTACATTATTTATAAGTGACTCTGCACGTGTTGTTTCCCTCTCTACATATAGTGTTTTGATAGCTGAAGGTGGTTCTGTCTTTCAAAATAAATAATTCAAAGTCCATTTCCATTTTCCTTCTGTCAAGGTTTGTGGATGATGCCGCTCAATTGCTAGTGCTTAAATAACTGAATCAGATGTTTTAGTTGGCGAGTGTGAGATGCCCAGGAACAAATAAAAATCTGTCAGCGAGCCCTGAAGAACAGAAGTTGAATACCAATCCAATGTGATTTTGATCTGTCGTAAAGGTTCGTCTCGGGGAAGGAAATAAAGAAGAAGAAGTGTCTCTTCGGTCTCCAAGTTCGGGCTCCTCCCCCTCTGTCGTCGGACCAATCTCCTTTCATCGCCGAGCAGCCAATCAACATCACTCACAGGAGAAGGTCAGAGGCAGGAGCACATCAAGCTCTTTTCATATCAACACTCAATGCAGAGTAAACCAGCATATCAGTAAGATAGAAATGTGGAAATGGAATTTATTTTTTCCGTTGGATAATTCAATACAATGAATCACATACCGTACCAGAATGAACTCACGTTGATAAGACGGGAAGGGTTGGAAGGGTATGACGGATTAATGACATAAGCCGAAAACAAAATGCCTTTTAATTTTATTTAAAAGATTATGGAGACTTTACCAAATTGTAACAATAAAACCCTGTAAGTTATCTTTTACACAAGGCAGAATTAACTTTTAATAATTTTTCCTGTTATTATTTTACTCACCTTCATGATTTTCTAAACATGAAAAACACAAAAGTTACGTTTTTAAAATAAACTTCGTGATCATGTTTGCCAATTTAAAAAAAAACAGGACACAAAAACACCACTAATACAAACCAGTGTCATTTATAGTTTTAATAATTTAAATTATAACAGTTTTTATCATATTCTATATATTCTTAATATTTTAAGAATAGTTTGATTTCTTGTGTAACCATGGTTACCAAGCTCAAAAACATCACCAGTAATGAATATTGTTATATACTGGGCTAAAAAACAGGACACAAAAACACCACCAATACGAACCAGTGTGATTTATAGTTTTTAATAAAAAATAAAATAAAATTTAAATTATAACAATATTTATAATATTCTACTTAGTCTTAATATTTTAAATAATTACTGTTTGTTTGTTTGTTTGTTTGTTTTTTTGGGACCATGGTTGCCAAGCTCAAAAACAAGATGCAAAAACATCACAAGTATTGAAATATTGTTTAACAATGAATATCATTTTAACATTTTTAATTATTATAGGCTATTTTATGTGACCATGTTTGCTGGGCTAAAAAAACAGGACACAAAAACACCAACAGTTTGATATATTTTTAATAATTGATATGACACATATCATATTTAATATTTTAAATAATTAGTGATGTTTGCCAAGCTCAAAAACATCACCAATATTGAACCATATATTTTTTAAACAATTTATATTTTAAATATATCATTTTAATTTTATTTAATATTTTAAATAAATGTTTCATAATTAATATAATTTTAATATTTTTTAATTATTAAAGTCTATTTTATGTGACCATGTTTGCTGACCTAAAAAACAGGACACAAAAAATGCCACCAGTTTGATATATTTTTAATAATTCATATTTTAAGTTACACTTATCTTATTTAATATTTTAAATAATTAGTGATGTTTGTCAAGCTCAAAAACATCACCAATATTGAACCATATATATTTTTAATCATTTATATTTTAAAAATATAATTTTAATTATATTTAATATTTTAAATAAATGTTTCATAATTAAAATATTTTTTTATATTTTTAATTATTATTCACCATTTTATGTGACTATGTTTGCCATGCTCAAAAACACCATCAGTATGATATATGTAGCTAAATAATTTATTTTTTCACATTTAAAATAATTATGGACTGTTTTTTGTGACCATGTTTGCCAAGCTCACAAATCAGTTGTCGTCTTTTCTCCAGCCCCACGTCACTGTCCTGCCAGCGGAGAGCAGTGGGTCCGGAGGTCCGTAAATCAAAGCGTCGGGTCACCGAGACACAGGTCAGTGCGTCTGCTTTTAACAGCAGCGATCAAAAGATGTCTGCATCACTACTGAGACTTTCTCATTCACGAAAGACACCCAGCATCACCTTTTGGGTTTGTTTTTCTCTTCATATTCATTTGACTTATTTTTTCAACTTGCAATACTGAGTCAACAAGGTCTGTCTAGCCTTGGAAGTAGCCATAAAATACATGTACACAGAGGCACAATGATTGCATGCGTCCATTTTGAGAAGGGTTTGTTAAAAAAATAGGACTTTTCTTATTCCACCGGGTAAGTGTGCAAAAAAAAAGACATTTTGATGTTATGTTTTTATCAATTAATATACAAGTTTTGGGTATTTTATAGTATGCATTGTATTCAATATATTTTTTATTTATTTATTTGATTTATTTTAGTAAATTTTTTTTTACATTTTTTTATAAAAAAAAATATTGTTTTGCTTTATTTTGTTGTTGTTGCACAGTTAGTCCAGATTTTCCCCCTTATATTTTAAAATACCATTAGTGTTAATGTTTTGCATTTTTTTTTTAATTTCATTTCATAAAAATATGTATTTTAAAATGCCATTTTTAATTTAATTTAATTTTATTTTATTATTTTATTATTTTATTTGACCACAGTTTCCTTTAGTGTGGCAAGCACCATCTAAATTATTTATATGTATTCCCAGCAAAGAAAATATATTAAAATAATAGTATTATTAGCATTAATGTTTTTTGCATGCAAATTGTTGTAATACAGATATCTACCAATAGGGGCTAACATCCATAGCTAACTAACCAAACCTCATGCAGTTAATGTGATTGTTCATTACCATCATTTCCAAGTGATCGGGCACTAATGCTATCTCTTGTTTTGAGCTGCTGGATCAAACTGCTATTGTCAATTGACTTTGGTATGATATGTACCACAGAATAATGCAGTCATTTAGATTCAGTATGTGTACGCGATCATCCTCACACACACTGTTGTCACACGGCACCATCGCTTCTCCCCCACTGTGTGCTGTATTACACGGCTAACACAGCCATAAATCTTAAGACTGGGCAGAAATCACCTAATATCATTTGAAAGTCTAATTTTCTTTTGTGCTTCTCAGCACTTATGAACAAGAAACCATTCTGTTGGAGAGGCGTCTCAATTTTTTAATAATCATCATAAATAATAAGAGTCCACAGGCATACAGGCGACATGAATAAATGCATTTCTGCATTATGACATCTGCAGTCTTATTTAAAGTTACAATGAACCTCAGTTGTAAAATAATATCAGCCAAATATTTTCAGCTGTATTTTTTTTTTTATCTTAATTTTTTTCATGGAAGCTTGTATCCACCACAGAATATATTTTTTTAAAGATAAATGTCACATTCACAATACGTTATTTTTCTCTCACAATTGCGTCTTTATATCTCACAATTCTGACTTTATAACATGCAATTGTAACTTTACAAACACGCAATTGTGACTTTATATCTTGTAATTCTGATTTTATAACTCTTAATTGCGACTTTATAACTTTATATCTCGTAATTCTGACTTTACAACTCTTAATTGCGACTTTACATCTTGTAATTCTGACTTTATCGCAATTCTGACTTTTTAACACACAATTCTGACTTATAACTCTCAATTGCGACTTTATATCTTGTAATTCTGACTTTTTAATATGCAATTCTGACTTTATATCTCGTAATTCTGACTTTATAACTCTTAATTGCGACTTTACATCTTGTAATTCTGACTTTATCGCAATTCTGACTTTATAACACGCAATTCTGACTTTATAACTCTCAATTGCGACTTTATATCTTGTATTTCTGACTTTATCACAATATTGACTTTATAACACACAATTCTGACTTTTTATCTCTCAATTATGTCTTTATAACTCACAATTCTGACTTTATAACATGCAATTGTAACTTTACATATTACAATTCCGACTTTACAATAATTAATTGTGAGAAAAAAAGTCAAAATAGTGAGATAAAACATTTTTATTCAATGGTGGAAACAAGCTTCCATATATACATATAACTATTTATTCCTTACACACAAAAAGTGTTTTTTTTTTTTTTGAAGAATAGACCTTTTAAACAGATCATGTTTGTTGTTTATAACAGTTGATCATGTCATTTTAGACTTGCCCACCAGGAGTTGCGACAAACGCTATTGACCTAGTGCCATGTTGCCACGGTTACGCTGATGGAACAAGCCTGTATAACCCCAGAAAACCAGAGGAAGAGATGAGTTTGGGGTTAGTAGCATGTTAAAATGAAAAAACATAACATTTTCAGATATGGAAGCTTGTTTCTGCCATGGATCTATGTATTATAAAAAAAATTGTAAACCAGTTGTGACTTTTTATCTCACAATTCCGAATCTTTTCCTCAGAATTGCGAGTTATCAATTTGCATTTGAGACATACAGGTTTATATCTCACAGTTCCGAGTTAATTTTCTCTGAATTGCTAGAAAACAGTCTGAATAATCACCGTTTCATTCATTAAAAAAGTCTTTATGTATTACAGTTCACCTCCCAAGAGAATGTTTGCGCTCTATCACCCTTCATACAATGGATCTCAGGACCTGTCTAGAACTCTGCATCATTACAGGTCTGTAGAGAAAGTATGCACTCAAGTCAATTAGAGATGAATTTAATGCTGCTGTCATTCTGAAAATGAAAATGATTTACTCAGCTCATGACGATCCAAAACGGTATGTGGTCGGCTTTATTCAAGCTTATCAGCAGGTATCAAGCTCCAAAATGAACCACCATTGTAAAACAGCAACAGTGTTTATACTTTTTACTTAGTATTTGTCTTTTTTTCCATTGCAAATATCTAATAATTCTTAATAATATATATATACTACCGGTATATATAATAAGATTTTTTTATGTTTTTTAAAGAAGACTCTTTTGCTCACCAAGGCTGCTTTATTTGATAAAAAAAAATACAAAAAACAGTAGTATTGTGAAATATTATTACAATTTAATAAAGCGGTTTTCTATGTGAATATATAGTGAAGTGTAATTTATTCCTGTGATCAAAGCTAAATTTACAGCATCATTATTCCAGTCTTCAGTGTCACATGATCCTACAGAAATGATTATAATATGATGCTCAAGAAACATTTATGATTATTATCCATGTTGAAAACAGTTTTTTACATTTTTATTTCAGGGTTTTTTGATGAATTGAAAGTTCAAAAGAACAGAATTGATCTGAAATGGAAAGTTTTTGTAACATTAATCACTACCATTCAAAAGTTTGGGGTCAGTAAGAATTTATTTTTTATTTTTTGGGGGCAAGAAATGAGAAAATACTTTTGTTCATCAAGGATGAGTTAAATTGATCAAAAGTTACAGTAAAGACATTTATAATGCTAGAAAAGATTATATTTTAAATAAATGCTGTTCTTTTGAACTTTCAACATTGAAAATAATAATTTATGTTTTTTGAGCATATCATCAGCATATTAGAATGATATCTGAAGGATCATGTGACACTGAAAACTGATGTGTAATCAGCAACAGCAATGATGTGAAAAATTCAGCTTTCAAATTACATTTTAAAATATATTAAAATAGAAAACAGTCATTTTAAATTGTCATAATATTTCACAATATTACTGCCTGTCATTTTTTTTTCATCAAATAAAGCAGCCTTGGTGAGCAGAAGAGACTTCATTTAAAAAAATAAAAAATCTTACTTAAATCTTACTAGAAAAATCTTTAGAAAAATCTTACTTATCTAAAACTTTTGACCGGTAGTGTATATTAATATTATATATTAATATATAATATATTATGCATCAGGTATGCATCAACTCGTGTTAGTTACGGGAATAACATAGTTTAATATGAAAAAACGGTGGAGTATCCCTTTAACTTTTGTTGTATAGAACATACTGTATAAGGATGCTGTCCAAATTCCATTTGAGAAAAAATATCTATAATTTATATTTTGGCTGAACTGTTCTTTCAAAGTGAGTACTTGTTGCATGTCTGTGTAATTGTTCTGTTCAGTGCAGAGGACCCTTGTCGACTTCCAGCCCCCTGCCTTCCATTCTCTCCGTCCTCGGGTCACCCACCCGGACAGCGGTATGAAAGCTGCCCTTCCCTCTTCCTGCGTGACGTGCCACCCTACCCCAGTACAGTCGGCATGGGGGGGCCCACGGCCATGGGATGGGGGGGAGGCGACGCCGTCCGGATCCTGGCCAGACGCGTGACGGCGGACGGAAAAGTCCAGTACCTGGTCGAATGGGGAAACGTGAGCGTGTACTGAGACTTCGAGAAAGAGAAGGGGAAAGGGCTAGAGACATCAAGACGTGCATCATTAGTGTTTGCATGGTTACGAGCAGAGGTGTGAAAGCATCAATGAGCAGGTGGGTGTCTCGAGAGCAGCGGGAGAAGAAAAACCACAGCGAGCAAATCCAGGTTGAGCTACACAGCAGCTTCACTGAGATTATACTGTTAAATCTCTTTAGTTTCTTTTACAGTGTCTCCTATATTTTCAATACTGTTAGAAAACGCCTTTAGAATGCCTTGAACTTTATTATCATGATTTGTAATGTATAAGCTATTCATCGCCATCACATGATGTTCATGTACGCATAACGGTCAAAATGTACAATTTCAGGAAAGCTTTTTTTCATGCGGTCGCATCAATAATTGTAATATTTCAATGACAGGGAAATGAGTTCTCCTCTAAAAATAGTCGACATAATGTTGATTATCACAAATATTGATTTACTCTTGTCCCTCCTTAAAAACAAAAAAAAAAAGGTACAGTTAAATTTACGATGGAAGTGAACTGTTAAAATGCTCACTATTTCAATAGTATAGCCATTTTCAACAAAATGATTTAAACAGCTTCACATTTCTGTTTTTAAATTCTCCCAAAGTTGATTGTCACTTCCATTGCAAATGTGGTCGATTGACCTCATCTTGTACTGAATTTAGGAATATTCCTTTAATATTAAGCATATCATTCATGATGGATGGCAAATAAAACATAAACAATGCAGATAAACCCCATTTTTAAACATCAAGAGATCATATTTTTTAACGATTAACAGCATAAATTAGAAGTTTGTCAAGATATGCTATTGAGAGAGTGGATTTAAGACTGTTCTTAAAATTTTTAACCCTGTTAAAATCACTGTAACTTATATGGAAGCCTATTTCGGCAACAAAAGAAAAAACAACATGCTTTTTGTCAGAATTATGACATGAAAAATCATTATTGTGACAGTTATAATTTTGATAAAAAGTTAAATAATGACAGAAAGTCAATTAACATTTTATTTTTTTTGTCACAATTATGACAAATTGAAATTGACATATATTGAAATTATGAAATACGTCATAATTACGACTTTTTATCTCAGAAGTAGGATGTCATGTTTTTTTGTTGCATGGCGGAAGTAGGCTTTTATTGCAACTCGAACGACTGCAACAGAAATATATTTAAAGATGACAGAAGCGAGTCCCTGAACATTTATCAGGTCCAATACAGATTACATGCAGATCAGTCTACCTGAATGAAAACATGAGGCATTTAGTCCTTATGTGACGCTCATTTCATCAGTGAATGATTATGAATGTATTGTGTGTGTTTTTATTTGTATTTTTTTTTTTTTTTTTTTACGTAATTGTTAGGTCATAGATAGACAAATTTTATGTCAGGGTGACCAGAAATAGCAGACTGTAGTCCTTTTTTTTTAATAGTCAAGTTTAATTCTTTGACGTTTTGTCAGATTATGTTTATATGTACTCTAGGTTGACACCTAAAATGTAAACAAACAATAAAAAGATACAATTATGTTGTATAAAAGTTGCATGTGTCGACTTTCTCTGTTTATATTCCCATAAAAAATGTAAATAAAATAATAATAATAACTTCCTCTAATATAGATTCAAATTTTGTGTGTGTGTGTAAGTGGCCGGCCTGGTAAACCTTACATTATGTGGACAAATATCCCCACAAAATGGTAGTATCTGAAATCCTTGTGGGGACATTTTTGGTCCCCATGAGGAAAACAGCTTATAAATCACAAGTGATGCTTTTTGAACACGCAGCGTCAAATGCAGGAAGTTTTCTGTGATGAGTAGGTTTAGGGGTAGGGTTAGTGTAGGGGGATATAATACACATTTTGTGGAGTTTAAAAATCATCATGTTAATAGAAAGTCCCCATAAAACATGAAAACACGTGTGTGAGAGATTATTTATAATATTTATTATTGCGACCACCGGGTGGCAGCCGTGCACGACCATTGAACGCCCTTCCCCTAACAGGTGAGCACTATGACTAGGAATTTCGTTATAATTCTTCTCACAGTTTCAAGCACGTTGTGTTATGTTTTTTAAGGACTGTAAGGTATTTTGAGAAATAACATAACAGCAGACAGCAGGAATGTTATTGTTTGGAGTTTAGATATGCGTTGAACGCCATTTTGGCTCTGGTTGCCTTGACAGCAGGCCTCAGTTTCTGGCTCTGTGGAGAATCTTCACAGAAATATGTGGGTTATACAGTAGGCTATAGCCTACTCCTTCAAGTGAACTCTGAAATATCGTAATTGGGATTTACTTGCACACGATTGACCAAGCCTATAGTCGTGTTTTCCAGTGGAAAAAAAAGTTAAGACGCTAAAGGTGGCATGTTGTTAACATGAAAGATGGCGGGAAACAACTCTGCGTTATACTGAATAGTTTTGTAGAGTTATTTAAGTTGTACCTGTATTTCAACACTATTGATTTGTTATATATAAAATAGTTAGGCCTAAACCTTTTTCTTTAGATAGCATACGGATAATTAGTCAGTGTAAAAGTGATGCAGGTGTATTTACACGCAAAACACTTCAACAACAGTTTGCCTCCATCATGCATTGTTTTGTGTAGGCTACTTCTGCATTTTGTTACTGTTTTTTGACTAGGCCAAAATTGACTTCCCATACTGTACATCCGAAGGCAGCTTGTGTTTAGCAGGTGTTGGTAAAGAGAGAGGTTTTTTTTTTATACTTATTAAAAAGTTTCTGACAATTTTAAAGGGATAGTTCCCCCGAAAAAGAAATTATAATTACTAGCCCTCATGTGGTTCAAAACCAGTAAGACTTTCGATAATCTTCGGAACACAAATGAAGGTCTTTCAAATGAAGAAAGGGAGGTTTCTGTCCCTACATTGACAGCTACGCAACTACCACTTGTCCACTTTGACACTTTAAAAAGTTAATAAAGAAAAGAGATTGAAAAAACGAATCAATGAATTGAGAATAAGGAGCGCAATAATTCTGAGAAAAATATACATTGCGCTTAGAAAATGAATATGCAATATTTTATACCACCAGAAATATCTTCAAAGTCAAACTTTAAATATTTTTCTTTAGTATGTTGGATAAGTGAACTTTTAGCTCATTACACTCATATATTTTATAGGCTGCTTGAACAGAAGTAATTCAGGGAAGACATTTCATTTATAACCAAATATAATAAAGATACAAAATATAGTTTTGAGTATATTATGCTACTTAGATGAGATAAGATGTTCATATTTAGAATGCTTAGAGCTTTTGAAGCAATAAAAAATAATTGGAGAAGGCAAGAATCCCCAGTTTTAAATGATTGGTTAGGTTTAGTTTCTACAGGATAGGATAACAAATTAACAGCAATACATTTTGAAAAGATTAAGGCAACTCTAAAATTAAAGAATATTCCATAAAATAAAGGAATACATATTACATTAATTCCTCTTTTTTACATAACCCTCCCTCCCGTTTAATTCTAGTTATTTTATTTAAAACTCTTATAGTTTTATATTTAAATAATATTACTTATATTACTTTTTTATACATATGTGAATGTTTATTTATTTTATTTTTTTTAATCTTTTTTCATATGTAAAAGCGTCAACTATGTATTTATTGGTTATTCTAATTATGTGTAGCTGGGTATTATCACAAAAGGAAAAAAGTAGAAGGAAAAATAAGGAATAGTTATTGGAGGAAAATATTATGTCTTTAAAGGATCTGTCCATTTGTATAATTGTGTTAAATGTGTTTGAATTGAAAGACATAATATAGTACATTTTATGTATGCTAAAATATTTGTTAATGGACATTAGATGTGCCTAATTTAGAATTTTAAACCTACAAGTAAGTGTATTTTTATGATAGCAATAACTGTAAAGGGGTAAATCAAATGTAGGCTAATATACTGTGCCAATTACTGAGCTCAGATTTATATCAGTTTTAAATAAGTCTGCTTTTGCAAATATTTATTTTTAATTTTGTAAATTTAACTTCAACTTTAAAGGGATAGTTCACTTTGAAATTAATTTTTTGTATGTTTTAGCTTACGTCAAGGGCATCCAAGATGTAGGTGTCTTTGTTTCCACAGTATTTTCAATTTTTATATTTTTAAGTCAAACAGTTCTTGTCTGTCAGTCATATAATACAGGTCTATGGTCACCACCTCAAAGAGCATGCACAGAGAAGTCCAAATTAAACATGATTCAATGACTCGTAAATGTAAGCACACATTGATGGCCTAAGACACGAAACGAGTGGTTTGTGTGTGAAAACGAACAGTATTTATATAGTTTTTACCTCTTGTAACTACAGCCATAAATCGCCTGCGCCCTCAGATCACTTGGACCTGCATTATATGACTGACAGACAAGAACGGTTTGATTGAAACTACTGCGGAAACAAAGACGTACGTCTTGGATGCCCTTGAGGTAAGCTAAAACATCCCAAAAATTTATTTCAAAGTGAACTATCCCTTTAAAAAGCTTCTTTTTTAGATTGTAATGTTCTTCGAATAATAATTAAATTTTAAAAAGTTTTTAAAAGTGTAACCTGAAATCATGTAAAAATGATACAAAAGTCAAAAAAGTCCCCCTAATAAAAAAAGAAAATTATCTTTATTCTGAGGTAGTAGCTTCCGGGTTCTACTTGTTCGGGTGCTCACGTATATCGTTGGAGACTGACGCGGAAGAGAAGAACTTGTTGAATAAAGTCGGGTTTTTTTTTTAAGAAATACAGAAATATCGTCGTTTCGTAATATTAAGGTTAAACTGTTCTCACATGGAGTATTTTAACGATGTCTTACATTTCTAGGCTCAACGTTGCAGTCTATGGGAGGTCAGACGTAGCTCTCGCGGATTTCATCAAACGTATCTTCTTAATTTATTTTCTGAAGATGAACGAAGGTCTTACGGTCTTGGAACGACATGGGTGAGTTGGCTAAATGACATATTTTTCATTTTTGTGTGAACTGCTTCGAGCAATAGTAATACTTTGTTTAACACTAAAAAATGCTGGGTTGTGTTAGGGTCAAATATGGACAAACCCAACCGTTGGGTTTAAAAATTTCAAACCAACGGTTGGGTTTGTCCATATTTGATCCATAGGCTAGCACGGAAAACACTTAACATAAATCATAGATTTATATTTAACTTGTCTGTACAGTAGTTTGGTTAAAGTTATTAGGCTATTTTAGATGTTAGGTCGAGGTTCAAATGAATTGTTCACTCATCGTGTAACTTCAGAAACCAACGATAGCGATATGGCATCAGAAATTCCTATACAGTCTACTCTGATTTATACGATTATTTATATTCATATTCAATGGTATGTAGATGGTTAATCGTCAATTGAATCTAAATGGGATTATATCGCATCCAATTTACACACATCGATCTACACTGGTACACGCGCACACACATATGCGCGTGCTCTCTCTCCTCACCGCCCCCTTCTCTCTCTCTCCCTCTCTCTCTCCCTTCGTTCTCCTTCTTCATCACTCTTGTTTTGCGCGTGTGTGATATGTGATGCGATATACGGGCTGTAATCATTCCAATGGCTCTTGTCGAGCATGGACGATGATTTTGTTTCGATTCTTCCATTCGCATTACGGGAATATCGCTCCAGCGTCGACGCAGTCCATGAGCTCAAGGGGTTTTTGGCTTCCTTTGACTGCTGAAGGATATTTTCGCATGTCGAGAGACTGACGAGACACTGAGAGCACGTTCAATGCCGTTGGAACATGTCATATGTTCCCTTTCAAGGTAAGATTTGTGCTGCATCCTCCGTGTTCCTCCCTCAGCGTCCTCCTGCGCTAGAGGACCACTGATGCTGCTGATGCTCTCAGTGCTGCAGGTGGAGGACTGCTGTCATTTTATCACTCTAAGTCAGGCAGCTTCTGTGTGCTCGTGAGGGTTAGAGACCCCTCTGCCCTTTAAGACGTTTTACAATCTGTTTAAGCACCCCCAAACCCTGCAGGGTCTTATCCCACTGCATGGAAGCTCACTGGTTAGAGGAATCATCTTGATTTGTATGAATGAAATGTCTCAGATGCTCACTACTAGTATTGTACTGAAATATCCTTTCATTTGGATACTTTTTGTGTCTGTACTCCTGAGTTTTGTGAAGTAGCTGACTGGGGTGTTATTGCATGCTTTGGGGGGGAATGAGCTTATTGCCTTCCTTTTGCAACGGTGCATCTGTTATCTTCAATAGCAGGCGCATCAATACTTTAACAGTCACTTAATAGTTTTTAAATGGAGTATTGCTGTTGAGCGAGGAGCGCTGATTATTCATTCTTATTTGTTGTGCATGTAATATTTTAGTCACTTCAGTGGTTTAGCGTTTTGATCTCTTGTTGAGAAGTCAACTTCATTAGACTTACATTTTGATGTTAAGTCTTTTGCTGAATTTGAAATGATGTCAGTTCAGCTCTTCTATTTGAGAGCTGCTGGTTATGTTATTGGATAGCCTAATATTTGTGTGGATAGTTGCTTTGAAAGCTTATGCTATATGATGAAAGAAAAGATGACTAACTGGGTCGAGAAGTAACTTGCCCAATGACTGACCTCTGTCGGTTCAAAGTCGAAGTGTGGAAACTGATTTTTGAGAATATAATGTGCCTGAGTTCCACTTAAACTGTTTCCAATACTATATAAAGCTAATTTCAAGACTTATGCTGCCTCTACAGACATATTTATTCGTTTTATTTATTAATGTCTACAGACACATTATGCATTTTTATGCACATTTTTAGAATTTATTTGCAGTTGGCATTTCCATCCAGCACATTTCTATGCGATATCCCACACTGTGCATAAAAATAGGTGGATGGAAACATAGCTAGTGAAACTTTACACTCTTTGGTCGCAGAATGCGTATTTAAAAGAAAAACATAATTCAACAATATCAATATATAACTTACGCAATTTACTCCACACTGTTATTCTGCATTCTTTTGATCCATTTAAAAGGTCACGTGGCGCATTAATTTTCTATTAAACGTCTTCACGTGATACGTTTTCTCAGGTTAGAGTTCATCAAACTTGAACTTTGGAAGGCAGCGAAATGCGAAACTTATTCGCTTGTGCTTCCTGTCACTCAAATATCGAAATATATTTTGAGATTATGCCTTTAAATTCAGGCTTGGGAGTTCACCAGGGTTTGGAATTGAGCTTGTGACTCACTTTAACATCAGCAGTGCAGAAAAAAAACATCACTGTACTCCAGGGTTTTTATATTCACACCAGGACCAAAGGGCCTGCAAGATGTTCCCTTATTATAAAGTCAGCCTTATAGTAATTCAATTATACTCAAATGTTTAGCCTACAGCTTGACTTAATAGGCTTCTGTTGAAAAGATGGTCTCCCCATTTTGATTGGGTTTAACTATTCATGTTGCCAGAAAGGTCATTTAGGGCCAGAAAACCTAAAGTCTGATTCAGTCCATAGTCAGAATAAAGGTGTTTTTACTTCCATCAGTCATTTTAAATAGTAAAACTTTTAATAAGGATATATGAACGTACAAAAGTTTTGGGGTGAGTATGATTTTTATTCATCAAGGATGCATTAAATTGATTAGTAGAGACAATTATGCTACAAAAGATTTCTGTTTCAAATAAACTGTTTTCAACACTGGTAATAATAATAAAAATATGTTTATTGAGCAGCAAATCAGCGTTTTAGAATGATTTCTGAAGGGTCATGTGAAATTGAACACCACTGTAAGGATGCTGAAAATTCAGCTTTGCATCACAGAAATAAATTCTATTTTAAAATAAATGCAGCCTTTTTTAATTTTATCCACCCCAAACTTTTGAACGGTTTACTGTATGCATATAAACAGCAGCTACAGTTTGTGATGAATACATATTTTAAGCTGTAAGCAGAACATGCTAATTATTGTTTTTTTTCTTTTTGCTTAGACAAGCATATTTTTTATTGTAGCTCATATTCAAGGGATTTGAACAAACCTCTAACCTTATTAAACTTTGGTGTGCAGCTTGTCCTGAGTATTTCATGAGATTTTTGAGAAGAGGTGTGCTATTACTTTTGTGAAGCTCGATCACTGACATACTTTTCATAGACTATGGACCATATCTACAGTAGGACTAAAAATCATAGAGTGATTTTTAGGAAGAGTGAACTATACAGTAGCATGCCTAGCTAACTAGTTTAAACTTTATTAGTCAACTCACTGATTTAAATAAATTAGTTAGCTACTCTCCATGTTGTTAAGAAAGTAGGCGACTATTAAAGCTATTTAAGGGAACAATGCCTTCATAAATTCAAGAGTCAGATGATACTGTTTAAGGAATTGGCACATTTTATCCGGCACAAAAACATCTGCATTTATAGTTGACCCCTTCTTAATTTTACAGTGTACACAGTGTATTAAGAACATTTTAATACCCTTTAGAATATTAAAACTAAAGAGCTACAAAATCAAAAAACAAAACAACTTTCATGCTGTGGAAATGTTCTATGGATGTTAAAGGTTCCTGAGGGAACCATAGAAGCAAAGAAATAACCTTTTTTTTAAAAGTGTAACTGCTAAAATCAGAATACACGCTCAGCATTTATATAACTGAGACAAACACATACTGCAGTGACAAACACTATATAATTTAATTAAATATTTCACTTCAAAAGAGAAGATGCAGGAGTTTTGATCAGCGAATCATTTATTTAGGTGAACCATCTGAAACAAACACATTCACTAAAATGTATCAGATTTGTTTATGCTGCATATGACGTACTTGTGGAAAAACTAGCTTGTTTCTGGAAAAGCTAGACTATTATGAAAACAGATAAGCTGCTCTCTTAAAAACAAAGGTTATAAAGGACGTCTTTGTAGAAATTATATTTCTTTATGTGAAGTTAATAATCAAAAGAACCGTTTGCACAATGGAAAAGTTCCTCACTCTTAAAAATAAATGTATTTTTGGCATCATTAGGGGCTTTTGCAACTGGTAGTGCTTGGAACTTTATAGGAACTAGCCACCAGGGCGGTGCCGTTTTCCTGGTGACGTAAGCCACGCTTGTTGTTGTGACTTTGAAGCAAACCGTATACAAAGAAAGCAAACATTATATGAAAAAGCTTTAGCATTTGGTTGATGCCCAGTGTCCCTAGCTGAACAGAAATATTCGTTTGGTACCCTCAAAGTCATGTTGGATTTTCTCCGTAGCGTAAAGTTTAAGAGTCCCATCTATCTCTGTTTTCCATTTTCCTTATATGTGTGTGTACACAGCCTTGATCAGTACACTTATGTCACTGGTAGTTCCTATTGATCTGGTTTAGACCTTACTAGGAAGCTAATTTAGTTCCCCCATAAGTCGTTCCTAGAACTAAAATCATTAGTTCCTGCGGTGCAAACACGTCAAAAAACGTGTACATCTGCAATTAGTTCTAGGAACTATGAAAAGGTTTCTCCAGGCAAAAGCCAATAATCATCCCACATAGAACCTTTAACATTCATGGAACAAAATGAACATCAGGTGCAAATGAGAATCAAACAATGAAAACAATGGTATTTATTTTCGTAATATTCAAAATATTGTCCTCTAATATCTCATCAGCAATTTCGATTTCGGCACGCTCGGCTGCAGCTGAGCACTAAGAGCGAATGTACAGTGACGTGACATAACATGCCAGATTCATAATTCAGCCGATGCCGTCTAAACATCGTGTTTGTCAGCCATCATGATGGACAATGATATCGTCCATCGGCTCAACCCTACCTAGGAGACTAACTAGAATTAGGGAAAATGGACAAAGGAGACAGAAAACAGAGCAAAAACCAACTCATTGTTAAAGTCAACAGATAAAACTGGACATAACCCTGACAGGTTCTTAATAATGGAAAATGTTCTTTACACTAAGAACTGTAAACGGAAAGTTTGTTTGGGAAATTAAAAATGGTTCCTCTTTTGCATCACTGCGAAACCCGCCTTTTTGGAACATTTATTTATGTTAAAGTTTCTTCATGGAATCGTCAATGCTAATTAGGGATGCACTGAAATTAATTTTTTTTTTTGCCGAAGCCGAATAATAATGAAACGCTTGGCCGAGGCCCGAATACCGAACATGGTGTTTCAAATTTTTTTTCCATTTTTGACAATTTTTTCACCATTGCATTAATTAAATAGTAAACAGTAGTAAATAGTAAATAATTGTTACTATGTTGTCTTGCTTTCAGAGAAAAATTAATTTAAAATTTAAAATCTAATTTTAAAATATTTATTTAACACTGTATATCTGCTGGAATCTTAAACAAATGTTCAAACAAAGCACGATATAACTTTTATAAATTTACTAAATAAATTAGGAAAAAAATTCAATAAAAACGTTTTTGGCCATCTTTGAAGCCCCCCTTCTTCAATAGCCTATGTTAGGCATATAACTAACTCCTGAAAGTAGTTGTAACTCAACAAAAAGTGCATTGAAATGTCCAAAAAATGTGGATGAACCCAAAACAAATGAAAAACTGTCCTAGACATAAGCCTACTTCTTCAGAAAAAGTGACAGGTTCACAACCTTTTCCCCACATCCAAGTAATGGATCAAGTACAGTCGCGATACAGTACAGGGTTCTGAGTCCGCCTGACTAAACCGTGTGCTTACAGCCTCTAAGAGCGCACTTTTAGTTGTTTTCACTCCGTGGTCTGTGTCAGCCTCTTTGTTTAAAAGTCGCTTCAGTGCTGCGAGTATGGTAATGGTAAACGTCTGCCACAGATGCATCAGATGAGCTTATTTCTTGTGTTATCTGCTCAAAGGAGGCGAAAAGAGAGAGAGCGTTCTCGATTAACACCCACTGGTATAAGGTGAATGTCACAGGGAGTTCATGATCAGCTATGTATGTAGCCAGGACTCGGACAATTCAGCAGAACAGTGTCTGCAAACGGCCGTTTTGACAATTTAAAGGGCTTCCACACCGCCGACATTTTTGCTGCATTTATAAAGCACGCGCCTCTCACTCACGTTACTCTTTGATCGCGTCATCAAAAACGTCATTGTTTGGAAAAATGTATTCGGTCTTTTTACTTATTCGGCCAAACACGGAAAGTAGAGCCCGACCGATAAAGGATTTTGAAGGCTGGTACCGATACAAATATTTGTTGGTTTTAAAATCCGATATATCGGCTGATATTTTTTTCATTTCAAGCGTGTTTCGTCCGTTTTTATATTATTTGTAAAATATTCATTTATCGGCCATTATAACTGCCGATACCGATAGATTGGAAAATGCCTAATATCGGCCGATAATATCAGCCTGCCGATATATCGGTCTGGCTTTAACCGAAAGTGCTTTTTTTTGCTCTTTTCGGCCGAATAATTTCGGTTGCCGAACATTCGGTGCATCCCTAATGCCAATAAAAAACCTTTATTTTATGGTGTCACACTACTATTGAAAAATGTACATTGTAAGTAGTGTTAGCTGCATCACTACTTTTATAGTTCTTCACACTGTTCTTTACATAATGTAGGCCTGCTATATGACTAATACCTTGAACTTTTTTCCATTAACTAGCCTGCAAGGGATTTGATCTTTTCCTCTGTGTCAAATTACATGCTGATGTAGCAGCTTATGATATAATTGCGTAGAAATTAATATGAAACCTACACAGTGGCACCTTACACCGAGGAGCTATTCGTGCCACGTGAAGACAGTGGATGCGAGTCCATCCATTAGTTCTCACTCGAGACGGCCATCAGTGAGTGAGAGTTATATTTAAAGCTCTTATACTGAGAGCAACGGCCAGCTGACACTGTTAAACTACAGCTGTGCCTCAGCAACTTTTGGGAAAGAAGAGCAGATCATCCGCTCTCATTTCTCCAGATACAAAATATGACGAACAGATTTTTAGCATTTCACTATTTACTGTAGCTTTCCTGACCCAAGTTTGAGACTTACACTTTTTCGGTTGTTTTATCTTGCTTTCTGACATAGTGTAAGGCCTAAACATAGACCATGCGAGTATGCAAATGCAAATATGCTACTAGCTATGCTAATGTAAATAACTGCAAACAAAAGCTCATGCTTCATGTGTTTGCAGATGCCACTTGGTGTATACATAATTCAATGACATTTAGATATTGTAGGTATAGACCATTATAGATATTATTGTGTGGCTTTGGTGTCTAAAATCATTTGTTTTTTTAAACGAATCAAAGCAGCAGATACTGTGTAAATCATTCATTTTTTGCAGTCTTAGCTCCAGTGATGGAGTATTAGCACACAGAGACAGATGACAGATGCAGTAGGTAGGTGGAGTGTGGCAGACTGCCTGTTTTAGGACTTCACGGCTCACGCTCTCGCTTACTGATGCAGTGATAAAGAATGAAGCTTACTGTAATTGACTGTAATCAACTCTACACATACACACACAGCCAGGGCAATATAGAGGCAATGGACGCCGCCACCACAGAAACCCACCATACTGGCATTTCATTACAGCACGTTTATGAGACTGGTTATGAAACTGTTCAATGTGTGTGCATTCCTTCATTATATAGTATGCATGCTTTGATGCTGTTTGCAGTGTTTTTTTTATTTATTTGTAAAACAACTCATTTATAGTCAGGACCTCCTTCATTAATTATAAATGTGTATATTTTAAGACGTGGTTATACTGTGTGTGAAAAGCCAAAATTTATTATTATTAAAATATTAATGAATATTTATTATTTATTATAAAATAATTTATTATACTATTTTTCACAAAACTGTATGCATATTTGTTTAATTTACACTATTATGATGTAATGGAGAAAAGTAAAACATTTGATGTTACAAAGGCATAGAAATAATATTAAATAATTGCCATTTATGTTGCAATTTTACTAAAAGCAAAGGAAATTATTACATTATTATTAGGACAATTTTATGTACGTACAGTTATCCTGTTGAGACACATTTTCATTTACATTCAAAAATTAATGCATATTTATTATACTATTTATTATAAAATAATTTATACTATTTTTCACAAAATTATGTGCAAATTTGTTTAATTTACACTATTATGATATAATGGAAAAAATAACATTTGATGTTACAAAGGCATATAAATAATATTAAATAATTGCCATTTATGTTGTAATTTTTCTAAAGGCTAAGGAAATTATTACATTATTATTAGGACAATTTTATGTACATACAGTTATCCTGATGAGACACATTTTCATTTACATTCAATGTAAATGTTCAATGCTTAGAAATATATAATGTATATATGTTCATTTAAAATAGTAAGAAATATTTATTACACTCTTTTTATTACACATTTTTCACAAATTTGTATATTACATATGTTTCATTTATTAAAAATATGGCTCACAACAGAATAAAAAAAGTTGTAGTTGCTGTAAATAATAATAATTATTTTGTTATTTTACTGAAGCCAAATTAAATTATTAAGAAAATTTGCATTTCCATTTTTGCATTTCCATTTCCAAATTTGTATTTTTCATTTCCATTTATATTTGTACATCACTTAGAAGTAAATAATACATTTTTAAGAAATGTATATTTTATACAGTAATTCATTGAGGTATCATTCATGCCTCTTGTGTAAACAAGTTGTTAAAGTTTACTAAGGGTTTGTTAAAATCACTAACCCTAAATATTATTGATTATAATAGTGATGCTTTTAATCTTGAAGACTAAAATTGTGTGCTTTTAAAGGATCTGAATAAATAAAGCTTATGGGAATTACACATTAATATTGCAGGGATACATTAGTGCAGTGATCGAGCGCTGTATCCACAGAGGTGAATTTATTTTATAGACTCGTATGGCTCTAATTCATGTCAAATTTCCATATTTTCATCAAAACACTCAGGTGCTTTGGGAGTGGAAAGATATTAGAAACATTCATTATCCTTTGAATATTATCTTAAGGAATTAATCAAATTTGTAGCCTAAAGGGTTTTTACAGTCTCTATTTGAAATGACAATTCAGTCAAACATGTTTTTTTCAGTATTATATTCCTGTAATATTCAAATAATTTATATTGCATTGTTTATTTGCATTTCAACCACAATTTAGTAAGTTTGAGTTTGTTTCCATACAACTGCTCCTTTAAATAGCGCATGCATGAGGTGCTGTTTAAAACGACTAATGTGATGCCTATGAGTTTAGGAAAGATAATAAACATGTAAGATCCATCAGTGAAGCACCGGAGCTCTTTGCACAGACTGTTCTTTTGCACGTCTGCAGCACTGCATGTAAAAAAATGTTTGATATTGAGGTTTCTCTCTTCACACTTTCATGTATGATTTTCATTCATGTTCTCAGCTTTCTGTTCTTTCTCCGATACACTAGTCGAGAACAACTCAGATCGGTGGCGGTTCACGTAACACTTTGTTCTTTAGTTCCACCCCGCATGCTTTTTTCCAGATGTGACATTCTTGCTCACGGAGCTTGCAAAAATAGAGAAATTGATCATTTACATGGGTTTTGTATTGGCTAACTTTTCTTTAAAGGGGTCATGAACTGGCTTTTTAAATTTTATTATATTGTTGTCTGAGGTCAACTTATGACTTTCGCTTGGTTTTTGCATTCAAAAACATCAAAATGAATAAGTAATAGGCTATTTTCTACCCTAGTTTTAAGCCTAGCTCAAAAACGCTCGGTTTTTATGGGCGTCTCGCACTGAAGTCTTGGAAGTAAACGCCCACTGCTGTGAGTGGATAACAGTTTCGCATATTATAATGAGTTTCAACTCACCCATCAATGCACTTGGGGGAAATTGTTTTGAAAACATCCAATGTTGTAAAATGGCAACCGGAATGATTCGCCCATACATGTTCGACCCAGAGTCTGTGTGTTGCACAATTCCTGTCAGATCCAATATAGACAGCACAGCACTGTTTACTCTTTACTCTTAATCTTAATCAATGGGCGGGGCTAAACCGGCCATGTTGAAGTAGGCGTTGATCTTCTACGGGCGTAGTGTTTTATCCTCTTTGTTGTCATAGTTCCCCACTTTGAAAAACGAGTCGTTTGCTGAGGCTGGTGTCAATAAAAGCTTTTATTGGACTAACAAGGACGTTTTCAGTTCTGAAACTCACAGGATATTCTTATAATATGATGACCTCTTAGATGTCAAAAGCTCAAGGAAAATTTGATTTCACTGTTCATCACCCCTTTAAAGCATGATCTTTTCCATACAGTGACTGGTTTTAGAGACCTCAGCTTCAAAAAGGACAAAAACCCATCAGAAAAGTTCCAAGTCTTCTGAATCCAGACAATATAAAGCCAACATTTAAGCAATTGTTCACTGTTCTGATGTTGACATCAAAGTTCGTTTGAGATAATGGCATGAAGTAACAACATCTGGCAGCAGTGCTTATGACTGTTTAGTGGCCTTCTCTCAAAAGCTCTGGGTTTGAGATTGAAGCGAGATACGGTGGAGGGCATGTGTCTATTTCAGTTACTGCTTCTCAACATGGGAGTAACCCTTGAGGTTGTGCTTGTTCTTGCTTGTCATGTAAGACGATGACATCCCTCCCTCGAGTGGAAGCTACTGTGTGAAGCTGCATTCACAAACTAGCTGACTAGTCCAGGGATTTTCGCACTGTTTGGATTACAAGGACCACCTAATAAAATGATTGGCTTTTAAAGGACTGCCTTCATAAAATATAAAAACAGCTATATATTTTAAAAGGGATACTCCACTTTTTTTGGAAATACGCTCATTTTACCACTCCCCAAAGTTAAACGGTTGAGTTTTACCATTTTCGAATCCATTCAGGCGATTTTCTGAATTTAGAAAAATATCAGTAACCACACAGTTTCTGGTCTCATTGACTTACATAGTAGGAAAAAAAATATAAGCTACTATGTAAGTCAATGAGACCAGAAACTGTCTTGTTACTGATATTCTTCTAAATATCAAAAAATCGGCTAAATACACTCGAAAACGGTAAAGCCCAATTGTTTAACTCTGGGGGAGTGGTAAAATGAGCCTATTTCCAAAAAAAGTGGAGTATCCCTTTAAGACCCATTTATACTGTGTGAGAAAAGTTTCATACTATAAAGAAAACAAATGATTTACATTTTATTTTTTAAATAATTTAATAAAAATTCAAATACGTATGTTTTACTTGTTAGATGTAAAGGTCATGACTCAGACTCTGATTTATGTATAAATCAGAGGGAAGTTGAACGGTATAGACGTCACAGTTCGGTACATACAGTTAGACGACAAATACAGAAGTCCAGATGGGGTCGTACGCGGTAACCTAACACTGTTTGGTAAAAAATGCAGCCTACGTTTTTCATGAAATGCGGCCTACGTTTTTCGCCTACCCCAAAATAACAAGGCTCAAAATAGCCCCACACTTACACAGTAACATGATGAGGGTCCCTATGTAAAATTGAGAACTTTGTAAGTGTACAGACCACTTAATAATATCATGTTACTGTGTTAGTGTGGGGCTATTTTGAGGCTTGTTAGTGGTAGTAACAAGCGATTTTTATTTTTCTTTACTCTGTTGCCACTGTTGCCTTTGGCTTGCTCAGTTGGGGAAATTCAAATTAAATGACCCATCATACCATTGATCAGCTCTACCAAACTTGTTTGTCTTCTTTTTCATGAATAAACAAACACTGTTAAGTTGTCTTGGTTGATAGTGTGAAGCTGCTTTGAAACAATCTGTATTGTGAAAAGCGCTATATAAATATATTTGACTTGACTTGACTTGACTACTCTATGCCCCCATATACTAGCGTTTTACGCCAAAGAGTTTTTAGAGATAAAACTCTTTACATTCGATTATCATGAAAGCAAATCTCAGAGAACTGTTGATTAGGTACCTGTGTGTTATTAGACCAAAGGTTCATTTTGCGCCTGAGCTGTCCTTTAAGTCACCATGCAAGTTAAAAATTGTTAAATTTTCAAAATGAGTCCTGAAACCCTGCAGTTTTGAACTCTGAAGCCTGTCGTGCTGTTTTTGAACACAAGAACACTTGACCGAAAGATATCTGATTAAGC
Organism: Cyprinella venusta; assembly: GCA_038021265.1. Lineage (NCBI taxonomy): Eukaryota > Metazoa > Chordata > Actinopteri > Cypriniformes > Leuciscidae > Cyprinella > Cyprinella venusta. Next base: position 30,248,811 of record CM075874.1, read on the forward strand.
CCGAAACCAGTCTAATTATAAAGAGCTTGCTGAGACAGACTGGTCGATTATGAAAATATAGTTTTGCACATTCAATACACAGTGCAGCCAGCATAAGGTTATGAGTTCAAAACAGCTGTTACTTCTTTGCCCTTTCATAAGTACCTGCAAATCCATTTTTTTGTATTTTAAACGGTTCCCACGTGATGTTGTGAAGTCTTTGTGGGATAAAGCTGGAAAGCAGCTCTTGAAGGTGAGCTTTAGAAATGAGTTTGATGAAGGAGTCGTGTGTTGTGTGAATTTTAATATCAGCCTGTGTTCGCTCCCCACTGACAGCGCATTAGAGTCGTGTAGCTGTAAGCTGTCTTCTGCACGACTCAGGGTTCATTTTCACGCTGGCTTACAGCCCTTTTGCAGGATGACCTAGGTTTAGTCGGAGAGGATATCTGCATTACGTTACTTAAATGCAATACTATGCTCCACACACACACACACACACAATGTCCCTACAGTATTTTCCCCCTTCTTTACTCCTCACACTCGGTTTAACTGCGTTTCACGTTCTCGGACCACATTTTATGCCCATAATCTACTGCACTCGATGTCCTCGGACTGTAGATCAGTGAGCATCCAGGCTTCTGCTGTATAGGCCACCTGCTCATCACTGTCTGGGACTGAAGGTATGACCGGGGCGGGCTGGCACACACTGACACACAGATCGCGCAGGTAAACACACGCTGTGTTGCATGAAAAGTGGGCCAGCATGTGCTTGTGTCTCTGCTGTATTGTGTCCTCACTGGACCTTCACTGGTCTCTTCAGTACGCTGAGAAAAATTGGTGTAGAAGTTACTTTGAAACAATTCGCACTTGGAAATTTACAAGTAAATGCAAGTAACTATAGAAGAAACTTGTTTTTGTCATGGAATAATAAAAAATTCAAAAGGTAATTGCAAGTTTTCAGAATTACAAAGTATAAAATCGCAAGTGTGAGAAAAAAAAAGAATTGCGAGATATAACCCCACAATACTGAGAAACAAAATCAAAATTGCGAGAAAAAAAGTCAGAATTGCGAGATATTAACTCACAATTCTCTGAATCAAAATTGCGAGATATAAACTCACAATTCTGAGAAAAAAAATCAAAATTGCGAGAAAAAGTCAGAATTGCGAGATATTAACTCACAATTCTGAGAAACAAAATTGTGAGATATAAACTCACAATTCTGAGAAACAAAATCAAAATTGCGAGAAAAAGTCAGAATTGCGAGATATTAACTCGCAATTCTGAGAAACAAAATTGCGAGATATAAACTCACAATTCTGAGAAACAAAATCAAAATTGCGAGAAAAAGTCAGAATTGCGAGATATTAACTCACAATTCTCAGAATCAAAATTATGAGATATAAACTGACAATTCTGAGAAACAAAATCAAAATTGTGAGAAAGCCAAAACGAAAGAGACTCACAATGTGAAATAAGAACAACTCACAATTCTGACTTTTTCCCTTGCAATTGCAGGTTTACATCTCGCAATTCAGACTTTATAACCCACAGTTGTGAGGTGAAAAAAAAGTCTGTATTACTAGATGTAAACCTGCAATTGCAGAAAAAGTCACAAATGTGAGCTGTTCTTTTTTCACATTGTGAGTCTGTCTTTCATTGTGACTTTTTAACACAATTTTGATTTTGTTTCTCAGAATTGTGAGTTAATATCTCGCAATTATGACTTTGACTTAAAAAAATTGTATTCAATGTTTTAAACAAGCTTCAATAAGTAACACATTGTAAAGTAGATAGACTAAAATAGTACTTTCTTGTGAAACATATTCCAATGATCTTTGTTTCATTTACAACTTGGAAAAATCTTTTTTAAAAGACTGAAGATTAATGTGACACTGCAAAGCAATGATGCTAAAAATTCAGCTTTGCATCACAAGATTAAATTAAATTTTAAAATATATTCAAATAGACAACAGTTATTTTAATTAGCAATAATATTTTACAATACAAACATTTTTTATACTGATAAATGCAGCCTTGAGCCGAAGATCTTAATCTTAACGACCCCAAACTTTTGAATGGTAGTGTACATATTAGAGTTGAATTCTCTTAAGACTTAAGTTATTCCCTCTGTTGCTTCTCAAGTTCTGTCCATCCGCTATAGCACCATTGCGTTTGTCTGCTCTGAGATGTTAGCGCACTAGCGCAGGTATGAATGTTAGCGACTGGCCTCAGGGTAATGATACAATGACACAGTTCTCAGTCTATCTCTGGATTGAGGACGGATCACTATAATTACGCTTTATCTCTCAGGACCCAAATCACGACCCGTTTTCTCTCAGCGGAGCGACCCACACGCATAAAGACATATAAAGGAATACGCTTAGGAGCAATGCAACAGAGCACACACACACACACATATCTCTGTGCTGAAGCAACGAATGATGGCTGTGTCATGTGTTTTTGCAGACACGGATGGGAAATATTGTAGCCCCAGACTGTCAGTGATTTATTCAGCATGTGGAATATTCCAGTGAACGGAAAATACGGTACAATGCAAATATGCAAACTTCATTGAGGCACTGCTGCACCTCGTACTTGTTTTGACAGTTTCTCCGGCGTTAAATGTAAAATAGATGCCGGAGGACAGGACGGCTGTGTTTCGAATGGAACATTAGCTAACAGTATAGTGCCAGATATATAAAACATAGTATGTGAAAATGCAGCTCTAAAGTTTTCAGCTGTTTATATGCTACATTGTTGTCACATGACTTCATCTCCTTGCAAATAGATCTTTAGAATTTTTTAACTTCCGTTTTTGCGGTAGCTCTGTATATTTCAATGGCAGAGTAATTAGCTGGGAAGTGGATTTACATATTGTAGAGTTAACGAAAGTTATCATTAGCATTGTAATGTTTGAAGCGAATGTCATAACACATGTCAGTTAGATCGGGAAGATTTTAAAACGAGTGGTTCATTCATAAATTTGTTAGAACTTTCCTTCATGCTGTGGAAATACCTACCCTATCTCATGACCAGTTCGTACGAATTCGACGAATGATTAAAAAGTGCCTAATTCGTACGACCTCACTCGTACAAATTTGTACGATTTGTCTAAACCCACGTGATGGGTAGGTTTAGGGGGCGGGGTAAGGGGTAGGTCATTCGTACGAATTCATACGAATTGGCCAATTCATAAAAAATATGCACGATTTAGCAAAATCATACTAATTCGTACAAGTGAGGTCATATGAATTGTTACGAATTAGCCACCTCGTAAAATTCGTACGAATTCCTGAGATCGTGCTGGAAATACAAAACGGAAGATGGTACACAACAAGCATAGCGCTAAAAATGGGTGGGGCTACCAAAGGTCTATAATTCAGTGGGTGGCATTCAGTTGTCATCTTGAAATTAAATATGAGCATTTACATCTAAATTCGTGTAGAAATATTTTAACTCTTGGTATTCGGAGCAAATTATAAGTCTAGGAAGAGATCGGGTGCACTTCATTGTGTCTATTGTATATGGCACCTTTAAGCATATGTAGTTATTTTACATCTCATAAAGGATGAGAATGCGTTGTGTTAGCATAGGTTACCCCTTCCTGGTAGATGACGTTCAATTCCTGAACAATATCTGTCTTCACTGAGCTCTCTCTCCTCCCCCATCATGAGTGGACACGCCCCTTACCGCTGATTGGCTACTACAAGTGTGATTTGGTGCATGGTCCAATCCACTTTTTTTTTCAAAAATCACTTTCTGGATCTTTATATTAATATATATTATTAGCATAATGACAATATATTAAGTGTTGTTTTCTGACAAATGTAGTCCAGTGTTGGGTGTAACTAATTACTAAGTAATTAGTTACTGTAATTTAATTACTTTTCCCTTGAAAATGTAAAGTAAGGGATTACTCTTCAATTATCTGTAATTTAAATACAGTTACTTCTGAAGTAATTGAGGTAAATACTGTGTATAGATCAATCAGATCTCACATTCGTATGCATTTTATGAGGTGTCTAAATTGTACGACCACACTCCTACAAGTTCGTATGAATTATTGTAAAATATGTATGAAAAAAGTATGAAATGTCATGAGATCAGACATAAAACAATAGTGGGTTTAACATCAAAATGTATTGTCTGAGGTTAAAAAGTATGTTTAAATAATGTAACCTTCTCCACCTTGGTCAGTTTAAGGATAATTCATACAATTTTATAGTATTTATTTGAAAGAATTAAAACAGATTCATGTCTCTCCTTGTATTATTCAGCTGGTTGAGATTGATTTTGAAAGTAATTAGTAATTAAAAGTAATTAAATACTTTTTAGAGAGAGTAATTAGTACAGTAATCTAATTACACTGTTGAATATGTAAATAGTAACTAGTAATTAATTACTTTTTTAGAGTAACTTACCCAACACTGCAAATGTAGTCTATCAAAATTTTAAGGTGAGTTTAAATTTAAAACAATAAAAAATATCTGCCAATGGGGTCAGAAAAATAATCTTGTTTTTCATTGTAATTGAGTTTTTTCTAACCCATTAGCAGATTTTTTTTTTCTTGTTTAAACATTTTAAATATGTTTAAAATGTTAATATGTAGCTATACTATATTCTGATTGCAAAAAAAAAAAAACATTTTTCTATTGATGGTATTAAAATGCATTAAAAGCAATTGATCAAAAGTAATAGTTAAGACATTTAAAATGTTACAAAATATTTCAATTTCAAATAATGCTGTTCTCTTGAACATTCTATTCATCAAAGAATCCTGATTTTCTTTTTAAATAAAGGTTTCTGCAAAAACTATAAAGCAGTACAACTGTTTTCAACAGACTACATACTGCAGAAATAGTTAGAGTACTTTGGTAGTATGCTATGCTATTATGTTATTAAGAAAAATTAGGGTTTTTTTTCCCACACAGGCGTGAACACCAGCATCACATTTATTTTAAGTGTTTCATAGTATCAAATATTATTTGTCTCACTTTTTGTCAATACTGTCTCACTTTAAATTTGTATGAGCTTCCAATGACAGATGCTGCATCCGAAATCGCACACTTGCCTACTATATGGTAGGGGTAAAACAGTATGTGACAAAAGAAGTATGTCCGAATTCACACAGTCCTCAAAAAGAGTGGACAAATGTACCCAGATGACCTACTTCCGACAAGATTCTGAAGTGTGCATACGATGGACACTTTACTATCCCATGGGGCCACAGGAGAGGATTTATAAATGGCAGTGAAGTGACAACCGATGCTGGTAGATCACATGACAGTAACAACATGGCAAATGTATTACGTCCGAATTACATTCATACATTGGAAATAATCTTTTAGTGATCACTAAGAAATGACTTATTCAAAATAAGTACCTACTCAAGTGTGTGATTTGGGACGCAGGCAGAGAGTGTGAGGGGAGGCTGGGAGACAGATGGATTAAAGGTGGAGGGGGGCTGCTAGAGGAACACACAGGAAAGGTTGCCAGTGAGTTTGTTGGAGGGTTGGATCTAATTTTTTAGCTCATCCTTTTTGTCTGAATGGCTGTATGATTATGACAGTACACATAAGGGTTGATTTACACTAATTATAGTTATTCATTTCAGTTAATAGAATTTACATTAAATATGCACTCTTGATGTGTAATATGTTGCACTGGTCGATATCTTATGCTTATATTCTGATACTTAGCAGCGTGAATGTACCATCACACACTGAAAAAAATGATGTTCAATAAGTCATGACAACATGTTTTTACATTACTTAAACTCATCAAAATAAGTTCAGCCATTTCCAACTTTCTTTTTTAAATTACAACCTACAAGATTGATCTAATTTTTTAAAGTCAGTTTAATAATATTTAAGTTGAAATTATTTAAACAGCCAAGTTGAATGTACTTAAGTTTAAGTTGTTTGTTTGTTGTTGTTTTTTTTACAGTGCATAAGCAAAAAATATAATAAAATAAATCAACAATGGCATTGTAGAAACTGAAATCCCCATTATTTTTATGGTTAATCGTACAGCTCTTGCTTGAGATACATGGCATAATATAATATTTAAGAGTTTAAGGCTCACTTTTTGAGTGTGGTTTTGAATTAAATGCAACAGGATGTTAAATTAAATTTGAATCTGAATGACAGGAAGAGGACTGTATTGAATTTCAAATATGACATTTAACAGATTTTCAACCCAGTCACATCAGGCCAATTTTATTAGTCCAACGCATTATGCACTATAATTACATCATTAATTATGCCTGTTTATTCCCTGATTTGTGGAATACAATTCCTTTTCATGTGTATATTACCATTTAAAAATAATTTGAATCCATGGTTTCAAATGTTTTTTATGATTTCAAATGGTGTGTGTGTACATATATACAGTATATATACAAACTTGCAATTAATTCCAACAGTATCCTATTTAATCAATTTGACAGCACTTTATATTATATATATATATATATATATATATCACTCACACATAATCAAATATTACTAAAAACTAAACTTTCATATTTATTCCATTTTAATTGTGTTTTCTTTAGTTACAGTTCTGTATTGTGTGCCCCTTCAATTCAGTTCTGAATGGCCCTGATTTACCAGTAACTTTACTTGCTTGTTCTGCACATGGGCGGCAGTTTCCATCAACCGAGATCATATAACAATCATCAACACTAATTCGTCCTCTGATTTCCACATCTCATTCACTAATCAAATCTCTGGTGTCATGTACACATACTATGAGCTATACATAGCGAACGGAGAGAGTAAATGACAGGAGAGAGAGAGAGAGAGAAATAGAGTTTTTCATGGATGGCTAGGTTGCTATGGGAACAAGAAATGGTCTCTTTTTCCCCGAAAAAGTGTTCTCGTTCCCTCCGTTTCTCTCAAAATCCCTCATTTTTCTCTCTTTTTCTCTTTTCCACCTCTCTCCCTTCTGTTTTTTCTCCCTCCTCTCCGTCTCTCGCTTTTTTCTCTCTCTCCCACACATTTTAGCACTCTTTCTCTCCGCCTCCCTCTTTCTTTTCGTCCCGTTCTATCCTCGTCTTCCATACCTCTCTCGTTCCCCCTCTCTCTCTGATCATCTGTCTCTTTAACACTCACTTATATTCTATTCTTTTCTCGGTTGTCATGGCAATAAGCTGGGGGTGTGTGGGTGAGAAAGAGCGAGGGAACGTGCGCGCGCTAGAGAGTGGGTGTTTCGGAAGTGACATCTCTTGGGCAGTAACCTTGTTTCCTGTATGTAGATTTGTGGGGCGGGAGCTGTAAAGTGCAGCTACAGTGACGCCGTGTGGAGGATGTGGCGTGGAGACGAGCAGGTACTGTAGATGGAAACGCTGCTTCGAGAGCTTCCAGCTATTGATCAGGACTGCATGAGGATAGCCTTTCTTTCCATAAGTACAGTGTGCAGTGCAAATGCCCGGGAGGATTAGCATGGAAAATCACTTTAATCTCAGTCGTTTCTCCTCAATGAGATTAGTAAACGGAGGCTTTTTGCTTAAAAAAACGTGTATTGATTGTAGTTTTGTGGCTTTTAGGCCTAGATATGTGCAAGTGTAATTCTAAAAGTTGCCGGAATTAAAGGGATACTCCACTTTTTTTGGCTCATTTTACAACTCCCCCAGAGTTAAACAGTTGAGTTTTACCATTTTCGAATCCATTCAGATGATTTTCTGATATTTAGAAGAATATCATTGACTTCAATAGTATATTTTTTTCCTACTATGGAAGTCAATGAGACCAGCAACTGTCTGGTTACTGAAATTCTTCTAAATAAAAATCGTCTGAATGGATTCGAAAACGGTGAAACTCAGCTGTTTAACTCTGGGGGAGTTGTAAAATGAGCCTATTTCCAAAAAAAGTAAAGTATCCCTTTAAAGGTCCCATCTTTTGCTTATTCTGATATCAGCAGCAGTTACCAGTGTCATTGTAGAAATCACAATCACGATGGTTTACTGTATCTGATTGAACGTAAATAATATATATTAGGGAGATCAGCTCTTATCCGTATGCTTTTTTTACTGGTAGCAAACATCGTTGCATTGCCGCGCATTGTCCCTTGTGGAGTGTTGGATCGCCTGAGTCTGAATGTATTCATCGTGGGACTGCATGCACCAAACCGTGTTGTCCGTATCGTACAGTTCTGGACGAATATGTACCGTTTCACCGCTAATATGTATACATGTGTTTGTGTGTGTCAGCCCAGCCCTAGCCCATTGTTGAAGTTTACCTCACGCTACCTTACTAATTAAGGTAAACTAATTTTTCTTTCTTATTATGTTTAAATATAATGATTAAATAGTTATTAGGCATGTACCGTGTTTTGTCGAATTCTAACCCCCACCAAATTATTGGGGAGTTATAATATGGGAGGCAGTCGTAATTCGGTACAACATCGGTACATGTATTCATACCGCAAATTTTTATGTGTCTTGTGTGTACAAGACGAATACAGCGTTGTAGCCTAACCACCATTAACCAACAAAAATCGCAATAAGCTCCGATAAGAAATTAGTGACATTTTTCAAATGATGTCCATTTTATCATGAAATTTAAACAATAAATGCCCTTTTGACACTCTTTAATATGGCGTGACAGATCACTACATAGGCGCCTCAGTTTAAGCAGCAGTACGTGAACGTGATCCTAACAAACATGAATGAACATCAGAAGGTATGTTGAAAGATACAGTACAACTTACTGAAACTTTTATGTCGTGTAATCAGTGTTTCAATGGTGGAAAGACGTCAGTAAAACAGTTGTAAGCAATATCCCACGTAGCATTACATTTACGTCAAGCAAGTCATTCAGTGTCCACAGCTTGTTAGTCAGCTAGGGAAATTAACTCTTTCGCTAAATATGCACTATATTAGCCTATATATTACTTAACCTGTTAGAGATGTCTTTAGTGTGGTTTAAATAAATATGTAATGAAAATGTATTATGTATAATGTATAAATGATTATATTTCAACAACGAATTGGAGTAAAAACGTAATTTAAACGTAGAAGTTAATGCAAAAACTTACGTTTGCATACAATTTGTTATGCGAGTGTTGATTATTACAACATGACATCATGACTTTTGCTTAAACATACACGCCACTTTCAAGTCAGTGGCGTGTCATCTATACGCATTTTGAGCTATCCACGTGTATGCGTGTATGTCTATGCCGTTAAATGTCTGAGTGATTCCACGTGTATGTACACGCCGTTAAATGTCAGAGCGAAACGAAACAAAATGTTTGTTTTTTTTCCCTAGGATGGTAGGTGAAGACTCATAAATGGTATTAACCCCAGTGACGGGTAGGTTTAGAGACGGGGTTGAGGTAGGTCATATATATTATATAAACAGTAATGTAACATTAAGTCGACGGCGTTCATAAACACGCTGAAAAGATAGCACGCCAAAAATGGAAATACCAATTGGCGTGTCACACATACGCCATTTCAGGAGATTAGTCTGGATTATTATATCTAAAAATAAATAGCAATTGAAATTTGGCTAATAGTATGGACTCTGTTGTTAACCTTTAATATTATAGTAAAGTGCAAGTAACGGACCCATATAGTTTCTGCATTAGCAGGGATAATTATTTTAACCTAGATAAACTTTTAACTATAACTGAATTAATTTAAAGACAGATACACAATTTGTTCAGTAAACCACTGTTTAATAAACAAAAGCTATTTTATATTTTCTCCCCTCCTCAGTTTTGTGTAATCAAAACATGCACCCCCCCCCCCCATAATTTTTTTTTAACATATAAAAACAGAACTTCACTAAAAACACAGATCTACTTTTAAATGGACTTCAATGGAGATCATTTTTTTTCTTTACTTTTTTTGCCTTCAGAATGTTGGCACCTACATAGTGGTTAACTGGCCCATGTTTACCAGCTAAACCTTGATGTCTTCTTGGGCAGAGACCTTGGGCTCTGTAAACAACAAAACATTTATTATTTGAAGTGAACCATTCTAAAAACTAGCCAATCAGAAACATTCTCAACCCGTCAATCATATTGCACGTTCGGGTTTACTGGCATTATTGATTTACTGAGATGTTTTTGGAGATATGTTTGATAAAACCACTTGAACTTTTAGCAGCAAAGCTAATACTTAAATCTCCTGAGCTATATGAGAGCATCCTCTGAGCAATAACATTTTGTTGCTGCTATTCCTGGATGACACATTCCTGCCTTTTAAAGTCCATTATGATGTAAGGTCACATGTCCATCACGGTGCATGAACGCAGAAATGCTTTTGTGCATGCATCAAAGCACGGCCTTTCAGCCTACTGTAACAGACTATTGACATCGGCTAATGCAACACAGATATGATTATGAAAAAAACTTGTTTCTACTCTCTTTTCTATGCATTACCTGCCCGGGGCATCTGGAGATACTGTGTGTGAATATTTTTAGCACTGTTTTGAGTGCAGCGATGTGAATAATCAGTGTTTCTCCTGTTGGGCTGCGTAATGACAATGTAAGGCTGACCCATCCGTGGCCTTTTCCTCATGTGCACGGCACACATCATCACCCACAGCCCGCCAAAGAATAGTAGCACCCTCTCAGAAGTGTGCAAGCCAATGACACTCAGCGTTTGTGATGGAGAACATGAAGAGGCGCCTGCAGCGTTTGTGTCTGATGTCAGAGGGTGTTTAGGACTAACTGGTGCACTCATTTACTGAAGTGTTGCAAATGTGCTGAAATCGATGCATATGAAGAACAGCTTTTCATTTAACAAAGAACATGTACTGAATCAACTGTGCTCTAGAAATACTTTAAAGTTGCAAAGTCTTGTTTTTGGGCTCTACTAGAATAGGTTTTCATGCATGAATGTTCAAAAAGCATTATTTCTCACATATGTCGACAGCATGTGTTGCAGCACCTCTCTTCCCAGCCTGTCAGTAACACCGTACAACGACTTAACTCGCTGATTAACTACCATATATGTTAGAGCCAGACCGATATATCGGCCGATATTAGGCATTTTCCAAAATATCGGTATCGGCAGTTAAAATGGCTGATAAATGAATATTTAAAAAATAAAATAAAAACGGACGAAACATGCTTCACTCATCTCTCCTTGGCCTGTTATATTGAAAATGTATGTTTTACAATTTGCAGTATGATGTTATCTATAGCTAAATTATGGCTCATCATAGACTAGCTAACCACAAAGCTAGCTAATGCCACTATCATCAGTGGAAGACCGCTAACGTTAACATTAATGAGCTTGGAAACCAAATTAAGTAAATAAATAAAACTAAATAAAGTAATGATTACTGTATTTATAACTAGCATATCTCTTACAGTACCTGCATTGTAAAATGTAAGTTATACTTGCGAGGAGTGAACATTTAGACATTGAGAAAAAGTATCAAATGTATCTTGCAGAAAAGTTAGCTTTTCTTTTACACATGTGTGAAATCCAACAATATTTAATAAAAAAAAATATATATATATATATATATATCGGCCGATATATCGGAATATCACATTTTAAACCCCAAAAATATTTGTATCGGTATCGGCCTTCAAAATCCTTTATCGGTCGGGCTCTACCGTTGCATCGTTGAAGCTATCTGGCTTTAGCCTTATTGCTTTTAATAAACACAAACAACTTGTCTTAATCTGGCATAATATCACCTTATATATTTCTTGCACCTAAATAATTTCATGTTCTGTCCCTTTGAAGTCTTTAGTTATTGTCACAAGCAGTTTCTTTCATGGCGGAGAGTGCCGTTGAACAGAGCAGTGCTGGGCAGCTCCTCCAACTCACCGGGAGTTCTTGTCAGGACAGAGCTGGATGTGACAGGCTATTTCCATGGCAGAAAAGATTTCAGCTGGCTTACTGTCAAGCGGAGAGCCCAACGCGCAGTAGTTGCACGGCCCAGCGGTGGGGCTACGGCTCAGAGCAGCGGCGCAGTACTGCGTTTACTCTGTTTGTTCGTGTCACTTCATGGCCTGCTGATGTTAAAGGAATAGTTCACCTTAAAATGCAAAGTCTGATGATGATTTGTAAAAAGTATGATTTGTCAAATCATATCAACTACTTATTTTGAAGTTCAATGTAAGGTTCTCTAATGCTTACACATTGGCTGCATTTGTTCGATCAAAAATACAGAAAGATAACCGTATATTACATTATTTTTTATATGAAATTTTCTTCTAAAATGACCATTTTTAAAAAGCTTGTATATTTAAGTTCTGTAATTTCACTTAAATGACAATTAATAGGTAATCTTCATTGCCATTTAAGTGAAATTACTGAACTTAAATATACAAGCTTGATAAAAATGATCATTTTAGAAGAAAATTTCAAATGGCACTTAGAGGCTTTTGCATCTGAACTCTTCATATATAAATTTAATATATATATAATGTAATATACTGTTATTTTACTTGATATTCATTACATTATACACAATACATTGTATATACACATACATACATTGTACTATATACAGTACATTCCTTATTATTAGAATTTAAAATTACTTTTCTATTACTATATATTTTAAAATGTAATTTATTCCTGTGATGGTAAAGCTGAATTTTCAGCATCATATCCTCTTCAGTGTCACATGATTTTGCATAAATCATTCTCGTATACTGATTTGATGCTCAAGAAACATTCCCTATTGTCGTCAATGCTGAAAATGCTGCTTAACGGTTTTATGGAAACCGTAACACATTTTGTACGATTCTTTGATGAAAGTATTTGAAATGATTTTTTAAAAATAATTTAGACATTTTAAATGTCTTTTATAGACCAATTCTGAGGATGTTTTTCAAATAGCTCCAGCTAATGGAAAACAGAAAAAATAAAAGTCTGTTTGTCTATGCATCTATTCTAGCAAACATAAGGCTACTTAAGTCCAGAGATCTGGTTTGTGAGTGCATTTCCCTGTTGTTCTCGAGTGCTTGGAGGAAATCTGACAAATGTGTGTGCGGGCCTGGACAGAAGTGTCCTGAGCTGGTCCAGCATCCCTCTGATGCCGCCACCATCTGTCAAGGCTGTTTCTGATTGGCTGGAGGTTCCGAGGCCAGGGACTCATGCAACCAGAGGACACCGGGGCAGAATATCGACTCTGAGGGGTTTTTTTTGGAGTGAAAGTGTGGGAGATACGTCTAGCTGTAAGTTTTATAGAAGAACAGGGATGAAGTAAAAAAAAGTCAAAGGCCAAAGTAATGGCTTTATTGCTCTTGCCTTGGCTGACAGGGCCAGAGCTGAACACGCGACAGCTTTAAACCTGATGAAACCTTAGAGCTATACAGGGCCATCAATATCAAAGTCTGCACATGAGTTATACGTTTACAGTCTGAGGAGAAAGACATCCAAGGTACATTGCAGGCTAAAAATGTTGACGCTCATATGTGTTGTGGTGTTTATGTTTGAAAGCTGTGTCTGCTATGTTTATGAGGAGCCACGGACCAAAGGTACCACGCATCTTAGGTAGACATATTGTGTCTGTTGGATTTTTTTCTTGCTGTTTTTGGCTGGGCGTCTATGACAGCCCATTGAACCATATGGTAAAAAGTTGCCAAATTTGGCACACTGGTTGGGAAGGGTATGCATTTCATTTTGACCAACTGGTTCAAAGGGATAGTTCACTTTGAAATTAATTTTTGAAATGTTTTAGCTCACCTAAAGGGCATCCAAGATGTAGGTGTCTTTGTTTCCACAGTATTTTCAATTTTGATATTTTTCGGTCAAACCGTTGTTGTCTATCATTCATATAATGCAGGTTTAGGGGGTCCACCCTGTGTTCACCTCAAAGAGCATGCATAGAGAAGTCAAAATTAAACATGATTTAATGACTCATGAGTGTAAGTACACATTGATGGCCCAAGAAACGAAAAGAGCGGGTTTGTGTGAGAAAACGAACAGTATTTATATCGTTTTTACCTCGTGTAACCACAGCCATGTCCAACTGATCTGAAGGCACAGGCGCTTTGGTCTGCGCATGCGCCGGAAGTGATCGCTTGCGTGTGTACACAGAGATTTCGGAAGTTTTACCTTCTCTTTGAAGATCTAAACATATTTAGCTATAGAGGAAATCGCAATGGAAGACGATTTCGATATATCTAAATATGTTTAGCGAAAGGTAAAACTTTCGAAATCTCTGTGTTTTTTTGAATTTTAAAATCTCCCGGAATCTAGAGTGAGTGATCAAGATCGTGCATGCGAGACAGATTAGACTGTGGTCCAAACCGTATAGTGCGCGCACGAGGGAGAGAGCGAGCGCGAGAGACATGTGTGTGCCTCATGACACAGAGACTCAGGCATCGAAATTTTCGTTATAATTCGGTCTGGTTATTAAAGTTTACGTCGGAACTGGTTCCCTATTGGCACCGCGTTTCGATACCCAACCCTATCCATAATGCATCTGTCTGTGTATTTAGTACTTTCATCCATATTTTCAAAACATTTCTGCCGGTGAAATCAAACGCACTGGCACTGATCTGTGATAGGTCTGTTAGCGCATTAGATCCAACCCCCTATGGGTGGGTTTGAAAGAGTGGGAACTTCCTCCTACAATGACGTAAAATGACAATTTTTGCATCATTGGAGGACAAAGTGAAAAAGGTAAATAGCAGATTTCTCTTGTCTCAGGGGAAATGAGAGAGTGTTGCACGACCATTAAATAGTATGACTGGATTTCTAACAATGGAAATCTTAATGCAAATGGGTGGAGTGTCCCTTTAAATGTAGTGGATGGCTTTGCAGATGAATGTTTGGTAACAGCACCACATTCTGGTCAAATGTTGTATGTTCCAGTGAAATATAGACTTTGAACTAATTGGAATAAAAGCATAAGTCTGTCCATTTTTATTGTTAATGCTGTCCCTTACCTGTTCTCCTCTCCTTCTCCTCCTCCTCCTCTCCCAGATGCGAGGTATGCTGTCCCCCCCTCCTACCGACAACAGCCCTCCTTTGCTGCTGCTCCCTCCTACGAGCAACCCGACTGGAATCCTCGTCTGTGTGTGATCAGTGGAAATCAGCTCTACATGTTGGACCAGGAGGAGGTACTGGCAGCCCAATCACATGTAATCATGCACTTCCTCTAGCACTTCCTTTCCAGCCTGTTCCTTTCCAGAGTTTGTGTGCCGGGTGGTAATTTTACCACCAGTTCACATGAGGATCTCTATTTGAGACTTGCCACGGCTCAAAACACACACTTTCTGTTTATATATTCTTTATTTGACTTGCATGTACAGTCTGGGAGTGATGCAAGTGCAATTGTGTAACTCACATAATTTGGCCATTATTAGCAGTTTGTTTATAATCAGTAGTCTGATTAAATCAATATTTGAAGAAGATATTACCAGTTTTTATTCAAAATATTTTTCAATGGCGAGTTACAAAAGTAAGGAGCGGATATTATGTTTTAAATATATGCCTGATTTTACTTGACGCCTGTAAAATTGTACATTTAAAGCCATTACTGAAATCTGGAAAGCATTACATAAAAATTATTTATAAAATTGATTATTGATTGATAATGTTTCAATAGTGTGTGTGTGTGTATACACACACATACATATATAATATATTTTTATTTATACATGTATCATGTTATAATATAAGTACAGTATAATGTCATAATATAATTGTGTATGTAAATAAGGAAAAAAATATATAGTTATATTTAATATTTAATAATTTTATTTTGTTGTAAAAAACCTGATAAATGTATATTATGTTATATAAATTATTATTGTTGTAATATATCTGATAAATTATCTATTGTAATACAGTATAAATACAGTATCATGTCATCTGATAAATAATATATTATATATAATATTGTTATGATAGGATTATTCTATAATATTATAATATATATTTTTAGTTATTAATTAAAAGTCTATATAAATATGTAAAAATATATATTAAAAATCTTTTTTTTTTTTTTTTTTTTTGCAAATGATACTCAAAATTGCTGCAGCCAACCAAACAGTGATTACTCACAATTTATTAAAAAAAACTGCATTTAAAATTTTTAACACAGAAATAGTTTATTATCCAAATGATCACTGGTGAAGGGATTTAAATGCAACTTGCTTGTTTTAGTAAAAAACAACAACAACAATATATATATATATATATATATATATATATATATATATATATATGGTTGGGATGTGAATTCAAGTTCCTTTGCATGTTAAATTAAAAATTCTCAACCCCCTTATTTATTTGCATGCTTTGAGTCTAGTCTGAGCGTACCTTGAGGAAGTCAGCCCGTGCAGTGCCTGTGGATCTAATGGACACACTGGCTAACCTGTGAAGCAGGCAGTGATGTGGATCAGGTCTCTAGTGGAGGAGAGGCTCATTAATCAGAGGCACCGTCCTCACTAATTGCACCCGTTTTGTTGCATGTCCCGATAAGGCCACACTTTGAATAGATATGAATCGGTCGTGACAGGCTAATGGCTGTCACCTCTGTGAAGATGAGCACCATGAAATATTCATGGTTGTCACTCATCTGCTGCAGGGGACAGTTGCAACCCTGTTTGTGTGTGTGAGGGTCTTCATTCAGGTCCTGTAGTGAATGACAATCATCTCCTCCATGAAGACATTTGCACTCTGGGAGTCTGCAGGAGGACATGTTTTCTTTGATTGTTTTCAGGAGGTGTTGATGAGTGAGGCGAGTAAAGTACTTTCCAATCGATTTATGATGTTACCACTTAACAGCAAAATTGAGGATCTTAAGTTAATAATTTCACTAGTGTGTTGTATGCACACTGGATTTGTTTTTATGTAGTTTTATTTTCGTATTATTTAAATATTATTTTTAGCTTTTTATTTTTAAAAGTTCAGTTTTCATTTTTAGTTAACTTAATTTGTTTTAGTACTTTTATGTGCTTTTGCCATCTGAATTGATTTATTTTTAATTGTTGTAATTCGCTTTATAATTTTAGTACTTTAACGTCAAACTTCAAATTTATTTCAGTTGGTTCCAAAAGCAAACAATTTAACTGTTTTTCAGTTAATATTTATTTTGTTTTATTTCAGCATTATTTCAATTAACAAAAAATATTTGTAATTGTTTCAGTTTTTAGTTACTCGGGTGTCCTATCAGAGTAGCTATTTATTTTACTATATATATATATATATATATATATATTTACTGTTAGTATTACTATTTTTAATTCTATAAATTATGTATTAAATATTATAATAATTATATTTTATAATTTAAAAACCCTTGAAATACTACCCTAAAACCCTTAAAAATACTTCTGGTCATTTTGTTTTTAAAAGTGTGCTTATATTTCTTAAAATAAATACCACTTGATATTTATTCCATGCAATGACATCGATACATTATACAGTGTGCTTTAACCATCTAAATAAATGTAATACTTTTAATTGTCTGATTTACAGCTAATTTGAGTTACTACCCTAAAACCCTTAAGAAATAGTTCTTGTAATTTTGTTTTTAAAAGTGTGCTTATATTTCTTAAAATAAATACCACTTGATATTTATTCCATGCAATGAAATTGATACAGTACATTATACAGTGTGCTTTAACCGTCTAAATAAATTGAATACGTTTAATTGTCTGATTTACAGAGTCATCACATAAAATCAAATAGAAAGAGAATCAAATTCAGAGTAGGTTACAGTGACATGGATGATAGAAATGTAAGACTACTAATAATAAAGTGTTAAATTAATATAGTGCGTTTTCTGAGACCTCAAAGCGCTTCACATATGGAAGGCGGGAATCTCTCAACAACCACCATTGTGCAGATCCACCTGGATGATGCGACGGCAGCCATATTGCGCCAGAAGGCCCATCACACACCAGCTTACTGGTGGAGAGGAGACAGTGATGAAGCCAATCAGTATATAGGGATGATTAGGAGGCCATGATACACAGAGGCCAAGGGACAAATTTGATGTGAGCGCCCTCTGCTGGCCTCACACCTCTTCCTGCATCCGCCTGGTTTTCTCTGGGGGTCTCCCATGAGGTACTAATGAGGCTCAGCCCTGCTAGCTTCAGTGGGCAACCATTCGGCAATGTAGTGACTTGTTGCTATGCTCAGAAACAGCCTTTAGAGGGAGTGAGAGAGTGAGGAGTGATTTGCCGCCATGTCATTAGATCCTAATTGATGTTTAGTGACAGTGGCCCACGTCCGACTCCACACACTCTCTGTGCACCAGCCCTCAGATGAACGGTCCTCGTGCAGATCTGTGCAACCGTGACACTGCGTTACGCAAGTAGACACAGAGCAAGGCTTCTCTCGCTGTGAGTGGGCGGCAGCCATTCTTGTAGCTGCCCCAGGAATCAGGCTATGAAATCATGCGCTAACCAAATCGCTCTCTGCATGTGGCTGCTCGCGTTGTGTTTCTTTGTGGTATTCCAAGATGTCACAGTAAATATATTAATTAGTATGGACACAGTCAACAGAGAGGCTTTGATCGCAGCTGACGGTGTCATGACAAGCCTTTGAGAGGAGCCGTTAGCATTGTGGGAGTCTGTTTGAACTGGTGCAAAAGATTATGTAATGGATTCCTGGGATGTGTCACGTGACAATATGACAGAGCTCATAAAATGGTTTGACAAGCAGAATGTTCTTTCTCAGAGAGTGCAACAGTTTTTCAACAGCCTTTCAGTATTTCTCCCATTCATTTCCCACAAAGGGATTTTAATAAACGCATGCCATTAACCAAACCAACCAGTTACGAGGTGTATCACAGCAAACTAAAAATAATAGTCAAAAATTAAACACTTACTAAAAAATATTAAATCTTTTATTTTTATTTTCCGAGTGGCCGGTTTGTTTGTGCTATCGCATAACTCCAGAATATTTATAAAATACTAATAAAAATAATAATAAAATAAAATAATAATAAAAATATTATTAAATAATAATAATAATAAAATAATAATAAAAATAAATAAAAAAAATAATAATAAATAATAAAAATAATAAAATAACATACTAATATAAGCAATAGGCTTTTTTAGAAAAGAAAATGGAAAAGAATAATTAGGGAGAATCAATAAATTATAAATAATTTACTGCCATTTTCTGATTATTAAGTAATCTTGTAATCAGTAAAAAGTAACTAGTCTGATGTAATATAATCTAATTACAAGAATTTAATTTTTGGAATCTGATTACGTAATCCAGGTTACAAATAATCACTTACTGATTATTTATCAGTGTGTGTGTGTGTGTGTGTGTGTTGCAGAAAGACTTATATAATTAGAAAATAATTTGAAATAATGCAGACTGACGGCTTCAATAGAAGCATTTATCATCAATTAACAAGCTTGTAGCTCACAGTTTCGGTCTGTCTTTAAATGTTTATAAGTTATTGTTAAAAATCTATTCCCCTAATGAGTCAATGAATGGGTTTCCTTATCTAAAATAGCCAATAGGTCTTAGTTGCTATTGGTAGTAAGAGGCAGGAAAAGAAAAGATTGTATATTATAATGTTTTCAAATTTATTTTGTCAACTTTTAGGAGAGTCCTGGCTTATAAATGTTAGTCTCAAAGATACAAAAAATTAACCTATTTTAACGTTTGAATAGAAGTGACTTGAATGCACTAACAAAGGTCTAATTATGTCTGTTTTGTTATTTCATTTACCACTATTAAAAAAATGTAAAAAGCAAAGTGGAGCTGCAACAAGACAGGTTTTGTTAACAGATTGGACAGTTTTTGCTGCCATTTTTTTATAGTGGAGAATTAATTTCCATATATTTGTGGTGAGAAAACTGTGCATCCATCTATCCATATCTTTCAACTGCCACGTCTGACGGATTGCAACTGTATTTTCTATCCATAATTCAATGATTGCACAGTAAAAATGAAACAGGAGATAATATATCTCTGGTACGACGCTCTCAGGATCAGGATACAAACAAGTGAAAATCATCCTGTGTCATTTATTACCAGAGCAGCTGGAACCTGACAAGTGATGTGATGTTGATAGAAGCAGACAGATCCCATCCTTCTTCTCTTTACCTTCGCTGTTCTGCTGTGATGCCGTGGTGTTCACGGGCCAGATCCGGGATGCCAGGGAAGTCAGTCGAGGGAGGTTTGGGGTCAGTCGGGCTGCCGGCACTGTGCTGTCAGGTCGGGCTGTGATCTATTAGCGCGCCATTAGGACAGAACGGACTGCACACCTGCTGTTCTCCTCCCTCACCTGCCCCATCACACAGCTGGGCTGGTTTAGACTGCGCTGACATATGGCATACCCCCCTATAGCGCAGAATGGATGCGTTTGCCAAGCCTGAGCTCAGTCCAGATTTACACACAGAAAGTGTTCTTGGGTTCAAAATAGCTAGATGTTAAACAACAGGAGGACACAGATGTCTCAAAGCTGAACTACTGTATTCTAAAGGTGAAATTAGTGTCACATTATCCAACACATTATCAATATTTTTTACTTCTAACACTCCCCCGATCTGCTATTGGCAGAAGTCCGGATCAAGCTGGAGAGTTTTAATATAGGCAAGAAATTAAAAATACTGTTGCCACTGAAAATAAAATCTACTTTTCTCTAATTTCATAAAATATTGGTTCATTCTTTATCCAAGGGAAATCATTTTTAATGATAACTTATAAACCATTTAAGACAGCACTACTGTGAGCTCTGATTTCTCTCTTATTTTAACTTATTTTTATTTATTTTTAATAAGCATGTTTACAAGTGGAATTCCTGATGAACAATTACAGTAAATTACCAATGATTCTGCAGCTAAATCTCCACCAATCAGAGAATCAAAACAAGGAAATGGCACCAAGGCCCTGTTTACACCTGGAATTAAGAAGCATTTTCATCAATCCGATCACAATATGCCAGTGGTGGAGGAAGTACTGAATCTCAGTACTTAAGTAAAAGTACAAATAACCAGATAAATATTTACTTCAGTAAAAGTAGAAGTAACACAATGACAACCATACTTAAGTAAAAAGTAAAAAGTACCTTATTTTTAAATGTACTTTAAGTATTAAAAGTAAAAGTACTTGCATAACAATTTATTCTCTTAATGACTATTTTCTAATGATTAACAAAACATTTAATTCTAACTCATTCAACCTAATACTCCTATAATGATGTTCAATAATGATGGAAAAAAAATGTTGCCACCATTTCTGAAACAAGCTTGCAATTAGGCAATATACACATCATGCTTATCCTTACTATATGTTAATAACTATGTTTGCCAGTAAACGAGATTAATTTATGGTGTAATTCTGAACCTCTTGGCTTGCCATAATCCTAACCAAACGTATATTACGCACGGTGCGTTTCCTATGCACGTAAAAACAATTTTTCGCGTATAAGTTGCACGATAAACACACTGCGTGAGAGACACATTTAGTGTGACCGGGTTGATATACTGTATCTATGGCAACCAAACGTCACTGACGAGACAAACCTGCAACGAACAGACGGTCAGATTACGTTTTGGCAGGGGAAAAACTGATCAGAAAATGTAATGAAAATGTAACAGAAGTTGTAGAAATGTAGCGGAGTAGAAAGTATAATAATTGCTGCAAAATGTAACGAAGTAAAAGTAAAAAGTATGCACTATTTATTCTACTTAAGTAAAGTAAAGATACGTGAAAAATGTACTTAAGTAAAGTAACGAAGTATTTGTTCTTCGTTACATTCCACCACTGCAATATGCACGTTTTTGAAACCGATACCGTTATCATCTCTGTGTAAACTATTAAAAACACGAATTTGTGAAAATGGTAAAGTCATGCGCATGCCTATTTTGTTTAAGTCTATAGACCTTATGCGCCAGAGAAACAAGTCCGCAGCCACCTTTGCATTTCTTTCCGTTTTTTTTTTTTTTTTTTTGCGGTAGCTCTGTATATTTCTATGGCATCACTGTCGAAGTTGAAGTGCATCTATTTATTGTAGAGTTAAAGGAGTAGTTCACTTTTAAAATAAACTTTTGCTTATAATTTACCATATACGTACAGTAGCTGGTTGGTTTCGTCAATGTCTTTTAAGTCTTTAACGAAGACTTCCGGAAGACAAAAAATGCTTCCAGAACCAAGGCCATTGGAAAAGTGGGCTGGCACTGTTGGGCTCTATATACAGTGATTGCTCGTCTGTTGGGCTGGTGATTGCAGATCCATCTCCACCTGGTCTCTGACTCTCTGTGTTTTGTTCAGTTACTCTCTGTGTTGTGTGCCAGATAACATTGAACCAGGTAATTGCTGCCAAGCCAAGACAGTCCCACAAGTCCTGATACATACTGTAGATGTGAATCTAATGGTTTAATTTTCTTGAAATTAGCATGATTTTGACAGATGAAGCCTAAATGAAGTTGTCAAGTTTGTAAAAGAAAATTTGGACTAAACCGCTCAATTAATATGGATTGGTTTTACGATCTCTTCATGAACTTTCTGAAGTTTCAGTTGCGTATGTCAATGGAGGGACAGAAAGCTGCAGATTTCAACAAAAGGATATTCATTTGTGTTCCGAAGATGAATAAAAGTCTTACTGGAACGACATGGGGGTAATTAATGAGGACAGAATCTTCATTTTTGGGTGAACTGTCCCTTTAAGGGCGTGTACTGAGTTTATCCTTGAAAATTAATCTGTACTGCCTACATAGTAGATAATTGTTCACACAAAAGGGCATGCACGTTAAACAGCGATCTTGCATGCTTTCTAGTAAGTCATGAAGGATTTATTGCATGTTGTGCATCTTTTATGAGGCTATCCTTCCTGTAATTTCGTTGCATCTGGCTATGGAGCCATTTTAAAAGACATCCAGATAAAACATAATATTTAGTTTGCCTTACCCTCACAGAAAACAGCCTCATGGTTATAGCATAATGTAGACATCCTTCATTTTTCAAACTATTAAGACAAACCGCACGAATGCACCGTCAGGCAGAGTGCGCACCGTTATCTTCCAGTCGGCTGTGTCAATCCCTTCAGACCTCCTAAATCTGCATCTTTTCTCTGTGTGTGAAAAGCTGAGCTGTGCATAAAAATGGAAAGTGTCCCATAATGCAGCTGGGTCCGAGTGACAAGGCCACCCCTGAAACGTTTTAGCTGTTTCCCATAGGGCTCAGTGTCTGGTCCTCTCTTGCCCCACTCATTTATCACACCAGACTGTAGGTAATCGCCTCGCTCTCGATATCTCCCTCTGAACACAGGAGAGACGCTCATGCGCTAAACAACCCCTGTGCAATTTGAAGGCAAACTTGCACTGAGATGTTGCGGACGAAGATGAGTGAGCTCTCCCTATTAAGAAGAATTCCCGCGAGATGCAGCCCCATACCGAGGCTTAAATAAACACATTAAACACGCAAGTTTGCAATTATTTTCCCCACTCACCCCAAACACACACCATTGCTTTATTATTTCAAGGAATCTAGTCTCAACGGGACTTGTTGTTTTAATAGCGGAGGTTTTCCGCCTGGTTTAGCGCAGAGGCCTGCGCGATTGACTCAGCTTACCATATTGACCTCACACTCTTTGCACTGACCTTTTATCTCTGCTCTCCCGCAGGTTCACCCTTTGTTGATGCGCGAGCGGCGCTCCGAGTCGCACAGGAACAAGCTGCTGCGACGGACGGTCAGCGTGCCTGTGGAGGGGAGGCACCATCCTGAAATGGGTGAGTCGCACACGTGCCGTTCCTGCTTCCACTCCATCTGATGCTTTGACAGTGACGCCTTTAACAAAGCGCCTACATTATTAGAAATGAAAGTTCTTTATTGGTTCCATGAAGGACCTTTCCATTGCACAAAAGGTTTTTATAGTTGAAAAAAGATCTTTAGATTATTAACGAAGTAGTTCACAAAAAAAAAAATTGCTGGTAATTTACTCACCCCCATGTCATCTAAGATGTCCATATCATTCTTTATTCAGTCGAAAGGAAATTAAGGTTTTTGATGAAAACATTCCAGGACTTCAATGGGAATCAAACGGTTCAAGGTCCAAAAGACAGTTTCAGTGCAAACTGCAAACTGTTCAAAGGGCTTCAAACGATTTCAGACGATGAATAAGAGTCTTATCAAGCGAAACGATCGCTCATTTAAAAAAAATAACAAAGTTTTATAAGCTCAAAAGGTCGCCTTGCTCTGTTCTGTGATGCGTGTTCGTGACTCTCCTATTCGAACTTGTTCATCAAAATGAGCGAATCTTTTCCCGAGTCAACTCGTTCATTTCGTTCGTTGAATGAACCAAATGACCCGAAAAAAGATTCGTTCATTTTGATAAACAAGTTCGTTTATCAACGTTAAAGAGTAACTAAACACTTAACCAACTTTTTTTAGTTAATGATCTGTAAGAATGGATCTAGGGTTTAGAAGGGTTTAGTTACCCTTTAAGAAAACACAATCTATTGAGTCAGCATGAAAAAGCCGTTAAAGGGACTGCTCACGTTTTTTGCGCGCTCAAGTTCGATTTCAAATGTAGGCGCGCGGTGTGCGCGCTCCTAATGGAAGCAACGCAGTCGCCTCCCTCCACAGTCTTGTTGTCTTTTTTATAAAATTTCTTGGACATATTGTCGACTAAAGCCAAAACAAGTAGCGTTCTACCTAAATGAATACTGAGCAGGCGTGAAGCAGCAGCGCAGCCGGCCACAGGTGCGTTTCCGATTGCTCTATGTGTGTGCGCTAAACTGTGGCGCAGTTTCAAAAACAGCCTAAATTAAAGCATTTAAATTTGGGAATAAAACATAGGCTAATTATACTTAGAATACAGTAATATATAACTGATTATAAAGGAATAAATATCAAGGAGTAAATCATTGAAAATTTCTTTCTTTTGGTAAAAAAAATGCGACTGGTCGACCAATAAGAAAGTCAGTCGACCAAGATGGCATCGACTGATTAGTCGACTAAACGACTTAAGTTGACAGCCCTACAAAACAGAATATAGAGAAAAGTTTGGTGTGTTACTGAAGAGGAGATATCTGGCTCATTTAGATAAAATGGGCTTTAAATAT
The DNA here is from genome assembly GCA_038021265.1 of Cyprinella venusta. Classification (NCBI taxonomy): domain Eukaryota; kingdom Metazoa; phylum Chordata; class Actinopteri; order Cypriniformes; family Leuciscidae; genus Cyprinella; species Cyprinella venusta. The sequence goes on from CM075874.1 coordinate 30,273,765, forward strand.
ATGTATTGCAATTGAAATACAGTATATGCAAATAGATAAAGTGCTATAAAATAAACACTATTTTCTTTCCATTAGTTTGAAAAGCACTTCATGAAAAGCCAAATAGCACAAAATTAACCAGAGTGTGAAAAAACAATGTTTTTGCCTATAATATCTGTTCTTCAAACTAATAAAACAATGGTTCTTCTATCTATGGCTTCACTTAAAACCCCTTTTGGAACCTTTATATGTAAGAGTATAGCATGCTGACTCCTGGTGAATAGCACATCTGCGTGAGGTGTTGAACGAGGTGGCCCTCTGCTGATCATCTGAGACTCCTTTCTCAGTTTCCGTGACAACGATTTGGGATTTGCACGAGAAGGGCTGCCCACAGCTATACGTTCTGATGTTGTTCTCCGAGCGACACGGGGGCTCTATACCACCATATGCCTTCCAGAAAAAGAGGCTTTATTGATAATGAAATATTGAATGGAGTTTATCACAGGAGAATGGTGTAAAATAGCTGATAAGGCATGCTGTTTGGGTGGTTGTGATTCGTTCAGATTCAATAGATTCATTCTTCATTGCATAATGACACAGTGACCTATTTTGTAGTGAGGTTCCTGCTTAATTTGCACATGTAGACTTTCAGAATGAGACTATTTAGCTCTGTTCCGAAATGTAGTGAGCAGCCTCGCTGTCTAAACATTGAAAAACCCAATTTCTTAATTACTGCTCTATATATAAATCCTTAAAACGGTGGCATGGTGAATCAGGGGGTAGCAGTGTCGCCTCATAACAAGAAGGTCCCTGGGTTTGAACCCCAGCAGAGCTAGGAGTCCCTGTGGAGTTTGCATGTTTTTTTCATTAACTGTTTTATTTCTGTTTTTGAGTACGGTATTTACATTTACATCAACTCTCCACCATTTCAAATTTTTTCCTTACTTGCGAAGGATGATGGAGGTTTTATTTGTTGCTTTACTGGCTAATACACCTTATATAATATAGAGCGAATTCATTTTTTTTTTTTTTTTTTTGGTAGGTAAATGTGAAATGTGTAATTCTGGTGCCCCTAGCATTCAACACATTTGCAAATATAATTTTCAAACACATTTCCTTTGCCCTAAGCAAACAGATAAGTAACTGAGCTAGAAATTGACATGAAAAAGCAGCCAAATAAACTGAGCAACATTGTGAAACCGCAGATAGTGGGGTTACCACACCACCTAGAAAGTGTTATAACATCAAAAAATTACACTTTTTTCCTTTAAAGGGGTCATATAATGTCATTTTATGCAGGTTAATATGATTCTTTAAGATCTAAATGAAAAGTTTGTAATATACTTTAATTAAAATTAAAGGGCGGGGATGTGTTGAAACGCTACTGTCAATCAACAATCGTGGGAGGGGCGTCTGACCGTGTGACGTCACACGGTCGAACGGCTCGATTTGAGATGGGTGGATGGATTTTTATCATTATAGGATGGATTTTTATCATTATAGGATGGTTGTGTACTACAGGCACTGCCAACTCACATTTCAGGACAATCAACTTTTAAAAGTGCATATGACCCCTTTAAGAATTATTTGGCTTTAAGCAACTAAGTATGGTCAGAAGCTATTTGCTAGGATGCCCTCAAAATAATTAATTAAAAAGAAAATTCTGAAAGCATCGGTCCGCGTGGTTGAAGTTCGTCTTTGGATGTAGAGTACTTTCACTGATGCAGTCAATATTTTAGTTTTTTTTTTTGTGCTGCCTTGGGCGAAGACTAAGTGATAAACAAGCACTTAAAGCTTTGGGTTAATGTTGGTTGTTAATTGCAATTTGCATTTGAAAGCAAATCACCACTGCAGTGGCTCTTATGCGGCGAAATCCAAAAAGGTTTGTCCAGATCCAGGCCATAAAATCGTCCTCAAGGTAGTGTTCATTTATTAATGCTAGAAAATATTATCTGCTGTGTGACATCTATGTGTGAAATTAATTGTCTAAAAACACTTCCTGTTGTTAGAATGGATCTAAAATGTATTTTGGTGTTCAGGATAATAAAAAGAATAATTCACCCAAAAACTGTTTACTCCCCCCTCATGGACTGTTTCTTTCCTCGATGTCCCTTCCGCTGGAGCTCTTCGATCTCATTTGTGCTTGTTGTGTGTAATTCAAAATGGCAAAATGGACACACATTAGACAAGGTTTTGTCTTCTTCACTTTAATTACGATCTATTCTTCACACAAATCTAACATATGAGTTCAAATGGCTTTTATGGACTACATTTATGGCGCTGTTGTGGTATTTTAAGGTTTAAATATCTACTTTAAATGAGTCGTAAAAAGCAGCAGACATTTTAAACATTTTTTTAGACGGCTAAGAATAATTTAATACAGCTTTGGAACCACTAGAGGATGAGTAAATGATGACAAAAGTTAAATTCTCAGCCTTAAATAAATAATACTGTTAATAGTTAAATTAAATTTCCTAGCACATACTGTAAGAATTTTCATCTTGACAAAAACCCAACTTGACAGTACAGCACTGGCTATGAAAATAGTTCTAGGCTAAAGGAATTATGTGATGTGGCGAGATATATAGTCACATGAGAAAATGAGTCACATTAATGAATAAAATTCCCTTTATTTGGGATGGCAGAGCATATTGCTCTCAGCTAGCTAACTAACAATGTGTGACTGGGCAAAGATTTTGAGGCAAGGCATTAGTGTTTTATGCAGATGTTGTAATCAGAGTGAATGAAAGGAATAGTGCATCCAAAAATGACAGGTCTGTCATTATTTACTTATCCTCATGTTGTTCCAAACCTGTATGCTGTAATTTTGAAAAATCTATATACAGTTTTTTTTTTCTATACAATGATGTTCAGTGAACATCTTAATGCTAAATGCTATTTTTATTCATTAAATAATTCATAAAATAAATTCAAATAAAATGAATAAATAAAATTCACCGTTTATAAACTACATTGATATTACAGTTTTTCAATCATAAACAAAGAACAATAACAAACACACACACACATATATATATATATATATATATACACACACATATACATATATATATACACAGACGCAATATAGCATAATATTTTGAGTTTCTATTTATTAAACCAATCCCCTTTATTTTATTAACTAACATTTTTCATTTCAATAAACTCACATTTTCAGGCAACCAGATAACTTTTTTAAGTTAAATCAACAATATATATATATGTATATATATATATACACACTTTACAGTGTGTATATACTTTATATAATGCATACTGTTAAAAAATATATTGTTGGTTTAACTTTTTAACTTTTTAAGTTTTCTGGTTGTCTGAAAATTTGAGTTTGTTGAAATGAAAAAAATAAATAAAATGTTATAAAATATATATATAACATTTTGAAAATAGCTTCTTTTTTAGCATGCATGCATTTAATGAATTAAAAGTAACAATAAATAAAGGCATGTATAATACAACAAAAGATTTTAAATAAATTCTGCACACAAATTAAGCAGCAGAACTTTTTTAATAATAATAAAACTGTTTTAATAATAATAAAAATAATTGAGCAACAAATCTTGTTATTAAAATGATTTCTGAAGGATCATGTGACACTGAAGATTCGATTAATGATGCTGAAAATATAGCTTTGTCTAAAGGAATAAATTACTTTTCAAAATATATTAAAAGGGTTTTAACGATTTCTTAGTATTAGTGTTTTTATTGTATTTTAATCAAATAAATTTATTCAAAAATATTTAAAAACATCTTGCTGTCCCCAAACTTTTGTGCACGTTCAAATAATGAGAATGGATTTTTTTTTTTCTTTTTGCTGAACTTTTCTTTAAGTGGCATTTTGTCTTCATTACACATGGTGAAGGTGTATATTAAATAATTTTTGCTTGCGCTATTTTCGGCAGGGTAACATTCTGTGCTTGTTTTTTAATCAGATTGCTGAGATCACAGCCATAGTCTTACTGCCGATGTGAGTTTTTTTTACACGCTCAGAGTTCTTGCTTTAGTTAAAAAAGTAGTGCTATAGTGCAATGTCTTGTCAGAAACTGCACTTACATTTGAACAGATTCTCCCAATGATTATCTTTCTGTCTCTCTTCCTGTTTCTAGAGTGACTTCATTTCATTTTCCAATATTTCATTTAATGGAAACATTACTTTGTACCTGCTGGATGCCAAAGGCGAGACTACAGTTTAGTCAGGCCTGTTCTCTTTTGTTCAGCATTTCTTTGCACACATGAAACTATATGAATTATTGATTCAGAGCATGGGCATGCAGTTTTTCTTCAGACAGAAAGAACATCATGCTGTGTCTTCGCAGTGTCATGAGTAATCTCTGTGCGGCCGTTGGGTTGTAGAGCTGAATAAATGCTGTGCTCGCCTGCATTCCCTGTGGCAGAGGGTCCACCTCCCCTTGTGCCTTCATGTCACGTCGGTATCAACGCATTTACAAGATGAACGCACCACAATGTTGTGTGGGATTTTCTGTAAGCTTTGACTCTCTGAGTTGGTTTCAATTAGAGAGTCATTGTGGGAGCAAATGTGCCGGGGTCATATATTTGTTTAATAGTTTGTGTGGATTTAGTGCACAGTTCATGAAGAGTACTGATTATTAATCTAGTTTACCAGCTGTCATGCTTTTGCCACCAAAATACATTTCATTCCCTAATGGAATATTATAGTATTACTTTTAGATTCCTACTTGAGTAAAAGTACAAAAGAACAATTTTTTGAATATATTAAGTAAAAGGGCTGAATTATTAAAACTATAGTTTGGCAGACTAGTTTCAAGACTTTTTTTTACGACTATAGTATTTTAACATATTTTTAAATGTAAAAGAAAGTTACTAAAAATATATTGCTAATATTAAAATACCATTAAATACTAAATGTATTAAATACTATTAAAATACTAAATATTTATATTATGAAATATTTAAATAATATTTAAATTTAAAAAAATATATAAATATATTTTCAAAATGTTGTAGTTATATATTTTCAAAATCTGTTTGCAATTTAAATATATGTATATTACCCAAAATATATTGTCATATTGTTCATTTTTTTTGTTTCTCCTATTATTTTAGTATAATTGAAAAACTTTATAGTGTTTATTAATATTTGGAATTTTTATTTGTATATTTATTAATTTTTATTTTAGTTTTTAAAATAAAGTTATTTTATTTTATTTCAGTGAACGTTTATTTTATTTCAAGCAACAAAAGTATTTTTATTTTTAGTTTTAATTAACTATAATTTTTATATTTTTATTATTTTTATTTTAATAAATTTTTATATTTTGTAATATACTTTGGCATTTAAGACAAAAATCTAAAAATATACAGTATTACCTTAAACTGCTATATACTGTGTATATATATATATATATATATATATATATATATATATATATATATATATATTCTTTTTTTTTCTTTTTTTCAAAATAAAAAATAGACTTTTGTCTTAAATGCCAAAGTATATTACATACATATATTTATGTAATATATATATATATATATATATATATATATATACAGTATGTATGTATGTATGTAATTTATTTATTGCTACATGGGGCAATTTGATTTGCTTCATACTTCATACTCTTGCACACATTAAAGGGGCAAACCAACCACTAATTGTGTCTATAAACACACTGTTTGAGAGACAATCATTTAAAGAGGTTTATTTTGCTCTGTCACAGTGTGAAAGGAAAAAATTGCAGCTCGCCGCTTAAAATGTTGATCAGAAGATTCTGTCAGCCATTGCTTTGACAATGGGCTGAACAAACACACAAACGCTACACTGTAATCCCACACGGCTAGCGTTCTCACCTACCAACGTCCGCCTTTCAGCAAATCAGCTAGGGCAAACGTCTCAAAGCGGCATTAATATTCATGACCCAAGACACGTTTGGCACAGCCGCTGACAGAAAGTAAACTTCCTGAGGAGAGAATATGTGAACAACAGAAGAGAAGAGAATTTTTTTTTTTTTTTGGAAAAAAATAAAAAATAAATAAAAAAGGCTGTTTTAATATTCACAGTTGCACCATTGTTTCAGGCTGAAATATAAAAACTTTTATGACAAAAATGAGTGACTGAGAATTTTACCACTGAAATTGATTGGCATATTTTTATTCAAAGTTAATACGGTTTTTTTCATTCGCCTTGGATCCTTTCTGGAATCATCCTTAACATTTGCAACCAGTAAGTGCATTTCTCAAAACAAGTGTCTGTTAAAGTATATTTACTGTATAATATAAAATGCAAGAAATGTTGCATAAGTATTCAGTATAACAGTAGTGAACATTGTCTGGATAAATACCCTTCTACAAACCTTTGAATGATTGAGGACACGGTTGTTCTCCCAGCAACTTTCGACCCATAAGGTCATGATTGAGAATATGGCAGTGACCCTTATTACCTCAGAAACATATGTCTATAGAAGAGGCCTGCCAGCCATTGCTTCACCACTTTGTCTGTTTTGCCTCTCTACCCTTCCATAACGCATCCTTACTCCTCTTCTTCCTGACTGTTGACCCTGTTAGTTTCCTTATTATATTTCCATTATCGATATCAAGTCTACAGTGGGGCCAAAAAGTATTTAGTCAGCCACTGAGCAAGTTCTTCTACTTAGAATCATAAGAGAGGTCTGTACTTTTCATCATAGGTACACTTCAACTAAAAAAAAGTCAAAGAAAATATGCTTGAGAAAAGATTCTAAAAATAAAACTTTATTTTACTATAGCAACAGAGTTAAATAAATAGATGAATAAATTAATTTATTAATCATAAATTATTAAAAATAATTTAATAAATTAACTTATGCATGTTAAAAAATATTTTAAAGATTTGTTATCACAACATATTTTCTTTTGTCAAATCAACTTAAATAATTTATTTAGTTGAGATAACTTATTATTTTGAGTTTCTGAGATAACTTATTATTTTGAGTTTCTGATTAAATTAATCTCATTTGTTGTACTAACTCACTTTTTCCAGTTTTTAAGGCAACTACTTACCTTTTCAAGTTAAAACCAACAATATTTTTTGCAGTGGATTAGGGTGGAAGAACACTTCATTTCCCAAAATGCATTATCTGTATTGAATTTCTTTTGAATTGCAATTCAAATTCTTCTTCCTGTCATTCCAATTCAGGTGTAAGATGTGGCCGATTCAATTTAAATTCCAGCTCAGTTGTGAATTTTATAATGACCGCCTGGCTCTGCATCTCTGGATGTAACGGCCCGACCTTCATTTCTCTGGCACAAAGAGGACGCCACACACACACTCCCTTTCTGTTTGCACGCTTCCCCTTGGACATTTTAGACCTTCCTTGAATTTTATTTTGTAATATAATATAAAATACTGTGTGCCTGGCTTCTTGTCCAGACACATCTTCTACTGTAAACTGTGAGTCAACTTTTGAATGATTACAGATACACCATATATCGATTATACAAAACTAGGGGCTGAAATAAACCCTGACATCCGCGGCTCCCCCAAAGGCAGAGGTCATGCAAGGCCACACAATTCATTTTCAGTGCTGTTGTTTTTGCGGTTCTGCTCCAGTGCAGCCTCATATGTTCTGTCATATTAAATATGCAACAGGCATATCATGGTGCCAGTGTGTCCAGAGGCCAAAGCATTGATATCTAGAGATCTACCACAAAAAAAATAAAGCTGACTAGTATTGATTTCTAGGAATGATCACACTGATTTTTGTGGCATATGACAATGTAGATGCATTGAACGATTATCAGAAAGTGATGAATCATGAATCATCGTTTAGATTTTGAATGCAACTTCTAAATAATATTTATATTTGATAGTTTTTCTGCAATACTGCGCATTTTCATTACGCGTAAAATACTTGTATGACCTACTATACAGTATTTATCAAAATAAGCATTATAATATAGTGCACACTGTATTGGTTACTGTGTCCTACAATGCTATGCACTCAACCTAACCATTTTTTGCAGTTTTAATAAATGAATGACTGAATTGGAAGTGATATCATTTTAACATTTCTTATTTATACTCTATCTGAGTGATTTGGGACACAGCAGCGGTCTCAGTGCAGGCACTTAGCCAAACTTTAGATGTCATTACCAATAGAGTTGACTGGAAGTTGCGACCAAAGTTAGCTAACAATGCTTTTGCGTATCATACTGAGGATCATATTTGATGCATCAGGATTTTAGGGCTCATATATTATGGGATAATATGCAGCTGCCCCTCTTGAGGAAAAACACTTTAGCTGAGCAAAAATATTTTATATTATTTGGTGCTGTTGCTGATACTTGTATGGCCAAAAAGTAAGATGAAAATATAATAGTACAGCAGACTTCTTACATAGATCTAAATATCTGTCATCACTCTATATCTTCCAATAATAAATGCTTAGTTTTATGATTAAGGCTCTGTAGTTTTTATTATGTGGGCCAAACATTATACAATGCAATATAATGATGATTGGAAGGTTTAACAAATAAACGTTCATCATACCAGTAAGTATTCATCTAGAATATCACTATTTAAAAGTTATTCTTACATTTACATAGAAATCAGTAAAGATTTCACAGCATAAAGACTAGAGCCCGACAGATAAAGGATTTTGAAGGCCGATACCGATACAAATATTTGTTGGTTTTAAAATCCGATATTCTGATATATCGGCCGATATTTTTCTTTTTTTCAGATACGTGCAACAAAACATTTACAGATTTCCCTAACATTAGTTATTTGTAGTTATTTATGAGTTTTAACTAAAATAATATGATAATGCATTTTAAAAAGAAACTTGTTTCTTTTATTGTCACAACAGAACAGACTGATGATAGTGGCATTAGCTAGCTTTGTGGTTAGCTAGTCTATGATGAGCCATAATTTAGCAATGGATAACGTCATACTGCAAATTGTAAAACATACATTTTCAATATAACAGGCCAAGGAGAGATGATGCGTCTCAGTGCTGTAACTGTCACACGCTAAGAAATACTTCAGTCACATTGTCAAAAGTTAAAAGGACAGTCAGTCAACTACACTGTAACAACGTAACTTAATTATTACTAGCTGATTCCGCTTCACTCTCGGCTTATCAAAACTGGATATGATAGTCAAATTTTGTCATGCTTATTTGAGTTAAGAGATCTGATGGGGATGTTCTTTTAATTGTTATTCAAGCAATGTATGTCACGTGACCAACTCAACAAGTGTTGCCAACAGGAGCAGTGTAGAGTGCCCTCTGGTGGACAAACTATACAACTCCAACACTCATGACATGGTTCAAGCGTGTTTCGTCTGTTTTTGTTTTCTTTTTGAAATATTCATTTATCGGCCATTATAACTGCCGATACCGATATTCTGGAAAATGCCTAATATCGGCCGATAATATCGGCCTGCCGATATATCGGTCTGGCTCTAATAAAGACACATACAAGATCCTGGATATGCAGTAGGCATTACAGGGTTCATTATAATAATTGTAATATTAAATATTTCTAACATTGTATTCTTGAAATACAAGAAATTCTTATGTAGCAAGGTTCAGGGAAGAAGGAGGCAGGAACCGGAGAACAATCAAAATAGGGCTGCACAATTAATCAAATTTGTAATCGCGATTACAATTATGGATGCCACAATTATGTAATCGTTCAAAGGGACAATTATAAAAAGTCCACTTACATTATTCTGTGTGCTTAAAATGTGTTTTTTACAGCTTATCTTAAGGTTTTTTCCCATTGTTTTTAATTTTAGTTAGTGTATTATAGTTATAATTAGCATTAAAGCAACACTATCTAACATTGTTTACTTAAAATAATGTTTCCAAAATCTTATCAGTGGTTCATCAAGTCGTAACAGGGTGAAAGGCACTTCTGCCGTTACCTGTATCACTTTTACTGGCACTATGTACTGTAACTTCGGGGTTCGGGTAGGAACCCAACTACAAAATTCGACTGCTTTACATCAAGCACTATAATAGTCATTATTCCGTTTTTCTTCGTTTCTGATGTCACAATACATCATCCTTTCATGAAATCATGTAACATACTCTACCTTGTCTGTGGACATCGTTCATTCCAAAGCCGGTGCTGGATAAACATCGAGCGTGCGTGCGACAGTAGGCTAAATTATTTACGACAGCGGCAATGGACAATTTTGTTTGCAACCAGTAGGGTGACCGAAGAGGAAAAGTTACTTGGTGTTACTTTAAACCATAGAAAAGCATTGAAAGTTTTTCAGGAGTTTTCAGCCGTTGTATTTTGATATAACATGGCAAAACAGTCACTTCGAACAGCTGTTCAAAACATCATTCAATGTAAATTGTGATAATCGTAATTCATAGTCGCAATTATAATTTCAAGGCAATAATCGACAATTATGATTTTTGTCATAATCGTGCAGCCCTAAATCGAAATAAAACTTTATTTAAATGAAATAAACGAACAAAATACCTGCCAGCTACCCAAAATAAAATATAAATGCCTGCCAGCAGCCCCTCGCGGACGACTGCTGGCTACCAAAATAAAATCTAAAATACAAACAAAAGCCGGCCTGTTCCTCTCTCGATCATCCACTCCGTTGGATGAGAGATGCGAGACCGGTGTGCTTCACAGGTGCTGCTCATTAGCAATCACCACAATGTTTTTACATGAACAGGACAACACGACAACCATTTCCAATCAGGCAAACATTTCCAAAAACCCCTTCAGGGGGCTTGGATCTTGGAATACTGGTTTATGGTGGCAGGACACGTATAAAAATGTGCCAAAGGGGCCTGTGCCCAGACCCCTCCTACCTGTCCCAGTACTTTAATATTCCGAATGTACACTCAAAATGATGCACTTTCCCCATCACCAAAACGTACATACTTTTAGTGCACGGTATAAGCAGGCGAATCGAGCCGCAGCCTGCAGTCTCTCCAGCTGCCTTCCTCTATCATGGAGACTAGAGCCATTACTGCTCTAAATGATGATGTGCTCGCAGCACTGCGGCCCCGCTAGTGCAGATCCTTTCCGAGAGGGTGGGGAGTGGAAAGGCTGTCAGGGTACAGCTTGCCACCGATATCTCCTTTCTTCAGAATCGCTGTGCAAAAGGCTGCACGAGAATCGCTCTCACACTCTGTCACTGCGTGTGTCGAATGACATGCCAAAACAGATTAATGCCTGTGACAATTATTTTGTGTGTGCGACGATGTCGAGTGTATTTGTGTGTGATCATTAAGTGTGCAAGTAGAAGGCAACCCAAAACAAGCATGCGTGCACTTGTGTGTTCACACGTGCATGTGCATGGCACTGCAAGTTTACACAACAGTCTTGGCGCAGGGCCTATCCAGGTGGCACTGTGTACGCTTCAAGTGCGTCCTCATTTCAGCATCATTCCTCTCGCTCACACTGACGCCAGTTTTCTGCTGGTCTGTTTATCCTGTCTTATCGCGGCTGTCACATAAAACCTGCTTCCTGCTTGTCACCCTTTTTACTAAATGTCAACATGAAATCAAAGTTGACCCTGTTTACTTTCATGAGGTTTTCTTGTGCACATTATAATGGCACCATATTGGTTGTCGGCCGATATTGAAGAGTACTGTTCGTAAAACAATATATTGTTTTTTCAATTGTGCATGCTCATTCAACACTGTACATATTTAGCCATTATGTTATCTAATGCACTGATCTTTAAAAACATTTTTTTAATAACACTTTGAACTTAGAATTAACAAAACTTCTTCAGCATTTATTCATCTTAATCTCAACACGAATTAATAATTTGGTAACACTTTACAATAAGGTTCATTATTTAACATTAGTTAATGTATTAACTAACATGAACTAACCATGAACAATACATGTGTTACGGTATTTGTTAATCTTCGTTGATGTTAGTTAATGATAATAAAGCTGTTCATTGTTTGTTCATGTTAGTTCACAGCGCATTAACTAATGTTAACAAGATTTTAATGAAGTATTTGTAAATATTGAAATTAATGTTTACAAAGATTAGTAAATGCTGTGTAAGTGCTGTTCATTATCAGTTCATGCTAACTAATGTAGTTAATTAATGTTAACTAATGAACCTTATTGTAAAGTGTTGCCAATAATTTTTTTAAGATCATAAGTTTTATCTGTTAACATTAGTTAATGCACTAAACTAACATGAACATTTTTATTAACTAGCATTAACAAAGGTTAATAAATCCTGCAAAAATATATTGTTCATTGTTAGTTCATGTTGTGTAATGCATTGACTAATTCTAACAAATGACACCATATTGCAAAGTGTTACCTTGTAATCTTTAGTAATCTCTTAATAAATATTTTTTCCTACTGTAATGTTGTAAAGCCAAAATTTACTTTTAGCATTTGAAATGATTTCTGTCATGACAACTCTGTGAGTGATTGGCCTGGTAATGGGTTTGACAATGTTGAATTTTTGGTCTTGGCGGAATAGATCTATTTTTTTTTAATAGATCTATTTTTTAATCACTCATTCATTTTTTATGAGTGATTCATGAAATCATTTATTTGTCTGATTTGTTCAAAACAATTATTTATTTATTTTTAGGAAAAAACAAGGGTGATTTCTGGTAAATTGGGACACTGTTTTGCATGCCATTGAGATGGCCGAGAACAATTTCCCAAATTATCCTGAATTAACCCCTAACTGTCTTTGTGAGTGATTCATGAAAACATTCACAAATCAAAAGTACTGATTTTTTTCAGTAACGCCAGTGTGTGTGTTTCTCTAAGATATGCAACTGTTTGTTTACATTTCATCTGGTTATTGGCCATAATTGAACTTCAACCTGGGCCTAAAGTGGACTTTTCAGCAGTATCGATCAGTTCCTCTCTTTTAATATACCTGTCACTTGCAGTTGCCTCAAATCGGTCGTCGATTGTGTCATGTAGTTAGATTTTAGCAGCCGTGGTAATGCCTGTCATCATCTTCATTATCATTCTGTTTGTCTCAAGCTGATTTCAAATGACAGTCACAGTCGAAGGCATAAAAACCACAAAGAAATGTGTGCAAATGTCAGGAGTAATAATGTCCTCTCCATGTGGCTTGGCAAAGGTCAAGATCTGTTCTCTTATTGGCCAGTCATTCACACAGGAATTCACTTTGGTCATGCAAGCGTCCGATTCCTTCTCCCTCGGAGCGATGGCATCAGTAGGGACCTCGATTCGAGACCCAGAATGCATGAGGGCTGAACTGACACAAACAAGTGGCCTTTGAGAGAAAGTAATAAAACCTGTGCTGGTTGAGGTGTTTAGTTGCATGATCGTCCCTTCGGCATTTTGCAGAGCTTGTTTGCTAGGATTCAAAATAAGTAACAAATGCAGTCATGTCTGATTAGCAGAAGGGAAAAAAAGGCTTGTTACATAATCCAGCAATGCACCTTTTCACAGAGAAAGAGATTACATTAGTGTCGCAACCATGACAGGGTGTTGGAGGAAGAGAGAACACATAATGTTTTATGTATGAATGTAGTTTCCATATGAACAGTGTGTGTGGGGGGCTCTGGATTTTTTTGGGGTGGGGTGGGGGGGGATCTTAAACATCTTAAACGTTGTAATTGTGTCTTTTACAAAGAGTTTGCAGGATCTCAGTAATCTTTGAACATCTTAAACTGCGCTTAGATTTGCTAGTGGACAGAAAGGAAACTCTAAAACCTAGTGAGAAAATTCCATTTTAATAGGTAAAAATGTATTAGCTAAAGTTACTACATGGAGCTCACGCGTTTTGGTAGGGGAAACACTGCTTGCTAAATAAAAGTATTCATTTATTTAAAAACTTTTGAACTGTAGCAAACCCCTTGATATTTTAAGTAGATATTTTTACTATTTGTTCGTGGTTATATGATGTCACTTAATAGTCACATGGCATGGTAATGTCAGAGTTATATTTCAGTGTTCCTGTGTTTGGTGCTTTTTAGTTACACCTGTTGTTCATTTTGTTTATTAGTTTTGCCCATTTAAGCCGTTTTTGAGTTTTATTCTGTTCACTGTCCGTTATTGTCGCTTTATGCTAGGTAGTTCAGTTCATACATAAGAGTTTATTCCTGAGTCTTTTAAGTAAGTTCTTGTAAATAAAGTTAAGCTGCTGCGATTAGCTCCATCCTTGCAACCTAACCGTGACAGAATAACGGACCTAACTTGGATCTAGTGGCAGCAAAAAGAGTCCTCCTCCTCTCACAGGTGAACCAGTCCTTAGAGAGGCTCACACAGGCATTTCTGGACAGTTGCCATTGCGTCCATTATGATGACGACTGCCTATGTGTGCTTTTCCGGACAAGCCTCAACGTGGAGACCCGTTTGCCGGAAATGAGCCTCTAGGGACTTTTATGGAGTACGTGGAGTAGGTAGTCCTCCGAAACAGTTCACTCTTCACATTCTGCAAGAGCGAGATCAGCGGTGGCACCAGCAATCACAAACCCTGAGCCCACTGCAGACCCAGAGCCTGCCACGAAACCAGCGGGAGTAACAAAGGAGACTGAGCCAAGGATCGTCCCGTAGCCCAAACCCAAAGAAACGTCTGTCAAGGTGCGTGACCCGGCAAAGGTGTTTTAGGAGGTGTCGAGGAGCCCAACCCCCTCTACAGCGGGCTGCTTATAGACTTTCTGAGTAAGTGCATCCTTCCCATTTCTGTTTCCTGCACCGAGCTTGTCTTTGTTATCAGTACTGAAATGTTAGAATTTGAATTCCCGCTCTGCCTCCCGCTCCCACCTCCTCTGCCTGTTTTAAGTCTGCCTGTTCCATGTCAGCCTAGAGATCCATTCCTGAATTTTATGCCTGTCCTGTGTGACCCTGTTAAGCATGTCGTTTCACCCCCATCTGTACTGCCCAGTCCTCAGTCCTTCGGATCCCTCTCTAGTCATCATTGGTTTGTCTCTGTGAGAGTATTCGCCCGCTCAGCCCATGATGTTGACTCAGTAGCTCCACCTTGGATCTATGTGACCGCCACTCCTCCTTGGCATGTCGAGCAGTCGGCTCCTCCCTCGGCTTCACCTGGGACCGTTGTCTCTTCGGTTCCAGTGGGTTTCCTTGTCCCTCTGGCTCCACTTTGGTCAGTCATCCCTCTGCCTGCGCCATAACTTCCGGTCGCACACCTGTGCCTCTTCCCTCCATTCCTTCCGCTTTGCCGGGCTTCTCCTTCCCTCTGGCTCCACCTTGGTCCTCGGCCACTCGGACTTCGCCTCAGTCCTCCGGTGCCCTGGCTTCACCTGGGACCTTCTTCCCTTCGGCTCCACCGGGTTTCTTCGTCCCTCTGGTTCCACATTGGTCAGTCGTCGCTCTGTCTGCGCCATGACTTCCGGTCCTTCACCTGTACCCCGTCCCTCCACCCCTTCGGCTCCGCAAGGCTTCTCCATCCCTCCGGTTTTACCTTGGACCTTGGTCGCTCTGCCTTCGCCCCAGTCCTCCGACGACTTGGCTCCACTTCAGATGCTCGTCGCTCCGCCTAGCCCTACAGCCCATGATGTCGAACCAGTAGCTCCACCTTGGATCTATGTGACCGCCACTCCTCCTTGGCATGTCGAGCAGTCAGCTCCTCCCTCCCTCGGCTTCACCTGGGATCATTGTCCCTTTGATTCCAGTGAGCTTCCTTGTCCCTCTGCCTGCGCCATGACTTCCGGTCCCACACCTGCACCTCTTCCCTCCATGCTTTTGGCTTCGATGGGCTTCTCCGGGCTTCTCCTTCCCTCTGGCTCCACCTTGGTCCTCGGTCGCTCTGCCTTCGACTCAGTTCTCCTGTTCCCTGGCTTAACCTGGGACCTTCGTCCCTTTGGCTCCACTGGGTCAGTTGTCGCTCTGCCTGCGCCATAACTTCCGGTCCTTCACCTGTACCTCGTCCCTCCACACCTTCGGCTCCGCAAGGCTTCTCCATCCCTCCTGTTCTACCTTGGACCTTGGTCGCTCTTCCTCCGACGACTTGGCTCCACTTCAGATGCTCGTCGCTCCGCCTAGCCCTACAGAATCTGTGTCATTGCCAGGTCCCTGCAGTCCTGCGGTTCCACCTGGGTCTCCACTGCAAGCTTCTTCTCAGTCACTTGTCCCTCTAGTTCCAGCTGCCAAACCTCCACCATGGCTCCTCCTTCCCTAAACTCCGCTGTGGGCCTGAATCCTGGTCCTCCTGCTGGATATCCCTCCCTGTCTCTGCCCACCTTCATCTCTGCCCTTGCCTTGCCTGGCCCATGTTCCTGCTCTGCATCCCCCATCTAAGCCTCCTCCTGCACTCCTCTGTTGGACTTTTTTATTATTGAAACACAAGGATGCGGGGTTGATGTCAGGGTTCAGTTTCCTCTGTTTGGTACAGTCTACTAATACTCTAATGAGAGTTAGTTGACATGTAGTTGCAAAGTTACTTATAGTCTGGATAAAGTCTGTTGGAAGTAGAATGTCTTAGAAAGTGGAAAGTGATCCACTGAAATATAGTATAACCCTAAGTTTTTATAGCTTAATGTGAAACGTTAGAAAAACATGCTTAGAACATATTTTTGTTAGCCGGGGAAGCAGCTCTACAGAAGACAATGGTGTTGTCAAGTCAGTTCAATGTTGATTTAACTCAGTTCAATAACAGTGTTGATGTTGCAAAGTTTGTCGAATCTATAATATTAATGAATTTTAAGGGTCTTTTAAAATATCTTAGTGTTTTTTTTTGTCCATACAATGGAAGTGAATAGGCTCCAACGTTGTTTTGACCTCGTCAATCATTTAATGATCTTCTTATGTGTTCTACAGGAGATAGAAAGTCATATAGGTTTGGAACGACGTGAGGATGAGATGACAGAATGAAATTTTTTGGTGCATTGTCCCTTTAAGGAGAAACATCTGATGCAAAGTTGGTACTTAAAGTAACTGGGAACTGCATTAAGTTTCTTGAGAAATGTAAGAGCAACCTCTGAGCAATAAAATTTGAACCTCTTGGTGTTATCGTTCATTCTCGGCGAGTGAGAAACACACAAAGCTGTAAGTGTTTGTTTGATGTGTGTCGGTGTTTGCTAGTCTTGCCCGGCTGCTGTTTGGTGTTGATCCCAGTAGGTGGTAAATCTGTGGGAGGTGGGTGGACCCGTTATTCATTCTGTATTCTGTGGTGATGTTGAGTTCTCTGTTACACTCTCTTCACTGATGGATAGCAGGATTCCACCAATACAAGAAATGATCTCAAATCAAACCTGGAGAAACACTGGTATTTTTAAACATCACATGATTGTTTTACATGCACAAGACCTGATGCAGTTTGTATTGTTTAGAACAGAAGTTGCTCTTTCAAAGCAAAGGAGACTTATTTAAGTCCTCAGTTATGATGAATCCACTTTGTCTCAGATATTCTCTTTACATTTATTGAATTTTCACTTGAAATCTTAGAAATTAAAGGGATACTCCACTTTTTTTTGGAAATAGGCTCATTTCACCACTCCCCCAGAGTTAAACAGTTGGGTTTTACCGTTTTCGAATGTATTCAGCCGATTTTTTGATATCAAGAAGAATGTTGGTAACCAGACAGTTTCTGGTCTCATTGACTTCCATAGTATATATTTTTTTTCCAGTAACCAGACCAGAAACGGTCTGGTTACTGATATTCTTCTAAATATCAGAAAATCGGCTAAATGGATTTGAAAACGGTAAAACCCATCTGGTTAAATGAGCCTATTTCCAAAAAAAGTGTCCCTTAAAGAGTAATTTAGTAGAGCATATTGATGACAAACTAATAATATTTTTATTTTTAGCATAGCTCAGATTGGTAGAATCTGATGGGAATATTGATAACACTTTAGTTTAGGGAACACTGTTAACTAGCTGCTTATTAGCATGTATATTACTAGCATATTGGCTAGCGCTTCTGAAAAAGGGGGCAGGCACTGTTGCACTTTATTGGGTAGGGTTAAAGGGATAGTTCACCTAAAAATGAAAATTGAAAATGAAAATCATTTACTCACCCACATGTTGTTCCAAACCTGTATGAATTTATTTCTTCTGCTGAACACTAAAGAAGATATTCTGAAGAATGTCGTTAACCAAACAGTTGATGGAGCGCCATTGACTTCCATAGCATGGGGAAAATGCAAAAGGCTCAGCAAAGTCTCTATTTGTTCTCTGTTTGATCTCTGCGCTCTCTGTGGGAAACAATGAGGAGACAGAAAAGATGGCCTCTCTGATTTGTCTTGGCCATGGGCTGGTTCTTTAAAAGAGGAAACATCTCAGAAGGGAGTAATTGTATGCTAACGAACACAGTCAGGCAAATTGAGGAGCTGAAAGAAAATGTGAAAGAGAAAAGAGACATTTGTACATTGAGCTTAGCCTAAGATCGCTGATGGTAACCATGGAAATAATTATAGAGCAGACTGACTGCTAGAGAGAAAAGAAAAATGAAAGAGAGAGGGGAGGAATTAGAAGAGGGAGAGAAAGAAGAGTGCATCTTTGGATCGTAAATCTTGGTTTCTAAGTTTTAATAAAACTCGGGGAAAGGCAGACGGATTTTAAATAGTCTCTGATCACGTATAGTGTTCTTTTTATTAAATGTTCATATGGTCAGGCTCTTGAATGAGGGATATACATACATTAGCCATGTCTTGAGGTTGTTCTTGAGGTGGATATCCAATCATCAGGAGGGATGATGTGTGTGTCAGCCGTCTTTGTGAGCATTAAGACGCCTCTCCGCTGGAAATGTGTCCAGCTCGGCCTTGTCTCAATGGTTCAACTTTAGTGCTTGCAGGCTGGGTTTGGGCTTGCAGTCGTCATGGAAACTCACATCTCTATAACACGCTGATCATTCACACAGCACTTTGTCTGAAAATGACCATTCTTGATTAAAAACATACTTTTTTATTTATTTTTGATGCAATGTGGGTGTGATTTGTTAAAGGACAAGTTCGGTATTTTGCACTTAAAGCCCTGTTTTAAAGGGATACTCCACCGTTTTTTTATATTAATGTTATTCCCTTAACTAAGACGAGTTGATACATACCTCTCTCGTCTCAGTGCGTACACTCAATCGCTCTGGCCCGCGAGACACTTTGATAGCACTTAACTAGCCCAGTTTATTCTAAATGGGCCAAGCAGAGAAGCGACCAAACACCTCCACGTTTTCCCTGTTTAAATACATTTACACGAGTAGTGTAACTCGACCTAGGACGGTGACACAAAATAAAACTGGAAACTCGTGAAAAGTCCTCTCATTCTCCGGAGGAATGATATTCATGTCCATAGATAAAAATGTGCCGAGTCGAAGTGCTCCCAAACACTTGCTGTGGTATTCCGCCATACAATATAGTAGTTTTCCACTTTACACGCTTACAAAAGCGCAAAGTTTTTTTAGCGCAGAGTTGCACTACTCGTGTAACTGTATTTAAACAGGGAATTGTGGAGGTGTTTGGTTGCTTCTCTGCTTGGCCCATATTGAATGAACTGGGCTAGTGAAGTGCGATCAAAGTGTCTCACGGGCCAGAGCGATTGAGCGTACGCACTGAGACGACAGAGGTATGCATCAACTCGTCTTAGTTACGGGAATAACATAGTTTAATATGAAAAAATGGTGGAGTATTACTTTAAGATCGTTTCTGATGAAATAAAACGGTTAAAGATTAAAATTTGGGCAAATGCTGCTGTCCCGAGATTTTTCGTTTTCGGTGGTTGCGCTGCCCCAGCACCTCCAGAATGGTTGCATAGGTGCACAGGAACAATCCTTCATAAAACGCATTAAACTTTAGTTTACAAAGACGTGAAACTCACCGAGTGGTCTAGGGTGTTCACTGATATGCTCACACAAAAATCGCTGCAAAAGATGCTTTCCGACAGGTTTTATCATAGTTTTTGTCCACAGAAACCGAAAATTCTCGGGAAGTAGCATGTGTCCATTAACCGTTCTGTTTCATCAGAAACGATCTTGATACAGGGCTTTAAGTGTAAAATACCGAACTTGTCCTTTAAAGAACCCATTAATATTGAAGTCTTATGGGATTTAGTGCTAGAAAGCTTCTAAAAGTTTCGTTTAAAAGGAACTATATAATATACAAAGTAACATTCAAAAGTTTGGGATCAGTACAATTTTTTTCTTGAAAGAAATTAATACTTTGAATTGCTCAAAATTGAATTGAATTGCTACTAAATTGCTCAAAATTGCACAGTAAAGACAACCATAATGTCACAAAAGATTTACATTTCAATAGTGTTTTTTTTTTTCAATTTCTATTCATCAAGGAATCTTGAAACAATATAACACGATTTCCACAAAAATATTAAGCTTTCAGCATTGATCATATTAAGAAATGTTTCTTAAGCAGTAAATCAGCATATTAGAATGATTTCTGAAGGATCATGTGACACTGAAGACTGGAGTAATGATGCTGAAAATTCAGCTTTGCATCACAGGAATAAATTACATTTTAATATGTATACATTTTAATACAGTATATAATCGTTTTATATACACAAACATTAGAGACAAGGAAATTAAATACACACAGATAATGAGCTAAAAAACTGGAATGATCAAATGCATAGCAACTAATGATAGCAAAAAACATGAACTATGAACATGAATGAACATGAAACTAAATATACATACATGCATGCATTCATACAAACATGCATGCATACAAAATATACATACATGCATGCATACATACATACATACATACACACAAAATATACAATATATCAAATTCTGAGAGTGCATGTACAGTACAGAGAGACAGTTATTTAAAATTACTTGCATTTTTTTAATATAACACTATATATATATAATATACATTTCTGTAAATAAATACATATTTATACATTTCAATATATATATTATAAAAAAAAATGAAATGTGTTGAAATTATAAGTGTATATGTATACAGTATATTAAAGATAGTCCATCCAAAAAAAAGTCAAAAGACATGAGGGTTAGTAAATGATGACAGAATTTAATTTTTTCTCGGGTGAACGATCCCTTTTATGATTGCTGTACTATCACTCTTCTAAGCAATCAGACTTTCAGACTGCCAGAATATCATAGAAACTTGAAGGTGAGCTCTTTTTACCAGTAATGAACCCCCTGGCAACCATTCAGCACACCCTAGCAACCGCATAGCATCACCACTCAAAATACCGTAGCAAACACATAACCAGAGCACACAACCACGCATACCACCCTTGTGCCCCAAATCAAATGTAAAAATCTATGCTGGTTACACAATAGAATTAATACAGCGAAAGCTAACATTTAGCTCGCAGCGTCTCTCTGTACGCTATACGTGCGCTCTCAGAGTTTAATCTACATTGTCATTTGTCTTCAGTTTGTGTAGTTGTGTAATTACACACATTCCTCCCACATAACCTGCCTCTACACAAGCCTCTCCACTCACCGGCTGCCTGAAAGCATCACACATGCACACAAGAGCTGTGTGTGTGTGAGAGAGAGAGAGAGAGAGAGAGAGAGAGTGAGAGTTTGCCCCAGGCTTTTACATGAAGTTCTCTCCATCAAATCCCATCTCTCCCCCACCCCCCTGTCCAGCTCAGCCCCTCTTCTCTCCTCTCGCCTCCTCGAGTGAGTGAGAGCGCAGTAAAGAAAAGGACAACCGCAGGAAAGGATGCGTCGCCTTGCTGCCGATATTCCTGCGTGTGTGACTGGAAACAAGCAAACATATTCCGGAATACAGCAAGCCTTTCCGCATGCGAAGGATTTCCGATGTCATTTTGGAATTGCTCGTGCAAATGACCCGTCCGTCTGAACCTTCAGCATCTGAGCTTTGGTTCGTCGCTAAATGCATCGGTTTTGTGCGAGAATAAACGTCTGAAGTTTGTACGCTTGGAGGATTTACGCATCATTGTCACTGGCACGGAGCTGCGGAGAAGTCTGGCTCCGTCACACACGCACACACACACACACACACACACACACACACACACACACACACACACACACACACACACACACACACACAAGTTTTCATCAGATGCCAGTGCTTTACCGTCTATGAAAGTGTAAGCTTAGAATAAACGCCTTAGTCATGTGCACGCATGCTCTGAAAAGTTCTCGCTTCGAGCGTTTTAAACGTTGATAGCTCGATTGCAACGCTAAACGACGCCTATAATTATAGCTAAAGTAAAACATGAGAGAGTTTCGCCGCAGATCTGGTGTTGGTAACCGCAGTAAAGGCAGAAGGGAAACGGCTCGTCGGTTCAGGGTCGTGCGTAAAGGCGCCGGTGAGCGTCCCCGGGACCCGGAGCTCTCTATCTGGCAGGAACAGCCGCTGTCAGGGCTGGAGAGAGTGACTGAGACGAGGTGGAGGAATGAGACACAACAATTCTAACAGTTAAACAGTCATTTTATAGAGTTTCAAATTCTTGATTGTAATATTGACATTTTTAATAACGTACCACATAACAATTCTTAGGTAAATGGAAGTCTTACAAATAGTAAGTGAAATACATGTATATTTAGCTTACATTTGATTGCAATAATTCAAGTTAATGGCTGTTTTTAGTTAGGATTTGCATTTAAAGAGAAGTATTATGGCAGTGTTGAACTTCACAAGTGAACATGACATGCGGAGATGTTCGTTAATGCATGTAGGATTACTTGGGGAAAGGAGGAATGGAAGTTTTTCTAGATTTATTTAATGGTCAAAAAGTCGCCGGTGCCAGATTTGGGAGAGGAGCGCATATAGACGCATGATTACGGCCAAACATGGTGTGGGAATCCACCCTTCTGTTGACCTTTAGAGGAACACTTGACCTGCTGAGGGAAAGCAATCGTTCTCAAGTCAAGGAGAAACAAGTGACTTAAAAGAAATCAAGACTGGAATATGATTGGAGAAGGACGGTTTGGACAATTTGTCTTTCTTGGTGGCTTGAGATTACTTCTGGATCCTGGACGGGAATAATTAAGGAGGAATAAGGGATTGTACCGCCCCCCTTACAGTTGCATTTCTGCTGTAAGTAGGAATAATATGCATATTACAGTCTTTTGATTTAGCATCTAAACGGGTTCTCTCGTTTGGTGAACAACTAGGAAAACACAAGGTTGCATCATTGAACTGGTCTTTTCAATGAAGTTCTTTAAAATGCTGACTTTAAATGTGATTATTATTGTTTCGATATTTTAAATGAATTGCATCATAAATCAGTCCTCATCCTTTTTGTGCTCCTGAAATTTAAAATGTTCATTTTGATGCATATCGACTATATTTCAGTCTTAAAAAATGTATTTCTAGTCCGTGGAGCTTTTTGGAAGGTTGTTTCGTGACGCTTTTATGAAAAGAGTGTTAAAAACACCCACTGCTGCTGGAGAAAAATCCTTGAAAATGACAATAGAAGAAAGCATCGCACAGAAGTCCTTTGGTATTTTGTCTCCAGGATTTGCAGGCATCACTTTCTTTCTTTTTTTTTTCCTTTGCAGCTTCACTAA
Source organism: Cyprinella venusta (assembly GCA_038021265.1). NCBI lineage: Eukaryota > Metazoa > Chordata > Actinopteri > Cypriniformes > Leuciscidae > Cyprinella > Cyprinella venusta. The sequence goes on from CM075874.1 coordinate 30,297,157, forward strand.
AAAAATCTTCTTACATTGCTTTAATAAAGCTTAAGTGTGTGATTTCTGTGCCACTATAGAGGAACCAAACGAATTTGACAAATAATGACTGTCAAACAGGTTTCCCAAACACTCCCATACGTCAAACATATTGATAACCCCGCCCCAAACTCACACAAGTGGTTGAGCCGGTGTTATTGTTTCTCTCTGACTCCTTTAGCCCCCTCCTGGTAGATTTTGTAACTACACCACCTCTATTGACGGCTATTCAAATGTTGCTAATAGAATTTGTGGTAACACATTATTTTAGTGTCCTTGTTATATACTTACTAGGGCTGTCAAAACGATTAATCGCGATTAATCGCATCCAAAACAAAAGTTTGTGTTTGTGGGGGCACTGTGTATAATTATTTTAGATATATAAACACACACACATGCTTGTATATATTTAAGAAATATTTTCATGTATATTCTGTTTATAGATTTAAATGTAATTTATATTATATATAAATATAATATTTTATATATAAATAATATTTTTTTTTCCTTAAATATACATGCATGTGTGTTTTTATATATATATAAAATAATTATACACAGTACCCCCACATATATTATGTAAACACAAACCTTTATTTTGGGTGCGATTAATCGCGATTAATCGTTTTGACAGCCCTAATACTTACTATAGTAATAACAGTAAATGATGCATAATTACATGCAACTAAACCAAACCCTAACCCTAATTATATACTAATACATGTTCTTAATTTCTATTAATCTTGTTACACTGTAACAAGAGCACTTTAAAATAAAGTGTAACCGAATCAGTCATGTGACGTTTACAGCTCAGACCTACTGAGCTATTATAGGAGACAGATTACAAACTTCACTTTTAAGAACAACACTCAATAAGGCTTAATTTGTAAATAATATTTTTTCATTTCTTCTTTGTTTTATTCAAGCGCCGTACACCATTACAAATCCAATATAGGTGTAAAAATCGATCCACTTGCAACCTCACGCATATCAATCAAAAGCCGAGCATTAGTTTTTTTCATTAGTTTCACTTTTTATTATGTTTGCTCCCCCTCCTCTCTCTCTCTCCTCTCTCTCTCTCTCTCTCTCTCTCTTCCGTTCTGTCTCCCTCAAAGGGACTGAAGCTTGAAGCTTTTTCCACCCACACACTTCAGCTCCGGCTTTCAGCTTGACATCAGATTTACATTGAGAATAAAAAGTGCACACACACACACACACACACACACACCCACACATACTTGTACACACCTATGTTGGAAGTCCAGCTTTTTTCCTCCTTCCATCATTATTGTGTGATGGAAAATATCTCCTTTTATCCTCAAGTTGCAGAACACGGGCTTATTTTAGCGATCATTGTGTTTGATAAGAGACGGTGCCCGTTTGAACTTCATCACTTCTCGTCCGACAGCCTTGTTCATACGTTCACACGCGTGTGAGTCTGTGAGTGTTTCATCATGTTAGTCAAATGTAAGGTACTAGAAAATGTTGCCATGGCAACCAAATAAAGAGCCTGGATTTGGATCAAAGGGACAGAGGGAGAAATTGAAATAAATGGATGTATCGAGCCAGCTTTACTTTGGCTTTCAGTTTGGCATAATTAAAAGGAATAGTGACCCCTGGCCTGCGATCAGGTTCAGTCCATTAAGTTCTGTGGTTCGTGAAGGGCGTTTATAAGGGTGAACATTTACATCGTGTTTTTAATGCTCTCTCCATCTCGGACACGTTAAAGTGATTTAGAGTTTATTTTTGTGCCATATGACGATTCATCTTTGCAATTAACAGTCGCATTGCATTGATTGTTTTTTGTCCTTTCAGAACATTACTGATGGTACTATACCATAGTACTGAATGACCACTATATTCATATACAGTACCATTCAAAAGTTTGGGGACGCTAAGATTTATTCAGCAAGGATGCATTCGATTGATCAAAAGTGACAATGAAGACATGTACAAGTGTTACAAAAGATTTATATTTCTAATTGATGCTGTTCTTTTGGTTAAGTTCAATTTTCAACATCGATAATAATAAGACATTTCTGAAGGATCATTTGACTCTGAAGACTGGAGTAATTATTAATTATGTTGAAAATTCAGCTTTGCATTGCTTGAATAAATTACTTTTAAATATATATATATATACATACATATATATATATATACATACATACATATATATATATATATATATATATATATATATATATATATATATATATATATTAGTTTTCATAATAACAGCTAAGTCATTAAGGGCGATCTATTATTAATGTTATTATATTCTGTATTTTAGTATAACAACACAAATGTTGGATTGAAAATCAGCCTTCAGGACTGGTGTTATTAGGACTGGTATTATTTGTAATATAACTGGCAACACAACTCCGTTTTCACGAATAGAGATGAAAATCATAGGACATTCAGATTGCATAGAATTTTTTTTGTTTCCTTGATAGTTGTTTTAGAATCTTGTAGTAATTTTGTGGAAGGAAGAATGGGCAATGTTTGACAAGCAATATTTCATTCATTATCCTCAAAAGAATGTTACATTTTTAGATATTTATTTTGAATAGAACAAAATCAGAACAAAGTTATGCAAATTCATCAAATTCTTGGGCTCATTGCCATCATGGAAAGCACATCTCTATCACATGCTCATCATTTCCATTGATCTCTTCATCTGAAATAACCGTTCTTCATTAAATCCACCGAAAAGCCTCATTCATGCAGTGTGCTTCTAAAAGTTGATTAGTCCTCAAACTGTATTCACTTTATAGCCCTTAATCCTGTAATTGTGGACAAATGTGGGCACCAAGGACTCAGGTGTGATCCTAGTTTTAATTTATTATAAATGTTACAGTATATCACTGTCTTCAAAAAAGTTTTGTCTATCCATTTATGGTGCTTTTTTTAATTTTGGGGGTATTTTTGAATTTATTTACTTCAAAAAGTACCATATTTTCTATGTAAATTATGCTTATTTTTATGTTTTATTTTTTACATTTTTTTTAACTACATTAAAATAACATTCCAATAAGTTCTTTGAGCTAAAACCTAAAGATGAAGTGACTTTGCTGTCACCTGGTGTCTTATTTTTTCTTATTTTAGAATGCTCTAAATTACAGTTTTTCCCATTCATTTCTATGGGTGCCCATTTTTGACCCAAATACAAGATTAAGGAGTTTTTTTCACCCACTTAACATTGTAGAATTGAGTAAAAAAAAAAAAAGTGTCTTCAGGAGGCAAACTTTGGAAAAGTAGCCAAGTCTTGTACCGCTCAGATCAAGGGAAGTATTTTTAAAAAATACATCAAAACTATTTTGCCCACATTTGTCCAGAATAAGGTTTTAGGGTTAAATAAACTTAAAGTAATATGTATCTTTGTCTGTTTGTGAGTATACACCACTGTTTTTTTGTAAGAAGTTAATACTTTAGTTTACTAGCAAGGTAAAGACATTTATAATGTTACAAAATATTTCTATTTCAAATAAATCCTGTTCTTTTTAAGTTTCTATTAATCAAAGAGTCCCCACCCAAAAGTGTATCACGGTTTCCACAAAATATCCACAAAACTGTTGTTTCAAAATATTTCTTTTATATATTAGAAAGATCACGTGACACTGAAGACTGGAGTCATAATGCTAAAGATTCGGCTTTGCATCACATAAATAAATTCCATTTTAAAATATATTAAAATAGAAAAGTTATTATGTCACATCATTCCTGTTTTTACCGTATTTTGATCAAATAAATGCAACCTTGGTGAGCATAAGAGTCTTCATTCTGATTTGTTATGGTCTGTTGAGTTCAGAAATCCTGATTTTGAACAAGAATCACACTCGAAAGCTGATCGGTTATTCACAGTAATAGAAAAGAAGATTCTAGCTGATTGTCATGACAACGGCTCTATTGCTTCTATTTTTGTTTATGGTTTTCTGTCCCCATTTGGCATACAAAAAACTGGTAGTGGAGCCAAAAGTCATGAAAATGATTCAATTCCAGTATTTTTGAAAAAAAAAAAGAGAAAAAAAACGGGAAACAAATAACCGATTCTGAACAAGAAACAGTTTAAGATTGCAAAGCATACAGTATGACCAAGAACCGAGGCCTCAGATGAATCGATATGTAAAATATACTTGACTTTAATGGACACATTACATAATAAGAACTGTAACATCAGTGGAGTTGAGGCTGTGCACCAGAAGAGGGATTTTGAGATTTGAAGTCTGACGTTCAGGACCGCGAAGAGACCGAAAAAACTGATGAGATTGAAAGTGCAGAGAATAGAATGGATGTGAAAGGTGAGGGGAAGGAAAATGCTCTCATAAAAAAAGAGAGAGGCAGAGAGATGGATAAATACACTGTTTGATTTATGTAAAAGAGTTGCGTGGGTGCAAGGCGAGAGAACTGTATGGCTGTGATAGTGTGTGTGTGTGAGAGATGTGAGCTTCAGAGATTGAGAGAGAGAGAGACAGATTGCATTGGCTGGAGAGACAGTGGGTATTTACACTGAGATTTATGGGAGGGTTATCGCAGCATCAAGCAGGAGAGACTGATGGTTTGATGGTTGAGCACTGCTTCTTTCAGTCTTTTCTCCTCCCAGCACCTCTACGTTCATTAAGCCGCCCATTCATTTGTTTCTGTTGGTCTTATTTTAATGACTTCACATTCCTGAGCAATAGTCGTGTCTGTAGCTCCGCCAATGACTGCGCTTGTGTATCCGGTACTTACTCAAGGACGCCAGTCAATAAGCACTTTGTTTGCAAGTGCCTGTCTCTTGTGCCTGCAGTTAGACTGTTTTATTTCTCATTGTTTTGCCGTTTTCTTTACTCCGCTTTGGTCCGAAATTAACTTTTACCACGTCTGCCAATTGCAATTGAATTGATAAAATTTACTGGCCAAACATATTGCATGAACGTGTATTGGACATTGTTTGTATTATTTTTGTTTGAAATAAATCAATACTTTTATTCAGCAAGGATGTATTAAATCGTCAAAAGTGACAGACGCGTATAGTGTTATGAAAGATTTACATTTCAAATAAATAACATTTTAAAATATGTTCAAATGAAAAAAGTTTAAATTGTAATAGAGTTTTGCTGTTTTTACTATAATTTTGATCAAGTGAATGAATAAATACACTCTCAGAAAAAAAGGTACAAAAGCTGTCACTGGGGCGGTACTTTTTCAAAAAGGGACACTTTTGTACCTAAAGGGTGCATATTGGTACTTTCATGATACATATTTGTACCATTAAGGTACCAAAATGCACCCTTTAGGTACAAAAGTGTCCCTTTTTGAAAAGGTACCGCCCCATTGACAGCTTTTGTACCTTTTTTTCTGAGAGTGTATAATGAATTTTTATGGTAGGCAAGGCCACATAGGATCCATCAGTTTTATCCTTCTTTAAAGGGACGCATTTCGAGACCACATTTGAAGGAGTTGGGTCTGACTTCAATGCACACACACACACATTGAGCTTGTTCTTTTCCTTTTAATGGTGGTTGTGACCAGTCGTGGCGAATTCTGTGGTCGTGGCTCCAAAACGGTGGTCCTACGTTGTACAGTGAGAGAGATTCAAAGATGGCCGTCGTCACAGTCTAGCGACCAAAGATAGCCTGCGATAATTTTCTGACAGTCATAAATTTAGGATGATCATCTCACAGTGTGTTTGCTGCAGTGTTGTGCCTGAACTCGTTCATATTTTGGGCGAACGTGAACTGAACGTACTGTATTACTGCCTGATGAACGTTACTGTGAACTCGTTCATTCTGGTGTCTGTGAACGCACGCTCTCTCAGTTTAACTTAGTACAATAGGGTGCCAGATTTCTATAGAGCTTTCCAGACGAAAACTCGTCTAAAACACACGTAAACGGGCCTTAATATGTAGCGAAAAAATCCCAATCTGGCAACACCAGCCACCAGTGTCGCATGGCGGCCGCCGTCGACAAAGCAGCTAGCCGAGGAGGAGGCTTCGTATGATCATTTAAATGGGTTTTATGACGAGGTCGGTGAGGATGGGAAAAATCTGACATTTCTGTGCAAACTGCCCGTCGATAAAATAATTGTTGTCTGTGTTTGTATATGGGCTGTGGCAATAGTAGCCTAATAAAAAAACTCACAACATAGGGACAAAAAGAACTATAAATGAACTAGTTCAATTTTTTAAGTATGAGCTATGAACTGAACTAGTTCATTTTAGTTCTTCTGAACCTTGAACTAGTTCATGTAGAAAGTGAACTTTCCCAACACTGGTTTGCTGCTACGACCTACGTCTACTGACTAGCCTATAAAAATGAAACATAAAATGGCGTATTGATCAACACAACATACGTAAAAACTACTTACCTCAAGCTTCATTCACAAAATTGGCATTCCAGCCAAGATGGCCTCATTACACTAGCCATGACTGCATCCATATTCTCCTTTTTCGCTTCCAAATCTTTTTTTAGCTAGCATAAAAACCACCAAAGTGCGATTCATCTTGCTCTATTTGTTTACAACTAGCGCATGCTGATGACTTTTTATTCTTTTATGTTATCTTGCATCACAGCCTTTGATTCAATAGTGTCATCATCGTACAGTCTATATCGTACATGTCGTACCCAAGTTTGTCAGATCCATGTTATACAGTGTGATTTGTAATGATCTTATAGAAATGTAGGTGAGCTAGATCAGCTCTAATACCTATCCTTGCGATCCTTTTTAGCTATTTTCCTTGCATATTTCTTGGCCACAGATCAATGGCTCTGTTGTACATTGATACTCTACTGTAAGTGATTTGGAATAGTAAAATGCACAACAATTCTGTACACATATACATAATCAATAAATATCCTTAAATTTGCATTATATTGCATTATATTAATTAAAAATAATATTTGTTGTAATTATATTGTTTATAGTTTACATTTCTTTTGCTCGGACCATTTTAAATGGAATTAGTCTTGTTGAAATGCATTATGGGATTGCCTTCACCACAACAGCTAAAAGAAGGTAGCCTATCTTACCTTTTGGAACAGCCCTTGCTTTGGGAATGCTGCCTACATTGGCAGTCCACTTGGTTTTGGGACAGAGCCATATAGTGTCACTCGCAGCATCATATACGAGATGAGCCAGACTCCGTCTCTCAGTGAAATGCAACCTGGCACAACAATGTAAAGAAAAGCCACATTGATTTTATCGCACAAATTGTTGTTTTGGTGGTTTAATGTGATGAACATTATAAGTAGCTGTAAATATGTCTTTCCATGATAGATAATTTTCACTAAAAGTTCTGATTGTGATTCTGAAGTTGTGATCTAATGTGCATTAGGTTGCAAACTGGCAAGTAACAGCCAATTTTCACTTGGATTTGGTAATTATTTTTTCTTTTTTAAGTAAATAAATGCTGGTTTCACTGGTGATGTGAATAATGATACCGACTGGCATATAGATAGAGCATCTTTGATTACCAATGCATTTGTAAAAAAAAAAAATACCCTATTCATAGGTATATTTATAACACATAACACATGGTTTATTGAATCTACACCTTGAAAGTATAAAGAAAATTCTGTCAACATGACGAACATCCATATATAAAATAAAACAACTTTTGGAGAATGTTTGACAAAAATATGATTTATTTTAGCTTGATTTAGATTTATTTTAAAAATATTATTGATTTATATTTAAATAATGATTTAATTTAAGTCAAATTAATTAATTTTCATTATTGGGTGATGAGGTTGAGGTTTCACACACACATATATATATATATATATATATATATATATATATACTAAAATTATTTAAACTAAAACTAAAAAATAAATAATGCTGTAAATATATATATATATATATATATATATATATATATATGAAGAGTTCAGATGCAAAAACCTCTAAATGCCATTTGAAATTTTCTTCTAAAATGACAATTTTTTTCAAACTTGTATATTTAAGTTCATTTCACTTAAATGACAATTAATAGGTAATCTTCATTGCCATTTAAGTGAAATTACTGAACTTAAATATACAAGCTTGATAAAAATGATCATTTTAGAAGAAAATTTCAAATGGCATTTAGAGGCTTTTGCATCTGAACTCTTCATATATATATATATATATATATATGTGTGTGTGTGTGTGTGTGTGTGTGTGTGTATACCATTATTTATTTTTTAATTTTACTTTCAGTAATTTTAGTATTTCAAATTAAACTTTTTTTATTGCAGGCAGTTGGCAAACAAAAAATTTTCATTTTCATTTCAGCTGTTTTACTTTTTTTTTCAGGGGTAAATGTCTGAAGAGAAAAACTGGGCATCATACATTAAAAGACTAAGGTTGTTACGGACACAACAAACTCGCACAAAAACTTGTGTCACGTTGCTAGGAGACACATGACGAATCAAAATGTATTCTAAAATCAACTCAAAATATCAAACCTATTGGATTGACTGGATAGAATCACAGTCAGAAGCTTGAAAATCTATTTATGTAGATGTATCCATGTACAGCCTTTTGTTACATCAGCCTAATTATTGTAATAGGTTAAATGGTCATAATTATAGCATAAATATCACTTAGTACCATCAAATTCCCTCAAAATACATAGTATTGAACAAAATATATTACATTAATTTCTCCGAAAAAAAAAAAAAGTTCGGTTGACACGGTCTGACACTTTTACCGCTCTCTCTTTCAGAAAACGCTCGGCTCCGGCGGAAGAGCATCGCCACCGGGAAGCAGCCAAGCATGGAGATCCCACCCACTGCCCCCCCACAACCCTTCCGACAATCCGTGAGTACCCCACCGTTCCGTCCCAGATCCCTCTCTCCCTCCCTATCCCTCTCGCTCCCGTTCGCCCCTCTGCCCCTGTCGCCCTCTCTCTCCCCGTCTCCCTCACACAAGAGAGTGAGCACCCCTCCGCTCCCTCGCTCCCTCCCTCTCTCCCCGACCGTCTCCCTGACTCTCCCTCCCTCAGTGCTGCTCTCTCACTGGGCTGCTGGTGAGTGGAAGCTTGTGGGTCCTAATCCAGGGACTGGACCCAGTTTGGCGGCTCAACCCTCTCTTGAGGTACGTTATCTCACAGCTGAGCTGTCTCTGACACCGCTTCCGCTGGGGGTTCGAGCGGCCGCCGTGCGCTTTGGAAGTGTTAGACAAACAGTTAGTCACGCAGGAAGCAATCATGTTTATCTGTTCTTTCGCCAATGATTGAGTCATTATGTCTGAGTTCATCAGATATAAAGAACAATTTCTTTGCGATTAAGCGTTTTTGTCTGTTTAATCATAGGCTGAAAGTGATTACTTGTGTTTAGTTTCCTGGTTCAATTCAAATGCGCAGGGATCTGAGCAGCAAATTGAAAAAGAAAAATGACGATGCACCACTGAAACTACATCGTTACTCTTTTCGACAAAGTGGTGTTGACGTTTTTGTCCCTCTGGTGCTCTTTGGTCACTTTTCCTTGATTGTTTTTGTGTTCACAAAGCAAATGCCACAAATGTCTCAGACTGAGTACAGAAGCGAACTGAAATAGAGCGGAAGTACGAAATCTGACGTAGTCAGGCTAGAGATAGTGAGCAAAAGGGAGATTTGTAAAGAGTGTAGAAAGAGAGATGGCTGAGAGACATTACAAAAGAGAAAAGGTCAGAAGAATATTACTGGAAAAATAAGGTTTTTGATCAGGCAAGAACAGAAACCTAAGATGGAAAACCGGAAAATGGAGGCCAAGTTTGCGTTGTTTCTGCTCCATACGTGAGTTACATTGGTTTTGCTGTTTCACAGCCAACAAGATACGCTTTTGCAGTAACAGGGCAGTTTTGAGTGTCATTGTTTGTCTGGTGACTAACAACAAACTTATATACACTTGTGTACTGTGTGTTCATTTTGTGTTTTTCCTCATTTGTTCGTCATCCTCACTATATTTTTCACAAAGTATTTTTTTCCTTTGCTTTAGCTATAGAGACATCCACTCTTGCATTGTGTGTTTGTTATTTTGGGGGCAGTGAAGCGAGGGGTGTGTTTGTTTGGGTTGATTTCAAATATCAACAGGGTTTCTCAGAAATGGCTTTGCATCTTTAATTAAAAAAAAAAGTTAATTTCTAATCCCAGTTGCAATTTGGCTGCTTACTGATTGCGAGGCAGCAAAGTTTCAGGTATGCTGGTTTTAGGCTTTGGATCTGTGTAAATGAAATGCCACTTTCTAAATAGAAGGTTTTCAAAATGTAATTTGAGCTTTCTTTGTTAAGTACAAACTTTTCAAAAACTAAAAATTAGATAGCACAAATAAAAGTTGGTCGAGCGGTTTGGACTGAATTAATTGCATAAGTTTAATACTAAGGGTTTGTACTAGAGCATAATAAACCACTACACAGAATGTCTGAGGAATATCAATACACTGCTGCCTTACACTGTAATTATCACTGAGTAAATGAGCTTTCACAGCTTCATCTGCTGTGTCTAAACATTCTTCTGTTGATGAGTTGTGTTTTCAGGTTATCTGAGATTGCACGTCTTATGAACGCATTACGTACACAGTGAGATCTGACATGATTTTACTCTGTTGTGGCGTGAACCTCTTGCCTGCTGTTGCCAGTATGTTCTTACTGTAGGCGTCGGGAAATATTTATGAAGCAATACTTCCCACTATTGGTTGACTGTGGATAGTGCAACATTGCCAGAGTGTTTTGCCACGAGCAAGGGAATATCATTTCAGTCAGTTGCACCACAATTATACAACTGCTCATCTAATTAATGTTACAATAATTTATATTATTAATAATTATAAAATATAGTTTCATTTTATATATAAACAACTCCATTTTTGTCCTTTTGATACAATTATAAATATAAGAATAACAAATGTTTTAAAATATTTAAAACATTTGTTTTACATCTGCTCAATTTTATATTTTTTACTAATAATAAAAATAATAAATAATTATGTTGTCTATATAAATATGTGTGTGTATATATATATATATATATATATATATATATATATATATATTTATATTTTATATATTTTTTATTTTTATTTTTTTAAGATCTATGCAACATTTTTACTTTAGTCCAATTAGATGTTTTAATAAAACAATACATGTAATAAATAATATATTTTTAAAAGTGGAGTACAATATCATTTATTTTATAATTTATGATAAGAAAAAATATTTTAATAATTTTTATATATATATATATATATAATTATTAAAATATTTTTTTAATTTTTTTAAGATATATGCAACATTTTTACTTTAATCCAATTAGATGTTTTAATAAAACAATACATGTAATAAATAATATATTTTTAAAAATGGAGTACAATATCATTTATTTTATAATTTATAATAAGAAAAAATATTTTAATAATTATGTATATATATATATTTATATTAAAATATTTTTAATATATATGCAACATTTTTACTGTTACTTTTACTTTTAGTCCAAATAGATGTTTAACTGGAGTACAATATCATTTATTTTATAATTTTTAATAAGAAAAAATATTTTATTTTATTTTATGATATTGTACTCCATTTTTTGTCATTTCTACACAGGCTTGGTAAAGATGAAACTTGCATTTTAAAATATTTAAAATATTTTACATGTAAAGTATAAATGCCTGCACACTGTGTGTTTATATGGTTAGAGTTTTTTTTATAGCCCTCATAAGGTTTAAAAAAAAATAGATGCCCTTGCAAGTTTAAGTTTTCAAGTGTCGGACTATGCAATCGAAATGATCAATTCCTTAGGTTTGTTGTCATGCATATTAATTCTGATTCTGTGCTTTTTCTCAGAGTTTCCTCAGTAGAAGACTGAAGGGGTCCATTAAACGGGCCAAGAGTCAGCCCAAACTGGACCGAACCAGCAGCTTCCGCCACATGATCCTCCCTCGTTTCCGCAGCGCCGACCAGGACCGGTACCGTCCCATACTCTTCCTCCCATAAACGCATGCTGAAACAGTGCCGTCTCATGATATTCCAGTGAATGAGTATTGCACAGTCATAATGGTATAGTACACGCAAAAAAGGCACCCTTTTCTTTTTTCCTCACTTTTCCAATGGTTTGGTGGTGAATTATACTGTTAAACTCCAAAAAACGCAGCATTAAAGCATAAAAATCAATCAAATGACCGGTGCACCTGAAATTTAAGGAATTTGTTTATAGTGCATGAGTCCTTTTGTGTTTCAGAAAAGAACGAAAATAATCGTTATAAAATAGAGGTCAGCGAACCATCACTTTTGGATGAACTGCTCCATTAAACGCTGGTTTGCACTCCAGTTTAATATCTCTTAATGTCTGCAACGTCCTCTGGCTCCTTATTCTTCTTCTTCAAGCATCCAGACAGGTGCTGAGGTGCTCTTTTAATGGTTTTTTCATTCATTTATTCATGCTCCGAGCTCTAAGCTCACCCACGGCCAGCCTGTGTTCTTTGAGAAAAAGGCAGGTTGTGTTTTTTGAAGTTCTTGCTCCGTTTGGACAGGGAAGTGCTCCAGTGACGTTTCCTTTTCAAAGAGGAAGTTTCCGCCATGCTGTCTCTTTGAAATGAAGGCCGTGCTGCCGTTTTCAGTAATTCAAGCAGACAACTCCGCTTTCATATAATCGTTTGATTCAGCCCTTAACTGGAATCATGTGACGCACAAATGCGTCTAACAGCTGGAGTGACAGTGTGCGGTGCGGAATGGTATCTCGTGGAAAGGCGTCGTCTCTTCTGCTCCGTTTAGTTTTGGGATGTAATTGTGATGTAATCCACCTGATTTTAAAAAGAACTGGTTGTCAGGATGATTTAAATCCACAAATTTTAAAGGGATACTCCACTTTTTTGGGAAATAGGCTCATTTTACAACTCCCTCAGAGTTAAACAGTTGAGTTTTACCGTTTTCGAATCCATTCAGCCAATTTTCTGATATTTAGAAGAATATCAGTAACCACACAGTTTCTGGTCTCATTGACTTCCATAGTATATTTTTTTCCTACTATGGTAGTCAATGAGACCAGAAACTCTCTAGTTACTGAAATTCTTCTAAATATCAGAATATGAATGGATTTGAAAATGGTAAAACCCAACTGTTTAACTCTGGAGGAGTTGTAAAATGAGCCTATTTCCAAAAAAAGTGGAGTATCCCTTTAATGCCACCATAAATGCTCTGGAATGCTCTACAAACCTCACTTATCTTTTGGATTCGACTGACTGTGTCCCAAAAGCTTGTTTGTGCAGTTGTGTAGTGTTGTGAATGACACACTTTGTCCAAATTCTGTCATAATTTCCTCACCCTCGTGTCATTCCAAACCCAAAATGAGGGTGTTTGGAAATGTCCAAGCAGTTCTTTTCCATGCAACTGAAATCATTTATCTTGTCAGGCTCAATAAAGCTCCTTAAAAGTGGCTTGTATGATATCTTGAAACTTGATACTAAAAATGTAAGTCATTGTTCATCTCAGTTACTAAGTACATTGCTTTCCGAGAAGAATAATCCCCCTTTTTTTTCCATCTAGCTTATCTAGCTTCCTGCACATGAGTCTCCTCACCCGCTCAAAAGCCAAACCCGTGTTATGTGGAAATTTTTTTTAATGTACAGCACATTTTAAACATACAAGGTCAAACATATAAAATCAAATGCTCCCTCCTGATTACTTCGAGAATTTATTCCAATATAATTTACAGAAATGCTATTAGAAGACAAGACCGCATTTAGTTTAGTAACCAGTAATATTCCTGGTCTTGGGCTGTTACCATTGACATCAAACCTGGCGAGAATCGAGCTACAAGTCTCTAAACATGATATACAGTGCGTTTAGCTTCATGACTACATTTACAATACTTTTATGGTGCTTTAATGTTATTTTTAAAGCTTAACAGCCCCTTGGTCACTTTATATCTTCGTTGTATGGACAAAAGCTGCTTGAACATTCCGCTTAACATCTCCAACGAGTAAATGATGACAGAATTGTCCTTTTTCATCTCTGTCCTGCTGGATCTCTGTCCTTCATTCGGTCTGTCTTTCTTTGTCTTATTCCTTTCAGTTCCCATGGTTTATGTAACATTTGATTTCCTCTGAGAAGTCTCTCACTGTCTCACTATTCTCAATGTCTCCCTCTCTCTCTCTCTCTCCCTCCTCCACTCGCTCTATCATTTCTTTCATTCTGACTCACTCCTTTGGGTCTATATTTATACCTTCCATCTCTTTCGCTCTCTCTCTCTCTCTCTCTCTCTCTCTCTCTCTCTCTCTCTCTCTCTCCCACACTGTAACGCTGTGAGGCTGTATGTATACATATACAGTGATTCTCCGAAGACGCAGGAGAAGCGATACATCACTAGTAGGGATCTAACGATTTATCACACTTTTTCTCTTGATATTTATGTAATTGTACTTCTCGATAAGCTTGTCAATCTTCTCTTCAGCTTTTTTAACGGTTTGTGGCTCTAAACTGCGAAGTGAGTGTGTGTGGGTGTCTGCAGGTACAGTGGGGTAAAGGTGTATGTTGTTAATGTGCTCGCGTTTGTGCTCAGACTGATTAGAAACGTATGCAAGACCTTTTCCCTTTTAAGAATTCTCGAATTCACGAAACTATACACTTAACGACACGTTCGCTCATGTTATTTCAGGGCAAAAAGTTTCCTCCTATTCGCTAATTACCCACAAGCCTATGGAAGCTGGTTTTTACTCTGCGAGTTATAAAGTCTGTTTTAAGAGGGAAAGACACGTTTTTTTTTGTTTATATCTTACAATTCTGACTTTATAACTAGCAATTGCGAGAAAAAAAAAGTCACAGTTACCTTTTTTATTTTTATTCAGTGTCTGAAACAATCTTCTATACAATACAGGTTAACCAAGTGCAAAAATAGAAAAAAACATTTTTTTTTTTGTAAATTAGGCTAATTTTAGGACTTTTTTATGACATTTTTTTATTTTTATTTTTTAACGTTGAACTCTTTCCACCTACAAGAATAAATTGAATGGTTTTTAACATTTTATTATTATTATTATTTTATTATATCTTGTATTAGCTGTTTCTATCATTATGATTTTATATCGGCAGGCTTTATAAGTGTCTTGGTTTGTGAAAAATATTAATAATCAAGAAAATTTAAGTTTATTATTATTATTATTAAATTCAGTTATTTATGCAGTGTAAATGTGCTCAAATTTGTGCTGATTAGAACTGATTAGAAACGTGTATGAAAGTAAACCTCACTTTTTACTTTTAAGATCATATTTAAGGGGCAAATTTACGAAACTATCCACTAAACGCCACGTTCGCTCATGCTATTTGCTAATTACCTACAGTCCAGTTTAACCAAGTGAAAATGCACTAAAATTAAATCCACTTTGAGAATTTAAGATTTTTCTTTTCAGCACCAACAGTCTAATTTTAGATTAATTTAGAACTATATTGTTAAAAAATTATGTGTTATTTTTAAAGTTGAACTTTGAAAGTTCAACTAAGGAAAGCAGGTGGAAGCAGAATTAGTGATTGAAAATTGATGATTGTGTATATGATTTTTTATTTATCAAAGTAAAAAAATGTATATGGATACGAAGTGTAATTGAGTGGACTTTCAGCTCTCGAAAAGCATGATGTGCAAAATTGTGTTCAACACTATTCATTCTTCTTAGTTTATTCTCCCCAAGTGTTCAAACCCTCACTGTTGATGATAGAGGCTGATGCCGTTGTCCATAAACCACAAAGAAAGGACTTCCAAAAAACATGACTTCTGTAATGTCAAATGAAATACTGACCTCGTCATGTAGGCGTGTGATGTAAGCGCAACCTGTGAGTCTCTTCTCTCTCAGACATGCTGCTATTGCTCCCTCACAGGACTCGTCTGATGCAGAGCTTCAAAGAATCGCACTCCCATGAGTCTTTGCTGTCTCCCAGCAGCGCAGCCGAGGCCTTGGATTTGACACTTGATGAAGATGCGATCATCAAGCCTGTTCACTCCAGTATACTGGGACAGGAGTACTGTTTTGAGGTGATCTATAGCAAACTATACACTTCAGACTCATAACTTGCATGCTTCTTAGAAAATGATGAGATGTTTATTAAAAAATTGTATCTTATTTTTTAATGTAATACTGTTCCGATTGAGCTATTTCATATGTACATATTTAAAATAATAACCGAATTTATGCACATTTTCCTGTTCAAATATTCACACACAGTGTTCACAATTCTTAAAAACTTGGGTTGCTCTATCTATCTATCTATCTATCTATCTATCTATCTATCTATCTATCTATCTATCTATCTATCTATCTATCTATCTATCTATCTATCTATCTATCTATCTATCTATCTATCTATCTATCTATCTATCTATCTATCTATCTATCTATCTATCTATCTATCCATCCATCCATCCATCCATCCATCCATCCATCCATCCATCCATCCATCCATCCATCCATCCATCCATCCATCCATCCATCCATCCATCCATCCATCCATCCATCCATCCATCTATCTATACATCTGTCTGTCTATCTATACATCTATACATCTGTCTGTCTGTCTGTCTGTCTGTCTGTCTGTCTGTCTGTCTGTCTATCTATCTATCTATCTATCTATCTATCTATCTATCTATCTTTCTATCTATCTATCTATCTATCTATCTATCTATCTATCTATCTATCTATCTATCTATCTATCTATCTATCTATCTATCTATCTATCTATCTATCTATCTATCTATCTATCTATCTATCTATCTATCTATCTATCTATCTGTCTGTAAATCTGTCTATCATTCTATCGTCAAATTGTTCCAACTAACAATTCGGCGTCCTGTTTGCTACCTGAATTCAAATTAATTTTAAAACCAGGAATTGAAGAAAATAGAATTTAAAAAGTATACTCAATTCAGCTCTGAATGGCATATAAGACACAAACATGTCTATCTGATTTTTTTTTTTGCATTTTCCTTTGGTGCCACTGGTGGCATAGAAATTTCACATTAAAGCATTTAATGTTTGACTATATTAGCCCGAGTGCCCTGTGGAATTTTGTTGTTTTTTTCTCCTAATTACACTGATGGTTGAAATAGTGAAACTCATTATTCCTTTCCTTAGGTGACAACTGCTTCAGGAACAAAGTGTTTTGCCTGTCGGTCGGCTGCGGAGAGAGACAAATGGATAGAGAATCTACAGAGAGCTGTCAAACCAAACAAAGTGAGTGTAAAGAAGATTTTTTTTCTATTTCTCTCTCCTCTTCTTCCATGACTGCTCCAATCTCCTTCAGTAACAACCTCTTCTGTCATTTTCATCTTTACACTCATTTTACCCTCTACTGGTGTTTTTAGGAGTACCAAATGAACTTCAAACTGCTTCCATGTGCTGTTCTGACACATAATGAAACAATCTGGTATGCTAAGATGTATCCCAAAAGCCAATGCAGAATACTGAATGTTCCTTCTTCAGACATCTATTATCTCTCATGTTGGCTGTGTCTGTTGTGTGGATTGACTCGTCCAGATGTTCAGGCAGCGGGATTTTGGGCTGAATCGCGGAGAACATGACACAGGCGTCCAAAAATGATCAGCCTGCTCAGTCTTGCGACAGATGCGTTGTCAATATTACAATAAATGAGGACAGACCAAGGGTGTTCATTAGTTTGGTTTATTAGCTGATTAGTTTAAGAAGTTTCCGAAGTGATAGAAAAAGCTGAGTAGTTCGTAGCAAACCATTGAAGCACTCACAGGCAAAAAAGACAATTTCAACATATGGTACCATGGGAATACCATTCATTTTTTTTACGTTTACCATAGTTTCTTTTACAGATGGAGTCACAGTCTGTTCAGTGACCGTCAAAAAGGGAAAGCTCTAATCACAATTGTTATGCAACTTACTTCTGGGATTTTGCACAGTTTTTACCTTCGTGTGAATTTTCGTAATAATCGGAGCGATGGCATAGGATGAGTTTGAGTTCTCGGAGAATTCAAAATGGCGGACAGATTTTCACAACGAAAATGACATCATAGGGTGCAATTTTGTTTCTAGCCTACACGGTTCAAAAGTTATTAGCATAAATATGAGTGAAATTTTGGACAGTTGGTGGCGCTAGAGGGATTTAGTCACCAAATTTGCTATGGCGAGAGGTCAGACTATACTCTATCTGTGTGCCAAATTTCATAACTTTCTCGCAAGCAGTTCTATATAGACTCCCACAGTGGACGAAGGAAGAATAATAATAAGAACGCCAACAATTTCAATAATCGATTTCAACGATTTCACCTTCGGTGCTTGGCATAATAAGAAAAAAAAATAATATTTGAAATTTATTGTTTCAAGATGTGCAGAAATTCAGATCGCACATTTTTTCCACTGTATTTTTGATTGACATTATGTTTAATTGACATTATTTTGATGCATTTCCACATAATCAATTTGTCTAATGTCATGGATTACAGATTTACCCGCTTATGAACAGCATGTAAAAACAGAATGAACTGTGATTGGTTGCTTTTTTGCCAGTTTGGCTGTGTAAAACTATCTTTGAAGAACCATGGATTACCATGGTACTGTATCAGTTACATGGTATAAATATATATACACCACCTGAGAGACCATCACTGTAGCATATTAACGTCACTGTATTTTTTAATAAAAGAGCTTTTGAAATCTGTTTTTAAGGGTATATAACTATAAATGCCAGCGGAAAACTAATGTTCCAGGGCCATTTTGATGAGTCTGAGTGACTCATCTTTCTCTGAAACATCATTGCCTATGACCACTCCAGCACTTTAGACATGCAGTAGGTGTTAGACTAACAGTAATTCAAATCATTATCCTTTCTAAAGCACTGCCACCCTCAAACTTGCAATCTCTCCTGTCTGTCCGCATGCTTGACTGCACATTTAAAGTCCTGCAAGCCCTCTCACCACCGTCACCTGTAGTTTATATACAGTATGATGCAAATCTGATTCTGCGTTTCCCACTCTCAGGACAACAGTCGGCGCGTCGACAATGTTCTGAAGCTGTGGATCATCGAGGCCCGTGAACTCCCACCCAAAAAGCGCTATTATTGTGAACTGTGCTTGGATGACATGCTTTACGCCCGCACCACCAGCAAACCCCGAACCGATACTGTGTTCTGGGGTGAGCACTTTGAGTTCAACAACCTGCCAGCTGTCCGCAGCCTCCGCCTTCATCTTTACAAAGAGACAGATAAAAAAAGACGCAAGGTAAAAGACCACCTCGACACTCAAATCCAAATGAATACTTAAAGGGATACTCCATTTTTTTTGGAAATAGGCTCAACTCCCCCAGTTGAGTTTTACCGTTTTCAAATCCATTCAGTCGATTTTCTGATATTTAAAAGAATATCAGTAACCAGACAGTTTCTGGTCTCATTGACTTCCATAGTATATTTTTTTCCTAATATGGAAGTCAATGAGACCAGAAACTGTCTGGTTACTGATATTCTTTTAAATATCAGAAAATCGGCCGAATGGATTCGAAAACGGTAAAACCCAAATGTTTAACTCTGGGGGAGTGGTAAAATCAGCCTATTTCCAAAAAAAAAGTGGAGTATCCCTTTAAAGACTTGAGTTTTGTGGCTTTTTGTTCATACGTTAGACGTCTAGGCTAGTGTATTTGTAATTGCACACTACATCAAATATATATAGTGACATCAAATATATGAAAGATATTCCGATTTTTTGTTTAGGTGCTTGGTTGCAATTAAACTAGTAACAGATTTGTTAAATAGTATGATAAAACAAATATATACAGTATAATAAAATGTACATTTTATATTATCCAAAAATATTCAGTTATATTGAAGGGCTACATCCTACTAATTTAAGGTGACTGATCATCATTAATTTTTGTCCATAACAGGAGAAGAGCACATACCTGGGCTTGGTCAGCATCCCCATTTCCAGCATCACTGGTCGTCAGTTTGTGGAGCAATGGTACCCCGTCATTCAGCCCAGCGTCCTGGCCAAGGGTGGCGGCGTGGGAGGGGGCAAAATCATCAACGCCTCCCTGCGGCTCAAGTCACGCTTTCAGACCATGAGCATCCTGCCAATGGAGTTGTATAAAGAGTTCGCAGAGTATGTCACCAACAACTACAGAACTCTGTGTGCGGTTCTGGAGCCACTGCTGAGCGTCAAGAGCAAAGAGGAAGTGGCCTGTGCTCTGGTGCACATCCTGCAGAGCACAGGGAAGGCCAAGGTAGGACTTTGTTTCAATAATACATGTTTGTAAGAATGTTCAAAAACTTTGTGAGCTGCCTATCTAGACAGGATTACTTGATAGATACATGCTCCTGACGCAAAAGCTTGTCTAGGACATATTTTAAGTTACAATAGCTTATATACTCTGTAACAAATGCAGTTGGGTCAAGCTCAGTTACAGTTGATTATAAATATACTTTTAAATTATTTTCAGATTCCAATCGAATGCTTTCAGCTCCATTTAACTAAATTGACCATGTTTAAATCCAGGACCTGCTAATATTTATTTTAATACTGAAAATGATTGAATAATGGTTTCATCTAATTAAAAAATGGACTATTTTGCCTGATATTTGTGTATTTAATACATTTTTGGAGATTTGAAACATCACTAGCAACTTAGAATCCTGAAAAGTCATGTATGATCTTACTAGTATTTATATACTATTATAGTATTTATTAATAATTTAAATTAACTTATTTTAATATATTAAGTTCCAGTCATTTTGAATTTAATTTGTTTTAATAATTTTATGTACTTTTGTCATTTTTATTTGTTTTTATAAGTTTATTTATTTACGTATATTACTTTTACTTCAGTTTTAGTTTTAATAATTTTAGTACTTTTTAGTAAACTTATTTTTTTTTTCTTAAATAATTTTAATTTTTTAGTGAACATAAATGCTTTTTATTTCAGTTGATTGATTGCCAAGGCAACTTTTTTAATTTGAAGCTATCTTTTAGTAATGGTAAAAGCTAACTTTTCATGCATTTTATTTTAGCTTTATTTAAATTACCAAAAAAAAAATTAACGTTGTTATTTATTTATTTTTTTTACTAGCTTTAGTTAGCAATAGCAACACTGGCACACGGATTTGCTGCCAATCTAGGGCACTCCCAATCAGTCACTTATTTAGTTTTATCTTGATTTTTTATATGCAAGCATTTGTAAAGTGTTTACAGATGTATCTTCTTTTGCTCTGCACAAGGATTTTCTTTCAGACATGGCAATGTGTGAGGTGGACCGATTTATCGACCGAGAGCACCTTATCTTCAGAGAGAACACCCTGGCCACCAAAGCCATAGAAGAGTACCTCAAACTCATTGGACATAAGTACCTCAAAGACGTTTTAGGTGAGCGTTCCTCAAATTTTGAGGTTGTTTTGAGGGTTGTCGTTGTTTCCTTTGCTGAACTCACACATTCTTCATTTCACGGGTTTCATTTGAATTTAGGTGATTTTATCCGAGCTTTGTATGAGTCAGAAGAGAACTGTGAAGTCGACCCAATGAGAACTCCACCTTCTGTGCTGCCCGAACATCAAGCCAACCTCCGGATGTGCTGTGAGCTTGCACTCTGTAAAATCGTCAACTCTCATTGGTTAGTTACAAAGCTGACATGGGACAGTCGTCTTATGGGCCGTTCACACAGTCTTGAGCACGCCATCTTAAAGGGTTAGTTCACCCTAAAATGAAAATCAAGCCATCATTTACTCACTCAGGTGTTGTACTAATGTAGAATGCCATTCCTTCTTTTACGGACCACAAAAGTGGTGACCACTGTGGACCAATGGGGAAATAACGCCCCATTATAATGATGGGGATTATATACTGTAATAAGCAATGTCCTTCGGATGAGACTTTAAACCAAGCTCCTGACTCTCTGTGGTCATAAATAATCCCAGGATGCCCTTCAAAAAAGAGTAGGCGGGCCCGGCATCCTGGCCAAATTTGCCCATTGGCTTCTGTCTATCATCATACCCATCTCAAAAACAAAAATACGTGAACAAGCACTTGTGATCCATATATATTTCCTGCTGTTCTAAATTCCATTTCCTCTTTAATTGACCAACTGAAACTCTCACTCTGACAATAGCTCTTGGCGATTTTAGAAATACACTTATAAAATGTCAACTATGTTTAAAAACTGCTTTGTAGAAAGACCATTAGATTAAAGGGCTGATCAAGCAGATTGGGCAGATGGTGAGCCGACGGAGATGCTTAAACCTCATTGGTGCAACCCACCCTTAAAGTGCCTTAATAATGCACTAAAACAGTGATATTAAAAGATCAAATTCAGTTTACACTTTTTTGACGATGCCAGAATTTCTGGGTGAGTCGGAGTGAACTGCGGCGCTAATAGAGTCTCAAAACCAACAATACTTTTGCTTTAAAAACTATTATATGGACATATAACATTATATGGACGAGCGGGAATTTTTTTAAATTACTCCTTTTGTGGTCCAAAAAAGAAACAAGGGCATTTGGCATTAGAACAACACCAGGGTGAGTAAATTATGACTTGATTTTCTTTTTGGGTGAACTATCCCTTTAAAAAACAGCAATATGCACTGCAACAATCAAATACATCACTATACAGAGAGGAAGAAAATACTACTGTTAAAAAAACTGCTGGGACAGATGCAAGAACTCAAACTGTGACTGTCTGAACGGCCCCTTACTGCTTTTTTCTATGGAAAGTGAAATTATTCTAATTTGTTTTTTAATGGGTAGAGTTTTGGTTAAAATGTATTATATTTAATAATGTGCGCCACACCACAAGACAGTAAAAATGATACATCTAATGGTGTTATTTTTTACTGCTGTGACTCTTTAAAACAGTTTAAGTGGCAAAACAACTTTTTAATGATAGTTATGATAGCAGATCTTCATAAAAATCTTTCTTAAGATTGCATGGGGAAAATTGTATGATGACGCAAATTATCCTTAATCAAGAATCGACAGTGAAAAGATGATAGCAAACCGACTGCTTTAATCATACTGGAAATATATTGTTTGTTTTTCCCAGTGCGTTTCCAAGAGAACTGAAGGAGGTCTTTGCGTCCTGGCGCGTGCGGTGCGCTGAGAGAGGAAGAGAGGACATTGCAGATCGACTGATCAGCGGTTCCCTCTTCCTGCGCTTCCTGTGTCCAGCCGTCATGTCGCCATCCTTATTCAATCTCACACAGGAATACCCCGATGAACAGACCTCACGCACACTCACCCTCATAGCCAAAGTTGTGCAGAATCTTGCAAACTTCTCAAAGTCAGTACACACTTCTTTAAGGTCTTTAACTTTATTACCATGTCACCATTTTTGAGTTCTGTAACTTGCATTCATGCTGGTCTTTTCAGCAAGGAAACCATTCTGATTGGAGATGGATGATGAATCGGGACCATTTTGGTTATAAAGCGATATTTAATTTAATTTGTCACATGGGATATTTAATTGTGCATTTTCATTTTCATCATTCTGAAATGGGATGCATGATATAATGGGACCATTTTAGTTATCTGGCATTATTTTATTTTTTTAATTTATCCACACTAGATATTTGTGCATTCTCATTTTATCTATTCTGATGCCTAATATATTGGGACCATATTGGTTATCATCATTTCTTATTATTATTTTATTTAATTTATTTTTTGATATATTTTATATTTAGTTGTGCATGATATAACGGGACCATTTAAGTTATCTGGCATTATTTTATTTTGTTAATTTATCCACACTAGATATTTGTGCATTCTCATTTTATCTATTTTGATGCCTAATATATTGGGACCATATTGGTTATCATCATTTCTTATTATTATTTAATTTAATTTAATTTTTGATATATTTGATATTTAGTTGTGCATTCTCGTTTTATCTGTTCTGATGCTTAATATATTGGGACCATGACCATATTGGTTATCATCATTTTTATTATTATTTTATTTTATTATTTTTTTATATATATATTTGATATTTAGTTGTGCATTCTCATTTTATCTATTCTGATGGCTAATATATTGGGACCATATTGGTTATCATCAATTTTTATTATTTATTTATTTATTTATATATTTGATATTTAGTTGTTCATACTCATTTTATCTGTTCTGATGCCTAATATATTGGGACCACGACCATATTGGTTATCATCATTTTTACTATTATTTTTTTTATTTATTTATTTTTTGGATATATTTGATATTTAGTTGTGCATTCTCATTTTATCTGTTCTGATGCCTAATATATTGGGACCATATTGGTTATCATCAATTTTTATTATTATTTTATTTATTTATTTATTTGATATATTTGATATTTAGTTGTGCATTCTCATTGTATCTATTCTGATGCTTAATATGTTGGGACAGTATTGGTTATCATAATTTTTTATTAATTTTTTCCCATATTTGATATTTTCCCAATTTTTAAATTTAGATTATCTTTGTGCCATCTAAAGCTCACTTGAAATTAATCTTTAAAATCACTAATTCTTTAAAAACACTGTAAAATGTAATATTTAGCAAATATTCAAAATTAACGTCCATTTTTCACACTGTACTTTATAATGTTGTGATGCTTAAAATCCCCTTTTCAGCATTTAATATAATTGATCCGAGAGAGTCATCTTGACTTTGGGTTAAGGGCACAATAGTAATGGAAATTTCTTTAGTGCTCCAGTATTATGGGTTACATTTTGACGTTAGGACTGTCAGCCCAGATCATTGGCCATTAAGCTGATGAGCATTATCATCTTTATCATTGACGCGAACCACATCAGCCCGTGTCCTTACTAGTTCGTCACTGTATTACAGGTTTGGCAGTAAGGAGGAGTACATGTGCTATATGAATGAGTTTTTAGAGATGGAGTGGGGCTCCATGCAGCAATTCCTCTACGAGATCTCCAATCTCGATACCGTGAGCAACGCCGTTGCTTTTGAGGGCTACATCGACTTGGGAAGGGAGCTTTCGATCCTGCACAGTCTTCTGTGGGAAGTCATGGCACAACTAAGCAAGGTAGATGCTGTTTGATAATCTGGATGAAGATAACTGTGATTGTCTACCTGCGTTTTTGATCGGTCATCAGGTTGGTCTCCTGTTTTCTGTCTGTTTATATTGTGCCAAAGGATGCTATCATCAAACTCGGACCATTGCCCCGCCTTCTTAATGACATCAGCATGGCCCTCCGTAACCCACACCTCCAGAGACAGCCCAGTCATCAGACAGACAGACAGCCTCCAGAGAGACAGACAGATAGGCTGCTCTCCCGGCCCAGCTTCAACAGGGCCATCTCATCGGAGTTCCAGAACCTCATGATGAGAGACCTCAACAGGTGCGTCTGGGGTCTTTATATGCACCCATGACCCATATTTGTGTCCCATATTTGTGTCACATCCCAGCAACTTGGAGAAGAGAGGATTTTCCAAAGCTTAGTTAGTCTGTGCCTAATATGTTTAGGCTTCTATGCCAGGGGTTTACAAACTGGAGAGGAGATATAAATGGGTCCTTAAAAAAATATTTACAGAATTTAATTGTCTGTCTGCTTTCTGTTTTTAAGCTTTTTTATTCAATTTTACATATACTTTTTAATTGTTTTTTTGCTTTGTTTCGTTTAAGTTCAATAACTATATGAAAGACAAGTATTTAATTTAGGGAAACAACACTTGTATCATATTTTATATACAATATTTTTCAAACAGTAATAATAATTAATAATAATAAACTTTATTTTATATAGCACCATTAAAATCAGCTTCTCAAAGTGCTGAACATAAAATCATTAAAAAAAATCAAAAAATCATAAAAAAGTACAAAAAAAACATTTTAAATTAAATGCATAGACAATATTAAATATTAAAAAATAATATAAAATATTAAAAAAGGGGTCCCTCAAATGAGGATCACCATATTTGCAGGTATGCAATGCCACCTACAAGTATTAAATAAATATTTATTTATGTATTGTATTTTATTTTAGATTTTTTTTTTTTTTCATTTTCCCTATTTTTGCATTTGGATTTTCTTTGCCGTCATCTAAAAATATATATTATTTCATACTTCTGCTTCTGTCATAGCAACTAAAAAAACAACATTTTATTTATTTAAACAAAATAAATGTTCATTGAAATAAAATAAAATATAAAAACTTACAATTATTTTATTTCAGCTAGTTGCCAACATTTCTCATTTTTATTTAGTTTAACTTGAAGTACTAAAACAAATGAATAAAAAGGAATAAAAACAGTATAGACAAACTAATAAAATGACAAAATTACTAAAGCTTCAATTAAAATTGAAGTGAAAATAGAAAATAAATCTACTTCAGAATATAAACAAATACCATAATAGTATATCAATGATCAAAATATAATACAGTATCAAAGTTGATTTTATAACTACAAATCAAATACCACATCAAATGGGTTGCTAGGTTTTGGAACTGAGCTTGGTAACACTTTGTGATGCTCCCCAACCAGACATTATACTGACTATAACAAACTATTCAACTAAATGTAAACTTATTCTACTAACCCGAACCCTAACGTAACAGTCTGCAAGTTAGTTTGACTTATAGGATGTCTAATGTTGACGATCGAAATAGTGTAACCCTGAGCTTAAGTGAATGTCTTATGGAATAAATGAGCATGGGAACTCTTTTCCTTGTCAACTTCCTCATATCTCACACAGTTCAATCGACATCACTCGCCTGCCCTCTCCAACCTCTGCCATGTCCAGTGGCGGAGCCCCCCCGTCCCGAGCTGGAATGGGGGGTTTTGTGGATCGCGATCATCCTCACCGAGCCTCATCTAAAGAAGTTTTCTACGTTGCCCGTCCCCCGTTGGCCCGCTCTAGTCCAGCGTACTGTACTAGCAGTTCTGATATCACTGATCCTGACCCAAAGGTAAGTCCCAAAGGACAGGGTGGGTGTTCTGATTAAATAATATCCCCTTTCATTTAGAATTCTTTCATGACAATGGTCAGTGCTGTCTGGTCCAAATTCTCATTTGAATAACAGCTCACTCCCTAGCACACGTTTCACCAGCTTTTCTGAGGGTTCGCTTTGTTCCTGTCGGAGAAGGAAGCGCCACTGACCTGCTTACTGCATGGTCAAATACCACCCAAGCATGGAAAAGAGGGCTTCAAGATGATGTGGGTGCCGTCAGTACATAAAGAGATTCTTTACGTTAATCTTCCATCACCATTTAGGATTCAGGGTCCTGACATAGAGTACAAAAATCTATATTTCACCCAAAAATGAAAGTTTTGTGATTATTGTATCCTGCACTTTTTTCATGTGCCAAGTTTTCAGAATGGAAAATACACGTATTTTATAAAATCGTTTTAAATCGTATTGTTTGTGAGCTATATTTCAGGTCTTATGAACACATAGATTTTTTTTATTATTATTAATTTAAAAATTAAATACGACACAAATGGCACCTGTCATGTCAGGTTTTGCCTCAGACTGACACACAAAACCATTTTTAGCTCACTTGACTTTCGTCCATTTCATCTGTACTTTGGCTTCAAAATATAAGTCTCAGAATATAGCATGTGTCATTCTCCCAATAAATAAATATATAAATAAATAGAAATTTAGTTCAATTAAATTTTCTCCTATAAAAGCAGACTGTCATTTTTTATTGTTTATTTATTATATTATTATAGTATATTATATTATGTACCAACTTTATTTAAATATTATATTTTATTTATATAATTATATTATATTACATTTATATATTTAAATAATAAATATATAAATACATAGAAATTTAGTTAAAATTATTTTTTCGCCAATAAAAGCAGACTGTAATTATTTATTGTTTATTTATTATATTAAATAATTGTATTAATTATATATTATTATGGGATATTATATTATGTACCAATTTTATTTAAATATTATATTGTATAGAATATTATATTTTAATATTAAATATAATTT
This sequence comes from Cyprinella venusta, assembly GCA_038021265.1. Lineage (NCBI taxonomy): Eukaryota > Metazoa > Chordata > Actinopteri > Cypriniformes > Leuciscidae > Cyprinella > Cyprinella venusta. The sequence continues at coordinate 30,325,067 of CM075874.1, forward strand.
TCCTTGACATCATCCCATCTCTCAGAAAATCGTTAATGTAACAACGAAACATTTAAATGAATCTTATTAAAAAGATGTTGCTTTTATTGTCCATTTTGAATTCAGTTAAACGAATTATTCTCCTGTAAAATCAGCTTATTTATTACTATTATTTAAATATAATATATATTATTTAAACAATTCAGTTTTTCTTGACATTGCCAGGACAACCTGGATTTAGTTTTTTATGTTATTTAAACTGTATGAAAAAGAGCAGCATACAAATTATGTTTTTACATTCCACTGAATAACTAACCGCATATGATAGAAATTTCATTTTTGGGTGAATTATTCCTTTCAACCCTCAAGTTAATACACCCATCATCACTCACACACAAGTCAAGCCACATGCATAAACCGCCCACAACTGCTGCGCCCGGCAGGCATCTGCAGCGCTCTCGCCCGTAGGTTCTAGGTGTTAATGAAAACATTTCTATGATGGACCTCCAGGACTCAAGAATGAACAGCGTCTCTAACCTGCAGTCTATGGGGGACATGCTCAACTCTTCCCAGGCCTCGATTGCCGGCCTCGGCAGCTACGGTGGGCTCGCGGCCTTGGGAGGAGGCCTCGGAGGTCAGCTGCGCGCCGGAGGGCGGATGTCGGCCGGGTCCGGCGGTTCCAGCATGTCCGGGGGTCTGAGGTTGAGCCAGCTGAGCCAGATGGGAGCCACCACCGACTCGCTGTCCCAGCAGCAACAGCAGCAAGCCGCCGCCCTCCGCTACCCCCTCTCCTTCCAGAACCCTCTGTTCCACCTCGCTGCTGACGGGCCTCAGATTCACCACCAGCACAGTCGAGCCCAACCTCCTCCTCCTCTCCTGCTGGCCCCAGAGCCGGACGTCTCTCACCCAGCGTACATCCCCCAGTTCGCCCACGGTGGTTTCTCCCGAAGCGAAGACCTGTCCACCCTCAGACCCGGCCCTCACCTGGGTCAGCCGAGCATCATTCACTCCCACAGCTACAGCGACGACTACACCCGCCATAACCAGAGTGACTTCAGGGGACGCCAGCTCTCGATGCACATGCAGGTATTTTCTTGACCATCAGTTACACTTTTTTTGGAAATAGGCTCATTTTACCACTCCCCCAGAGTTAAACAGTTGAGTTTTACCGTTTTCAAATCCATTCAGCCGATTTTCAGATATATATAATATTCAATAACCAGACAGTTTCTGGTCTCTTTGACTTCCATAGTAGGAAAAAAATATACTATGGAAGTCAATGAGACCAGAAACTGTCTGGTTACTGATAGTCTTCTAAATATCAGAAAATCGGCTAAATACATTCGAAAATGGTAAAACCCAACTGTTTAACTCTGGGGGAGTGGTAAAATGAGCCTATTTCCAAAAAAAGTGGAGTATCCCTTTAAAAATGACATATTATGCCCTTTTAGTCTTGATTTCGAGTATATTAGAATAGGTTTTAATGCTTGAATGTTCTAAAAACACATCATTTTTCACATTTTTGACATTGTTGCAGCTCCTCTCTTCTAAGTCTGTCAGTAACGTTCTGTTAGTTCCTGTCTCTACGAAGCCCCTCCTTCTGAAAAGTGCTGCAGTATGCCTGACTCTGATTGGTCAGCTTGGCTACTGTGTTGTGATTGGTCAACTACTTTGAGAATGTTTGCGAAATGCCACGTCCCTTACAATAACCGCGAGTTTCAACACACTACTAACTAACCTGACCAGGCCTCATCCTCTTTTTTTGGGCGGGAACTATTTAAACAAGGAATATTATGACGTGTTCGTTCTTTGAAGAAAAGACTTCAAGGCACTTTGATTACCTTTGTTTACATCAAGCGTGCCGCACAAGCACTGACAAATGAAGCCAAAACGTCTCAATCGCCCCCCGGTGGCTGGTCCTAGTATAGGTCATAAACCCCGCCTCCCTATGTTATTCGACAGCACGTGAGACCAACTAAACAATTAAATTACACTTCAAATATCGTTTTTCCAAATATGGTTTCTGTCATTTACTGTAGTTTTTATCACGCTGATGTAATTTCAAGTGTTTGTTTTTAAAGTAAGTTAGTGTGGTGTGACATCATGATTGACAGCTGTGATTGACAGGTTCTCTGGGCGAACTTTTCTCTGAACGACTTTTTTTTTGGGGATCTTCGGAGGACTGAGGAGATTGGAGCTTTAAATTGAATATCTAAATTTCTATAATTCATTTTTTAAAAAGTGCAGGAGCTTGTTCTTGCGATTGATTCTGCGAGAGTGAGGGCGGGGCCTTGATTTCGCGGCTTTACTTTTTGCTCAAATTTGCCCGAAATCGCTTCTGCGCAGACTCAATTCCAAGATGTCAGCGCCATTTCGGGATACCGGCGGCTTCACTTCTGACAAATGGAAGAGAGCAAAGGGGCGTCGTCCATCTTTTTTTACAGTCTATGGTTTACGTTCACTGTATAGACAACTGTCCACAAATGTTGACAAATTGTGCATTTTTTGTTCATGGGAATCAAAACAAGACTTCATACTTTCATTGTGAGATGGATCCAATCCAAATGCCCACTGAAAAACATCCATTAGCATCTTTTGTCCCTAAAATCATAAATTCAGTAAAATATTGTTATATTACCCATTGTTTACATCAAAATTTCTGAGTAAATTGATTTAGAAATGAATGGAGGTTGTTTATTTAAGCATGTGTCTCATGACCAGGAGCAGCAGCAGATGGCAGGCATGGCATCGCAGACCGGCACATCTCATTCATCACTAGCCACGCCTCCTTCCACCGTTCAGCCTGTCCGTCAAAGCTCCATGGCTCCTCCCACACAGCGCATGAAATCGCAACCCTCACATCAACTTTCTGTGAGTTCTGCCGCTGCCGCCACCCCTGCAGCAAAGACCAGGCCACAGAGCGGGAACCTGCTCCAGTCCCCCGAGTCTGGCTTCGGGAGCCGGCAACAGGGGCCCCGGCAGCAGCTGTCCGTCAAAGACAGCACCCCCCCGGGCCTGCCCCATCAGCAGAGCTCCACCAGAGAGAGCCAGGGATCCCAGGGCTCTCAGGGAGGAACGCCACAGTCCACGCAGCAATCGAAATCACATCAGGAACGCCAGCAGGTCCAGCAACAGCATCTGCTCAAGCCTACCATGAGCAAACAGGTGTTCGGATCAGAAAACATTCCTACTCTACCTGTTATCCATGTCTAGGATTTCGTCAGCAAGATATTTCTTTTTGTGTGGGATCTATATACAATTATTTTTAGAAATCATTTCCAGTCAGTTATGCCAGATTGGCAATATTTTAATTGTAATTTTAACAGATTTTTTTAGTAATTCGCAATATTTATCACACCACAATTTATCCATCTGAATGGAAAACATTTATTAATATTAATATTTATTATTAATATTTATATATAATATTTTACTAAATATTTATTTCACTATATAAAAAAGATATAAAATACCACTCATTAATATTTTTTTTGCAATTTTGCAGATATTAATAATATTTAAATGTTTATTAAAGTTATTTAATAGATAATATCTTGTTAATTGTACTTTTCAAAAATGATTAAATAATTTAAAATATTTAGAATATTTATCACACACAAAAAATGTTACATATTTGTGTGAATTTTAAAGAAAAATCTACAGAATTTTGTGAAATGGATTTAAACATGCTAAAATGTGTTCAACAGAATTGCAAGCATTACACTTTCATTTGTTGTAGATCGCATAATAGAATTAGTCAGCATACTTAATAATTGCATTTTTGATCAAATAAATTAAATTGAGATGCATTAAATTGATCAAAATTGGGATTAAATGCTTTTATAATGTTACAAAAAAATTATAGCTGTTTTTTTTAAAACTTTCTATACATCATCCCAGTATCCTTTAAAAAAAATGATCACGGTTTTCACATTAAGCAGCACAACATTTCCCACATTAATAATAATACTTTGCCAATATTTGTAATAATAAGAAATGTTTCTTGAGCAGCAAATCAGCATATTAGAATGATTTCTGAAGGATCACGTGACACTGAAGACTGGAGTAATGATGCTGAAAATTCACCTATAACATCACCGGAATAAATTATAACATTTTATATCATTACTGTTTTGAATTTTGATCAAATGAATGCACTCTTGTTGAGCATAAGAGACAACTACATTCAAAATCTTACCGACCCCAAACTGTGTAAGTTTCATTACTTACAGGATGTCTTGTTCTGTTTCTCAGGGCTCTTCCCAATCTCCATCCACTCTCAACCCCACGTCCCCCGCCTCCGAGCGAACCGTCGCCTGGGTGTCCAACATGCCCCATCTTTCTGCTGACATAGAGAGTTCCCGCATCGACAGAGAAGAATTCAAGCTAAAGGAGTATTCCAAGAGCATGGACGAGTCACGTCTGGACAGGGTGTGTTTCTCTGCTTCTCATCCAGCTATGTTAACTATGTGCTTTGGGGTTATTTTAATTAAGCCAACCGATATTGCCATGCTAGACGGCTGTTGTGAGCTTGGAATTAGAGTTACGTTCTCGAGCTTGATTCCTCCTCTGTACTCTCTGTATACCAAGCGTCCCAAGTCACTCAGTTGTGAGTGCAGTTGTGTCAGCACACAAGTGTCAAGGAAATGCATATCATGTCTTTCACCTTGGCAACAGATGGTGCCTGATTTATGCGTTATTTAAATATCAAATGAGAATGAACAGCCTTTTGCTGTGAACAGACTACAGGAGAGAGCAGCATGGGCTTTCAATCAGGACGTCCTGACTGTTCTTTACCCTCTGTCACCCCGTCTGGATGCTCGTGTAGAGGTGACACACAACCTCTTTTCAATGCTTCTCAGTGTGCATATTGAAGGACAGTTTCATCCTCAAAATCTGCCATAAAATTCTGTTATGAATCAGCACTTTCTCATTCCCGAGTGGTTTGCATGGAGAATTTGTTCATTTGCATTGGCTATAGTTGCCCACCTAGGCAACATTTTCATGCATGAATGACACACTCCTTCCAGAAAAGCTGTTGGGAGCAAAATCATGCTTCTTCATAAGTTGCAAAATTTGGGCCAAAATCTGAAAGTTGCTTATTACTGGAAAAACCAACCACGCTGTTTTGAAAATGGCTGAGCTACATAATTATAAAAGCAGTCATTGTTTACTAACCCGGATGTCATTCTGAACCTGCATGACTTTCTTTCTTCGCACAAAAGATGCATTTTTGAAGAATATTCTACCCTGGATATCCTTCAGAAATCGACTTTTTTTCCACAGAGGAAAGAAAGGATTTGGAACAGCATGAGTACAGTAAGTAAATGATGCCAGAATTATTGTAGCATCACCACTTTTAGTTAGTCAATCACCAGCGCTGGACGCTGGGCATAGCTTTATAACCTTAAGACGAGCGTACACTGCGAGTTCAGACACTCGGGAGGCCGGTTAACCCGATAATCGTGTCAAAGCAGCTGGTATACGGGTCGACTGGACTACCGCCGAGACTGGATCTTTCAATACTGCTGCTATAAAAAGACTTGTGTGCAAATCATTTGCTGAAAAGCAAAGTACAGCACAGCCGTTCCTTTCAACAAAAACAACAAATGTTGTGTGTGTGTGTGTATATGCGCACACTGTAGGGTTGCAGCCACTTGGCTATAACAATATTCATAGTGAGAGTGTTTTTTTCTCTCCCAAAGAAAAAAAAACGCATGCAAGCTTGTACAACCAGCTTTACCTTCGTTTTATAACTTCTGGTGTGATAACATGCCTACTATCCACAAATATCATATCTAATAATATTTATTAAAGTAATTTAATGAATAATATCTTGCTAATTATAATTTACATGATTCAGATCATTTTTAATAGTTTCATTATTATTATTTTTTTATTTAATTTAAATTTTTACATTTTATTTAAGACTTTAATTTGTTTATTTTTTTAATATAATATTTTGAAATTTTAATAAAGCCATTTAATGGATAATATCTTGCTGTGATAACATGCCTACTATCCACAAATATCATTTATATATATATATATATAATATATATATATATAATATCATTATATATATATATATATATATATATATATATATATATATATATATATATATATATATATATATATAATTTCATTATTTTATTTATTTATTTTATTTAATTGTTTAAGTATTAAAAATATATATTATAATAATTTTCTGAAACTTATTAAAGCCATTTAATGGATAATATCTTATTATATATATCTATATATATATATATATATATATATATATATATATATATAATTTCATTATTTATTTTATTTAATGGTTTAAGTAGTAAAACATGATATTATAATAATATTCTGAAAATTTATTAAAGCCATTTAATGGACAATATCTTGTATATTTTTTTCCATAAATTATTCAGTTTATTTTGAATACTTTTATTTAATTTTAAGTCTTTTTATCATTTTTTATTTATTTTATTTGTATATTTTCTTTTTAAAATATGTATTTACTTTTATATATATATATATATATATATATATATATATATATATATATATATATATATATATATGAAGAGTTCAGATGCAAAAGCCTCTAAGTGCCATTTGAAATTTTCTTCTAAAATGATCATTTTTATCAAGCTTGTATTTTGCATCTGAACTCTTCAAATGTTGGCTGTAGGCCTTATGTAGTCTGAGGAGTTTGAAAAGAGATTTGTTTATTAAAAGGTGAATCTTGTGTAGGTAAGTAGATAGATAGATAGATAGATAGATAGATAGATAGATAGATAGATAGATAGATAGATAGATAGATAGATAGATAGATAGATAGATAGATAGATAGATAGATAGATAGATAGATAGATAGATAGATAGATAGATAGATAGATAGCCGCCTCTGGAGCAACTAGGGGTTAAGTGTCTTGCTCAGGGACACATTGGTGTCTCACAGTGGATTCGAACCCGGGTTTCTCACACCAAAGGGATGTGTCTCCACTGTGTATCCACTAATTACCTAATTACCTTACTGTCTCACCAAAACCATCATGAGGGTGACGTCTGCTGTGATAACATGCCCACTGTCTTCATCTCTTGTCCTGTCCCAGGTGCGTGAGTACGAGGAGGAGATCAACTCTTTGAAGGACCGTCTGATGATGTCACACCGTAAGCTGGAGGAGTACGAGAGGAGGCTGTTAACTCAGGAGCAGCAGACCAATAAAATCCTGCTGCAGTATCAGAGCCGACTGGACGACAGCGAGAGGAGACTGAGACAGCAGCAGATGGAGAAAGACAACCAAATTAAAGGAATTATTGACAGGTAATACGAAAAAAAGAGGCAGTTGTCACCTGATCACACTCGCTGTGTACTACGCTGTACGCTTCCTTCTAAGCTCAATTGACGACGACTCCTTATGTAATTCTGTGTTGAAATAGTGGGCCCAAAAAGTGTTTGGACATTTAAGCCAAACTTAAAAATGTCTGAACGTCATTGCACTGGTTAACAAAATATCAAACGATCAAAACGTCAAATCTAGTGACATTTAAAAGTTTCAAAATCTTACTGTCCCCACGCCTTTGAATGAGAGTAATCTGTAAAAGAAAGGGTTTTTGAAGGCACTTGTTTGCAGATTCATTCTTTGATATTTTGTTTGACATTCAAGAAATGTTTAATGATGAGACATGTGTCCACATACTTTTTAGGGTCACCGGATGTGTTATACATTTTATAAGGGGTTTCCTTTATAGAGCATCTGCCATTTATATACAGTATAGTAGTTCAACCACATCTTTACTCTTGGACTTGGTCTTGTAATTGCCACCACAAAGCGTTTTTTTTTAATTGACGAACTGGGTTCATTTCCTTCCTGTTGTTATTTTATGTTTCATTTCATCTTTTATTTGGATTCTTAGCGGCTTTGTGAATCCACAGAGCCAATATTTTGCTTCACCCTTAGAAAAGACGTCACCCCTCCCATTGGTTGATGCAATGATGATGTAATTTCCTGTAATGCAGCATTTACTGCGTATTTTTTGTCACAGAGTATATTGCTATTTCAATCCAATTCTAGGAATGAAGACATGGAGTGAAGACACTCTGATGGTGAAGGGAGACCAAAGGGGCATAAAAATATAAATCATCATCTCTTCCTTGGCGTGTATTAGTTCAATAACTTTATGGAATGATCTTCATAATCATAACTGATCATAACAGGATGTGTTTGTAATTGAGGCAATTATATGTGTGTTGTCATTTTAAGCACTGTTTGACATGGACAAAATGTCATAAAATGTGCTTAAGCTGAAAAGAAATTGCTTTATGAATTTCTAATGTTTAAAGAACTTAAAAACGCCTCTTTCTAAAGCTCTTGCAAGGGTCATTCATCCATTAATAGAAATTCTGTGGTTATTTATTCATCCATCATGTCGTTGCAAACCTGTATACTGTTGTCCACTTTTCAGTGGAACACAAAAGGAGATTTTTTATTTTTTTAATCGTCACACATCTTTCACACAGGACAAAAGCACAAAGTAACCATCAACTTTTGTGTTCAACAGAAAAAAAGACAGTCATACGGGTTTAAGAACGAGATAATGATGATGAAATGTTCGCTCATTAGGGCGATTTGATCCTTTAATGAGTGTAAAAACGGCATAGCTGCAATAATAAAGTATTTAGACAAGCCTTTATGCTTGTTGGTCTTGAAAGAGAAATGGTGCAGGGGATTTTTCTTCCAGATAACCATCATTAATTGTAGCAAAACATCTTGAAAACACACTGAATCGCTTCCTGATCGACCTGCTCATGTTCTCTGCTGCACTTCTCTATAACACACTGTGTGATGAAAGTGTCTTGCTCATCAAAATAGATCATATTTCAGATGTTCACGTTTTCCATATCTCTATGTGCTATCACGAGAACAGCGATCCCATGTGTCAACCACTCCTCATCACGTTTGGATTTCGTTCATTTTGAAATATGCAATAAAAGCAGATATTTCCAAGCTTCAGAAAGAGGCTAGTGTTTGCTTATGTTCAAACACAAGCCTCATATATGATTCCTAATATTCAAACTCATGACTTAATTCTCACAAAACCCATGTTCCAGGTCATATTTCAGTCTATAATCAATTGAAAATGATTCATTTAAGGCAGTGCAACAAACAACATGATCCACAAATACTTATATATTAATATTAAATAATTTATTAATTTATATTTAATATATTTATATATATATTAGGGCTGGGCAACGATTAATCGCGAATAATCGCATCCAAAATAAAAGTTTGTGTTTACATAATATATTTGTGTGTAGTGTTTATAATTATTTTGTATATATAAATACACACACACATGCATATATATATATATTTAAGAAATATTTGCATGTATATAGTTTATATATATTTATACATAATTAATATTATATGTAAATATTTGATATATTAATAACACATTTTTCTTAAATATACACATGCATGTGTGTGTATTTATATATACAAAATAATTATACACACTACACACAAATATTTTATATAAACACAAACTTTTATTTTAGATGTGATTAATCGCAATTAATCGTTACCCAGCCCTAATATATATATATAGTAAATATAAATTAATAAATAATAAATATGTATATAAGTGTTTGTATATCATTATTTATTGTATATTGTATTGTTGTATTTATTGCACTGCCTTAAATTTATGCTGCTTTTAGTTTAATTCTCTTTATGCAAATTATAATCTTTTTTTTTTCTTTTGATTTCATAGTGAATTTTGACCTGGATTTGTTTTCACCCTCATAGATAAATATTAACACAGTTTGGTGAGTGTGTTTTGGTGTTACGTTCAATATAAAATGGCAAGAAGCTACAGTATAAAATATTAAACATGAGGTAAGTGAGTTGTCATGCTTATGAATATCTCATTTTGTGTGGTGCTGTTTGTGAAATAAACATAGAGAGATATTAATTCTAGATCAGGAAACATAAATAGATGATTAAATTAGGACTGAAATTAATTTTTAGAAAATCTCTTTTGTAATGTGACGTTGATATAAATAATCATTTTGAACAATATGGAATGTTTGCACTGAAATACGCCTTTTTTTGTTTTCCATTGTTAGACTTTCATATATTAAATTGATGTATAAAAATGAGTGTATTAAATAATCTAATACTGTTGGAAACTAATAGCAGACGTTGCTTCACTATAAATTCTTTTAAAAGCACAAATATAGAGCATAGAATTATATATTCTGTATACGAGATGATATTTATTTAAATATTGTAGCCAAACTGTGTGCAATAAATATACTTTGATACCTGTAGCGATGAGAAATAGCACAATGAAGGTTTATTAATCGTGACCCTTCTGACCTCTGCTTGTGAACTGTGTCTGACCCTTTGTTAATAAACAATCACATTGTTGAATATAAAACAGGCTTGAGCATATCTTTAATAAATTGGAGGCTTCTGTCTGTTTAAGAAATCTTGAAGCACTAAATTTGTTTTGTTGTTGTTTTTACTTTTGCATTTGATTTTTTGTACCAGCAATATAATAAATGTAATAAAATATCCAATCATATTGTTTTAAACCTAAACTGTGGAATTCATTATTTATTCGAATAAATGCTAAAGACTAGAATAAGTTAAGGTCCGTTCACACCAAGAATGATAACTATTACCATCCACACCAATGCATAAGCACGTGCTGCAGTTTTGAGTTCTTTTAGCAGGATTGATTCTGATTGGTTGTCAATGTCTTTATCGTTCATCAGCTAAAAAAAAAAACCTTTACGAAGGTGATTCCAATGATATTGTTTATCTATGCCGTTATATCTAGTTGTGGTGCAGACTCTGCTATTCTTTTATATTTACAACTATCCTTGTTGTGAACAGGCCTTTTTCTGCAATGAATTAATGTATCTTTAATGACTATTTCATATCATTCTACATCAAAACAATATCAAATCTGTCCCCTAATCTGGCTCAATGATAATGAAACTTTTCATATTTGACCCAGTTGCACACATTTAATATCACTGCCATGTACTCGTGTCGTCTTGTCAACATAAATCAAACCAAACATCATTCCTTAGAAAGCCGTCGTTCACTTGATAATCACAGTGCTTCGTTTGGCTCCCACTTGTGCCTAAAAACAGCATCTGGTGTGATATGTTCACATGAAAACATCCCTGTTTTTGTGTATGAAACCGAACGTCACTTTGATGCGCTGGCGGCCACTTCAATGGCGTGTAATTTCTGAAATAAGCTGCCAGTAAGAGCGGCAGCCGTCGTTAGAAGCCATACAACGTGGCCCGTTTTCATTTATCAGCTCACTTATTCCCATGGGATGATGGAAATATGTCATCATGACATAATATGGTTGATTCTTTTTCTTCAGTATACTTCCCAGATTGGACCAAAAGCCATTTCAAAGCAAACTAATGCTATTTATACCACAATCAAAGCTTGCCGATCTGATATTTGTGGCAGATGAACACTTATTGTTGATTGTCTGATCTCAATGATGTCTGTGTGCTTTGGAACTAATATTGTTTCACTCTTTCTTTCTCCCTCCCTTGAAGACTCATGGCCGTGGAAGACGAGCTGAGGGTAGGGGTGGTGCCTGAGCAGAAACCCAGGATATTCGCAGACCAGGTCTGTCTTCTTGTTCTTTTTCTCTGTGAATATCTCCTGTCCGTTGTTTGCGCGTCTGTCCTACGTCCACGCTGGAATGTGTCTTTGCTTGTTCGCTCTGCCTGTCTGAATGCTTTACAGGACTGCCGTATTATATTCAGTAGGTCAGCATTTTCAGATCACAGATTTGATCCACTTGAGGAAGAGCATCCTGATGCGAAACGCTGGACTGCAAGGAATGTTTTACTGATCAGATGTTGATCTTTTTCTAAGCTCAGGACACTTAGCCCCGCTTTCACAGCCAGGATTAGGCCTTAGTTCAGTTAAGACATTTAGGAAGCTTTTATATACATACCTTCGAAAAAACACATTACTGGTGTGTATGTTGAGACCAAACAATGGCACGGACATAATTGAAGATATTTAGTGCAAGTTGCTTTCAGTTAAAACAACTTAAGCCTCGTCTGTGAAACTGGGGCAAAAGTATTAACTTTTCCTTAATATTTTGATTTTTTTTTTGTTCTATGGAAACATACTAACTTAAACCCAAAGTCTTAAACCCCAAATTTGTAACATTTAACCACCCATCTGACACTACCGATCAAAAGTGTGCATTTATTTGATCTAAAAAAACAGTAATATTGTGAAATATTATTACCATTTTGAATATCTATTTTCTATTTAAATATTTTTTATAATTTTGCAAATTTATTCCTGTGATGCAAAGCTAAATTTGTTACGTGATCCTTCAGAAATCATTCTGATATGAACATTTCTTATCGTCATCAGTGTTGAGAACAGTTTGCTTAACAGCTGCTTAATATTTTTGTTGGAACCGTTATTTATTTATTTAATTTTTTCATGAATAGAAAGTTCAAAAGAACAGCATTTATTTGAAACGCAAATCTTTTGTAGCATTATAAAGCATCATAATGTCACTTTGGATCATTTTAATGCATATTTGCAGAGTAAAATTATAATTTCTTTGAGAAAGTCGTACTGACCCCAAACGTTTAAACAGTAGTTGACATTAAAACGACAGGGGAAAATAATATTATAATATAAATATTCAAGATATTACCCCTTGAATAGAGTTCTTTATTGTTTCATTTAGGTAATAATTATTAAGATGGTTCACCTAAATTACAAATAAGAAATAGAAATAGTCTAATTTAAACCAATGAGACATTGTTATCACACTAAAATAATATAAAGCTATAAGTTAATGAAGTATAACAGATCTCTGATGATGCCCTTCATGATAAATGTTCATACTGAAATCTCTTCGATTTGAATGCAGATATCTATTTATTTTGATATCTTGACAAATCTGAGCACTGTTTGAGACAATGAAACATTTTGCTCTCCATTCAATCGCTGTCTACTTTTTAAGGCATTATATTCATATTTCCAATGAGACAGATCCAAAAATACTTTTCGCATAATTATTGAACTTTTGTAGCATTATTTGCTCAGTGTTGCCTTACCTCGAGTGGAGAAATGTTTGGTTAAGCATTAGTACCTCCAGTAGGGATGTCAAATGCTTCATGTTTCTTTCCATATGTCATCCCTCGCTTCTTTTTATGCTTTGATTTCTCATAAATGGTGCATCGCTGTACTTTATGTTACAACAAACACCAAATTCTCAGCAGACACGTCACCCGACCGCTCTGATCCAAAGCTCCAGCTGTATTTAAATCAACTTTCAATGTGACTTTGAAAAGAAGAAAATCAATGATCCTGTTTCTGATGAGATAAGATGGGATAAAACGAGGGAGTTGAGTATGAGCCGCACGTATAACTCGGGGATCAGGGAAACGGCTGAGTGGACAGAACCTCAGACGAAAGTTCAGCACAGTCAGCATAGATTCTCCTCAAGAATACGATTAGTGTGTGAAAGAAAGCATCTATTAGATGAAGCTCAGGTGGACGTTTGGAAGAGGTGCAACTGTCAAAAAAAACATCCTTGAACATTCATTTAACATGTTTTAATGTTTAAATCACCCAAATGTGGTTGGTTAAAAAACATTGGTAATGCTTTTGCTTTTCCGTGTTACCCACGTACCAATTACAATTACTGGGTAATAACTAGGTACTAACCCTGAACCTACCCCTAACTCATGTACTTACCTTATATTAGCCAGTACTTTCTAAGTACACAAAGTACACGCCAGTACTGTATTGTAAAAGGAAGCGTTACCAAAAAGTCTGCAGATCAGCTATTTCTGGGCCTTATAACATCCTTTTAACTGATGATTAGGAGATCTGCATGAAACGTAAGTTGCAATAGTCTTTTCTTCCCTATTATAACATATATCCAACTCAAACACTGGGAATTGATTGGTTGTGGTTTGCTATTGGTCGATCTCATGTGAGTGACAGGTTGTCCCGCCCTCGCGCCAGTGAACACATCATCAGAGAAGAGATGAGATTTGGCTGATTTCAAGGTCATATGAATTAAAATAATAATAATTCACTAAATTATAAAAACGGCAATATTCCAAAATTAAAGCAAGAACTGCTGATTTTGATTTCATGGTGACTTTAATATCAATTCATTTATCATAATAAATGAAGTCATTTAAATGTGTACAATTAATTATTTGTTCCTTCATATTAAATAACTGTAATAAAATAGCTTCCTTTTTTTAAATTATTATAAAAACTCTTCCAAAGCCACTCTGATTTCATCAAGAGAGAAGTTTGTGTTTGTAAAGCGCCCTGGTTTTGTCCCGTAGTTTTCAATGATGCGTCTCTGTCAGTTCTGTGTTTGCTCATGTGCTTGGCAGACGTCCACACGCTGTGTTTGTTTCTGTTCTGCTGTTTTTTCCCCGCCACTTTTATTACGTCGGGTGCGTTGAGCCAGTAGCATGTCCCTGTTCGCAAATGATTGGGATTTTAAGAGCTGAGGAATATTTCTGTGGGATTTTGTAGAGAAGAGTTTTATTTTGTTTAGCTGCATGTTGGCTGCGAAATCATGAAGATGACCAACATGGCATTTAGAGCTTTGTTTGCCTTTTACTTTGTGGTGAGCTGAGGTATGTTTGTGTTATTTGGTGGACATTTAAATGTTTGTCTGGGAATTTTTGTGTGCGTGTGTATGTGTGTGCGTATGTCCACATGCATGCCGATCCCGTCTCACGGACACACGCTCCCTTTGCCTGCTGTGCACAGGCCCACACCCTCACATACACACCTCTCTGTCCTCTCCTGTGTGTTGATGAGATACGGTGATTTCTCTTAGGGGAGGCGGCAGTCCATCCTAGTGCAGCCCCGCCTTGCACCCGTCCCACTGCGAATGCAAAGGTAATGACTCACCTGACTGTGACCCGCCCACTCCACCTCTGTCTCCTCCCACATCCACCGTATGTACACTGGACGTGTCCACACACACATACTGTCCACACACACACTACACCTCGCTTGCACAAAGTCATATGCACCTCTACTTCCTAGCCAGAGTTAATTATACTAGAATATATGTTGGCTGTAGGCCTTATGTAGTTTGAGGAGTTTGAAAAGAGATTTGTTGATTAAAAGTTGAGTCTTGTGTAGATAGATAGATAGATAGATAGATAGATAGATAGATAGATAGATAGATAGATAGATAGATAGATAGATAGATAGATAGATAGATAGATAGATAGATAGATAGATAGATAGATAGATAGATAAACAGACAGACAGACAGACAGACAGACAGACAGACAGACAGACAGACAGACAGACAGACAGACAGATAGATAGATAGATAGATAGATAGATAGATAGATAGATAGATAGATAGATAGATAGATAGATAGATAGATAGATAGATAGATAGATAGATAGACAGACGTATAGATAAACAGACAGACAGACAGACAGACAGACAGACAGACAGACAGACAGACAGACAGACAGATAGATAGATAGATAGATAGATAGATAGATAGATAGATAGATAGATAGATAGATAGATAGATAGATAGATAGATAGATAGATAGATAGATAGACGTATAGATAAACAGATAAACAGACAGACAGACAGACAGACAGACAGACAGACAGACAGACAGACAGACAGACAGACAGACAGACAGACAGACAGACAGATAGATAGATAGATAGATAGATAGATAGATAGATAGATAGATAGATAGATAGATAGATAGATAGATAGATAGATAGATAGATAGATAGATAGATAAACAGACAGACAGACAGACAGACAGACAGACAGACAGACAGACAGACAGACAGACAGACAGACAGACAGACAGACAGACAGATAGATAGATAGATAGATAGATAGATAGATAGATAGATAGATAGATAGATAGATAGATAGATAGATAGATAGATAGATAGATAGATAAACAGACAGACATATAGATAGATAGATAGATAGATAGATAGATAGATAGATAGATAGATAGATAGATAGATAGATAGATAGATAGATAGATAGATAGATAGATAGATAGATAGATAGATAGATAGATAGATAGATAGATAGATAGATAGATAGATAGATAGATAGATAGATAGATAGACGTATAGATAAACAGATAAACAGACAGACGTATAGATAGATAGATAGATAGATAGATAGATAGATAGATAGATAGATAGATAGATAGATAGATAGATAGATAGATAGATAGATAGATAGATAGATAGATAGATAGATAGATAGATAGATAGATAGATAGATAGATAGATAGATAGATAGATAGATAGATAGATAGGAAATGAATACATCAGCTAGTGTTTATTACTTTTGCATACTGCAGAAAAACTATGCCAGGTTGATAAATGTTCTGACATCATTTGGATACTAGTGCATTATCAAATGCTGAGTATCCTGCAAATCATTTTTGCTACCATTCACAGATTCATAGAGATGCTGTCATTTTCGGGAGCTTGTTTGTTTGTTTTGCAGGAGGTTTCACCTCACATCCATACAAAATGTCCCAATGTCAGCATAATCTGACATAAAATAGAGGTAAGCAGGGCATATGGCTCAGTGCAAGGCGAAGGACTTCTTCTCATCATGTCCATTCTATCTACATCATCACCATTGCACTTCGAAACAGTTGATGATGATTTCTGGGAAATCTCCGTATCTTTCTCCGTGCCGCCCTGACAGGAGTCGGGGGTGGGTTATCAGCGTGCATGAGAACCCGGATGAGTGTGAGAGTGTGTACGTGTTCATGCTTCTGTTGCGGTGTTTAGAGCGCTTCTAGTGGTTTACAGTAGAAGTATTTGTGTAGTTTGTTGCATAGAAATGTATTGTTCATGGTTGCATTAATAACTCATTTTTTATGCAATTTCTTTTGGGTAAATTAAATTCGTGTGAAGTAAAAGGCTGAATGAAAGGGAAAGGTGAATGTGTGTGGTGTTACTCGATGTATTTGATGATTTAGTTTGCTTTAGATGATGTTTTAAAGGTTTCTGCGTGTGATTGCATCTAAAGAGCTGTAGAAACACATCAGAACGTATTAACCCTTTCTTTTGAACCTAAATTACCTGACAGACCAATTCAACCAGGACTTCGATTTTACCACCTAAAGAAAAGCAATGGTTCCAGACAAAAGTGACCGCCGTATGAGTTGCAGTTCTGACAGAGATGCACCCTTTACTCCTGTTGTCGTCATCACTTGTCTTTGTTTAGTGTTGCAGCTAGTTCCAAACCTCCGTTCCCTAACACTAATTCCATATTCATTCTCAAATACTAGGTTCTGATTGAGAAGAGAAAGAAATTGCACCGTAACGGAGTCAGACTGACTTATGTTAGCAAAGCTAGCCACTTCGCTAATGTAACAGTCTGGAACCAAAGCAAATTCCTTGGTGTTAAAAACATAGAACCTATTAAAGTTGAGCCATTCACTTAGAATTCTTGTAAAAATGAAGTCAAACACAAAAACCAGGTGAGTATATATTAGAATGGTAAAACGTATTATCACCGAATGTTGTTGTCCTGTTGTTTTGATGAGTTTCTCATGCATTAGCCTCCGCTTTAACTTTAGCTTGATTTAACTCCAATGTTTCCACCCCAATCCAGATTTCACTGAAAAGGACTGAACTTGATGAAAAACACACTGAGCATGATTTAGATATAAAATGAGCTTTTGGCACTGCACTGCGCCTCTGTAGGTAAGATTAGAGGATAAGAGCAAAATAAAAATGGTGTCTCCACTATATGAGAATCTTAGCCCAGCTACACATAACAAAAAATCTGAAAGTCAAACTATCTCTTTTGTGTGTGTGTGGCAGAAATGGGCTTGAGGTTGTTTTCACGCTTTTGGTGCAGAGCGGACCCAAGTTCAATATAATTTAACCAGCAATGAAAATACACTACCTATGAAACTACTGCGGGCTCACTATTTTACTCAAAGTGTTTCATAAATATTCGAGTTGCTAAAAAAAATTGTTCCAATGCATACAGATATATATACTGATAGATGGAGAATTTAGAAAATCTGATATATCATTTGCAATGACTCTTTCTGCAAGTTACATAGTTATGCTAGTAGGTGACGACAAGTGACTGTGTTATGAGTGATTCACTGAATCTTTCTCCACCAATTCGTTCAAAAACAGATATTTATTTATGCACAAAGCAAGTAAGTGTAACAGAGGCCAGCTAGTAGTTGCTGTGCAAGTAAAAACCTTTTAGCCTGCTTGTTAGAGCGCCTGACTCTCACGCTGGAGAGCCGGGTTCGAGGCCCGCACAGAGCGGGGCGAGTAGGACCCAGGTGAAGGGGTTACATTGGTGCCGTGACCCGGATGGGAGTGAGGTTTAGGGGGGTGAGTGTAACGGAGGCCAGCTAGTAGTTGCTGTGCAAATAAAAACCTCACTCCTCTGATCTCAATAGGCACTCTAGCGACAGACTCTAGAGGCTGCAGTCTTTAGCCTCCTTGTTAGAGCGCCTGACTCTCACGCTGGAGAGCCGGGTTCGAGGCCCGCACAGAGCGAGGCGAATAGGACCGGGGTGGAGGGGTTACAATGGTGCCATGACCCGGATGGGAGTGAGGTTTGGGGGGTGAGTGTAACGGAGGCCATTTAGTAGTTGCTGTGTAAGTAAAAAACCTCACTCCTCTGATCTCAATAGGCGCTCTAACAGACGCTAAAGGCTGCGGTCTTTAGCCCCCTTGTTAGAGCACCTGACTCACGCTGGAGAGCTGAGTTTGAGGCCCGCACAGAGCGGGGAAAATAGGACCCGGGTGAAGTTTTACATTGGTGCCGTGACCCGGATGAGAGTGAGGTTTAGGGGGGTGAGTGTAACGGAGGCCAGCAAGTAGTTGCTGTGTAAGTAAAAAACCTCACTCCTCTGATCTCAATAGGTGCTCTAGCGACAGACGCTAGAGGCTGCAGGCTTTAGCCCCCTTGTTAGAGCGCCTGACACTCACGCTGGAGAGCCGGGTTCGAGGCCCGCACAGAGCGGGGCGAGTAGGACATGGGTGGAGGGGTTACAATGGTGCCGTGACCCGGATGGGAGTGAGGTTTAGAGGGGTGAGTGTAACGGAGGCCAGCTAGTAGTTGCTGTGCAAGTAAATACCTCACTCCTCTGATCTCAATAGGCGCTCTAGCGACAGATGCTAGAGGCTGCCGTCTTTAGCCTCCTTGTTAGAGCGCCTGACTCTCACCCTGGAGAGGCCCGCACAGAGCGGGGCGAGTAGGACTCGGGTGGAGGGGTTAAATAAGCTTCTTATGAGGGAGTCATTGAATCATTCACTCAAACAATTAATTCAAAAAGACGAATTCATTGAGGTACGAAACCAGGGCTGCATTTAAGTCCACTTTTTTATGGCCATCCCTTGCGAGCACTGCACAAGTGCCCACTTCTGGTGAAACCCTTGCAATGGGTTTAAATGGAACGCGCTAAGCCCTTGACCACAATTGTGTTGGATAGTGGTCTATGGATCTGCCTGAAGTGTACCCAAGTACCCAAGTCTGTTGAAATTAAGTTCCCTCGTCCACTTTACAAAGTTACACTTCAAAATGGTGGCGTGTAGTTTGCAATAGGTTGTATCCGAAGCGCACACTTCCCTACTATATAGTAGGCGAAATTCTGTATGTTTCAAAAGTAGTATGTCCGAATTCAAAGTACTCATAAAAGGGTGAGCAAAAAGTATCCGGATGACCAACTAGTTCTGCCGAGATTCTGAATTACGATGCGACAATTGTACAGTTGGAACCAACCGAACTCGGGTTCAAACCATGTGTGAAAACTCCCTGAAATTCTGAATAGTGGATTTGACACTGTTTTGGTTTGAACAAGTAAATTTTGATATTAAATATCAAAATTGTATAATCATGCAATATAATACAAATATCAACTACTTTGTGTAAAACATTTATAAGATAGTAAATGGATTGGAAAATGTGTTCCCTAGAGTCATTTGAGCTTGCATAACACTGTCAGGCACATTGTCACAATAGTCCAGATATGCTTGTGATAGCAGAACAAAAAGCACCTACATCCCACTTAAATATTCATTCTCACTTCCCGTTCTTTTCAGTTGATCACACTTTTGCATCAGTTGCATGCTCAGTATAAGTCTATTGTACTGCACTCAGACACTGGAGTGAGTGCAGTGGTAGGGGTCATATCATGAGTCATCAAAATTTCTGATCTTTGAGGTCACTTTGGGACGCTACATTGCCACTTTACATACAACTGGTAATCGATTTTTAGGCTTCCATGAGAAGAATTGATTGATCCAACATATATTTTGACCAAAACCAAAAAAAAATTAAATGGTAAAAAAATCGATTGTGTGTGTATCTGTGTATATAAATACACACAGACACACACACACACATCGAGATTAATCGATTTGACGGCTCTAAAGAAATTGTGCTATGACCCCTTTGGTATTAAATAAATCAATAATCAATAAATAAATTTCCCTTCTTACTTGAAATCTCATTTTGGGTATATTAACCCAAAACAATCCAATATCGAATCGTTCATTGTCACTGACAACCACTCTGGTCTTCTGCAGTGCAACCTCTCAAGTGCACAAGTGTATCAACAGCATTTGTAATTCCCTCCTCATCCCTCTCTCTTCCTCTTTTTTGTGTCTATCCCTCTTTCCCTGAGCATTTCGATGGAAAAGTTTCATTCCTCTGCTGTACAACTCATGCTCCTGTTTTATTCCTCCTTTACTGCTCTTCCAATCCCTCATCACCTCTTTCTCTTTCTCTCTGTGACCTCTGTTTACTTTGATCTTCCTGTTCTGCATTTCCCTATCGATCTTCTTGCCATGGGAACTCCTTTGCATTCCATTTGCCTTGTTTTTGTGTGTGTTTGGAATCTTCATCCTTCCATCCCTCCTCCGCCTGCTCTCTCTCTTCTCCTCCCTTTTCCTCTCTCTCTCTGTCTTGCTAGGAAAACCAGCTTTCCGCCTTGGGTTCAGCAGACCCCGGTGTGAGTTTTGGAGGAGAATTGACCAGCACTCCTGGCTTTGTTGGAGTCTCCCCCTCGGACAAATCCTCCACCCGATCCCCCCTGAATGGAATCTTGTCCTTCCCGTTAGCCCCCCCTCCTCGTTCTCTTCCTCACGCACAACTCCGGCCAAACGGAGAGCTCCCCGGCAACTGAAAAATCAGCAACATCATCGAGGGCAAGTTTGGAGGGGGAGCAGGTCAATAACAACGCTGACCAAATCTGAGAACATTTTTAGGAATTCGGAAGGAAAAATCACATCTTTTGTCATCCGCATTATAAGGATGAGGGGTTTTTTTGTACATTAGACTGAGGACAAATGGGAGGCGGGACATTACTTGCACCATCCAAAACAAAAGGGCTCTCCATTGGATCCGATATGTTATTCCGACATCACTTTTTCTTTGGATCAAAGTTAAAAGCCCCTTGCACGTACAGTACCTCTGCCACCACGTCATCCAAACCACTGGAAAGTGCTTGGTTCAGTTTCCAAGTTTTTGACTGAGTTAACAAAAAACAACCCAAGAAGCCGGGAGCGGTGGGAAAACAAACTTATACGTATGTTTCGAAGTGTATAGAGATCGAAATTTGACCCACGAACACGCGTCAGCTTTGTCTTGGGGATTTTGTCTTGTCATCTGCCTTCCCTAGTGCCTTTCTGTATCTCTAGACAGGGTTTTCAAACAAACACAAGAATAAGGATGGCAGAATTACAGAAATGGTTGTGCAAACTCCACTCTCTTCTTTGAGATTGCTCATTTAGATGTGTTCTTCTGCCTCAATGTAATGCTGAAAATGTCTCAGCTCGGGTTTTTGTGGACAATGTCTGGAAAGTGCTTGTGGTCTTTGAATTGCCTCACTAGACTGAACTTGTGCAATGTTTTCTCTTCTCAATCTCAGAACCTATGTGTATTTAACTGGTGCTATGGATTCACAAAGCATTGCTCTGTGTTACATCACCACCTCTCATTCTGTCATCGTCCTAACTGTTCATTTACAGTAGTAATGTCTTCGTCCTCCCATTCATCTCCTTACAGGCCAATTTTGATTTATTTCAGTGTGTGTGTGGTGAGCGTGAGGTGATCTCTGTCAGGTCAAAAAACCTTTTGTCTTTTTTCTTAAAACAAAATTCTTGGCCAGAATGCTGTTTTGGTCATAAGACATTTTTTTTATACTGATGCGTTTTCCTCAAAGAGAGCTGATATTTCAAATAAGCAGAACTTTGTGTTGGGGTTTTCTTAAACTCAACATGAAAGTCAACTTGAAAGCAACCATTTTTAATCCACCATGTGACACGTTTTTGAGTATAAAATAGAAAAATGGATTTCGGTGGCTGAAAATTGTATTTAAATGGATTTGTGATTTGTTTTCAGAGGTGGTGCATGTTATATTTTGTTAAAAGATTATGAAAACAACCCTGTTTTTTGTATAGAGTACCATGCATCAAAAATAAGATCAAGAATGCTCATTGAAAAAGTAAACAGGGACTTGCACCAAATAATCATTACATTTACATTTATGCATTTGGCATAGATGCTTTTATCCAAACCTTGATAAGTTCATGCATTCTCTGGGAATCGAACCCATGACCTTGGCTTTGCCATACCTTACTCTTTGAGCAACTGGAAAGCTACAAACTATGAATAATAAAACCAGGAACGTGCATTTTAAAAGTATACAGGGTCCATTTTGATTTCATGTTGACTTTAAAGTTGCCCAAGCATCTCTAACGTAGTGTTTGGTGCCGTCGAATGGCAATTTTAGGAAAGATCTGACTTGGTTTGTAAAATAATCAAATCTTATGTGCTGTACAGAAATATTGCTAGCTATAATTCTTCATTGAAGTATCACTGCCATCTGGTACTGATTGTATACCTCATCTTTCACTGCAGCGTTCGTTTTATTGTTTGTTTTACGATTAATCAGTTCATTGTCATGTTTCTACAGACTCGAGACATTCTCGTGGCTTCGCTGACACAAGTCATTCATATGTAACCCAATTCATTGCTGATTGCCTTGTTGTTGCATTGACAAACTACTCAAGTTCTGTATGTATTAGAGCTACACCAATACAGCAGGCCTAGATGAGAGCAAGGAAACATAAATCATAACTGCACAATAAAAACACTGAGCTGTACTGTAATATTTAAAGGCTGGGAAGGCACTAGAGAGGAGAATGGACTGATTGCCATTTTAGCTTTTTTAGAGCTTCGAGGGCTATCTTTAAGTGACTTCTACGCCGTTTAGTAATAATCAACAGGCAATTTTGTTTATGTCCCAAAAGCGCTTGAGAGGAATGGGATAACAGGGTTATCGGCTGATAAATGTGCCATGACATGAATATACCTCAGACGTAAAATCGAATGACTCAGGTAAACTTTCAATTGCCTCACAGTTTAATGCAAACTGGAAAAACATTTTTAAGTTGACCTGCCTGTTTTGGTAGTTAGTCCATTTCTTCTCTGAGATTAGTAGCAGTGATTGGTCAGCAGCTCATCAAGCACCTCCTCTTTTCCCTGCGTCTCCAGCCAAACGCAAAGCTTCATGGAGGACAATCTGGAACCTAATTGGAGGCCTCACCACGGACATTCTTCAGGTTGGCCGATGTTTAATTCCAGGGCGCTGTCACGCGATTCGGTTGGTTGACAGAGGGGAAACTGAGGCTTAGACTCAGTGCCAGAGCCGATCCAAAGAAAAAAGAAATAGGTTCCCCTCCTCTGACGTGCCCTCTCTCCGATGTAATTTGATGTGATGGCAGTTTGGGATGCTTAACATCTGTCAGACGGCCTCTTAACAGCACGAGAGATGACGTCGCATGCAGCGCAAGTGGTTCGTTGAGAGAGTTGGAGAGGTTCTGTGGATAAGATCAATCTCAAAGGTGCTGTTTTTTAGGTTCTTAACTAACTTCATGTAGGATATTGAACAATCCTCTACTTCTTCTCCTGTCATGCCTGCTTGTATCTCAATCATGTCTTTTATTTTGGGGAAACAGAACACGCCCAGCCTTTTTATTCTCAAGAGACGCTGAGTTGTCCTTCAGCGGATTCGGTTAGAGGCTCGAACTTTTGTTTCCTGGTAGTTTTCCACTACTTGACTGGACCTCACCCAGATGAAATCGCATATTTACATGCTGGTAACGTGAGACAAGAACTGAAAATAATCCTTTTTAGATCCGTTTATGTGACAATCTCCTTGCAAAGAAGTATCGACAACCTGTTATTTTACCTGCTCCCCCTCCCCGCGTTTTGCTACGTCCCGGATCCTCGGCAACTCCTTTGTATGCGAAGGAACGATGGATTCTTTTACTTTTTAACTCGCTTTCGTTTCGCTGTGGAGTTCTTGATTTTATGGACGACACTGTTCGGATGCGGAATCCTCTTGTTTAGAGATTTGGCTGGCGAACGTTTGTGGGTAGTTTTGAAAAGCCGAGCCAAGTCGCTGTTTTGAATTGAACTTTGTTTCCTTTGAGCTGAGCAACACAGACATTTTTTTCTGCTTCCTTTTTACACCACTAGACAAAAATATCAATGTTGAGAGATCATGCAGGTCGAATAATGTTGTGGGTGACTGTGTGTATATACAGTGTGTGTACAGTCTTTGTGTATATACTGGATGTATGGTTATACAATATAAATATATATATATATAAATGTGTATTTGTACATAAGGTATGTTTGTATATGCAGTGTACAGAATGTGTTCTTTTACACCGATTTCCCTTTTTCTCGATATGTGGACAAGAAAAAGCATAACAGAACTTTGTGGGAATTAAAACTCACGCTGGCGACTCGTCGGCGGATGTCTTCGAAGCACTTTTTGCTCAGGCTGTTTGTACACAGTCTGAAAGCGGGAGTCCGCCACGTGGTTTGCCAGTCTAAAGCTTGCACTCATTTTCTCACTGATTGAGGTGTTTTGTAACAGGTTCTGGGTGACCAAGCAATGCTTGTACATAAATATATAGCCTAGGCTTAATACCTACCGTATGTATGCATATATCCACTTTTCCAGACATAAGTCACCTGCTAATCTTTGCAGCTTTTGCATCTCCTCTTGCTTTCAATTTCAATGCGGTGCCGTGCATCAGATGAGTTTTTTTTTTTGTTGTTGTTTTGGATCGCTCTTGTGAGGAGACGTTCCCATTTTACTATACTGACATTTTATATGGCTTGATGCTTTATTCCCTCATTACTTGCCTAGCAACTCTTCCATGCAAGTAAGCGCTTCTTTGTCCCCTGTAAATGAATGGAGTTCCCATGATGTGCCTCTTTCTAATAAACTTCAGTTGATCTTTGTCAGCCATAAGCCAATCACACTCATCTTTCTTGACAAGCCATAAGCCCCGCCCCTAAATTTCCATTTTTGAAAAGGGCAGACACTTGGGAATTTGATTTCTTTTTTGTATATATTATATTAATAGAAAGAGTGGTATGTCAGAGTGTATTGCCGATGTTTTTGGATTTGTTATGAATGTTGATATTCTGGTTATTGAATTATGATTATTATTGTAAAAAAATATAATGACTGCTGTTATCATTTCATCATTCTTTAGTTTATTCAAAGCTGTTGGAGACTTTCATTTCTTTTTGAATAAATCGGAATTTATATTTTTCGGGTGGGCTAATTATAGAAATGAAATCAATTAAACAGATGAATAAAGAAATACATTTGTATTGGATTCATTTATTATATTGAGAATGATGCTTTTATGTCTGTCTATTTATTATTCCCTATCTATTATTGAACTAATTTATTGAGAGTGATGTTTTTAGATCTATCTATCTATCTATCTATCTATCTATCTATCTATCTATCTATCTATCTATCTATCTATCTATCTATCTATCTATCTATCTATCTATCTATCTATCTATCTATCTATCTATCTATCTATCTATCTATCTATCTATCTATCTATCTATCTATCTATCTATCTATCTATCTGCCTGTCTGCCTGTCTGCCTGCCTGTCTGTCTGTCTGTCTGTCTGTCTGTCTGTCTGTGTCTGAAAAATAAAGTTGTTTCAGTTGAAATGACACTCACAGATTCTTCTGGTCTTCATCAACTCTGCTTTACTAATGCTATCAGTCAAAGTAGAAGATAAAGGATCAAGGAAACAAGATGGAAGCTTGTGATTTCAGGATTGCTGTGTCGTGTTCAAACCCCCTGCTGATGATTCACAGATGCAGTTGCCAGGTGATGCCAGATGGTTTGCCTGCTAATCGTGTCCAGAGATGAGGGGTTGATGAGAATGTGTGGGATGAAATTAAGGCAGTACAAACTCATTCCTATGATGTATGCCGGTAACTTTACAATTTGAATAATACAGGAATTCATTTCTTATTACTGTACTGAACATGAAGTTATTTTGCATTTTGAAACTATGACTTTGGACGTTTGCTTGGGATAATTTGTGGGACTGACCCTATTTACTAAATTCACTTATATAATTGCCCCGTATTTGCCCTAAACTGGAGGTGCAAGCACCTGGAAAACATTTTTCAAGAGGGAAAACTACTTATCTTCACTCTAAAAAAGAATGCGTTGGCTCAAACAAAAAAAAAAAATGTACGCAACCCTCTGCATCAATTTTCTATTCAATTCAAATTTATTTGTATTGCGCTTTTCATAATACATATTGTTTCAAAGCAGCTTTACACTGCATTTCTGAAATGTATATAAAAATACAGTTAGTTAATCGTGTCTTAATTTAGGGCATAACATATCGCCGGTGTTGTGTCGTCTCTTCAGGTGTTTAGTCATCTAGCGCAAATCATCAGCTATATAGGCCTAGTACATTTATATAACTTATTTAACATGTAGGCCTATATTCAATGAACAAGATAATACTTGCCACTGACATTAGTTCTTGACATTAGCACAGTCTGATAGAGTTTAACTTTATGTGTCTACTCTTCAGCACTATGGTCCAACATTACAGAAACTTCAAACATAACAGCATTAAACACTAACAGAACTGTCCCTTCAATAAAAAACAAATTAACACGTAATTTCGACGTTTATTCAACACTTATTCAGTCTGCAAAGCATGCTGGGAACTAGAAATTCACTGCCTAATTTCCGAAGTTATCAAGACAATTTCATTAAGTTACCACAATCTAATTAAAAAAACAAGCAAATTAACGCTGAAATTTTAGTTTAAATTACATACGACATTAAGTTAATGTAATGATCTACATCATTATGTCAACAGAACTCTACAAAATAGCCTAATGTTTGTAACTTAAAAGGGTTAGGCCTAATTAAAACAATAAATTAGAATTTTTAACTTACAGAGTTGTTGTAACAGGTCCCCTGAATTACTTTTTAGAGTGTGACTTTCACGTTCTATTCATACAAATCTTATTTAATCACGGTGTACCTTTACACATTGCCATTATTTATTGTAAATTGTAATATATATATATATATATATATATATATATATATATATATATATATATATATATATATATAATTGAAATACATTGTGATTTATCTGTGGGTGATCAATTGATTTACCCAGTGAGAAAAGATGCAAACAAAAAAGGAACAGAACATATTTCTGAGCGGTAGCCAAAGCTGTTTTTTTTTACCACACATAAAAATAAGTCTGCAAGCTTCTTACAGCTTAATTTTACAGTATAAACAATAACTATAGTAGTTTGGCAGGAATTCTAGCTATGATAATACTTTTCTGACCACTAATGGTCATTGTAAGGAACCGTTAACACCAGTGGCTGATCATCAGCTCGCCTGCAGAGCCGAGTGCTATTTGCAACTATCGCGATACTTGCAGCTATCGCTGAACTGTGTGCGGTGGGAGGGGAAAAAATGGCCGCTCGCGAAGCGACACTCGAAATGATGAGCAACAACAACACAAACACAGCCCCTTCAAAATGTGACAGCTGACCCGAACCGACACCAGCACACACACCGGCTTCCGAACGGATGGGTATCGCGGCCGGTGACGGGGGAGGTCAGGAACGACAGCGTTTGTGTTTAAGTTGTAATTTGAGGGAAATAGGTGAGTTAGCTAACCTGCTAACGTTAGCCGCGCGCTAAACTAGAGCTGAACGAATCAGAATCAGAACAAGATCCACGAAAACAGACTCCAGCAGCCGCACTATCACTGCTAGGATGAGCGGACCGGGTCAGGACAGCGAGCCAGAGGCCAAAGTGCTTCATATTAAACGGCTGTACAGGTAAGAGCGTTGACAGCAGGCCGGTACTGTCAGGAAATCTCAGTAATTCTTGTTATGTATTTGATGTTTTTTGGGGGCTCAGAAGTGTTTGAAATAATACTGATTGTGCTAAAATGGTAAACGAGACACTTGGCACTTTAGTACACACCACAGAGGCCGTATGCGTATAGTCATTCTCAGCCCATTATGTCTCATCTGGAAATCTTATATTATTTGGCATGTGTGGCATTAAATTATAGCTATTAAATCTAAATTTACTTAATGATTTATGTCCACTGGTACTCATTTTATTTCCTATAAAATTACAGATATGAGTAATTAAAATGACAGGCCTGAATTACATGAGAATTGAAGGTTGAATCGTTAAAACATACACTATGCAATGATTGTTAACCATGTAAAGCCATTTTTTAAATGGAATAGTTTATTGCTGGCCAAAGATGAAATTCTGATAGCTTTTTATGTAAATGCATGACATTTTTTATTTTATGACAGACTACTTATAAAAATGCATGTAAAATCTGTCTTGTTACTCAACATCTCCCAATAAAACCACTTAGAAAGATAATAATTAAATGCTTAGTTTTATGATCATAGTCAAACCTCTGTAGTTTTGAATGTTTGTTACAAAACATATAATGCAATGCAATAATGATGAGGTGCACAAATAAATATTCCTCAGCTTCCTGATGTATCATAATTGATAACGAAACATTTTCTAAAACTTTACTTTAAAAGAAAATGCTGTATGGATAATCAAGTAAACCTAAGTTGCTTCAGTTCAGTAAATATTCATCTTGATATATTACTAACAATATAAAACATTCTTATTTACTTTATACAAATCTTTAAAGATTTCACAACAAAAAGTCAGATTATTATGATGTCCTGATGATGGAGATTTATGCAATTATACTAAAATACCTTTTACTTACTAAAAATGTATTAACTTTATCAATCGGACGACAGGCATGTAGTGGAATGTGTACAACGGGTTTTGGTCATGTTGATAATTTAGAGGCCTTAGAAATGCATGTATCATATATGATACAGTAGGAATGAAATGAATCTTTAAGCTCAAATCAAATGCCTGTGTTTACACCTTAACCATTAAGAAATAAATCAAAAACATTGCTCTGGTGTTAAGTTACATTTACGTTAAGGGGAAGAAAACTGGACTTGGAGTATACAGTATATTTTAGATCAGTTTTTTTTTCTAATACATTTTTATTGTCAAAAAGATTATTTGAAAAGCAACAGGTTTTTTTTACATTTGGTAAAATTCAATTGTATGGTCCCATGACGATAAAAGAAACATTTTATTTTATCTTTAGTAAGTAAACAATTTAGGTTTTTATTTGCTATAATGCATCTTTGTGAAAGAAAAAAAAATACACATGGAAAATGATGCCATATAATGCAAACCATTACTGATTTGTTTGAATTTCAACCCAATAGATTTAACTCAATCATAAATTATTAATAAATATAGATAATATAAAATAATAATATAAAATTATAGATTTTATTATTATTATTATTTTTTTTTTTTGTGAAAGTGTTGAATGGGATTTATTATATTGTGAGTTTGTGGTGTACAGTACATAACTGTGTTCATCATTTTCTTGTCTGTTTTCATGAAGGGCTGTGGTGGAAACGGTGCACAAGTTGGATATTATAATCAGCGGCAAGTCATCGTATAGGGAGGTCTTCAAACCTGAGAATATCAGCTTGAGGAACAAGTAAGCACAAGTTTACTCTCTGCAATAATCGTTCAGATTATCTTGTGTTTACATGGAAGAGAGAGCTTTTATTGCATCACCTGGTTAGGAAGCAAGTTACATTAGCTCTTAATAACTCATCAACATTCCCATACACTTACTTTACAGGGCTTCTTAATTTTTATATATTATTATTATTATTATTTATTTTTTTAACCAGATTGCGAGAACTTTGTGTAAAGCTGATGTTCCTGCATCCTGTGGACTACGGACGCAAGGCAGAAGAGCTGCTATGGAGGAAAGTCTACTATGAGGTCATTCAGGTCATCAAGACCAATAAGAAGGTACTGTGACGTAACACTGCACACGTCTCGTTATTTGAAAGTAGTTGTGTTTTTTTGCTGTTGCATTTGCCATCAGGCTGAAATCCTGAATGTGTTTGCAGCATATTCATAGCCGCAGTGCTCTGGAGTGTGCCTACAGGACTCATCTGATCGCTGGGGTGGGCTTCTTTCAACACCTGCTGCTCTATATCCAGTCACACTATCAGCTGGAGTTACAGGACTGCATCGACTGGACACACGTCACCGACCCACTCATCGGTGAGACATGTTTCCAGATGCATATTAAAGGCAGAAAACTGGGTTAAATCAAGGAATTTCAAATGTAAAATAAGTCTTAAATATTTATATATATATATATATATATATATATATATATATATATATATATATATTAATAGTTACTATATTAGTGATATTTAAAAAAAAATATTATAATAAATATTTCTATAGTGAATGTGATTTTTCTTTCTCTCTCTTTACTTCGTAATTGTAAATTTTATTTAATTGGCTAGTAATTGCTCTTTTTATGAGTGTTATCTTTATGAAGTAATAACTCAAAAAAGTTATGGAAATGTACTGGTCAAAAGTTTTGGGAACCCAAAAGTCATCATTTATTAGCCCTCATGTTGTAAATATGTCTTCCACAAAATAAACAATTAATTAAGGTTTTCCCCAATTATGGAGAAAATATATAATTCCTCAACTATACTTGAAAATATCAGGGAAGTCAAACATTTATGCCTGTAAATGTCAGGGAAAATAATTTTATTTTGAATGTACATTTTTCTAGTAGTAGGGTTTTCTGAAATCTAAAATTAAGAATTTCTAAAAAATAAATAAATAAATTAAAATCGTATAAGTTTTATGGCATGATTGCTCATTTTCATTACTCAAAACTGTTTGTCTTTACCATAAGTGAGCCTTTTTTTGAATTCATTAAATGAATGAATGAATGTGTGCCAGTCCAACCAGCAATAGATAAAGGAGCAAACGATCATCTCAGACCGTGCTTTGCTGTTTGTGATCGTGCAGGATCAAGCCACATTTACAGTATCAAACTGATGTGTCAGAGGTGAATATATAAAGGTTATAAAGCGTTTTAAGTTTCTTCTCATCATGGAAGTGCATGTTATCACTTCAAGATAACCAAAAAAATATTTTTATATGGCATTATAGTATTATATGGCATATATAATGCTGAAAATAATCACTTGTTCAATATGATCTGAAAAATCTACATAGAGGTTTGGAATTTTGAAATTCTGTGGTTATCAGCTCTAAAACATAGAATTGGCTGAAAATGGAAAATTTACCCCAAATGAGAATTGTGTCATCATTTACTCAGCCTTGTGTTGTTCTGTTAAACACAAACAGTATTATTTTTTCCCTACTATGAAAGTCAATGGTGTTACAAACTTTCTTCAAAAAATCTTCCTGTGTTCAGGTGAACAAAGAAATTTATACAGGTTTGAGAGTGAGTAAATGATGACATAATTTTTAGGTGAACTATCCCTTTAAGGATGATGAAAAAAAATATTATTCAGTCATCACACTTGGAGTCATGGAAAAGTTCATTGGTCAAAAAGTTCGAGAATACTGTGCAGCAAAATCCTTCATATCTCGCATTATAACCTGTCATACTACCCAGTGTTAGCGTTTGCTAAATGAACCTTTCTGTTCTCAATGACCACAGGTCGTAAGAAACCAGTCTCAGCCACCCCTAAAGAGATGGAGTGGGCCCAGATGGCTTGTCACAGATGCCTCGTGTACTTGGGAGATCTCGGTAAGTATGTTCTCACTTGATATTTAATAAAATCAGCCTTGGAAAGCTCTGTCTTACAGTGCATCTCATGTTCACGTTTGATGTTTATGAAGCACGGTACCAAAACGAACTGGCGGGAGTGGAAGCGGAGCAGCTGGCGGAGCGCTTTTATCACCAGGCCCTGTCTGTCGCACCTCACGCCGGTGAGCGAGTCCTCTCAACAACACGTTTTCCTGGCACAGGAGAGCATGCTTTTTATGATTTTTCTCTGTTAAACAGTGAATTTTAATTCACATTTAATGGCATTCATTGTTATTATTTAATTTTATTTGAATTTCACATTATTGCATTGGGGAAATGCAATTGTTGTCTTTTACAGGCATGCCATTTAATCAGTTGGGTACGCTTGCTGGAAGTAAATTTTATAATGTGGAGGCTACTTACTACTACTTGCGCTGGTAAGGCTTCTGAGAACAGAATCATGTTAATGCATATAAAGTAAAACATGACATTAAATGAATTTAGCAGCAATAATAAAGAAGGATGTGAAGGACATCCTTTTTTCACTTTTTAATTGTAGTTTAATATGATTAGCGTTTCAAGAATCTGATAACCCTGCATGAACGTGACGAACTGGTTTTTCCTGTTGAACAGTATTCAGTCAGAGACACCCTTCGATGGCGCTTATGGGAATTTAAAGCGTCTGTTTGACAAGGCAGCCAAGATGTACCATCAGGTGAAGAAACAAGAGATGAAGAAACTTTCACCATCACGCCAGAGGTGTGTTCCCTCTCTTTTATATACATATAAAAGACAGGATGTAGGAATGTTTCTGAAAATGTGTCCATTGTGTTCCTGTAATATAAATCAGTGGTTCTCAAACACTTTGACTTGCCTCCCATTGTTCAACACAACATTCAAAGGCCCCATAATATTTCTATTAAAGGGTATTTCTGCTGTAATTATGACAAAGCTGCTTGTTTTTAAACTATTTGCTGTTACCAGAAACTGGGAGTGTCAATATAGTAAATAAATTGACTACAATAATGTTTTTTGTTTGTTTAAAGTTTAATTTAGAGGCGAAACTTATTTTAAAGTTTATTCTGGATCTTATCAAGAATGGTGTGTAAAGTATAAAAATAGCATGTTTAAGACTGAAATAATGTACAAAACAAAGTCTGCAAGTGATTTAATCTAAATTAATTGCTGATTATTTATTAATATAATTAAGTCATTCTGTAGGCCCCCTTGGAAGTTTGTGAGGCTCTCTGTTTGAGAATCGTGGAGCGTGCACTGATGCATTATTTTAGTAAATGAATGAATTAATAATGGAAGTTTCTGTAAAACACTTCTGATCCATATCTAGAGGCCAGAATAGAGACTTGGGGCTAAGATCAGTAAACAACCACCTAACAATGCTCTATAAAGCTCTCAGCAATGACCTGTGGCCTGTTGCATGAAGCTTGCATGAGTTTCAAAGAGGGTTTAGAGTTGACTAAACCATTCAAATCCATCCTGGTTCACAATGCTCAGTATAAACGTTCTCTGTCAACTCAGGTTTGATCCAGAGTTTGTGATTAACCTGAAAGTGTGACTCGTACAGCCAATCACATGGGACATGGGGAGGGTCAATTTTATTCACTTCTGGCGAGAAACTATGCTTCTAACCACATCTTGAGCAGCGATGCTGTTTGCAACGGTTCATTGGATCTATGGTTTCAGGAAACACCGATTTGCTGTTAATGACAGAACTAATTAGTTGGCTAACGATGCTTTCGGGAAAGAAAGACACTCCTGGGTAGCAACTGAAACCGGCTTCATGCAACAGGCCTCTGGAAACCACACAAAAAGTTCTACGTAGCCTAACTTGGTGGAGACTAGTATTGGCAAGCAGCTGTCACCATAATTTGGTTATTCTTGCTTCAGGTCAAAAGACATCAAAAGACTTCTGGTGAGCTTCATGTATTTGCAGAGCCTGTTGCAGCCCAAGAACAGGTGAGAGCATCAACCCATTTAAAGGGATACTCCACTTTTTTTGGAAATAGGCTCATTTTATCACTCCCCCAGAGTTAAACAGTTGGGGTTTACCATGTTCAAATCCATTCTGCCGATTTTCTGATATTTAGAAGAATATCAGTAACCAGACTTTTACCAGTTTCTGGTCTCATTGACTTCCATAGTAGGAAAAAAATATACTATGGAAGTCAATGAGACCAGAAACTGTCTGGTTACTGATATTCTTCTACATATCAGAAAATCGGCTGAATACATTTGAAAATGGTAAAACCCAACTGTTTAACTCTGGGGGAGTGGTAAAATGAGCCTATTTCCAAAAAAAGTGGAGTATCCCTTTAAATATATAAAATCCCAATCATTCCCCTGAAAGTGCAAGATTTGAGAATCAAATCAAGTTTACTAATAACCTGTCGCCCCTTCAGTCTGATGGAGACGGAGCTGACGTCACTGTGCCAGTCCGTGCTGGAAGACTTTAACCTGGTGCTGTTCTACCTGCCCCTTCCTGCTCACGGCAGCCAGTCAGCCAGCGAGGAGGAGGAAGAGCACGACTCGCTCTGTTCTGTGCTTCCCGACAGCCTCATATTCAAGATGGTGGTGACTTGCCTTATGGTGGTGCACAGCCTGAAGAGAGGGGGTAAGTAGGGACTGAAAGGATTGATCATGATGTTCGACATCTGCTGCTCATTTTATGTTAGACCGATACTGCTTCACTAACCTAAAAATAGTGCTGGCTTCAACCTATTTATTTTTATTTAGTGAAATGGCAGATGTTTGTTGCTTCGGGCCTATTCTGATACATCATGCAAAAAGCACAATTTCCTGGGATTACTGCAGCTTTACCACAACATTGTAAAAAGCGATAAAATCTTTTTTGGCCAAACCAGTCACCACATGCCATGAGCCATATTTTTTTTTCCTGTTGTCATTTAATGCATATTTATATTTTTACATAGGTGTATTTATATACTTTTATAATATTTAATAATCTTGTTAGGTTGATTTTAGTTTTTATATTTTAGGCTTTGAATAATATATAACATTTCAAGTTTCTTTGGTTCTGAAGAATTATCAGGGAACTATAGAATTGTGATTTTCATCCATTGAAAAGTCACACACACATATATATATATATATATATATATATATATATATATATATATATATATTAGGGCTGTCAAAACGATTAATCGCGATTAATCGCATCCAAAATAAAAGTTTGTGTTTACATAATATATGTGGGTGCACTGTGCATAATTATTTTAGATATATAATCACACACACATGCTTGTATATATTTAAGAAATATTGTCATGTCTATTCTGTATATAGATTTATATATAATTTATATTATATATAAATATAAATATTTTATATATAAATAATATTTTTTTCTTAAATATACATGCATGTGTGTTATATATATATACAAAATAATTATACACAGTGCACCCACATATATTATGTAAACAGAAACTTTTATTTTGGATGCGATTAATCGTTTTGACAGCCCTAATATATATATATACTTCCAACGTGCACTAACAGCCATTAAATCATGAGTTTATATATATTTTTATATATATATATATATATGAACTCTTTATTTAATGGCTGTTAGGGCACGTTGGAAGCATTCCAACCATAGTTGTTTCTCGCAAATGAAGTACAAACTCATCTGTCAACTGTGATTCAATTCTAGCTTCAAAGCAGTACAGCGCCTCCATCGCTTTCACATTGGCTCTGTTCTCCCATTTGGTCAATCATGTCAACATTCGACTGCAAGCTGAACTGGAGGAGGGAGAGAGTGACGTCCCACCCCTGCGCACTGATAACACTGGTACGGGTACTTCTTTGCTTCTATGTGCTTTTGTCTTTCTGATTGTAAGGTACTTTTGGGTACTTTCCCAATCTGCCAGAAGAAAATATGCAGTGCTGCCTTAGATTTTAGTGAAAGGTAGGTATCTTAGAAAGCACCATAATGTTGACATCTATTTTTTGTAATAAAGCACCTATGATGCCTTAACCTTCAAATGGTCTTCATTTCCTGTTTACACGGGGTCTATACGACCCCAACAATTGATTGAGTAATTGTACAAAAAATATATATTTTTAATAATACAAATAATATATCATTTTTTTTCTTTACTTCTCATCTATTGATTAATGCTGTGTTTTTGGAGATATAAAGTACTTTTGTATCCATATACCACACAATTCCTCAACTATAACATTATCTTGCATATGAAATATTATTTTTTTTTATGATACATTGCATTTATGCTCTATTACTAGGCCTTCATTTCTGTGTAAAAATGTTCAGATTTATGCCGGATTTTATTTATTTATTTTTTTTGACACATGAAGAAAATATATTTAGTTTTTTTCATATTTCCCATTCATTTCAATGTGGGGTCATACTGACCCCGAAGACCAGAAGTGTAAACATTTTTTTACATACCTTCAGAACAACCGAATCAAGCACAGTTTTTTATGTGTGTATAGATAGATAATGTATGAGATGAAGGGAACCTTTTTTTTATTAAGTAAAAGTTGATTGGGGTCGTATAGACCCCATGACCTGATCAAGGGCTAAAATGCTTAGTTAGGCATCTCTCTTAGATTTGAAAAAGCTTTTGTTTTTGTTTCCTGTTATGTGATCTAACTTAAAACTAACCTTCCCAATTGTTCGTAGATGACGCCGATGTCAGAGACCAGAGTGGTGCTGCCCTCTCGGAGGAGAAGACCCTGCAGAACGGCTCGCTGGAAGAGGAGGATGACGAAGAGGAGGACAAGGTGAATGAGGAAGATGTGACTAAGGGGAACGGAAGTACAGTGGGGATGAAGAAAAGCCTGGAGAAGAAGAGATCAGCTGAGGAGAAGCAAAAACAGAAGCGGAAATTCTCACGGCTCTCCATGCTTCGCCGCAGACGCTGCGCTCACAAGGAGGATGAGAGCGACCTGAGCGAGGGATTTGAGAGTGACGAAGAAGAGGACGAGGAAGGCGGCGGTCCGGTCGACGGTCTGGGAGCAACTAGGGTCCAGATAAACACTTTAGGAAGGGAAGGACGGAAGGGACCACTGCCGGAGGATGGCAGCTTCGAAAGCGGTTCAGAGGAGGAGGAGGGCGGCACTGCTTTTGACGTCGAGACGGATTCCGACATGAACAGTCAGGAATCTCGTTCGGACCTGGAAGACATGGAGGATGCAGAGAATCCGCCACAACAACAGCAACAAGAGGAAAACGAGCAGCCGCAACCATCTAGAGAGGAAAACTCGACCCCTCCAGTAACAAACGGTCCTTTAGTGTCTAATGATGCCAGCATCAGCAGTAACCTGCAGGCCATGTCCTCTCAGCTCTTCCAGGCAAAACGCTGCTTCCGGCTCGCCCCCACCTTTAGCAATGTTCTGCTCCGCCCTGCGGCTCCCACTAACCCCACCCCAGACTCAAACCCCGCCCCAATACAAGAAGCCACACCTCCTACTGGAGAAACACCGAAGCACACGAGTCCAGAGATCCCTAATGGAACCAACGACAAAGGTATATTGCATACAGAGAAGTCATTCTGCAATTAATTTAACTTTTTTTATATATATATTACACTTTAGAGCTTGGAAAGAAGTCTCTTGTTCTCACCAAAACTTCATTTATTTGATTACAGATACAGTAAAATTGGTAACTTGTTACAACAAGAATAAGCTCTGAGGGAGTAGAGTAGCATCACAATATCCTAAATAGACATAAGAAACACTCCCTACCTGATTTAGGTGTCTTAATTTTTTTTAATGTTATTATTATTATTTTATTTATTTATTTTATTTTTTATTTACTATAATTTTCTTTTTTCCTTTTTTTTTTCTTTTTTCTTTTATATTTTTATTCTATTATTTATTTTATATAAAAAAAAAACAGATGGAGTAAAAACTTTAATATTGTGAAATATTATTACAATTTAAAAATAACTTTTCTGTTTTTACCTTAAGTGTCGTATTATCCTTCAGAAATTATTCTAATATGCTGATTTATTATTAAGATTAATATTATATACAATTTATTTTTATTATCAATGTTGGAAAAAGTTGCACTGCTTAATATGTTAATACATTTTTTATTAGTGTTAATGCATTTTTTTTTAAGAAACCTTTTCTAATGAAACTATTTACTTTAAAAAAATCTGGGCACCAAACTTTTGAAAAGTAGTAGTAGTACTTTTTAAGAAATTTGAAGTTTGAAACTCTGATGTTACACTTCATTTACATAACTAATGTCCTTCAGGTCCAATCAGTCAACAGGCTTTTATAGACAACCTAGGAAGTCAGGAAAGTCTCATTTTTTAAAGTTTTGTTACAAGCTATTCACACATTGTCAGTAGAAATGCTTAAAGCCCCTTTAACGCTATAATGTTACCCTGTCTTTGAAGCGCTGTTATTTTCTTAAGGAAATGCAGGTTTTAGTCCATACTAAAAACTAAGATTATTTGATTTTTTGTTTACAGATCCTGACTCTGATTCTGAGGGCAGTGTTCACAGCAACCAGTCTCTTCCCAGTGAGAAAACCCTTTCTGAGCGACTGCAGATTCTGACCAATCAGGGTCTCATCCAGGTGGTGAAGGTCTTTTTGGATTGGCTGAGGACGAACACTGATATCATCCTCATGTGTGCTCAGGTACATCTGAAAATTCTGCGTTTTTTTTCTTGAGAAAACCACACAATAGTTTTTTTGTTGGTGTTGTTGCTTCGCTACACTTTGGTATACGTGTTGGTCTTTGGTCTCAAACAGAGTTCTCAAAGCTTGTGGAACAGACTTTCAGTGCTCCTTAATCTACTTCCTGAGGGCAGCAAGATATTAGAAACTGGTGAGAGAAGTCTTTATTATTATTATTTTTTATTGAAGTAGAAATATCCTTTAATTTCCCTCATAATGCAATCTTTTTCTCTCGTTCTGTTGCAGATTTAGGTCTGAATAAGGATGTTACAGAACTCCTGAGTGAATGTGAGCAGCCTGGTTTGGTCCAGACACTGCTGTTGCCCGAGGATCTGGCCCTCCGCCACCTTCCTGCCCTCAGCGTAGCCCATCGACGCCTGGACTTCACTAGCCAGAGACCCCCACTTACCCCTCTGGATGAGGTAACATCACACTTCTTTATGTGTCATTTGGAATTGATTTTTTTACAATTTGTTTGTGTCATCAATAAAAATTGTGGCATTTTTCATTTATTCAAAACATATTTCATTTAGGATTTCAATTTTTCCTTGTGTTCATTTGTTAAAATTAGGAAAACTGGTTTTACTAAGTTACTGCTTTGTTTTTTAAAGAATACTAGATTTTTTCCTTTATTTTATATTTACATTGGTTCATTTAGCTGACGCTTTTATTCAAAACGACTTACAATTGCTATATATGACCACCACCCTACTTTTTTTTACTTTAAACTTTTATTTTACCGTACTTTAAAACATTTGAATCTTATCCTAGGACTTCATAATAAATTTTAAAATATAAATGCAGCCTTGGTGAGCATAAGAGACATATTTAGAAAGCATATTACTGAACCCGAACTTTTGAAAGGAAGTGTATATGAAAGGAAAAAAAAAGATATATATATATATATATCTTGTCTAATGTTTAAGATTACTATTCTCTTATGCTCATCAAGCTGACATTTAAATATATTTATAAATATATAACTGCATATAAAAAACTGGAAAAACAGTAATATTGTAAATTATTATTACAATTTAAAATAATGGTTTTCTATTTATATATACACTTTAAAGTATAATTTATTTATTTGATGCAAAGCTAAATTTTCATCAGCCATTACTCCGGTCAGTGTAACATGATCATTCAGAAATCATTCTAATATGCTGATTTATTATCAATGTTGGAAACAGTTGTGCTGCCCAATATTTTTTTGAAACCTGTGATACTTTTTTCAGGATTTATTTATGAATATAAAGTTAAAAAGAGCTACATTTATTCATAATATGATTATTTAATACATTTAACAAATCCTTTTTAAACAAAAGTATTAATTTCTTTCAGTAAAAGAAAGAAAATAATTACTGACCCCAAACTTTTGAATGGTTGTGTATATTGTTACAAAATATTTCTTTTTTAAATAAATGCTGTTCTTTTTAAACTTCTTATTCATCAAAGAATCATAAAAGTATAATTGATTATAAATAAAATATTAAGCTGCACAACTGTTTCCAACATTGATAATAAATGTAATGATTCCAAATGTTTTAGTAGTGCTTTTCAAAGCACCAAATAATATTGGGATGAATTATTTAGTGCTTTCAAAAGTGCTATTAAAAACAGTTGGAATCATTACATTTCTTTGGATTCTCACTCATGCCTACTTGAATATCATAATGTATTGTTCATGGAAAATCAAGTAGCTGCTTCCAGCTAATTAGTGTGCAGAGGATTTCATTAAATTACATAAGTGCACTTAACATTCATTGTGTTTTGCTTTCTCTCGTGTTCTTCATTTATGTCTTGTTTTCTCTGTGCTGTCCAGTGTGTGGTGCGCGTGTGCTGCATTCGCAGCTTTGGTCACTTCCTCACAAGTCTCCAAGGCAACGTGTTACACTTCAACCCAGAGGCGGGCATCTTCACCAGCATCAGCCAATCAGAGCAGGAGAATCTGATTCAGCAGGCCAAGGCCCAGTTCCGCATGGTAAAAGACATGATATTTAATAGTA
The DNA here is from genome assembly GCA_038021265.1 of Cyprinella venusta. Taxonomy (NCBI): domain Eukaryota; kingdom Metazoa; phylum Chordata; class Actinopteri; order Cypriniformes; family Leuciscidae; genus Cyprinella; species Cyprinella venusta. The sequence continues at coordinate 30,365,887 of CM075874.1, forward strand.
ATGTATCAAATAATAAGCCAAAGGATTAGTTTAACAATAAATTAAGCTTTGCTTCAGTTTGCACTAGAAACCATTTTCTCTGAAAACAGTAAATCAGCTGATTTCTTTTGTGCATTCGGTGCATTGGCTCGTTTGGTGATTTGGTGTAGCTGTAGCATTTAAATACATGCCAAAATTGTCATGGAAAGTGCCTCTAAACGATAGGGTCTACACAGACATGTCTGCGGTAAAGAAAACGAGGCTTTTTCATAAAACCTCGCCACATTTGTGAGCTTTTGCTTGAGAGCCGTATGTTGCCAAGCAACCGTGCAGCCCTTACGGGTAGAACAAATGATGCTTGAAGTGCCACCTTGCTGTGCCGGTGAAGAGGCGGCCCTTTCTGGTACAATTTCATTAAAACCTTCAGGGTCTGCCAATGAAAAGCATGTCATAGACTGCCAGGCATTCATGGAATAAGGCTGTCGTCAACAGCGCAGGTCTCTCTTAAGACGCCACCAAATCATGACCACTTCAGTCAGCGTGAACTCTCTGTCCCTGCTGTTAACCCAGCTCAGAGTTTGAGAGTCCTGCTGTATTTTAAGAAGACTCTTCTGTTGGTTTTAGTTCGTAAGCTTGAATTCAATTCCAGCTTTATTTATTTGTTCCTTCACTCTCTCTGGGTAAACAGCAAAACAAATATAAGATCTGTTGTTTTCCGATTGGCAAAATGGATCTGATATCTGACCTACATCTTTTTTCACATTTTTTGTCATTGTCACTTGTCAGTAGTGTTAATTTCATTAATGAAAGGTATGACGAAAAATGTTAGTCATTGACCTTTTATTTTCATGATTAAGACGACATCGGCCAGTAATCGATACCTGTGACTATAATAACTTGTACTCTCCCAGGTTCAGGACACTGTCCTCCTTAAAATGCACTTCACACACATGAACATTTGGGTTGTACTGTCCAGGAACCGTGTTGTAAATAAATCTTAACCAACGATTCTTAATTACCTCCACTTCCGGAAGGCCAAATAAAGTGCAGCTTTTGCTTTCATATAGAAACACACAGCATCTCCACAACATGGTGGCGACAACACTACTGACCACTGAAGTCACGCCTTCTTTCTTTGAGTACGCATTTGGGTGGCATTATGCAAATATTTCCACAGTGACGTAGGTCTGCAAGGTAGAATTCAATCTAGGTGTTTTTTATAGGAGACTTTGAGCTTTGTAACTTACAAACAGCTACATAACACACTAAAGAGAAAGGAAAATGTGTAAACGCGTCATATGACCCCTTTAAAGCAATTCTATGCACGTTATCATAAACAACCGCTAAGACCCAGATTCTGCCCTACCTAAATTTAGGGTCACGAGCCGCTACTGATCGTGAGCTTAAATCCCCCAATCAGAACTTTCCTCTTAAAAAGAGACATTTTCTGCCAGGTGTTTTTCTTAATCTTTGCAATCTGGCAACCATGCATATGAGCTGACTTTCTATTGAATTGTGTCTTATGTGATAGAGTGCAATAATTCTGATGTAATTAAAAAATACATTTTTTTCTGTAAGTAATTTATGGTCACATACAATAAGATTGCAAATATTGCAAAAATGTCCCTTTTTAAGGATCCACCTCTGCTGACAGTGTCAAGTGTTTTGAATGCTGGTGTACACAAGAAACTAAAAACAAGAAATATGCATGGTATAACATATAAATCTGAAGCAGGAGCATGACTAAACTTCATTGGCACAGATGTAATGCAAATAAATCTCCAAAACCGTCTTAAAATTGACAAAAGATTTTAGCTGCTTGTAGTTTAAATGTAATGCTTATCTCTCTGTCCTTATATTTTCCCTCTCTCTTACTATATTGAAGTTGAAATGTGTGAAACTGCAAGGTGCCCTTTTTGTATTTTACTTCCCAGAATTGTAAGGTTATATTTATCTGTGGTTTAACCATTAATCTCTTAAAGTGCACTTTAAGGTTATTCTTAAAAAAAAAAAGAAACATGGACAAATCGCCACTCTTTTTGAGTTTGTTTTCCACTCTATTGAATGTAATTCTTTTCCTCTTTAAGGGCAAAAATATATTTAGCTGCTTATTCACACCTTATGTTTACTAAGGGTCAAATCTGAGTAATGTTTTGAGGTTACACAGACGTGATATTGACCTTGCCTCTTCTTATCCACAGGCGGAGGAGGAAGCTCGCAGAAACCGGCTCATGAGAGATATGGCCCAGCTGCGGCTACAGGTCAGACCAGCTGTTGGGTTTATTTTTAACTTTCATTGATGCACGTCGTCTTCACAGCATTTATCCAAATGGACTCAATTAATTGGAGCAGTAATGAACCATTTCCTTGTCTCACTCTCTCTGCAGTTGGAAGTCTCTCAGCTGGAGGGCAGTCTGCAGCAGCCCAAAGCCCAGTCCTCCATGTCTCCTTATCTGGTGCCAGATACCGCTGTTCTCTGCCAGCACCTGGGGCTGCTCAGACAGCTGGCTGCCAGCGGCTGTTTCATCATCATCATCCCTCGCACAGGTCAGTCCACGAGTCCAAATGAGGGAAATCTGGACATTTCAGGAGAGCCTGGAAATGTCATGGAAATTAATGCAATCAATTACTTTGCGAACTAAAACTATTAAAAATCATTTTCGGTCATTTAAATGAAGCTAAAATAACGCAGTCTCGTCTGACTCATAGCGTATACCTTTTTCGGTGTGCTTTTTCTCGGTCTCCACTGTTTTCTAGTATAATTAGTATATTTTCAGAGCTGATAATGTAACGTCAACGAAGCTATTAAAATTGTTTCAAAAAGCACATCATGTTACAATGTCGCGGCGACCATCTTTTGACATTGCCTCTCCTGTCAAAGTTGAAAAAGTGCGTCGATGACATGAAGCTGCCCAAAGTTAGCTAAATTGAAAACAGATGGGTGCTCATATGTTTCATCCAGCTCCCGATCGGGTGGTTCTGTCCTCAAAATAAGTGTCACGATATGGTGGTAGGAGCGAGGAGGACTTAAATGCAGGTTAGGGTTTAATTTCTTTATTAAATAATAAAATGAAACAAACAACAAAATTATCTCGAGGGGAAAAAAATGAACCGAACAGACTTGACTGGACTGGACTTGACTGGACTGGACTTGACTGAAATGACTGGACTGGACTTGACTGTAATGACTGGACTGGAATGACTGGACTTGACTGTAATGACTGGACTTGACTTGACTTGACTTGACTGGAATGACTTGACTTGACTGGAATGACTGGACTGGACTTGACTGGAATGACTTGACTTGACTGGAATGACTGGACTTGACTTGACTGGAATGACTTGAGTTGACTGGAATCACTGGACTTGACTTGACTGGAATGACTTGACTTGACTTGACTGGAATGACTTGAGTTGACTGGAATCACTGGACTTGACTTGACTGGAATGACTGGACTTGACTTGACTGGACTGGACTGGACTTGACTGGAATGACTTTACTTGACTGGAATGACTGGACTGGATTTGACTGGAATGACTTGACTTGACTGGACTGGACTTGACTGGAATGACTGGACTGGACTTGACTTGACTGGAATGACTGGACTTGACTGGAATGACTGGACTTGACTTGACTGGAATGACTGGACTGGACTTGACTGGAATGACTGGACTTGACTTGACTGGAATGACTGGACTTGACTTGACTGGAATGACTGGACTTGACTTGACTGGAATGACTTGCATTGACTGGAATGACTTGACTGGAATGACTGGACTTGACTTGACTGGAATGGCTTGACTTGACTGGACTTGACTTGACTGGACTGGACTGGACTTGACTTGACTGGAATGACTGGACTTAACTTGAATGACTGGACTGGACTTGACTTGACTGGAATGACTTGACTTGACTTGACTGGAATGGCTTGACTTGACTGGACTGGACTTGACTTGACTGGACTGGACTGGACTTGACAAGATTGGTGGGGCTACACAATAGACAGCCGAACACATGGCACAAGGAAACATGCAGGAAGCCATGTGCTTGCACCAAACAAACATACCCAAACAAAAGGGCACATGGTTGTGCTCACAACAAGACAAGACAAACCTTCCAGTTTGTAGACAAACTACATGAACCACTGAGCCACTGCCGCAATATAAAAATATTTTTAAAAATGACAAAATTACTGAAACTTAAATTGCAATGAAAACTAAAAAGAAACAATAAAAATATAAAGCCTATTCATGTTTATTAATAAAAATTCTGTAACAGTATATAAATGTTGCTAAAATAACTGTACAAACTAGACTGTAAACCATAGTTAAGCCTGATATGGGCAAAACATTCTTTCAAAGCATTTTAAGATATCATTCTGAATGATTCATTAACATGACTCAAAATGATTTTAAACAATCCGTATTCAGCCTAGAAATGGGAAATTACATGTAAAAGGAAATTCATTGGTAAAAAATGAGTGGTAGACTTGGCATCTGAATGGCAGCCCTCTGATTTTATGTGCAAATATTTTTAATACCCTAACAGTTTTTACTCTATTTTTTTTAATTACTACACTTTGAATAATTTAAGATCGAAATGTCTCCAGTTTGGCACCTCATGTGTAATAAAAAGTAATCTTAAATGGGCATTTTATTCAGAAGGTGCTAGCCGCCAGGGAAGATCAATCAATATATATTTCTGATCTCTTGCAGTGATTGACGGTCTGGATATGCTGAAGAAAGAGAACTCTGGAGCGAGAGATGGCATCCGCTTCCTTGAGACAGAGTTTCGGAAAGGGAACAGGTACATCTTGAGCTCAGCGCACACTAGGATCTGTGGCTCTGTTTGTTCCAGACTGTAGAGCATGACGTCTGATTCTAACGGCACCATTAAACAGTCAAAGTCAATGATTTAATGTGTCACGCATGAGCATTTATTCGTTCTTATTATGAAACAGGTACATCCGCTGTCAGAAAGAGTCGGGAAGAAGCTTTGAGAGGGACAAATTAAAACGACAGGACATAGAAGCCTGGTAAGCCCTGTCATTTTCACTTCTTATTTCAGGGATTTTAAAGGGGCGGTAAAATGCCATTTTCACAAGATGTAAAGTAAGTCTCTGATGTCCCAAGAGTGTGTGTGTGAAGTTTAAGCACAAAATACCCCACAAATATTTTTAAATAGCATGTTAAAGTTTTGCCTGCCCCTTTAAATGCAAATGAATTGCTGCAAAGGGCGGGGCTTCAAGTGTTAGCGGCCGCGATTTCCTCACGCAGACACACTAAAATGACAGAAACTGTTCTCCCTTTAAGTCAAAGATGGAGAAACTCGAGAAGAAGTGACATCATGTAGAATACAACAGGACGTCTCTGAATGTTTAGTTGATGAATTTATGTTTCTGATGTGGAGTTAGCTATCTTCAATTAGGATATTCTGTCATGTAGTCAATAAATCACTCATATAGGAACTGTTGTGAGATGCAGACAGAGTTACTTTCTATCGCATGTGAAAAGATTGAGCAGACTCACAAATGTACTCTTATACAACCACTCTTCCTCTTCTCAACATTGACTGTGTGTTCCCAGGGGCGGGCTTAATGTAAATTTTATGGTTGGTGATGTCACTAACCCAGGTGGAATGTTGTGTAGTCCCTTCCAGCCGTTTGTTGTAGTCCTTTTCTTTAATAGCAAATATCTCCCTTTGCTTTGAACTTTGAGCGTTGTAACTTTGAAACTGTTGTTTATGCTCGAACAGCAACATTACACACTAACTAAAGTTAGAAAAGTGAAATCATACTTCACCACCCCTTAAAAGCCCCTGTAGGGTTTTCTGCAGACTGCATCGCTGCATTGATTGTTCCTGTTGGCAGGCACCTGTATAAGATGGTGGACAGCTGTCGTCAGCTGACGGGATCTCAGAGCAGTGGAGATGAAGACACCGCTGGCATGGTGACCATTTTGACAGGACACTCATTGGAGGAGCTGACTGAAAGATCCGCTTCCATGAAGGTCAGTTGTGCCTTAGGAGACTCCAAATAGGCTTTTATAGAGGTATTGGTTGGCAGTTTGACCAAAAATGCATAACAGTATGAGAACTGCACGATTAATCATTTAAAGATTGATCTTATTCTTAAATGACAACAATCCGCCTGTGTCTATTAATCTATTGATCACACGAAAAGTTTCAATCTGCTTTGGTGCTGCCACTGAGAGAGCATATGTCATGTTTATATGTGACCCTGGTCACAAGTAGCACAGGTATATTTGTGGCAATAGCCAACAATACATTTTATGGGTCAAAATGATCGATTTTTCTTTTATGCCAAAAATCATTAGGATATTAAGTAAAGATTGTTCCATGAAGATATTTAGTATGATAGTATGATATATAAAAGATTTATTTTCGTGTATGGATGCAGCAAAAAAAAAAAAAAATTCTCGGCCATAATGGTCAATTCCCAACAAACCATACATAATCAGCTTGCAGGTGATGTATATAAATCTCAATTTCAAAAAATGTACCCATATGACTGGTTTTGTGGTTCAGGGTCAAAAATGTAATTCTTGATATCAAGAATTGATTTCTTACTAGTTGATATTCCAATTTCATATATCAGAAATACAATTATTACTAGTAAAAACCTTTATTTTTGATATCAAGAATTCAATTGTTACTAGTTGAAATGTCTATTCTTGATATCCACAATTGAATTGCTACTAGTAACAATGTTCATTTTTGATATCAATATTTCAATTTTTACTAGTGACAATTTTAATTTCATGAATGTGATTGTTACTAGTAAGAAAGCCATTTTAGATATCTGAAATAATATTGATACCAGAAATACATTTTCAGATATCAAAAATGATCATTTTTACTAGTAACAATTCAATTGTTGATATCAATAATAGACATTTCAACTAGTGACAATTTAATTATTGATATCAGGAATTCACATTTTTACTAGTAACAATGTAATTATTGATATCAAAAATTATGTATTTCTACTAGTAAAAAATCAATTCTTGATATCAACAATTCATTTTGAATGGCAGCCTATGGTGACATATCACTAGTGAAAATAAAATTACAGATATCAGCAATTCAATTGTTGATATCAACAATTACATTTTTGATATCAAGAATTCAATTGTTGATATCAGTCATTCAATTCTTGATATCAGCAATTAAACAGTTGATATCAAAAAATGTAATTTTTGATATCAAGAATTCATATCCTGGAAATGAATAAAAGCTAAAATGGCTTGCCATAACTAACAGTCTTTTCAACCACACAGTCTCATTATTTGTGTGATATAGTAATTCAAATAACCACAGAAGTACTGGGACAAAAGTTAATAGTAAAAAAAAAAAAATCAAATCACCTTTTGAAAGTAACTTGATGCTTCAAATGAAGATTGTATCATTTACATTGTCACATCTGTAGGTGACGACAAGCGACTGTATTTGTCGTCAAAACATTCATTCTAGAGATCCATTTTATTCCTTTGGTAATGAAACAAGTCTTTATAAGTGAATCAATTCATTCAAACCATTTTTTTTGTTCTTAATTCAAATTAAATCAATGTTTTTAATTAGACTGCAGTCATTTTCTCTAATTTTACGTTATTTGTTACATGCATCTGTTTTCTAATACCTTAATTAGAAAAGCCATGCTATTTCGTAGCATCACGTCTTTTACTTAGTAACACCCCAACACTGTCAAGCCACCAGGACCGAGTCGAATTATCCAGATGTTTCTCCGTCAGACCCGTTGGGGTTTTGGTCGTAGTGTCCGTTTGTATGATGTACAGGCGTTTACACAGTTTTTCTGTTGGTCTGGCTGTAGGTGTCTGTCCAGGCGGTGGCAGCGGCAGGCATGGAGCTGAAGAACATCACCGAGTTCTACCGGCAGTGGAAAGAGATGGGCTGAGAGACGGCGTGGGACGCAAGGGGTCGACTCGGCGTTCAGCTGATCGCACACTCACTCCCCCTCTCTCTCAATCTCTCACTCTCTCTCTCTCTCCAACTTTATCTGTATCTGTGTCTCCAGGGGAAAAGATGGAGGTTTGTAAGGAAGGGAGGGTGCAGGAAGTGTTCGGAGAAAAGAGAAGTCAGATGCACAGGGGCTTTAAACGAAAAACGGCGCATCCTCGACCCCGACACGGGAGGATTAAAAGCTACAGGGTGAAATAACTCCGTTTAAGTGCCCCTGGTGCGCTATAACCAGGCATATCTGCCGATGAAATGAGTGTATATGTTTTGAGAGAGAACAAACATTCATGTGCATATACGTCAAAAACAAACCCATAAATTGAAATGTATAGAACAATGTTTTTGGTCGACTTTTTATTTCCGTCTTTTCGCTACGGTCATGGGGTTGCACTGCCACGTGGATGTGTGTGTTTGACTGCAGCGGTGAACACCGTCTAGCGTTTACCCTCGGTTCTTAGGGTCACGAAGGATTCAGGGTATAGGGTGTACACTTCTTTTTGATGATTTGTTCCTTCTAACGTGGCTTCCCCCCACCAGTTTTTTTTTTTTTTTTTTTTTTTTTTGCGGTGTAACTTTGTGATTTAATGTATTGTGTTATCTGTGTATGAGCAGGAAGTCTGGCAAATGGTTGCTTTTATTTGATTTTATTTTTGTATTCGTATAGTTGCCTTTATATGCTGTGCTGAACACACAGGAATGAGGTTGGGTGTGGAGATGTTTCTTTCTGTCGTGGCATAAAGGAACGGCTCAGAGTTACACACATCTGATTGTGTGCTTGCAGATGTGGAAGTGTTTCTGCTCGACTCTAAACATGAGATTACTACTCGGCAAATCTAGTCGCAGCCATTCGCCATCACATTCTCATAGTAATTGTCCCATATTGCACATCACAAAGGAATCCAGTGTATGTGTGAGGCAGTGCATTAAACAATAAAAGATTTCATTTAAAAATGCTCTGTTTAGTCCCTGTCATGGTTTTCAAATGCGTGTAAATTTGAGTCCTATAATTATTATTTTTTAAATATTGTTAAAATTTTAAAAACATTTTTATTTGAATATATTGTAAAATGTAATTTATTCCAGTGATTCAAAGCTGAATTTTCAGCATCATTACTTAAGAAATCATTCTGATTTGCTGCTGAAGAAACCTTTTTTTATTATCAATTATGCTAAGATTATTTTGATAATTTTTTTTTTTTTGGAAAATTAGAAAAACAAATTGTATTCTTTAATAAAACAAAAGTTCAAAAGAACAGCATTTCTTTGAAATTTTATTGCATTATTGTCACTTAATAAAAGTAATAAGTTATCTTACTGATCACAAAAAAAATATGTTTTGCATTTATTTTATTAGAATTATTTTCTAGCAATAAACATTAAGTAAACATTAAAGATAAAATGCAACAGGTTTGAATTTGTAATATGTTTGCAGGTTTAAATAAATGAACTCAAAAGTGGCTAGCTATAGTTGGAGACCAAATGTTAATAATTATTGATACATTTTTCAGTTCCCACTATCGATAGAAAACAATTTGTGTATCTAATGCTTTAAAAATGTAATCGGGTGCTATAACAATAAAATCAAGGGATTTCTATATTCATGCTAACCAGTTCCTTTTCTTTCTTACGGGGTCTGTCTTTTAGTATCTAAGTGGGTCTCCGTTCAATTATTTCCAGGGTCTCATGGCCTCCGTCGCGCTGGGCTTTCTGCCATGGTCTCATTGTGGCATTATGGCCAGTTCTCTGGCAAGAAAACCCAGTGCCACACTGTCACAGAATGGCTGGGCTCTGACCCACTTTTAGGGAAGAATTATTTGCAGTCCGGTCCAATGACCAAATGTACCCTGGGGTTCCAACGGAATGGAGGATGGGGAAATGATACCATAGCTGAAAACTGAACAGTGCCATTTAAATCCTCAATGTTCAATGTTTTGATAAGCGCTGTTAGACCGATGAGGCAGACCAGCCTAAAACAACATGGCCATTTCCGATTATTGGGGGAACTTGTTTACGGCCCTTCTATATAATCTTTTTCCGATTCAATTCGTTCGTTTTGTTCGTTGAATCAACCAAATGACTCGAAAAAAGATTCTTTCATTTTGATGAACGAGTTCGAACAGGAAAGTCACAAACGTGCATCACAGAACAGAGCAAGGCGACCGTTTGAGCTTATCAAACTTTATTTTTTTTTTAAATGAGCGATCGTTTCACTTGATAAGACCCTTATTCATCATCTGGTGTCGTTTAAAGCCCTTAGATCAGTTTGCACTGAAACTGTCTTTTGGATCTTGAACCGTTTGGTTCCCAATGAAGTCCATTGGAGAAAAATCCTAGAATGTTTTCATCAAAAACCTTAATTTCTTTTCGACTGAAGAAATAATGACATGGATATCTTGGATGACATGGGGGTGAGTAAATTATCAGCAAAAGTTTTTTTTAAAAAGTGAACTACTCCTTATTTTTTTACACCAATGCGTTCGTGGTTAGATAAGCTAAACGTTTAATATTTGACTGTTTAACGACCCACAGTAATGCATTTATGCAAATTAACTACTACTACTACTTTTTAAATGTAATTTTGCCGTTTTGAATTAAAAATATCAATGTGCAATGATAAATTATGTCACTCATTACTAAATGAGAGCTTTTAGTTTATGTGAGCATATATTTAAAATAAATTATTATTTGCAAAGAGTTAAATGGATTACCTCACATTTGCCAGAATTAGACCTAGAACCTCTTTTACCGCTCTTTCTTCTTTCCACATCCCTTTTAATTATTTAATTTATTTGCCTTGTTTCTTTTACTTGTCTTTCTTAGAAACAGAGCTTGGACGTTAAAAGTAGTTGAGCGGGTTTCGTGTTTTGTTCTCGCTGGTCTCCTGATCTCGAACACTGGGCTGCTTTCATGTCTCCATCCAATGAGAGAATGCTCGTGCACGGAGGGTGGGATTTCTACCGCTGTTTATGTTCTTTCTCTTGGAATGTGAAGGACACACAAAGCCCGAATGATTCTCGAGGGTGTCCATTAACGTTAGAATCTAGTTCAGCCATGGATGTGTAGTTATTGCGCGCTTCTTTTCCCCATTAACTGTAACTTTTTCGGATCCCAAACTGGCGACCTCACATCTCCAACTGGCACGCGCAAATGATCTCATAGACCAGATCAAGCTCAAAGGTTTGGACTTTAATTTTTCTCTTGCACATTGAGCGTTATGTTGGTATTTTAATCCATAATGTCAGGTTTGTTGCCGCGCAACAACAACAACAGTTCCTCGAAAGATATATTTAAAGGAATGTAAAGAAAATACTGTGTCAACATGTCATGTTCGAACTTAGAGTGGCAGTGAATTTCACAACAAGCTAAAATCTCACACAAACACTCCACTAATAAGCAACGTTAACTCTTGCGAAGTTGGTGAGGGAAAAAGTAGAAGTGTAAAGTAGCTCAACAGCAAGTTGCAGGACTGAAGTTTGAAGGTTTTGAGGAGTAGATCATCAAAAAGTTACAGTAGAAGTTTGGGTTTCTGAAGTTGAGGAAATGAGTTTGGCATTTTGTGAATTGTGGAAGTGTTGAGTTGACAATGATACCCATGGGTGAGAGGGGGAGAGGTAGAGAGTATATAGGCTATATATATAGCGTGGATATAATGGGAGAGAGCATGGCTGCTTGTCTTTTCCTCGAACACATATGGAACATAGTCTATCCAGTACATTAGTCCACGTGAACAGGCTTCTGTAAGTGATATATGGCCTCTTCCAAACCCTCATTACTGTAGATGGCATCAGTCTAGGTCTCTTTTCATGCTGGACGCTCTCTTGAGCTCCAAGTTTCTACCAGAAGATATGAAGAAAGTTACACGTATGTACTTCTGTTGTATCTTTATACTATTGTGTGGATTCTAAATATAGTTTGGCAACTTTCTAAAACTTTATTAATGGCCATAATGCATCCCCTTGTGAGGGACCCCCTTCCTAAAATACAAGTGATACTCATGAATGCAGTTCCTTTTATACTAAGCATAAGCATGATATTATAAAGACTAAATTAAATAACTGACAAATAGTCATTGTTCTAAAGACAAAGGAAATTATTAAAACATTATCTTGAAAATATTTAGCTTGTATTAAAGTCGGCATCTGTTTTGTCAATGTTCTAGATCTTATTGTGAATGATTCATCCATCTGTTTGTTGAATTTTTCATCTGCAACCTTGAATTTTTGAGCACCCCACCCATCTCTGTCACACTTGTGTGTTGAAACTTTTTTCTGCTCACTATTCGTAAAATGTTCGAACCATTTCAATAAATATACTGCTCCAAAGCTGTTTTACAAAGAATATTACCTTAAAACTCTCAAGATAAAGACGCCAACTCCAAAAAGAAATTCAGGTGCAAATTATACTTAAGTATATCACACTAAAAAGGAGATACTTAAAAATGAAATGCAGATTTGGTTTAAAAACATTTTGGTGTAAACTATGGCTATCAATAGAATAAAATAATTGGATTGTTTTAACCCAATTTTAGGTAAAATATGGACAAACTCAGCCATTGGGTTAAAAATATAATTAAAAATGTAACCCAATGGCTGGGTTTGTCCATATTTTACCCAGTGTGGGTTGTTATGCTGACCCAAGATCTGGGCAACCCAAACACTGGGTTGTTACTGACCCAGTAGCTGGGTTACAAAAACCACCCAAACACTAAAAAAATAACCCAAACATATGACCCAAAAGGCTCAACCCAGGATTTGGGTTAAAAAAACAAACTTTTTTGTTACAGTGAACCCAGTCGCTTGCCATAACAATTTGGGGCTTGTCAAAATTACTCAGAACTTTATTCATGCCCATTTGTCCTGGATTCAACACGTTGATTATTACGAGAACTGATTGTTTTTTTTACCACCTATTCTACCCAGACATTAATAAGTGGCATTGTTCAGAGATGAACTGACTGGTCAGGATGTTTTTACTCATCAGTTCATTTGTTTCTTAAAAAATCTTGTAGTAGTAATCACATAGTAGGGTCTTTAAGTCCTTTTTGATGATTGTTTGTCTGTTCACTTTCAAAAAAATGGAAGTTTCTTATCATTTAAACTTTGGTTCTTATAAGTGTTCCCAAATTAGTGTTCATATTCTGCTTCTTTTTGGGAACCCTGGCTTTGACCCATGAAAAGCTCGCTTTTATATTCCTTTTTTTCTCCCTGTTCCTGTGCATTCAGGATGATTTAGCCTAACTACAGTCAGCATTTTTTAGGACGGGAGGAACTTTTTTTCACTTTCATTCTCTCCATAGTCTGAAATATAGCAGGAAAGCATGTGATATTAAGCCGTTGTCAATTAAGTGTACATTCTTGTGGCTTTCAATCATGTTTTCTAGGTAATTCTATGGGATTTTCTTTTGCCTGTGTTATGGCTTGCCAGGTAAAAACTCTTATATAATCACTTAGAAAATGGATTTGGGGTTTGTGTTCAAATCCTTACTTTTAAATATGAATGGCAATGGCAAACAGCAATTATTTGTTAAATCTACTGAAACCTAGAGATGGTAAAAAAGCTTTCGTTTCCAGGGAAAAGCCTCAGGCAAAATGTAAATGTTTCTTTCCAAAACAGGTTATGGGTGTGCTAACTGAAATGTTTTCTATGAAAATATTTTTTAAATTAGCCAATTAAAATTTGCAATAGCTTTTAAAACCTACACTTGTTTGAACCCAAATTTGGGTAAAATATGGACAAACCCAAATGTTGGGTTAAAAATGTCATTTCAAATTTTAACCCAACTTCAACTTTCATTTTCAACTGTAAATTTTGCATTTTTAACCCAACATTTGGGTTTGTCCATATTTGACTCAAATTTGGATTGAAACAACCCAGCATTTTTTAGAGCGTATGAAAAGTCTGGAGGAACTGGTGGAAAATTTCTGTTCTTCCAGTATAGCCATTTGCATGATTATTTGTCTTGTGTCTGGAGGTGGTAGCCAGACAACAACTTCATGTATTAACATGACAATGGAATGCTCAGAGCCTGAGATGGTGTTCGTACGGTTACTGCAGTTACACGTGAGCCGAACAGAACACGCACATAGGCGCTCTATTGTCAACACGCACTGATAAAGACGTCCATTGAGGCAGATCTTGTGACACAATCACGAGCCAGAGAGGGAATGTCAGAATAATTGTATGGTGAGATGTAGAGTGAAAAACACACAAGGACCCAGAAATCAAGGTCTTGAAGTATTTGTCTTTGTCTGATATGTTCTGGATTGGATTATGCAGTAGTTCGTGAGCCAATGTGAAATCAACATTGACCTTATTTACCTTTTTAATGTACATTCTTGTTCTTATTATGAACAATTCATCAGTGCATGTTATTCCGAATAGAAAAAGTGTTTGTCCAAGTGGTGAAAATGTCAAATTCCATCAAAATAACTTGCACTTATGCTTTGCTTATTGGCTGACCTTAGAGCCTTCTTGTTTTGTAAGTCTCACCCGATGTTTTTTATTGTATTTAATACACCATTTCAGAGTTACAGTTCATTTCTGGCCAGAGTATTACAAAACTTTTGTTTGTGAAAATGTCCTTTAAAAAGTTAAGTGTGCTGTTCAAAAGTTTGAGAGATAAGAGAGAAATTAACACTTTGATTCAGCAGAAATGCATTAAATTGTTCAATAGTGAAAGGAAAGACACTTACTTTGCTATGAAAGATTTCTAATAAATGCCGTGCTTCTCTATTTTTCTATTTATCAAATAATCCCGAAAGAATGTTTCACTGTTTCTACAAAAATATGATCCCTCCACCCCCTGATCCCTAAATCCACCCCTAAACCTACCCAACTCCACCCCCTGATCCCTAAACTCACCCCTAAACCTACCCAGCTCCACCCCCGATCCCTAAACCCACCCCTAAACCTACCCAACTCCACCCCCTGATCCCTAAACCCACCCCTAAACCTACCCAACTTCACCCCCTGATCCCTAAACCCACCCCTAAACCTACCCAGCTCCACCCCCTGATCCCTAAACCCACTCCTAAACCTACCTAACTCCACCCCCTGATCCATAAACCTACTCAACTCCACCCCCTGATCCCTAAACCCACCCCTAAACCTACCTAACTCCACCCCCTGATCCCTAAACCTACCCAACTCCACCGCCTGATCCCTAAACCTACCCAGCTCCACCCCCTGATCCCTAACCGCACCCCTAATCCTACCCAGCTTCACTCCCTGATCCCTAAAGCCACAGCTAAACCTACCCAGCTCCACCCCCTGATCCCTAAACCTACCCAACTTCCAACCATCTGGCTTCATTCTTGTACGTAATGTTGCTTTTCACAATCCAATCAGTTCCTGATGGATAAAACACCCATTCTTTGAATATCCCATTTTTATCAGAAATACGTCAATATGAATTGCGACAATACTGTTCTCTCTTTCGTTGGTCCCAGTTGGTGGACAGACACACACACGCATGAGCTTCAGTTTAAGATGAGCTCATCTTCTTGTTTTGACTCAAAATGGTGTGTCATGGAATATAGTTAGTCCGAGTGCAATCTAAACATCTCCACCTCTCAACAAGACACAGACAAACATCCCGTCAAACTGAGCAGTGGCAACTGGGATGAGAAATGTTTGCGAGCTTTTCGTTTCTGAATAACACGTTTCCCAGGGGTATTATTGGGGAGAACTTCATATCCAGTGTCCGATGAATAATGTTTATGTTTGACTTCCATAGAAACAGCTGATGAGACATTCCACAATCCGTTAATCCATAAAATCAACACTGGCCCATGGAATAATGACCGCATATTCCATGAATGGATGTCCAGCCTTACACGATCTGACCGGGGGGAATTTAGCCTTTGTATCAGTTTATGCAAATCCGTTTGTCTGACAGTTTCTGTAATGTGCATTCAAAGGAGTAGTTCATCTAAAAATGAAGATTGTCATTGTTCAATCTCGCGCGTGAAACTCTAAAGCCATACGCCATTCGTTTATCTGTAAAGTGCAAACGGAAATAATTAGGCGAATGTTCATGCTGCTCTCTTCCATAGTATGATGAAGGCATACTGGACCGGTGTTGGTACTATTACACATCATTTTTGCCAACGCATTCTCATCCCAAGGCGTCATCTAACTGACAATTTTGACCATGCTTCAACATCCGATGCTTTGGGCACCCTTTAGCGTCAGTTAGATGACGCGGGTAGGTTTAGGTCTGGGATAAGGTTAGGGTTAGACGCGATCGCATCATCTAACTGATGCTAAAGGGTGCCTAAAGCGTCAGACATTGAAGCATGGTCAAAATGCTTCCCAAGGCGTCAGTTAGATCACGCCGTGGGATGAGAATGGACTGTTTTTGTTGATCAAAAAAATCTGAAAGAAAATTAAATATAAATACATAAGATGGAAAAACTTAAAAATTAGAAATGAAAAATGTTTAACTTAACTAAAACTGAAATAGAAATAAATTAAATATGAATATATATATATATATATATATATAAATATATAAAAATGGCAAAAGCATAACAAAATTACTCAAACTTAAATAAAAGTATATTGTTAAGTATATTAATATTAATTAATATATTTGAATTAATTAACATAATTAATATAATATTAATAATATAATATTTTATATATATATATATATATATATATATATATATATATATATATATATTAATTAAATATTAAATAATACGTATTAATAAATAATAAAGTATATAAAATATTATATATATTTATATAGTATATAGAATATGATAAAATAACACTGACATAATGCGGGTTTTATTACAATAATATTTTAAATACTATTCTGTGCTTTTTAATGGTCCATTTAAGAGCAGTATCATTACATAGATTTGTTTTGTGATTATTAGACCACTTAAACAGTATATCAATATCAGTTTGATTGATTTCGAGTCATTGATATTTAAATTGTTACGCTTCAAGGAATTAGTTCAAAATCTTATCCAACACTTACAAATGCCAATGAATAGTCTCATTTTTCATTTATTGTGGATAGTGGCATTTTAGTTGATTTTTCATTCATCAAGATTGTGGTGAAACATATAGGCAAATTTTATTATTTATATTTGTGCATATGACAGTGCATCGGTTGCCCTGTCGACTTGATGCTTCACTAATGAAACAATATGACCCTTTTAGCCATTCAAAGCAAATATCCCTAAATAAAGACTGCGAATAATTGAATCATAAATAGCTGGGGGGATAATAGCCATGTCACCCAACCTTAATAACAACCCATTTAGTCAAATCCGCAGAGTGTCTGCTAGCAGGAAGGCTCCTATGTAGAGGCATTGCTCAAGCATTTCCATCTGCTTTGTTTAGGCTGCCGTTTGTCCGTGTGCAGAAAGCGTGCTCATTTTCATACGGCTCCACGTGTCAACAGGAAACTCTGTGACCCTCACAAAGCACATTCTGTTCTAGTTTGCAAGATTGGCCCCTATGCAAAGCACGACCCCCCTTAGAAAAAGAAGGTACTTGGAGCTGAAGCTTCCAAGAAGATTGTTTTATTGCTCAAAAGTTGTGCAAAAATGTTTGCATGGAACAGTATCTTGCAATACCACCAGTGTGCCAAGTTATGTTCCCAGAGATTGGTTGAAATACTCAAACTGGAGGCCCAAACTGGGGTGTGTGAAGACAAGATATCTGGGACTGATTTGAGGGTTAAAGCTTTAAAGCACAATACTTCAAAAGTCTCTCTGTAATTTTTAAATTTTCCATAAGTTTTTGACATCTAAGAGGTCATCATATTATAAGAATGTGCTGTAAATTTCAGAACTGAAAACGTCCTTGTTAGTCCAATAAAAGCTTTTATTGACACCAGCCCCAGCAAACGGCTCATTTTTCAAAGTGGGGGACTATGACGTCAAA
This sequence comes from Cyprinella venusta, assembly GCA_038021265.1. Classification (NCBI taxonomy): domain Eukaryota; kingdom Metazoa; phylum Chordata; class Actinopteri; order Cypriniformes; family Leuciscidae; genus Cyprinella; species Cyprinella venusta. The sequence goes on from CM075874.1 coordinate 30,383,768, forward strand.
GAGGATAAAACATCACCCCCGTAGAATAAGATCAACACCTACTTCAACACAGCCGGTTTAGCCCCGCCCTCCGATTTGCGCATTACACGGATAGCTAAATAACATAGATTCCTACCTTGTGATGACAAACCGGATCGAGAGTGAAACTCATGATAATATGCGAAACTGTTATCCACTCACAGCAGTGGGCGTTTACTTCCAAGCGGAAAACCGAGCGTTTTTGAGCTAGGCTCAAAACTAGGCTAGAAAATAGCCTATTACTTATTCATTATGATGTTTTTGAATGCAAAAAAACCCGGTAACGCTTCCTTTTACAGTCCAGTTACCCATGTAAATACTATGTACTTATTTTAGTAACTACAATTACTGGGTAATAACTAGTACTAACCCTGAACCTACCCCTAAACCTACCCCTGTTCCATGTACTTACCTTATATTAGCCAGTACTGTCTAGGTAAGTACACTGTAAGTACACTGTAAGTACTGTACTGTAAAAGGAAGCGTTACCAAAAACCCTTTAAATGCAATGTTAGTGTGTACTACTGCATAGTATATACCGTATTTTCCGCACTATAAGGCACACCTAAAAGTCTTTAATTTTTTTAAAAAACGACAGTGTGCCTTATAATCCGGTGCGTCTTATATATGGATCAATTGGTTAATTGAATCACGCTTTTAGTCTTTAGTCTTTTAGTCTTTCTTGCTAAAGAAAACCCAGTTTTACTCAAATTCATCAAAATGGATTTATAGCGGTTTGGACCCAAACTCTTCATATGTAGCATAGGGTTCTTTACTAAACTCCAAAGGACATTTTGTGCTAAAAAAGGTTCAATAATGACAAGAAAGTACACTTTTGGCACAAAGGTTCTTTAAAGGCTATTATTCATTCACATCATTCTGCACCATTTTGTAGTTGTAATTATTGTTTATTAAACTGTTGTAGTAACTTAATATCACATTTTAATCATGCAGATTTTTGAAGGATAAAAACTGAAATGGCACTCTTCGTGTGATATTGATTAATTACATTTTTAACCCCCATATCTTGAATTTTGTGATCATTCACACTCATTGCATTTTATGGGTTCCAAATACATAGCGCTTTAGAACCTTTTAAGGCCCTATATAGAACCTTTTCTTCTAAGAGTGCAGTATCTTATGCGCCTTATAATCCGCTGCGCCCTATAAATGAAAAATGTTATAAAATAGGACATTCATTGAAGGTGCGCCTTATAATCCGGTGCTTCTTATAGTGCGGAAAATACGGTAATGCAGATGTGGAACTGTTTGCAGTGATAAGTCACCATGAAATCAAAAACTTGAAATGACAACCTGTTTAATGGATTACCTGCAGCATATATTAATAATGAATTATCTGTGCACATGATTTAATGTGCCCTCGTAATCTGTAATCAAAATAACTTACTCTTTTTTGTCTCTCAGAGCACTGACTTTCTAAGAACTGTTAAAATTGAGCATTTTCTAACAGCAGTTGCAGTGATGCGGAGACTTTTCCAAATGCTGATTGGCTCTTTTATTTTGAAGGCGGGACTTATTCCACCATATTGCGCAATTTTTGATTTTTTTTATTGAATACAAAAAAATACATACAACCAAGGCAAACATACTCTTTCTACAATGAGTAAAAGGCTCAACACAATTTGACAAAACATAAATAAAAATTTTAAATCAAAACTTAAATTAACAAAAAAAGTTCAAATTTAGAATTAAGGGGCAATTTCATACCAAGTCAAAAGATCAAGCAACTTAATCGCATTCCCACTTTTATATTATATTTATATATATATATATATATATATATATATATATTATATTTTTTATATATTATATTTATATTATATTATATATATTATATTATATTTATATTTATATTATTTTTTTTATATATATTTTTTAATATTTATTATATTTATATATGAAGAGTTCAGATGCAAAAGCCTCTAAGTGCCATTTGAAATTTTCTTCTAAAATGATCATTTTAATCAAACTTGTATATTTAAGTTCAGTAATTTCACTTAAATGACATTTAATAGGTAATCTTCATTGCCATTTAAGTGAAATTACTGAACTTAAATATACAAGCTTGATAAAAATGACCATTTTAGAAGAAAATTTCAAATGGCATTTAGAGGCTTTTGCATCTGAACTCTTCATATATATTATATTATATATTATATTATATCCACTTTTATATTTTAAATATTGCGCATATTCTCCCATTTATACTAATATGAGTGCAATGTAAAATATGGGTCCTGAAAGCAATCTATTCATTCAAAGCTTATCAAGTGAGTTTTCAACAGTAATCCAACTTACTTTTCAATGCATGTGGGTGAAATCATGTGTTTGTCTCTCTCTCTGCAGTGTTTCCTGCGTGGCGAGGGGCTGGTGAGGGTCATGGTTGGGGCTGGACTCAGTGTGTGAGGTGGGAGGCTGGGCAAGGGGGCCCGTCCCGGGGCCTGGAGTGTCCGCTGTGGTGTGTCCTGTGTCGAGGAGGACGGGAGAGACTGAAGCAGGCCTGTCAGAGAGGGAGAGGAGCACTGCGCCTGCCCGCAGACATGCTGACCCTCAGACTTCCACAGCTCTTTGACATCCACCAGGTGCCAAAGGTGAGGACTGGGCTGTTTGACATACAAAGGGAACGTTTGAAACGGTTTAATATTGTAGTTCTGAGAACAGGACTGTTTCAAACGCTCCCTTTAAGGGAAATCCCTGGGAAATCCGTCATGTGCTTAAAAGTTACAAGCCGAATAAGTGGGACTAAGTGGTGCAAGCCTCCGTTTTCAGTTTTGCTTTAATCCTTCTTAAAGAAATTGAGTTCATCAGTGTTTCTGTAAGATTACATCAGATGAATGACTTGCATTCAGAATATTAAAGGATTAGTTCACTTTTAAAAAAACTTTTGCTGATAATTTACTCACCCCCATGTCATCCAAGATATCCATGTCTTTCTTTCTTCAGTTGAAAAGAAATTAAGGTTTTTGATTAAACAATCCAGAATTTTCTCCATATAATGGACTTCAATGGGAACCAAATGGTTGACGGTCCAAATGAGAGTTTCAGTGCAGCTTCAAAGGGCTTTAAACGACACCAGACGATGAATAAGGGTCTTATCTAGGACGCTTCAAGTCATGACTCGAAAAAAGATTTGTTCATTTTGATAAACGAGTTTGAACAGGAGAGTCATGAACGCGCATCACAGAACAGAGCAAGGCAAGCATTTGTGCTTATAAAACTTAAACTTTTTTATTTATTTTTGAAATGACCGATCATTTCGCTAGATAAGACTCTTATTCATCGTCTGGTGTCGTTTAAAGTCCTTTGACGCTGCACTGAAACTCTCATTTGGACCTTGAACCGTTTGGTTCCCATTGAAGTCCATTATATGGAGAAAAATCCTGGAATGTTTTTATCAAAAACCTTAATTTCTTTTCGACTGAAGAAAGAAAGACGTGGACATCTTGGATGACATGGGGGTGAGTAAATTAAATTATCAGCAAAAGTTTTTTTAAAAGTGAACTACTTCTTTAAAGTGACCCTGTTATGCTTTTTCTATTACCTTTCATGTATAGTGTGTAATATAACCGTTTTTTTAAATGTAAAGGTCTAAAAAGTTTCAAAGTTATTGTCTCCCAAAAGAAAGAACCAATTCTGTCTTCCAATTCCGGTCTTACTTCCTTAAATGATGTTAGAAGAACGCCTTTTTTCATGAATCTTTAGATGTTTGCATGTATTTTAGACGTCCGTGTGCATCTCTGCAGGTGTTTAGAGAGGACGGCATCATGTCCGGGTACCGCCATCCCCGCAGCTCAGCCCTCGACTGCATTCTCAGCAGTTTTCAAATGACCAACGAGACGGTCAATATCTGGACCCACTTCCTGCCGACCTGGTAAAGAGCCCAACGTGTAATCTCCTTTTAGTGCCAGAGCTCGTAGTTTGTTTCAGCTGCTTCATTATGCAATTATGATCTAGCTTATAAGCAGACACTTTTATGCAATATCAGATTTTACCGGGACTAAACTAAACCTTGAAAAGGATGTATTTGTCGGAGTGGGCAGTATGACCTAAATCTTGTTACAAGTAATTTAATATATGGTATACATCACATTAGTGTTAGTAGAGCAGACTCTATTGTTATTATTATATTTATGATTAGCTATGTATTTATGTATAGTTATATTTATATAGTCACATGATCCTTCAGAAATCATTCTAATAGGCTTGATTCTAATTAAGCGTATTGGGTAGTTGTTTTATTTGCAACGAAACATCATATATTGTGCAAACATACAAAGAAATGATGAAGTTTTTAGTTTTTCTATGCATTATTTTTGCGTAGTAAAATAAAACCTATAACGTAGATTGCATTTTTTGCCAAATAATTTTGTCACTGAAACTGTCTTTTGGACCTTGAACCGTTTGGTTCCCATTGAAGTCCATTATATGGAGAAAAATCCTGAAATGTTTTCATCAAAAACCTTATCTTAGATGACATGGGGATGAGTAAATTATGAGCAAAAGTTTTTTTTTTTTTTTTAAAGTGAACTACTCCTTTAAGATGCATTTCGGTCGAATTTGATTTCCCATGTCATGACCCCTTTTATAACCAGGTTATCTGCTCTACTTTCCTCACACTAGACATAAATGCCCTGTGTAGGACCTGTGCTGTGCTATTATAGGTACTTCCTGTGGCGGTTCAGCATGCTATGCTTTACTCTGGACTTCCTGACGGAGAGCTACTCCTGGCCGATGCTCGTCTACATGCTTCTGATCTGTCTGTACCCCTTCACCTCCAGCTGCGCTCACACCTTCAGCACCATGTCCACCAAGGCTCGTCACGTCTGCTACTTCTTCGACTACGGAGCGCTCAGCCTGTACAGTCTCGGTATGTGCAAGTTCTCCTGGCTGATTCTGTTTTGTAATGTGTTAGAAAATCTGGCCCTTTAGCTACTGTTCACTCTATTGGGCAGTAGATAGACACATTATCATCATAACATAGTGACCTTTCCTACCCACTATTTTCTATTTAAACTTCATTGGTGAGCAAATAAGACTGGATTTAGTCTTGTACAGTCAGACTTTTGACTAACAAGCTAACCTACGGTACTTTTTTTGTAACATTCTTAACAAAAATGGTAAAAAAAAATCTTTCACATTGTATTAAAAAAGAGTGGCCTATAAAACACTTGAACAAAGACATATTACTAGGATATTGGCTGTTTATTTGTACTTATAAAGCACATATTAATGCCTTATTCTGCATGACCATACTCTACATCCCTTAATCCTACTCAAAACCTAAATTTAACAACCACAAACTATTAATAAGCTGTAATTAGGAATTTATTGAGGCAAAGGTCACAGTCAATAGTTAGTTAATAATAGTGAGAATTGTACCTAATTGTACCTAAGTAATCTAAAGTGTGACCATATATATATATATATATATATATATATATATATATATGTATACATAGAGTTGAAATGACTGTATATATATTAGGGCTGTCAAAACCATTAATCGCGATTAATCGCATCCTAAATAAAAGTTTGTGTTTACATAATATATGTGGGGGCACTGTGTATAATTATTTTAGATATATAAACACACACATACACATGCTTGTATATATTTAAGAAATATTTTCATGTATATTCTGTTTATAGAGTTATATATAATTTATATTATATATAAATATAAATATTTTATATATAAATATTTTTTTTTCTTAAATATAAATGCATGTGTGTTTTTATATATATACAAAATAATTATACACAGTGCACCCACATATATTATGTAAACACAAACTTTTATTTTGTATGCGATTAATCGCGATTAATCGTTTTGACAGCCCTAATATATATATATATAGTTGAAATGACTGTATTAATGTATTAAAATTAATAAGAATAAATTAAAACTATATATATATATATATATATATAGTCATTTCAACATTTAATCGTAGTCATTTAATACTATAATACAGTCTATATATATATATATATATATATAAAAATGACTGTATTAAAGTATTACAATTAATAAGAATAAATTAAAACTATTATATATACTGGATATACATATACATATATATATAGTTTTAATTTATTCTTATTAATTTTAATACTTTAATACAGTCATTTTAACTTATATATTTCAGTTAGTTGTCAAGGCAATGTTTCTAAATATTGTTTAGGCTTTATAAGTTTTTATATGTAATATTTTATTTCAGCGTTATTTCAATGACCAAAAATGTTTTTTAATAGTTTTAGTCTCAGTTAACCATAACAACACTGCATTCCTGTACCTCAAACAATAGAGCATAGTGCTAGCAACATCAAGGTCATTTAGGAAAATGCATGAACTGATAAAATGGATATCTTAAATGCAAAGTAAGTTGCTGCTAAATGCATAAATGTAAATGCATGATATTGTGAGATAAATGTGCCAGAATGGCTGCTTGTCATCTGCTGTCCTTGACAGAATATAGAAATCCCTATACTGGGCCAGTAAAAAGAAACAATTCTGATGTAAAGCTGATGTCTTCACGAAGGCCAGCTGTAGAAAGGAATTGGAGGGTTGATGTGAGGTTATGGAAAGCATGAGCTTCGGAGGAAATGAGCTGTCTAATACACTGCTGGCATTTTATTGTATGACTTCAAAGGAAAGAAAGCAAATGCTCTGACTCCAGAGAAAACCTTTAAAGTCCGCATTGATAAAGAGAGAAGGGTGAGAAACTAGTAACACATATTGTTCGAGGCACTTCAGAAGCGTGAAGAGAGTGCCAAATATAAGCGCAATTTTAATAGGCTCGGAAAACTTAACCTTACATAGAGCGAGTGATTTAGAAATGCTGTTTTTAAACATTTAACGCCTACTTTTCTTGATGATTATTATTTCAAGCGGAAATCTATATTACAGTATGTTTTTAAAAAAGTATTTCCATTCATTTGACCTGTATGAATGATGGTATGGTTCTGTACTGATTGATGGTATGGTCAGCTGGTCAATATCCTGTGTGTAGAGCAGTGAGTCTTTATTGTAAAGTCCCATAGTCTAAAAAAAATATTATTCTTTCATTTGTGGAATCCACCTCTGGTCATGTTTTCCAGTGGCGGCAGTGAAAGAGCTCTTTTGAGAAAAGCAGAGTAGCTGTATATGTTCAGCAGCAGAGAGCCAAACATTACAAAAGACACAAATCCAATAAAACATGGTATTTAATACTGTAACTATTGTTTTTGTGCAGTATACAGTATGCCATGCTATGTTTCTTAAAACTGCATGTGAAACATTACGCAGTATGCAACCGTGAACTTTTTAAACTGTATGATGCACATAACCTCATCACAGTGCTTTCCTGGAAATAACGGTTCGTTCAAATTAAGTTTTTTAATAGTGTTTATGCAATTTATCCAGGTAAATATGGGGAAAATTCACATACTATGCGTAGTATGCATACTACTTACTTTAGAAATGATTGAAGTACTTTGGCTATATGCCATTTCAAACATATCCATACATGCAAAAATATTAATATTAAATCATTTGATCGCAAATGCCACTTTTGTTTAAATATTTTGTTAAATAAAACAATAACGTTGCCCTTTTTTGTCTCCAAATACAGAAATTTTCTATGTATATAGTAGGGATGCACAGATATGAAAATTTTGGCCGATACCGATAACTGATAATTCTCTATATTTGAAATCCGATAACCGATATATTGGCCGATAAATCTAAATCCAAATTTGTATATATATTCGAGAGCCCGATTACAAAAACAAAAGTCTCATCATTATAATCCATGTCCCAAACACAATTATAATGTTCCCATTGACTGTATTTTCACTGTATTTTCCTTTTTTTTGCAGTGATTCCAATCATGTCTCAGGTATTTCAGAATCATCTTGTTGAACAGTGCGAAATCTGAAGCATCTCAGCTGAAGGAAATAATACATTATTTATTGACTTTATTATATCGACCAAATTTCCTTATCGGGCCGATAATGATAACATTATAAATGATTATTTATCGGCCGATACCGATGGTGACCAATATATCGTGCATCACATATATAGACTATAGATTTAAAATTTCTGTATTTGGAGACAAAAAGAAATGTCAATGTTATTGAGTTGGTATAGTTTATTTGTTAAAATGTCAATCTGTTAACAAATCTTATTTATACAAGAGTTCTGTTCTTAAAGCTGAAAACTATATCCAAATGAAAGCATGCAATAATCTTTTAATTGTTAAAAATACTGTCATACATGTGTCTACTCTTGCAGGTTGTGCCATCACATACTCCTCTTACGTGATGCCCGACTCCTGGGTCAACAGTTGGCTTCACCACCATTTTGTGACCATTGCAATCTGCAACTCGCTCTTTTGTACCAGCATGTCCTGCTACTCCAGGTGAGAGTGGTTGTGGGTAACTAAGGCTAGGGGGAGTTTATTATTATGTAACTTAAGTCCTTCTCACACACAGACCTTTGTTTGTTCTCATGTTGTTCCTGATTGCACAAAAGGTTTTAGTCATTTTAATAAATTATTTACAGAAGAACTTAACCTGTCGTTGAATTCAGTGAATTAATTAGTTTCGCTTAGTTAAGCACCACTATCTCTCATATATAATATTAAACTTTTGCACATAACTTTTCACGCTCTGATACCTTAAATCGTGCAGGTTTTTGTGAAGAGGTGTGCGATTTATTTTTCTAAATGAGCGAATGTTTGATTTATTTTTGGAGGATGATGAAAGCGAGCCTCATATTCACAAAAAAGCAATTTATATTTAAAACTAAAAAGAATTTAACTATGACTATAAACGTTTAATCTACAAGAAACACAGTAGTATGATAAAATACATTTTTAAATGTATCCATACATACAATAAAATTAGTCAAAATCATTGAAATTCAAAGCCTCAAACATTTGATTGCGTATGCCACTTTTCTTTGTTATTTTGTTAAATATCTAGAGACAAGTTGGGCTTGTTTTGGATTGCACCATTGATCAACCACATAACAACACCCATTAACCATTAGCAACACCCTAGCAACCATATAAAAACACCCTGACAACCGCACACAATAACCTTGCATTGTGGTGAAAACTTTTGCATGATCAAGCACCACTCTTCATAAAATAAAAAATACCTGTGTAAATTGACCTATTCTTGTTTAATATTATATAATATTTAGTGCTGTCAAATCGATTAATCATGATTAACTGCATCTAACATATATATATATATATATATATATATATATATTATGGCTGTCAAACGATTAATCGCGATTAATTGCATCCAAAATAAAAGTTTATGATTACATAATATATGTGGGTGCACTGTTTATAATTATTTTCTTTATATAAATACACACACATGCTTCTATATATTTAAGAAATATTTTCATGTATATACTGTATATAGATTTATATATAATTTATATTATATATAAATATAAATATTTTTGTATCTAAATAATATTTTTTTCTTAAATATACACGCATGTGGGTGTATTAATATATACAAAATAATTATACACAGTGCACCCACATATATTATGTATAAACAAACTTTTATTTTGGATGCGATTAATCGTTTGACAGCCCTAATATATATATATAGACCATTTCACAAGATGTAAACAACACTGGTCCAGAAGCACTTCCTGTTTCAGTTTTTTAACACTACATTAAAGCTGGGGTAAAATAAATACAACCAACAGAACATATACATATGAATCAAAACGTTAAACAAGCATCTTTAAGATGTTTTCTTTACATGTGAAATAAAGAAAACAGTTACAAACTGAAACAGGAAGTGTTTCTGGACCAGTGTTGTTTACATCTTGTGAAATGGTCTATATATACACACACACACACACACACACACACACACACACAAACTTTTATGTTAGACACAATTAAACACGATTACTCAATTTGACAGCACTTTATATTATATTATATTATGTTTTATTTAAAATATTTGATATTTATACAATTTTTTAATTTAAAGTCCCCCTGTAGTCATTAATAATCTCCAGTCAATAAGGTATCATCTTTGATCACCAAAATGACACATTTAAGTTTTTTCCTTAAATAAAAATTCTTCATGCCTTAAAATAGTGTAAATATAACTTGTCCTTCGTTTAGTATATGTGGTTCTATGAATATGCAAATTAGCCCCGCCTCCACTCACTCATACCAGTTCGTAGATCCACTCGTTGTCTTTTGGTTCATTGAAAATACTCAGCAATGGTCTTCACTTATGAATTTGCAGATGGTTTGTCTTAAAGCATATTAAAAACACTGCATATAAACAACATTAAAAGCTTGATTTTCATCACAGGGCCACTTTAAAGCTAAAAAGAATTTAACTATGAACATCATACATTTTAAGTGAGGGTGCATTTTCCTCTGTGTATTCTAACAGGTTTGTCGAGTTGCAGTACCCACACATCAGTAAAATCTTGAGAACGGCCGCATTTGTTGTCCCCTTCCTCTTTGATAGCGTCCCACTGTTTTACCGAGTAAGTATGGTCACACTTGATTGCAGATGTAAATCATGCCTGCGTAACACCAGATATGGATGCTCTCTTTCTGTGTGTGTCTATAGCTGCTGTCGTGCTGTTGGGGGAGCTGTAGTCCCAGTGAAGCTCTGGCCAGCCACTCTTACCATCTGTTCTTTGCGTTTCTCACATGCTTCCTGTTTGCATCTCACCTGCCCGAGAGACTGGCCCCTGGACGCTTCGACTACTTCGGTACCTCATTTTTAGCCATTTACGCTTGGTTTTTAATAGAGGTTCTCAAGAGGTTCTTTTTTCCACTCCCTCTCCTCCAAGGTCACAGTCACCAGCTCTTTCACATATGTGCGGTCGTGGGCACCCATTTCCAGATGGAGGCGGTGTTGACGGACATGTCGTCTCGCAAAGAGTGGCTGATGTCCCACTCCGCTTCACCTTCCTTCCTAGGTACCTTGGGGGCTCTCGCACTGGGTGTCCTGCTCAACCTGGGCATCATCGGCATCTTTAGCGTGGGTTTACCTCGAACACCTCACCAAAGCACTTCGGCCTCTTGTGGCGCCCACCCTCATCAGGAGTAACAAGCTTTCTTGACCACTCCACACCTCACTGTGCACCTTTCTGGACGATGTCACTCTAGATTTCACTAGCGCACTTTCACTGATATAAAAGCCTCTAGCGTTGATACTTTTGTACTAAAAAGCTAAGGGTTTATTCGATTCGAGATCATATATTCTAGTTTCCCTTTATACTAAAGGTTTATTATCGCAGCCGAAAACCCTAATGATAATCGCGACCTTTCACGGTGTTATTTGTGCCTTTGATTTTATTCTTGAAAGGTTGAGGGTTGAATGACGCTAAAGTGGATAATATAGTTTAAGGGTTTTTTATAAACATTTGCATCATTACATAATAATGTTATCATAGCTTTAACTGGAAAATTATAGTAGCATTAATCAGGGATTTTATATTTGCATTAATAACCTCATTAATCCAATTTTATGAAGTGTGTGTGCATATCAAAATATACAATGGTCAAAAATGATTTAAAATGACTGGCGTGTCCCCTTTAAATACTTGTGTTTGTAATATCCCTTATTGTCAATGGATAATTGTTTGGATTTACTGGAACGCCTTTGAATAATCACAGGTACAGTAACATGAATCATTGTTGGGTTATATGTCTAAAAACACACTTTCATATCTTGAATGATAATGTGTACTAAACTGCATCTCATGGGAATATGGGGCTGCACTGGAGTCCGTCACTGTCGTTTCGATGTTGCTTTTCTTTAGTTATGTGTCCGTATCTGCATCAGGTCACATTTCTGTGGTATTGTTTTGTTCATTGCAGGTTTATGGCATACAATACAGTGCGTTTTATATTGAAGCACAAGGCTTTTGGTTTTATATTTAATTGCGTTTTGTCAGTGCACTTGTCGATTTTTTTTTTTTTTTTATTCCGGTGAAATGTAGTGCATAGCTCTAAATAGTTTCTTTGCTCATGTTTTGTTCTTAAACCAGAAATCAAAGCTAATCATTGTGTTTGCCCAAGCTGTTAACCTTCATCTCTCATTTTGTCCTTCGGTCACTTGTTTTGTCTGACTGAACAGTGCAGGACAGGTACGAACTGCAGGCTTGTAATTTAGTGCAATTAATGCTGCATAAAGGCAATAGTTTAGCGGAACCTTTTCTAACAGCTCTTAAGGTCAGTCACATGGTGGTAATGATATTTAATGGTAGTTTATGAAAGGGATCTTGGTTTAAAAAGGAAAAGTAGGTGTTTCAGTGGTTAGTGGTGGAAAGGTTCTGCATTTCTCCAAATGCCTATTTGTAGTTGGACAGCAGAAATTCTCGCTCACTGTGTGTGTGTTTTGTGCTATAAGAGGTTTAGATGTGAATGTTACTGGTGACAGTAGTATTTTGTGCACTAGAGTTAAATGAAGCGTAAAAGGTTTTGGCATCCCAATCCCTGATGTGCGTTTGATGGCCTAAAATGAATGTATTGCAGTTTTGGAAACTGTGTCTTTAAAGACCCTTTTAATGTTACAATGTAGCATTTAAAATTGCCAAGGAAATTCAAATTAGAAATTGTAATTTAATTTTTTAATGTTCCAGACATGTTCTGTTGTTTGGTTTTTTACTATAATGGTTCCCTTTAAATCTGAGAATTAAAATATGCGACCATTATTGCAATGCCTTTTAATTTCCATTGTCATTTTTGAAATATTTTTGTAACAAATGTGAAAAATATGCTTAGAATTAAACTGACCCATTGTTCACAGTGTTTGTCCAGTGATATCATTGAATTCAGAGATTACGCAAATAGTAATATATGCTTACCACAAAATTGTTGGAGCCAATTCTATTCTTGTAATTCTGTTGTGTAACAGATATTTTTTATAGAGTATATGTTTGCAGTACGATATCAGTCCAATGATAACGACTCAATTCACTTTAGAGATTTTATTAGCTTACAGGTATCATGCCTTCCAATACTCTGCCTATACAATATTAAGAGGTTTAAAAAAAACTCGTTTTATTACCCCATATAAATAACTATTATTAGCCTAATTATTGTAGCAAGGTAAGATGTTGTTTGAAGGCGGGAAGTACCGGCGAACATTCTGGACTTGGGCGCCGCGTTGCATTCTGGGACGTGGCGGCCATGTTGGGAGCTTCGCAAATGTAAACATACCAGCAAGTTGAACGAGGAGAAGCTCCTGAGTTAGGAGAAAGAAAATTAAAAAAATGTTAAAATCCCTAAAAGTATGCGGAATTTACCAGGATACGTTTAATAGGGAAACCAGGGACCGGAATGTGGATAAAACGGCTCTTGTAACGGTTTGGATGCATTTGAAATTTCCAACAAACAGTGGGAACTACGTTACGCTAACTTAATCCGGACAAAGGTAAACTGCACTCCACCTAGCTGCTAGTTTAGTATAAGTTATAGTGCTAACAAACATTCACACATGTTTGTAAAAATCTGTATGAACATTTCTCTTTTGTAGCCTATCTGAAAATAACGTTAGATGTGAGGGGGTGTAAATAGTGACAGAATTTTAATTTCGGTTTATCTGTCTCTTTAATTGTGCATCACAAGTCATTTTAGTGAGGCAGGGATACACAGACTGACTGGAAAAGGGGTGAAATGGAATAGTGGTCCAGACACAAATGACCCGTGAGAATTGAGTTTAGGCACCGCAGAGGCAGCGATACCATTACCCAGAATGCATTACAGTTCTCTAGAGTCTGAGCTGAGGCAAAATAAATGTGTGGAAGCGATAGGCCTAGGTTTCCCCCCTTCATACAGATATACTGTGTTTGGCTTCCTTACAAAATCACTCAGATATTTGTTCAGCACAGCATTCGTGAATAGCTGATGTGTTGTCAAATGTTTACAGATGCTACATTTTAATTGAATGAAACCACTGCCTCTTTCGGGCTATGGTACAGTATGTTCGTGGAAGTATCTGTGTTGTAATCTGCATTAGTACTGACTGAGGTTTCAACTTCACCTCCATCTGTCACCTTCTTCCAGCATCTCTTCTGTCCATCTGTTGGTTTCTGTAAAGATCCTCTCTATATCTCATCATCTCTGCCATGGTATTTGCACTCTCAATTATGTCACAAAATCAGACCTTTTATACAAAGGATTAATGTTACAAATTTGGGTAACACATTTACAAGGTATCGTTTGTTAACATAAGTTCATGCATTTGGCTAGCTAGCTAGCATGAACTAACAATTATCAATAGATTTTTTTAAAGCATTTATTCATCTTTGTTAGTAAAAATTAATGAAATTTTATTAAAAAATTAGTTGTTCATGTTAGTTTACATGCAGAAAAAAACGTATTAATAAATGTTTATTGTTCATTGGTAATTCATGTTATATAGTTAACTAATGTTAACAAATAAAACCTTATTGTAAAACCCAAATTTGATTTAATAAGCAACCTAAAATAGAGCAGAATCTCACATATTTCTTCATTTTACATCATAACATTTCTTGGTTTTAAAATGTAAACAAATTATTCAGTTCATTTCCAGACCTAAATGAGATGTTGACATTTTCAGTGTAGCCTCCGATTTCTGAGCGTCAAATAATAATAATAATAATAATAAACTTTATTTTATATAGCGCCTTTAAAGTATCTCAAAGCGCTTCACAAATATAGAAACAAAATAAAACATACAATTTAAACAAACAATGGAATAAAATATGAAATAAAAACATTAAGAAATATAGGATTAATAATAATAATACAACTATTATCAATAATTAAGTAAAAGCTACCCTAAACAAATACATTTTAAGTAATGATTTAAAAACATTAAGAGATTCTGCTTGCCTAATCTCAATAGGAAGGGAATTCCAGAGTTTTGGAGCATTAGACGAAAATGTAAAATAAGTTTTACATAAAAAACAATAGAAGTCTATGTTTGCGGACAGATATGGCTAGTATCGACTAAATTTGCATTTATGAATAAAGAGAGCCTAATGTGAAAATCATGCTGCAATAATGTGAGATAAATAATGAGATTGACATATTAGAATAAAATCGAGTTTAATACAGCTACTGTACATTGTCCATCAACAAAGTCAAAAACAAAGTCTATCCAATTTGTTATATATATTTGTACAATGAAACAAATGATGGTATGTCTGACAGATGCTGATGCTCTCTGACTGTTATTGATCTTAAAGGAATATTTATCTTGACTTTCATCCTTTGAAAATGTTCTGTATTCTGAGCTGTAAACAGTTGTTTAATAACCAGGCATTGAAGTATAGACTTCTATTTGTGAAATATTTTAAAACACTGGGTAAGATTAGGTTTAATAAAAATAGAAAATCAATAAAAGTAAATATTAATGTAATTCAGTCACTAGATTATGTACAAAAGGCACAGCCAGTGAGTAAAAATGATGCACCTATTAAATAATAAAATGGTAAACAGCGACCACTGTAGATTAACATGCTGTATGATAAATTAAAATTTGATTGATGGATTGATTGATCTATGCCCTTACACCAGTATAATCATGCTGGGATTTTGGCTGTGTTCGGAATTGGATACTAGCATACAGCTCTTATGGTTTCTGCAGCATGTGATGATTCAATAGATGTTAGTCACATGGCAATTACAGCTCAAAATACAAGGCCATAACTGACGGCACATGAGCGAAGATGGCACCATGCATGTCGTGTACTTCCAGACCTGCATGCTCTGAGCCATTGAGATGAATGAAAATGCTATGGAATTATAGTTATTATAACACAAAATGTTATTAAAAAAATAATTAAGGCAAGATACTACAGACAATACCAGTTTTTTTCTAATCTCTGGTCAATTTCAACACAACCTCATGACGATTCACAACTATTTTATGTTTTGGCGAATTGGTGGCTAATTCGTATGAATTGGTACAATCTCATTTGTATGTTTTCGTATGATCTGCTGACGCCCCAGTGGCAATTGGGTTTATGGGTAGGGTTAAGGGAGAAGAAAATCAAACATTTACATAAGCTTCACATTGTACAAATTCATACAAAATCCCCACTTTTTAAAATAGTTACTTTTCCCTGTGAGATTGGGTTTCCAGTTAAGATTTTGGGCTATTTTTCCTCTCATAAGTGTAAAGAAAACATAAAAAAAATACATTGAAGTGTTTATTTTTATTATACTTTACCGATTTTTAGATTTCAATGACAAATACATGTCTTTAAAAGCCTTTTTCTCCTGCAATCTCCACTTGAGTTGCTCTACATCCACCAAACTTTGCAGTTTTATTCCTATCAATATTCTGAATGATTTTTACAAATGATTTGTTCATATAATTTCATTATGAATATTTTTTTCCTAACTTGGCTTTGTCAAATGTTCATATTTCTGTTTTGGGAAGCATAACATTTCATAAAACTGGTGATGCAAAACAATTGTCTTTGGGTATGTTTACCTGACAATGTACAAAAGACTGGAAAGTTTTTCCTTTGCTTTTTTCCCCGTATACAGACGACAACGTTGTCAAAACAATCCCGTTCACACGGATTCATGAAAATGATCAAAAAAAACGTTGTATTCTGCTGCCAGGCCAGTAGTTGGCGATGTCACTGTGTATAAAAACACTAAACGCCTATAGAATGAACATGCGTGTGCACATGATGTCACCGTTTTCACAAATTCATGATTTTGTAGTTTACGCTGACTGTAACAGTATCATTTTAAAAACTTGAAAACGCAAAAGCTTGAGTTTTCAGGCCGCCAAAATGCTATTATCGTGTAAGTGAACGAAAAAAAAAACATATGTCATGGAAACAGTCCCTTAATATACTGTTTATAATTAAGTAGGGAAAGAGTTAGATATCTATTTTTTACAATGACCATATTCACCTGTAGTGTCTTGCCGAAAGCATGCAATTCATGTGACAAACTATTGCTTGAAAATTTTACAGTTCCATAAAACATACTGTTTCGGTTCAAAAAAATAGTATGCAGTATGTTAGTACTACATTCCGTACACAGCCCGTGTGTTTCCACTTGTGTAGTTGCTGGCCTTGCTGACGCTTCTGATGTAGGAAATAAAGCAGAACTCCCGAGCCATAACAGGAAGTTGCTGTTAAACATTGAGAGATGTACAATACATGCATGTGAAGATCACGCATAACATGTTGATGTAATATATTCATAATCGCAAGACATTGAAAAGAAATGCAGTCAGCTTGGCACAACGTGGAAATCAAAGAGTCTTTGTTTTGGGGGCACATTATTTAGAAACTGCACATGATGGTTAAAGGTGAAGTATGTAATTTATGTGCCATTAAAGCGGCAAATGCTAAAATAATACCTGGAGTTATACTACAGAAAATTCCTATCTTTATTCTTGACTTCAGATTTTAAAACATTCTGTAATACAGGCCCTGGTTTTCACTTTACACGTCTCCCATTGGTCAGACAAAACAGTAAGTCCCTCCCCCAAACTCACGCCATTGGTTAAGGAACTGTTGTTGGGTCAGGCTGGGCGGAATGCTCAAATAAACAGAGCAACCCTTTTTACATTTATTGAGGAAATAAGCCTTAAAATGTCTCTGAATATGAATCTGAAAAGGACACACTTCACCTTTAATGAACTTTAATTACAAGACCTTGACAACAGTATCCCTATATAGAAAATCTAGTGTCTCTTCAAGGTTGAGTCATGAAGATCCATGAGCAATTTCCATTAATGCATCTTCAAAGTATCCACTGTCCATTTACTCAGTCCATATCAAATTTAAACACATGGACACAATCGTACATGTTTGATGGATTAAATGTATACATCACCAAATGTTCTTGCACATCTGAGACACTTTGTGAATTCTGTCCGTTCCTCAAACCACCGTCGACTTTCCTCCTCAGCCCAAACAACCAGCCGCCAGAAGCATGTCTTCTCCGTGCAGGACCGTGTGCTGCTACTCCAGGATGTCCAGGTAGACCGGCGGGCTCTTGACGAGGGCCACGAGGCGGTTGTAGATGTCCTTGATGACGAGCCTCTGCTGGGGTTCTCTCTGCCAGCAGCCCTGCATGAGGAGGTGCACTTCCTTTGGGCAGGTACGTGGCCGTTCAAGCTCTCGTCCCTGCGTGATGCACTCAATGGCCTGGAGAGATGGCAAATATTTCATATTTACAATGAGATCAAATATGGTTGGCATTTTAATCTGCAGGGTATTATTCAATATTTTTAATATTGGTAACACTTTACAGTAAGGTTCATTTATTAAACATTAGTTCATGCATTAACTAACATGAACTAACCATTTGTTACTGTATTTGTTATTCTTTGTTAACGTTAGTTAATGCAAATCTAGCTGTTCATTGTTTTGTTCATGTTAGTTCACAGTGCATTAACTAACGTTAACAAGATTTTAATGAAGTATTAGTAAATGTTTAAAATTAATTAACATTACCAAAGATTAACAAATGCTGAAGAAGTATTGTACATTCTTTGTTAATGTTAACTAATGTAGTAACTAATGAACCTTATTGTAAAGTGTTACCTTAATATTTAATATATTATGCCTATAATCAAAGTCCTTTTATGCAAGGCATGCCACTCAGCCGCCATTTAGCAACGCCTCCGGCATCTATTTTGGACTAACAAGACCAGGCTCCTATCTAAATGAATGGGCAGAGACTCAGAACTGCACTTTCACTGGTGACCGGAATAAAACAAGTTAATGTGAGTAGGTGAGAGAGCTTGTGAATGAATGAGTTTTGTATGTGTATCTGTAATGCATGTTATGTAATGTTTTTCTAATGATTTGTCTTTTGTATTTGTGTTTATAGGATCATCCCCCATACCATTGCACCACCACCACCAGCCTGAACAGTGGTAACAAGGTATGATGGATCCATATTCTCATTCTGTAATCTGTTTACGCCAAATTCTGACTCTACCATCTGAATCTGAAAATTTGTAATTATAATATTTTTTTAAATTATTGTTAATTATTTTATTATTTCCTGAGGTCGCCTATAGAAGTTCATAGAAGTCTTCACACACACACACAAAAAATTATAGTTTATAACTATTTTCTACCTTTTCTCTGACCTTTTGAATGAAACTTCCCTTTTTTGCAGCTTTACCTTTAAAATTGCAACATATAGAGATTGTTGACATGTAAATGCGGGCAGTCATGTAATAATGGATTCAGGTGTTCAGAACGGCCCGTTTCTGTGGCTTTGTGTCAATAATGCTCTTTTATTTAGTGTGGAGGAATTTTTCAGTTCTAATAGTTTCGTAGTAAATTATGTACGCATGTATTTCAATGAAAAGAAATCAAAGAAAATTAGACTTCTCATGATATGACTTCTCTTAATTTCTACAGGCAGCAGCTGTAAAATCCCTTTCTTTTCTCCATGGCTATTCCTGGTGGCTATTTAAAAGGCCAGTGACTTCAAGCCCTTATAGCATTGCCTCTTAATCAAATGAGGTGAAGAGGCTGTCAGCACCACACAACATCACTCTGAAATGGGCTTTCAATCACTGCAATAAATTAACAAAAATTCACATTGACCCCTCTGAAAGTCTGGCACCCTCTTTCCTCGCAGATGGAAAGTCACCAACGATCCGTCTCTGTCCCGTACAATTAGGCTCCCGATAATTAGCCGTGTCCATCATGGCTCGGGAAGGATTAGGTTAACGAGGTTAAACAACGTCGGCCCAAGGCGAAGATGAGGTTTAATCGGATTAAAATCGAGTCGGCGGGAAAGTGATCTACCTCTCTGTTGAAAGAAGAGAGGCTTCTCCAGCGTAATAGTGCAGTTGTGGTCACACCAGAGTCCACTTTTTGGTGCCTAATCTGAAAGGTATGGATCACTCTGGAACCGAAAAAATCTATTGATCTTCTCGTTCATAAGTGCTTAAGAGCACAGTCTGGTCCAGTCCAAAATGGATGTCCACATCCCGATGAAGGTTGGGAGAAGCTCTGTCTGTTTGCACTGATGCCATCAGACAGCCTAAATCACTTCTGTCATCGCAGGTAAACATTACAGGAGTCTTTTACTGCCAAATAAAGGTCTTGACTGTCACTTTTGGTCAATTTAATGCATCCGTATTGCACACAACTATCAAATTCTCGAAGAGAACAAACTTACTGAACACAAGCTTTGAAATGTTAGTGTAACTTTGATTGAAAAATAAAATATGCACATAAAATATATAAAAAAACTAAGAATTATTCATCAGAACCACTATTGTTACATTTATACTTGAGCGGAGGGGAACAACTTGAGGGTAGATGGTGACAGAATTGTAATTTTTAGGTAAACGTTTCCTTTCAAATCTTTTTTTTTTTTGTCTTTGTATTATTTAAACGCTCAACAACGAATACGTTTGACATTTAAATGGGTACAATTATGCAGCCATAAACGGTTGACATTAAATGTGGCACTGTACCTCACTGTTGGATAGCTGATACCACGGTTGTTTGCCGTAGGTGAAGATTTCCCAAAGGACCACTCCAAAGCTCCAGATGTCACTCTCCGTGGTGAACTTCCTGTACATGATGCTTTCTGGCGGCATCCAGCGAATGGGCAACATCGTCCTCCCACCAACCTGAAGACGCGAACCAAGTACAATCAAACAACTTACATCTGGTAAATATACGAAAACATAAAAGGAATGAGCAAGTCTCTTTAGACTCTCAAATGTTTCCGGTTTGTGTCAGAAATGTTCCTCAAATGTCTATAATTTGTCAAATTGTAATCAAATTTGCACATATACCAAAGGTAGAGATCTCAATATGAACGTACTGTGGATATTTCCCACCAATGATCTGTGACTTTTCACAGTTTTTGAAGTAACATCATTGATATTGCTATGAAATGTTTTACCCTGTAGTAATCAGTGCTGTAAATGTCTCTTGACATCCCGAAGTCTCCGATCTTCACCACCAGCCCTTCTCCAACCAAACAGTTCCTGGTGGCCAGATCTCTGTGGACAAAATGAAGGGAAGCGAGGTACACCATTCCTGAGGCGATCTGAGCTGCGATGTGGAGCATCTGAGGAAGAGTCAGCTGACCCATCAGAGGAACCTTCATCTCGTCCAAGATACGAGCATCTGGACCGTGAGCCCTGTACACACATGACACACATTATTTAACAGCTGCCTAAAAACATTAACCTGAGAAAACAGATTTCGGATGTGTTTTATGTTATGTGAATTTTCTACATGCATCGTTTGCCCTACTAAATTGTTCTACATGTTTAGTATATATTAAACATTTTGCCAATGATCACGCGCATGAACTCAACAATTGACTACTGTGGGCTTCGGACCAAAAACAGGAAGCAAATATATGAATTAACATCATTTTTTAATATCTTTCACATCTACTGCAGTCAGATTGACCGTGGTCACTCTTAATAACACCACTCGCATGGCTGTGCACTCGTAATGACAAATTAAGGATGTTAAGAGGCTAAAAGCAGGTTTAGAACATGCCCCATTGAAGTCAATAAGGTGCGAATTTTAAAAAGAGGATAACACGGTGTAGGCAACACCGATTTTTGTCATTTTTGTCTGTACTGACATCACTCCAAATGTACAAAAAAAATGAGCTCAATGTTAAAATTGACCGGAGTTCTCCTTTAACTACACGGTTGCTTCTGACAACTCTTTCAATATTCATTTAAAAACAACATGTTGAGTTAGAATAGTTTGCAAGAGTGATTATAAACGTGTCCCTAACAACCTCTACTTGATGGCCTTTTTCAAAACATGCAAAAGTTTTTAGAAAAATTGTGTGGGGTATTATTGATGCTTTTTATGTCATTGAATAAAACATGAAAACATCCAGATCTTAACCACAGACCTTATTTCAGCCATTTAACAAAAAATCCATTCAAAAATGTTCTGGATGATGGAAGTGGAAGTGCAATTGTGCTAACTTATTTCCAGGTTTTTGGAATCATTCCCGCAGCACTTTATTTCCACCATAATAAATTAACTGGAAGTGACAACAACCATAATATTGGCACATTATTTAATCAAACTGCTTAAAGGCAAGACATCTCTGAGCAAAATTGAATGAAAAGTAAACAAATTGTGTACCGTATTAACAACATAACTGGATGACACTTACTAGCAACGTGACAACAAGCATGCTACTTTTTATATACATTGATTTTATGCTACTTTAAAAAAAAGGTAGTATGTTAGTATTCCATTCTGAACACAAGCATCCTACACTGAAATATTCAAGCCCTTTATTGGCACCGATGGTTCTTGTTCCATGAAGAATCTTTGACATGCATGGAACCTTTCCATTGCACAAAAGGTTCTTTTATAGAGGAAAAAGGTTATTAAAGATATGATTATTAAAATATTTTTCACACTTATAAAAAATCATAACTTTAAAGAACTGTTCACTAACAGGTGTTGGGGAAACAAAAATGGTTCTTCTATGGCATCGCAGTGGAAACCTTTTGGAACCTTTGTTTTTGAGGGTGTAGTGGTTAAAAGTTGTTTATGACGCCAAGTTTTGAGTAGTAAGTGTACTGTAAGTTACATTAGATTAAAAAAACATCTGCTAAATGAGAGCACAAGCACCATTGCCTTGCGTGTCAGGACTCAATGAGCAAACCACTGTCTCCATTCATCCTAATATCCGCATGCAAACTCTCTGCCACTCGCTTGGCTTCTTTTCTGCTCTGATGTTTAGTATGTAATCCCTATTAGTTAGCAGGCAGGTGGCAGGATGGGGCAGCTGCAACCGAGACTGGAGCCACATCCATGCACGTGAAAATGCGATTTCCATCTCCCCCTCAAACATTCACTTGTCCCCACTCCCAATCTGGCCCCAGCAACCACCTGGCAAACAGACTGGATCTTTACGCACCGAGACTCAGCTGTGCTGGACATATGGTCGGTCAGTCCCCCGTCAGCCTCCTCATACTTCAGTGAACTTTACATCTTAATTAAGACTGGAGCATCACAAAGCTTGGGCTCCATCGCTCTTCTACTCAGTTTGGGCGTTGAGTTTCAGTAGATGGAGATGGAATGGTAAATGAAAGGCGTTGAATTCGATGCAACTTTTCATGTAACATGAAAGCCCAAAACAAGATACAGAAAGTTGACTAGCATGCCAGATTGTAAACTGTTAACTCATGAGAGGGTATACTATTCACATAAACACAGTCAGTCATTTTTTTTTGAATGAATGTAAACATTTGAGAGAGAAAACAGATGTGTAAGAGTATAATGGATCTGTGCGACAGGTCTTAAAGTGACAGTAAAATATCTATATGGCAGTTTTTCCCCATTTTGATGCCAAAACTGTGGCCGGTGAAAATGCCGAGTGGCTAGTAACTTTGGAAAACCACAAGCCTCACTTGTCTGGCTGGTGAGCAAAAAGGCTAATGTCAAGTCTTGCTCCCAAGTAATATCCTAGATGCTTTTGGCGAAATCTGTCCAAAGAAACACGGTTGTGTGTTTTTAAGGTTGCCCTAACACAGCAAATGTGGATAGAAGCTCTGTCTCTAAAGACTCTTTCAGCTAGCCGGTTTCTGACCGCCACACCACATTGTTGGCACTGTAGTTAATTCGCTGTGAGTGGCTGGTGGTTATTAGACTGACCTTAGAAAGCGGTTGAGGTCTCCGTGTCGCATGTACTCAAACACCATGGCCAGAGGTTCTCCATCTGTACACACACCGTAGAACCGCACTATGTGCTCATGCTGTAGCACCGTGAGCAGCTCGGCCTCGCGCTGGAAGTCCTGTCGGGTGGACTCGCTGGCAACTTTCAAGGTCTACACATGAAGACAATCAGATGATCAGTGAACATACGGTGCTCCAAAAAAGTATCTTCATACTTTCTACAAAAAGTAATGCATTCTGGGAAATCATTTTTTTATGAATATTGCATTTGTAATTTTTAAGTTTTAATGCTACTTCCTGACATTCAAATTCCAATTCTTCATGCAGTTGCAGTTCAATTAAATTTTGAATGGAGCTCAACTCTGATTTCATGTTTTGCAACAGTATTATTTATTCATATTTTGTTTTGTTATAATTAAAATGGTTTTATTTACCAATAACAACAACTAGCTAGTTATCTAACTTGTTAACATACATTGTGAAAACTTGTGATAGTCTTGGACGAATCAGGAGGAATTGGTTGAAAATTACTAACCAATCAGTAATGTTTTGCATCGCTTGCCATTGTTCTTGTTCAAGTCTGTGTAAATGCATACAGCTCCCATGGAGTTAAAGGAGTAGGTCACTTTTAAAAAAAACTTTTGCTGATAATTTACTCACCCCCATGTCATGCAAGATGTCCATGTCTTTCTTTCTTCAGTCGAAAAGAAATTAAGGTTTTTGATGAAAACATTCCAGGATTTTTCTCCATATAATGGACTTCAATGGTAACCAAACGGTTCAAGGTCCAAAAGACAGTTTCAGTGCAAACTGCAAACTGTTTAAAGGGCTTTAAACGATTTCAGATGATGAATAAGGGTCTTATCAAGCAAAAAAAAATAACAAAGTTTAAGTTTTATAAGCTCAAATGGTCGTCTTGCTCTGTTCTGTGATGCGCGTTCGTGACTCTCCTGTTCGAACTCGTTTATCAAAATGAACAAATCTTTTTTCATGTCATTATTCATCGTCTGAAATCGTTTAAAGCCCTTAGTTTGCACTGAAACTGTCTTTTGGACCTTGAACCGTTTGGTTCCCATTGATGTCCATTATATGGAGAAAAATCCTGGAATGTTTTCATCAAAAACCTTAATTTCTTTTCGACTGAAGAAAGAATGACATTGACATCTTGGATGACATGGGGGTGAGTAAATTATCAGCAAAAGTTTTTTTTTTAAGTCAACTACTCCTTTAAATATTTTAGCTTTATAATATACCTTTCGTTGTTAAAAAAAAGTAGTGTATCGTGAAATAACCCTAACCCTAAAAGAAGCCATGATCATACCTTGATAGCAACCAGCATCTTGTCAGTATCAGGACAAAGGTTGGCACATTCTGCGAGGTAAACCTTGCCAAAAGCTCCTTCACCCAGTTCCCACTTCAAAATAATGTCTTTTCTTTTAATGTTTTGGACACCTGCAAAATACAAGTAAACATTCACTTTAATTTAGTACTAATTGAATCAGCATACTGAAAACGTGTGCCATCATGGGGTTGTGAGACTCACACATGTCTTTGTCTTTGATGATGCCACAGAAATACTGCGGGTTTTCTACAAAACTGGACAAGCCAGAATCCAGCGTGCTGTCATCTGAAGATGGAGGACTTGCCCCGAAGTTCATGAAGCGGAGAGACACGGCCAGATCGTCCTCAGTGCCCAGAACAGACGAACCTGTAGACACACGGACAGAAAGTGCTTCTCAAGCAGCTGACGGTATTGTCAACAGGAGAAATTGATTACTCCATGCACAACAAAGCATCAACAGAATGTTTACTTGATCCGAAGCAAATCGCCTCAGTTTTAGGAAGCAGAATTAAATGCGAAAGGCCTCTCCTTCAAATCACAAAACCCACTCAAGCTATAACCGCAGAGACCCCAGACTGGGCAGAGAAGAGGAACGCAGGGAATAGAGGGCGAGAGGGGAGGGAGGCAATCAGGTCCACTTAGGCACTTTGTGAGCGGAGCGAGTGGACCTGAAAAGCCTGGCTCCATCACTCTTCCATAATGGCTGGCTCGCGGCTGGGGCTCCCGATGCTATTTACTTTGCATGCTGTAATTAAGACCTGGCAGCACTTTGCCGAGCTGTTAGGCTGACACTGTACAAAGTTACAGCTTAAAAGAGACCGTATTTCGCTCCCTTTTTGTGTGTTACTTAAAAAGAACACAATGCCTCATGTGGAACTCGTTTCGATTGGAGAAATAATAATGGAGAAAGTCATTTCGGCATGTTCTGTGATTGTGCTGTCTCCGGCTTTCTTGTTTAGTGATAACATTCTTACGCTGTTGCGCGAGTCACACCTGGTTTGTTTCTGCGATGCGTTTCAGTTCCCTTTCCTTTGAAAGATCTCAAAACATCTTCGTTTGAGGCTTAAACTGCTTCCTGATCAAGTGAAAATTGTTGTGTCATTAGCTGGATTAGCACACTCTATATAATGCTGGGGTTTTTAACCCAAATTTGGGTCAAATATGGACAAACCCAAATGTTGGGTTAAAAATGTAATGTTCAAACTTCATCTTTCACTTTTGTAATCATATATTTAACCCAACATTTGGGTTTGTCCATATCTGGGTTGAAACAACCCAGCATTTTTTAGAGTGCACTTAAAATGAGATGAAGGCTTCACTCATATTAATAATAATACACTCTAAAAAATGCTTGGTTGTTTCAACCCAACTTTGGGTCAAATAAGGACAAACCCAGCCATTGGGTTAAGTTTTTACATTACATTTTTGTCCATATTTGACCCAAAGTTGGGTTGAAACAAGCATTTTTAAAGTGTATAAATCCTACAAATGGTGGCCACTGTATTTAGATCACATGACCATGACATCAGCCAGTAATAAAAAAGTAATAATATTTTAGACATTCTACTAACCAAAGTTACTTTGTCAAATTACTCTTATTAGTGTATTATAGATAGATAGATAGATAGATAGATAGATAGATAGATAGATAGATAGATAGATAGATAGATAGATAGATAGATAGATAGATAGATAGATAGATAGATAGATAGATAGATAGATAGATAGATAGATAGATAGATAGATAGATAGCAATACAAGCTCCAACAATTATAACACACACAAGCTAAAAACAAAAACATAGAGTCATCAATAAAAAATATAAAAAGTACTTTAAAATTATTGAGTTAGGTTACGGTTAGAAGAATAAGTTGATGTAGCCTACTTTCAAAGTCAATGTCTGTTGAGGGACCAACAAAATAAAGTGTTAGCAGATTTTAAGAAGACAGTCAATAGTTGCAAAGGTACTTATATTTAGTAGAATGTCTGAAATGAACAATCAAAATAATGTTAATTAATCACACAATCCATTTTACTTCCATAATCTGATGTATTTTAAAGCAAAATAGGATGTTTAATAAGAAAAAAATAGGGGTGGGGCTTGATTACATGCAATATTGAATAGTTGATGGGAAGATTTTGAACTATATATAAAGATATTTGATTTATATAACATCAGTTGAACAGGAAAGTTGTTTCAGAGCAGTACTGAGCAAGGTTTATGAAGAGTAACATGCACAATATGCAGTAAAAAAAGTAAATGTGACCGGTTTTGATTTCATGTTGACTTTTCACAAAGACAGTCATATTGCTATGGGTGAAACTGCAGTGCACAATATGGAGGTGTAACACTAAAGCTGCTGTTAGAAGCTCTGGTTTCCATTTGAGATAGATTTTGCCACTGATTTGAAATATGTCATTTAAATGCGTCTTGGGCAAGAATTTTCCCCTTTCAAGTTGGTCGTGCATGCCCGAAATAGCTGCCCGGAGGCATTGGAAATATGACTGTCGAGTGGACTTACCTTGAAAGAGATTTTGGTAATACATGATGAAAAGTCACCATGCAATGTTAATTACAACACATTTTCGAGCAAAACAGGATTTAGTGAGAATGCAGGGGGAGGCTTAATGGTATCCTCCGAGAAATAATTAGATTTTGAAAAATGGGCGTTACATGCTAAAATGAAAACTTCAGTGGTTGAACAGCAAAGGGAAAGTTGTTTCAGAGCAGTGCAAAGCAAGGTTTAGGAAGCAAAATGTTTGTTAATATGGAGTAACTTGCACACTTAATGTGCATTAAGTAAATATGGGCGGATTTGATTTCATGTTGACTAAGAACTTACGGTGGATGCCGAACTTGGAGTGCTGTCCACATTTATTGATGACAACAACCATGATGAGAAGAAATGTGCAGGCAAACACAGCGAGACCCACCGCTATTGACACCTATGAATGTGGACAAAATTAGAGCGATAACACTTATACAAGAATGTGAAAAATAACATATGTGACTCATCTCGTACCCCAAACACTCTGGTCTCCAGTTTCTCCGTCTCCGTCGATTGGTTGGTGGGAACTGCTGAGGGTAAAACATTTAATGAAATGTTACTTTAATATCAACACTACCAAAAAACTAAAAAAAAATTATTGTTTTCAAGTACAAATATCTAAACGTTTTTAAATCAAGATACATGTTATTAAGTATTGAAGCATACATATTATGCCCTTATACAACGTCTTGATTTTGTTTTCTATGTTAAATGTTCAAAATAATTCTCCTTTGCTGCAGGTCCTCTATTCCCAGTCTGTCAGTAACGCTCCGTTTAGTTCCTGTCTCTATGAAGCCCCGCCTTCCTAAAAGTGCAGTGCGCTCTGATTAGTCAGCTTGACCAGTGTGTTGTTGTGATTGGCTTACCGTAACAGTGAGTTTTAACACGCTACTAACTCAACTCATCCAGGCCTCACCGCTTTAGTTTGTGTATGCATTGGACTGGAATTATTTAAATGAGGATGTTGTGTAAAATCGAGGCGTTTTAGGGAGATATAGAGAAAGTTTAAAATGTGAAAAAGCAGAATAGGTCCATATATCATTTAAGATCTTAAATATTAAATCTATCGAAGTTAAGTAAGAAAAATCTTGCTTTTGCTTTGAACTGTTTGTTGTTGTTTTTTACGCCATGGCAGATATTTTTTCTTGTTTTGAGTAAAATTACTTAATTTTGATACAGTTTTCATAGAGCAAGACTTAATATCTTCTGTAATTTTGCTTCTCAACTAAATGTATCTGTTATTAAAGGGATACTCCACTTTTTTTGGAAATAGGCTCATTTTACAACTCCCGCAGAGTTAAACAGTTGAGTTTAGAAAAATATCAGTAACCACCAGACAGTTTCTGGTCTCATTGACTTCCATAGTAGGAAAAAAATATACTATGGAAGTCAATGAGACCAGAAACTGTCTGGTTACTGATATTCTTCTAAATATCAGAAAATCGGCTGAATGGATTCAAAAACGGTAAAACTCAACTGTTTAACTCTTGGGGAGTTGTAAAATTAGCCTATTTCCATAAAAAGTGGAGTATCCCTTTAATGTTTAGGTATTTGTACCGGAAGCAGATTTAGAGAAACTTACTTGGGTCATCAGGGAGGACTGGCATGTGGAGAGAAATTACAACAATAAATTACTCATTGCACCATAAGAAGATGCAATACATGTTGTGTGATGATGTGCACTCACCAGGAATGATGCCCTCTGGGTCAAAGGGGTCGAAAGGATTTACCATGAACATCCCCTTCGCTGTAGCCTGGTCCCTACCCAGTTTATTCTCCACGATGAGTGTGTAGTTGCCGTTGTTCAGATGGGTGGGCTTGTTGAGGAACAGACAGCCGTGTTGAACGGAGCCATCGGCCGCGTCTCTGATCAGTTCGGTGTAGGTGTAGCGGGTTTCGATGAGAGGTGTGTTGTTGTACAGCCATTTGATGGAGGCGGGAGGATTGCTGTCCACAGCAAACGGGATACACCAGTGATGTTGTGGCTCTGGGTCCTTCAGAAACAAGATCCGCACTGGAACTAAACACAGACTGGGAATGAGTTCACACGTGAGCAGTGAGACATATTCACAGTCCTTAGGGATGCACAATATCAGCCGATATTGGATATTTAATTGTTTCTACCTATTTTGAGACTTGGATCACTTTTGATATCATCTTGGACTAATGTAAAATTATGCAATTTCCCTTTTAGAATGCAAGTCAGAGTTGTGTGTGTGCAACATGTAGGCTTTTGAGGATAAAAAAGTACACTTTACCTAATCAGCATCCCAGAGGTCCCATACTCGGTTATGAGTACTTATTTTTTAAAAGTAGATGTCAAAAAGAAATGTTATTATTATTGTTTGTGATATGTACATATGTTATCAGGACTAATAGCACTTAAAATCTTAAATAGCTTTTTTTAAGTACAACACACTTTTTTGCACCTAGCTGTCTAAGCTCTATTTACTACCGTATTATTATGAGAACTTATTACTTTCTTATGTACAAAGTATATATTTTTAATGCAGACTTCAAAAATAAAATGTACTACTATTATAATGATTAAATATTAATAAAGAATTATAATACGAATTTAAAATAATGAAATAATGAATAATAATTATTGTTTTATTTATCTTTATTAAATGAAAGAATATTGTACATTATATTTATCCATTATTTGTGTGTGTGTGTGTGTGTGTGAGAGTGTGAAGTCTCTCACTCTTAGAAGAAATGGTTCTATCTAGAACCAGAAATGGTTCCATCCCCCGCTCCAATGGTTCTGAGTTTTCAGAACTCCAAAATGGTTTTATATAGAACCATATTTTGGTAAAAGGTTCTATTGGCCAAGTATGGAACCCCAGGGTTCTATATAGAACCCAGAGGAACCCTTTTTTAAGAGTGTATAGAACCTTTTAGGGGTTCCAAATATGTAGCGCTGATAGAACCTTTTTAAGGTTCTATATAGAACCTTTCCTTCTAAGGGCGTATGAGCTGTTGGTTTCTAGTCTCCGCTCTTATTCAGCTTCTGTTTCCACCAATCAGGCAGCAGATTACTGTATGCATTCCTATTGGTTGCATTGCATCACTGCTCATTTGCATAAAGTTCAATTCGCTAACTGCCGCAAACCGTTGCTGTAAAGAAGTTCACATAATGTTCCTGTATGAATAACGCTTTCCATAACTAGTACCTGTTCTTCAGAATAGCTCAAATGACTGGAGCATCCGTCATAATTTTTATTTTTCCATGAATCAATGTGCTCAATCTTTACAGTAGACCTGTTGACCTGTTATAAATAATAAATCTCTGTCTGTTTAGGGGACCTAACCACAAGAGGCACTTGAGAGCCCGGTGAAGGTGGGATACAGGAAATGGTTCTTTTAGCCGGGAGAACATGCTGACGCGCACAGCCCGGTCGCTGCTTCATAACCATTTCAGTGCTCTTAACCCGTGACCCAGCCTCCAGAAAGTGCTTCGCACGGAGAATCTCAGTCATTTGTGTCATGACCTAGAGCTCACGCTTGAAAAACCGTCCTCGTTACACCGGCCCGATGTTAACGGTTGAGCAAGTTCGAGAGCCATTTTTGGACTCCACTAATTGTGGTAATCAAAAGGAATTAAATAATTGAATCCATTAATTGGGTTGCTGTAAAGGTAGATGGCCAAAGGTGAATTTCATCATCAGTTAGAACCGTACAGTACGGTACACTAAGGCATGTCTAACGCTGGGGAATTATATTATCGATTGGCGTCTGGGTTTAATAAAAGACTTTTCGGGTCAGAATTATGCCGTGGCTATAACCGGCCCGCTAATTTAAGAGCTAATTAAGCAGCGGCCGACGAGCGAGCCGTTGTCCACCAGTCACGTGATTCGGATGGACTGGCAACTAGCACACTTGCTATCTGCCAATCGGTCCTCACAATTATATTTCCGGACTATGGGGGAGAGAAATCCATTAGTAGAGAACAAACAAGATCTGAAGACAGTTATCATCCCATTTTCCTGACAGTCATTATCGCTCCCCTGATGGCGATACATTTGTCTGAAGTCAAGCACTGTTTTTCTTCTTTCTGGAGAGGAGGTGATAAACAGTGATAATTGCTGCGGTGTGGAGTGCGTCATATGGGAGGGTTTTCGATGGAAAATTACGGCCGTTGCAATGCTGTTGCTTCTGTTAAGAGCGGGTTATCGTCGTTAACTAAATTATTAAAAACACATCATAAATTGAAATAACGCTAATAAAGCGATAAGTATTATATGAAAAACATAAACTAATCTCACGGAAATAAAGTATAATTTGAAATATTAAACTTATTTTATTTAAGCTAGCTGCCAAAGCAACATTTCTGAACTTCTTTTAGTTTAACTTTGATGTGCTAAAGTAAAAAGTATGGAGCCTGCATGACATATATAGCCACAAATTCACAAATCGCTCCCCAGACTTACATCAGCACGTTTTACAAATCCGTTCCCTTGTTTTAAGTAAATAGTGCGCATAATAATTTGTTAGCAGTTAAATCAAAATGAGAGAACGAATTAGCACAATGTGGCCACGATTTACCAAATCAAGGAAACAAATTATTATATTGCACGCACAATTTACTTAAAACATGACAATGTATTCTTACAATAAATATTGATATTTTTGTCCGCATTTCGTGCAGGACTCCATAATATGAATTTAAACTGAAATAAAAAACTTTTTAGACATGTTTTAATTTTTTTTTTAATAAAAGTTAAACTAAACGTAAAACAAAAATAAAGGCTAATTCAAACTATAAATAATAAAATGTGGTGGGTTTAAGGAACCTCAAATGGGTTTCACACTTTGCATGGTTTGGATACATTTCATAACAACTTTGGGTTTGAGTCACATATGTTGCTCTGTAAAAGAAATCTATGGATGCCTGGAGGAGTAAAACTCAAATAAAATGGTAATTGCAACTTTATAGCACACAGTCTTGCAATTGCTACTTTATATTTGAAAGTGTGACTTTCTAGTTTTAAACTTCATCTCGTTAGTTTTTTAATTTTTTTTACTCACGATTTTCCATAAAAATCTCATATGTCGCATTCAGATTTGAAAATGTGTTGGTGGACATATGCTAAACACGGAAAAATAGCAGCGCGAGGTGAGAAAACAAACGTCAGTACTTACATTCAATGTCCAGCTGCACAGTGGCTTCATCCATTCCAGCGCGATTCTCCGCCTCACAGGTGAGATTGTGCAGGTTGTCTCCAGAAGACACGTTCTTCATGTGCAGAACCAGCTCCAGGGTTGATCCCCAGATCCCTTGCTGTGGACAAAGATGAATGTAGACAAGATTTAATGGGTTGACAAAGACCAAACATCTCTCAGAAGTCCTACAACAATATCTGATCTACCAACCCGGGGTAAGGACCTTCAAGAACGTTTCTTTCTACCATTTTGACTGTACGTGTATCCATTTTGTCCAAAGTGACTTACAAATGAGGAATACTAAGGAAAGTGATAAATCATAGAATTATGGTTATGTTTGCATTACCAGTACCAACAAAAAATCTTGTTCCAGGCACATGCACTACTTTGGATGCAATACTTGAATGCAGTATGAAAGCAGTGTCATGTACCTGCAGGGTCCAGCTGGACTGGAGGTGCTCTGTTCTCCAGCGGATAGTCGGTGTTGGTACTCCAGTCACCAGACAGGTAAAGGTCAGGTTTCCACCTTCTTGAGTGGTCAGTGTTGGTGGGTCAATTTTGACTTCAGGAACACCTGCAGAAAAGAAAAAAATCAAATCACCGATTTTAGTTATAAGGATCCTAAACTTTTGAACAGTAGTGGATGACCAATTGGCTAACACTTTACTTGAAGGAGTGTGCATAAGACTAACATGACACCTTCATAATCATAATGAATATGAAGTTTTATGCATGTTTATGACAATTGTCATTAAGTGTCATTCGCTCAGTTATGACATTTTGAATGCAAATATGACATTGTTTGAGATGTTTTTGTTATGACACCTTGACATAAACCATAACATAACCTGGCAGTGTCTTTGTCAAGACAAATTGACATTACTAAGACAACACAACCTGTCATAAACATGACATGACAGATTAATTATCAAACTTAAGAATTTTTAAGTTTATTGGTTTAGAACTTAATTGGTTAACATTAAGTTGGTTTTGACATTGGCTGTCATGAAGCCATTATAACGTTTTAATGACAAATTCAATTAGTACCACTGTAGTTGAGGTCACGAAAAATTTTTATGACACAGTTAATATGGCCTCAACACCAACCACATGACAGTTTAAATTAATTTTATGTCAAGTTGTTATGACAAAGACACTGACGGGTTATATTATGGTTTATGTCAAGGTGTCATAACAAAGTAAAAAATAAAAAAAATGTCATATTTGCATTCAAAATGTCATTATTGAGTGACAGACAATTAAACTCAACTTCATATTCAAGACATATGTCATGTCATGGTTATGAAGGTGCCATGTCAGTCTTATGCACACCCCTTCAAGTAAAGTGTTACCAAAGTGGTCATTATGACAATTTTGTTTCACTAAATTAAAGGTGATGTATTTTAATGGTTTATTTCAAACTCACAGTCAAAGCATTTACATTTTTTGGGGAAATCAATCTTGCTTATTGTCTCTACGAATTCAATTGGGATAGAAGTAAAATAAACACATTTGATCTTAAAATATGTTTCATTCCAGATAGGTGCACTTACTACAATTATCCATTTCAAATGAATCCAGCTGAATGCTGTTGCCATTGTAGATGCAGTTTTGTTGCGAATCAATATCGTTTTGTCTTTTTCTATGCCATTGCTGAAGCCAGTAAATGTCACATGAGCAGGTGAGTGGATTATCCCTCAGAATTCTGTGCAAAAAAAAAAAAAAAGAACCGATTTCTAATGCTTACTTCGTGCTTTCAGGCAAAGTAATACACACACAGGACCTCAAATATATCATTTCAGTTTTTCAGACTGAGGTAAATTGTTTAAATTGTTCAGTCTCAAATCGCCAGCGGAGTAAATCTCAGCATAGCAGTATATAAGTGGAGTTTGTTACTCACAGACTCAACAGAGGGACCGCATGGAACACCCTCCAACTGATGTGCATTAGTAAATTAGAGGCCAGGTTTCTGTAAAAGAAGAGAAGATGTGAACTACATGCAAAAGAGAGATGCTATTGGCTCTGTTGTACAATAGTTAAATTGACTCTTAAAGGAGTAGTTCACTTTAAAAAAAAAATTTTGATGATAATTTTCTCACCCGCGTCCGAGATATCTGAGATATCCATGTCATTCTTTCTTCAGACAAATCTTTTTTGTGTCATTTGGTTCATTCAACGAACGAAATGAACGAATTGACTCGGAAAAAGATTTGCTAATTTTGACGCACGAGTTCGAACAGGAGAGTCACGAACGCGCATCACAGAACAGAGCAAGGCGACCATTTGAGCTTATAAAACTTAATCTTTGTCATTTTTTTTAAATGAGCGATCGTTTCGCTTGATAAGACCCTTATTCATCATCTGGAATCGTTTAAAGCTCTTTGAACTGTTTGTAGTTTGCACTGAAACTGTCTTTTGGACCTTGAACCGTTTGGTTCCCATTGAAGTCCATTATATGGAGAAAAATCCTAGAATGTTTTCA
Source organism: Cyprinella venusta (assembly GCA_038021265.1). Lineage (NCBI taxonomy): Eukaryota > Metazoa > Chordata > Actinopteri > Cypriniformes > Leuciscidae > Cyprinella > Cyprinella venusta. The sequence goes on from CM075874.1 coordinate 30,419,017, forward strand.
TCAAAAACCTTAATTTCTTTTCGACTGAAGAAAGAAAGACATGGACATCTTGGATGACACGGGGGAGAGTAAATTATCAGCAAAAGTTTTTTTTTAAAAGTGACCTACTCCTTTAATAAATAGGAGTCATTTTCTTATTTATTAAAGGAGTAGGTCACTTTTTAAAAAACTTACATGTACATACATTTTCAATGGAGGGGCAGAAAGCTCTCGGACTAAATCTAAAATATCTTAAACTGTGTTCTGAAGGTCTTACGGGCTTGGAATGACATGGAGGAGTCATTAATGACATCATTTTCATTTTTGGATGAACTAACCCTTTAAGCTTCAGGGCTTAGTTCAAATCGCGAAGTATGCACTGTAGCCAATGGCACTAACATGATTCAGTGCAGCAAAATATTTCATAGTAGCACTGCATTTCTATATAACACTGGCACGCATCTCTCTGTATTGGCTGACAACTGGACTCGAGCTTAATTAGTTGAGTGATATTCTCTTTTTCTCACAGAGAACGGGTTTGATAAGTGTGAGGGCATGAATTTTGAAGGCATGTGTGTTGGCCACAGGCATAGTTTGATGAATTCTTTTGCAATCGTTTTTTTTTTTTTTGTATCAGATTCAGAGATATTTGTCGTCTTGTTTCATTGAATTTTGCAAGACCTCTAAAGCTAAATAAAGAGAGATGACAAACGATGGGGACAATAACGGCTTGGCAGATATAGATTCTCTGTGGCAGGGCTAATGGGGGGCCAGCAAGGGTTCAAATATTTGTTTTCCCTACTCCCAAAAGTTCATGTCAGATGGGTCGGCCATCGGGGCCTATCTATTACAGCTCGATTCTACCGTAGGGAGAGAGCGTCTGAGAATAGCAGCTGCCGTTTCATATTGGCGTCGAAGGGAGGGAGGCGGGGCGTGGATTTAAAGAACCGAAGCAAAGGATGGATCAGGCGTATAAAAGATAGGCTCTTTTATACTTATGATTTTTCATACTGTACATCCCCACCACCACTCGAAGCTTACAGACACATCTGGTCCTCCGCACAGCCCTCTGTGAAATATTGATTGCGTGATAATGGACCCTTAGTGGAGTGTATTTATTATGCATCAGTTGTCAATAATACGCCAAAGTGGGCGAGTAAAAGGTGACTGCTGGATATGCTCTCATGTTTCCCTAGAACCCCCCTCCTGTGTGACCGCTTTCCCCCACATCAACAACAGTGGGCATGTCGCACACACTGGAAGATAACGATTACAAGATAGTGGAGATAAGGGTCAACAACCTTTCAGTTTCAGCTAATATCGTTAGTGTTTTGTTGATGCTGTGATTTAGAAATCTTCCCTTCAGGAGGGAACGTTGGCTCCTTTAGCCTGATTAAAAATAGTTACGCTTTTATTTTTAGGTATTGAGTTACTATACATCTGTTTTATTCTATTAAGATTTATTGTTGTGGAGGTTCTATAAGGTTTCTTGATATATGTGAAATTTGATTTGTTGTATACATGATATGGATGAGATAAGGGCATAAAAAAACATTAGTAACATTATTAAACATAAACGCTATTGTAAGGAAATGAATAATTGAAATAAAGTTGTTATGTTTGTTTTTTTTTGCGCTCAAAAAGTTTTCTCGTTGCTTGATAAACTCAAGCTTGAGCCACTGTAGTCACTTGGACTATTTTAACGATGTCTTTAATTGGGATGGGCAACGATTAATCGCGATTAATAATCGCATCCAAAATAAAAGTTTGTGTTTACATGTGTGTAGTGTGTATAATTAATTTGTATATATAAATACCCTCACATGCATGTATATATTTAAGAAAAATGTGTTATTAATATATCAAATATTTATATATAATATTAATTATGAATAAATATATATAAAATATATACTTGCACATATTTCTTAAATATATACATGCATTTGTGGGTATTTATATATACAAAATAATTATACACACCACACACACATATATTACGTAAACACAAACTTTTATTTTGGATGCGATTAATCACGATTAATCGTTGCCCATCCCTAGTCTTTAATAACTTTTCTAGGCCGGCAAGTTTCAATCCCATAGAAGCCTATGGAGGAGTGATCCAGCTCTCAGATTTAATCAAAAATATCTTCATTCATGTTCCGAAGATGAACGAAGGTCTTACGGGGTTGGAACAACATGAGGGTGAGTAATTACTGACAGAATTTTCATTTTTGGGGGGAACTGTCCATTTAAACCAGTGCGAATCGGCCATGTCTGTAATTTGTAAAGTAAAAAATCCCCCGCAAATAACCTACCATATTTCGCCGAACACCGAGGTCCTGTGATAATTAGTCCAGTGCGAATCGGCATCTCTGGGATTTGCCGGGGTCGTATATATTTTTTTCAAGGTTTTAGTTTCGTGTGCACCTTTTTATCCATCTTTTGTGAAGAATGAAGGCTGCGTCTGCCTGTTTTGATAGTAATATGGGTGATGTACCCATCAAGATCAAGCTAAATAAATCAATTCCACATGGACACTAAATTCAAAACGTTTTAAAGATTGCCATTGACTTCCATAGTATGGAAGAAAAAAACTTCTATGGAAGTCTATGGCTGCCTTCTACTATCCCTTTAAGTCTCCTAAAATTCCAGAAAAGAAACAGCATACAGGTTTGTAATGACATGAAAATGAATAAATAATGACATAATTAGAACAACTGGATGCCATGTCACTTAATTAATATTCAAAAGCCAAGCTGATTTAGTAATGTTTCCTGCATCCCATTAAACATACGTTTCAGATTGTTCTTATGCCCCTTGATGATGTGATGATCATGAATAAACAAATCTCTGCAAATTTCCTTTTTAATTAGGGGAAATGAATGCAATAAAATGATTTCTGTAAGTGAAATGAATGTTTTCTTTAATAGTCATTCAATTGCTAACTAACTTTAAATGTGCCTAGGGTTTTCACCGCCTGAGACCAATAAAGCAGCTTCACTCTTCAGAAGAGAAGAGGATGTGAAAGTGATTGACAGGTACAAGCCCTGAGACCCAAGTGTATTGTGGGAAAGCCAGTCGTGTATGTAAAGAACACTCACACATACTGCAGCTTGAAATTATGCTGAAAGGCATTTTCAGAGATGTACACCACCCCACAATCTGTGACCGTCCTGAAAAACACACACAAGTCAGATAATTGACTTTTTGAATATGAGAAGTTTGAATACCGCTCAGATTTTTGATGTCAGTGTAAATTATTACTTGGAAATAAATGTATAATTTACTGTCAAAAGTGACAGTAAAGACTTTTACATAGTTCAAAAAATGCTGTTCTCATAGTTTACACAAAAATATGAAGCAGCAAAAACTGTTTTCAACATTGATATCAATAAGAGTCGAGTCATGATGCTGGAAATTCAGCTTTGACATAACAGGAATACATTATATTTAAAATATATTCAAATATTTTTTTGAAAAACTGTTATTATAAACGGTAACATTCTACAATATTACATTTCTTAGTGCATTTTTGATGCAGCATTGGTCTGCACAAGAGACTTCTTTGTAAAACATTAACATAAATGATCATTAATCTTTATTCAGTCTTGTACATCTTCTGTAGTGTTAAATACTTACAGGTTCTTCAGTTCTCTGTAGTTGGCGAGGTCTATGTCTGTGATGTTCTCCAGGTTTGCTTGATTCTCTATGTAGCTAGAGAGTTGAAATGAAAGAACAGGTTGAAATATTTAATTATTTAATTGGTCCACATTATTTCTGATTTTGTTTGCATGGTCAAATGCAACAACTTGTTTCATCTCTAAAATGACTTTCCTTTTCAGATTATCCCACAAATCCATCTTCAACTTTCAACCCTTCCCCACCATCCACCTGACTCCAATCTGGTATGTAACGCCCCCGTTTCATGATCTCTTCTATTCCCAATCCTACATTATTTTTTCATTGAATATCCTGTTTAAATCAGGAATATAATGAAATAAAATAGTTTTTCATATAATGATCTTACTTTGTTAAAATACTGAGGAACATGGAAATGACATTTGTTCTTAATATTTTGTTGTACGAATATTTACATTTACTCATTTAGTTCACCTGGACACATTTAGCAAGACTATATACTCGAAGACTCCTGAATTTTGTGATTCCAGATCTCTGTGAATTAGTCAATATTAAAGATTGTTGTACCCTTTGCAGCCATTATTATGGGGCATAAACACCATCAGTGAAGTATTTTGAAATCGATTGATTTTTCATTTCCCCACAAGCAGTTTTACTGAACAGCACTTGTACTTCCAGGAATGAGAACTCAGATTCTTTTTGAGGAAAAGTTTTCATAATGGTTCATTGAATCAAATTATAGAGCTATGTGTCTCGTTTCAAGGATGCACTATTCCAAATTCATTTTTATAATGGTTACTATTCTGAAATAAGACATCCTATGGTGTATGTTATTGCAAATGAGACACATCATATATGCTTAACATATATTAGCTGTTCCATAATTCAATCCAGCAAAGCTTAAAAACATCCACTAACAGAAATTACCATGATCTTTTAGTCTCTAATCATCTAGAAAACTTTTAATCCCATGCATGCACATGACATTAGCAAAAGCCAAATAAACCACAGAAATAATATCAGAAATATTTTTATAAACCATCTTTTTTAAGTACAAATAAAATTCAATCCATGCATTCCCTGATTTCTGTAGTGCTTATGTCATTGTCAATACACAATCAAGTAGCTGCAAATTACTGCATTCACTGTGCTGAAATAAGGCCCTGCAATATGTTTTTTTTTTAAAAATGATAGCTTTAAAGAAGTGGTATATAGCATAAACAGTGTTTTATTGTATAGCAAGGCATTGAATATACACAGAGTCATGCTGATAATCATATCCCCTCTTCCTTGTACATAAATAATCTTTTCAAATATAGATCTTGATAACTAAAAGACCTTTCTTCGGACTCCACTGGAATCTTTTGATCTGCGATTCGGTCCAGTTGTGTACAAGAAGCACAAACAGATATTTATTAGCGTCTGATTGACCCAGAGAGCCATAATGCAATTACAGAGCAGGTGGGACGACATCTCAAACTGCTTCGGCTTATTGAATCGAGTCGAGTGGGCAATATTTCATCTATTGTTTTCAGCGGGGCATTTGCAAGCAATTCGCAGAATGGAATTTACAGCATGATGAATGATGTATTTCTGCCGCTGGTATGAAGTTAATGGTCTCTTGTTTTCCTCCCTGGTAGAAGTGCCGTTCCTCTGTGCTGTGCCCGTCTCACTAATACGGCGAAATGCTGCTTTTTTTACGGGCACAAAGTGTTCTGTGTAAACACGTGGCGAAAGAGCATTCTCATTTATTGATTGAATGCTTGTAGTAAATGTAGAGACTCTGCTGGAGTTCAGAGAATCACACTTGAGCAGGTGTACTGAGACCAACAACAATGGCAGTCGTGCAGAAGTTTACCGTAAAAATATACTAATGACGTCAGACATGGTTCAATTACGTATATTTTACACTTATTAGCTGCTCTATATATATATTATTAAATTATCCTAATTATTGAATAAAGCACTGATTGATCAATTTTGACCTAAGCTGATTTCAGTGCAACTTCCAAGAATAAAATCTCTTATAATTTGGTTGTTTGTCTAAAAGAAGTAGCAGAAATCAACCATTTTCATCTATTCATTCTCATGTTGCATGAATCTCTTATTGCATTGTTTTTTCGGTAACGTTTCCTTTTACAGTACAGTACTTACAGTGTACTTACCTAGAAAGTACTGGCTAATATAAGGTAAGTACATGGAACAGGGGTAGGTTTAGGGGTAGGTTCAGGGTTAGTACTAGTTATTACCAAGTAATTGTAGTTACTAAAATAAGTACATAGTATTTACATGGGTAACTGGACTGTAAAAGGAAGCGTTACCGTTTTTTTTCTACATAGGAAGGAGTTATCAAAATGTCCAAGTTGCTCTTGTATACACTCTAAAAATCCCATCTTTGGGTCAACTGTGGACAAACTCCGCCATTGGGTTAAATGTTTAAATTACATTTTTAACCTGCATTTGGATTTGTCCATATTTGACCCAAATTTGGGGTAAAAGAACCCAGCATTTTTTACAATATAATGAAATCGCTTGGAGCTTAAATTTAAGCTTGATTTATTGAAACATGGGATTTGAACCCAGGTTCCCTTTACGTTCACTGCTTACTATGTCGAAGCAAGCTTTTTTTTAAATGTATTTTTGTCTCATCTCTTCTAGGGCACCAAGTGAACCAGATCCTGAACACATGATCTCTAAAAAACACCTCTTGAGCATAACGATACAGGTGGGGAAATGGAAAGGCACGTGATGGTCTGCAAAAATCTTCAGGATCTCTGAGTGATACACAGATATGGGAAGCGCACATTGTGACCCACTGTTGTGAAGGTAACACACATCTAAATACCCTATAATGCGAGAAAAAACTGACTGCATAAAACACTCCAATTGACATAATTAATAAGAAAACAAGATGTAGCATTTCTTTAAAGAAAATGTTATTTTATGTTATGGACCCCAGTTTCTAAGCTGAATCATATGCTATTGTAAAAGTAGTGTAAATATACATTGGCTTTTTAGATGCTAAAAATCTAGCATTTCTTTCCATTCAAAATTGCATTATTTACACTGAAGGGAGGAGAACGAGAGAATGCGTGACACATAGTGAGATAAAGATTGTCAGAGATGTGGTGATTCTGAATAAAGTGCAACTTTCTGCAAGGCTTTGTATCACCGTTAAAACACCTGCACCTCTGGGTAACATCTGTCTGACTGTAAACACATGAACACTGAGATGTTTTTCTCACCATTTCCGAGAATAGATTATGTACCTGACACTCTTAAAGGCACTTAAAGAGAAGTACCAGGCCACTTTCCCTCCAGCGCTTGATTAGTTTCCAAGGATATCCTTGTTTTGGGAAAATTCTGCTTTCAGCGCTTTCGGTCCTGATTCCACAAATTCAATTAAACTATAAAGCAGTAAATGCAGGTCTGACAATTAGATAAAAAACCCTCTTGGCTAAACCAGGGAACGCATGCACAAACTATACATCCAAATGCCCAGATTTCCCCATGAAAATTCATGAAGGCCAATCACGTCGATTGAACTCGCCACCTGTTCCAACTCCTCGCAAGATCGAGCACCGCACCGAACTTCCTCGGAATACTCAGGAACTTTTATCAAGCAGCTCCAAACTCAACTTACATTTCGGTGACGTTTTCACTCTCCTGTGGCGCCAACGCCGGGATGCTGGTGATCCCGTCCAACTCCAGGCATTGCAGCATGGCAAAGGAACAGCGACAGGCGCTCGGGCATCCGCTCAGGGCTGGTGCAACCAGGACGAGGAGCAAAACCACAATCGGGACCACCCTACGCTCAGCCATGGTGGGGTTCGAGTGAGTTTGTTCACCCTGCAGTGAGGAGAAGCGGCTCTTCTCTTGGCCAGCACTCAGGGTTATGATCCCATCCAGGAGCTGAGCTATTGAGCCGTGTGGAAGGGCCCAGGGGAACGGTGGGCTGTTGCCTCCTCTCCTCCTCTCACTACCTCCCAGTCCGAGATGGAGAAAAGGAGGGGAGGGGCAAAGCGGTCCATTAGTTGAGTGTGAGATGAGAGAGAGAAATGGTCACCAGACACCTCTGTGACACTTGCAGAAGTGACTGTAGCCAGACTCACGAGCTGCAGGTGGACACGGATAGATCGGAAGTGACCGTGAACTTTGAGCTCACGAGGCTAAACGACTCTTAATCATGTATGCACAAAGGGCACGGATTGTGCTATTTACCCAAGTATAGTTTTATAGGATAGGAGCTTGGCAAAGATGATTCATTGTCTCATTTCATGATTCTTCAGATGTGTAATTCTCTGTTCATTTGGATTCCTTGATACTTCAGCTTGTTGTTAGGTCTATATATTTAGACAGTTTTGTTTCCTCTTTTAATTCTCAGAAATTAACTTTATCCAAAGTGCTGGGGATCTTTAATCCTGCAAAAAAAAAAAAAAATGTTAGTTATGATTAATAATAGTAAAAAACATATGTTATGTTTGGTATCATCTGAAATGATTCATCACAATTGGTTCCATGATCTGTGAGGAGCCACATGTTAGATCGCAGTAAATGAGAGCATTCACTCTTAGAAGAAATGCTTCTATTTAGAACCAGAAATGGTTCCATCACCCGCTTCATATATGGAACTCCAAAATGGTTCTATATAGAACCATTTTTTTTTTTGGTAAAAGGTTCTATTGGCCAAGTATGGAACCCCAGGGTTCTATATAGAACCCAGAGGAACCCTTTTTAGGAGTTCCAAATATGTAGCGCTGATAGAACCTTTAAAGGTTCTATATAGAACCTTTCCTTCTAAGAGTGAAGGAGTAAATTAAAGTTTTTATTTAACCTCGCGAAGAAACAACTGAGATGTTAGATATACATTTTTTTTCTTGGATTTTTCCTGACAAAACAAGTAAAAATAGACTTAAATGTTACAATAGTTAAAGGTAGTGTTGTAGTCAAGACCACCTAACCCAAGACCAAGACCAGAGTGTATCAAGATCGAGAAAGACCAAGACCTTTAGGGGCCGAGACCAAGACCGAGTCAAGACCATGACCAGCGCCCCACACTACATGACATAATAAAATGTGAAACATGATCAAAAGAGATTGATCTGAAAGATCCACATTCCCATATAAACAGAGATAGTTAACACTCAAAGCTGAAATAAACCATCTTTATTCAATACTCCCGGGTGACTACCATCATTTAGTACAGAATGTAAAACAAGTCTTCAGTTTTCTCCACCTTTTATTAACCATACATTAACATGACAAAAATACATAATTAGCAATGACCGATGAGTCGCGTTTTTGCTTGGATTTGAATCAGTACGTTTTACATACAATAAAAGCAGGGATGTTAACAAAAAATTAGTCAATATAGTGGCAAATTAGTGATATTTTCACCGTTATGGTCTTGTCTGGTCTTGAAAAAAAATCCCGAGTCCTCAATGTCCGAGACCATCAAAAGGTCTCAAGACCGGTCTTGAGTACTACAACACTAGTTAAAGGTGTGTGAGGAAAAGGATATTGCTCAGAGACCGTTCTTTCATAGCTCATGAGACTAAATGGAGATCTCAGATGCGAGTATCAATTTCATCTTTAAAATTTCCTGCTAAATTCCTCAAACAGAAATGTCACAGTAAATGAATCCATGTAGCATAACTCAGATCATCATGGTAATGTTTGATGAGAAATATCGGAGTTCATATTGAGATCTTTGACATTTGATTTCAGATCTGCAAATCTGAGCACAGTTTGAGACATTTAGAGATCTCTTCTGAAACTCTGAAGGAGGCACCGGCTCTTTTTCTCGGCAGACTCAAGCAAAGGTCTGTATTTGCTCTCCATTTAATATTATTTCTCTCCAGGACTAATTTGTCTGGTTTTCCCCCTTGTTTTTGTCAGAGAGAAAATATGTGTGCTCAGAAAATGCTCTTTCTTTTTGCTTCATAGACATTTACAGTAAACAAAAATCTTTTCTCAGATGTTTCTCTTAAAATGTAATGAACACAAATAGGGAATTGTTGACGTCAAGAATGAATGTAGATAACATATATCTCTATAATGTAATTTGATGAGAGATAGGTGCTCAAATTGAGATCATTGAGTTTTGATTGCTGCTTTGGCAAATCCAAGCACAGTTTGAGACACTTTGAAATCTCTACTAAAACTTTATTGAGTTTACTGAGAAACCAACACAGTCTCATGAAAGTGCGTATCTATACCACTAATGACATTTCTCATGCCATTTATACGCCAAAAATGACCTTTGTTTTTGCCAATTGCTTTCTGCTTGTTTGCAAGTCGAGTTTTTCTTTGCAAAGCAGATCGAGTTTGTTTGCGAGTCGAGTTTTCCTTTGCAAAGCAGATCGTGTTTGTTTGCAAAATGCCGGATTTGTTTGTTTAATATTGGCACATAATTCGCTCCATACATTCGTTCTATAGATACGAACTTTCATGAGATCAGGCTCAAACCCATGCAAATGACTGCATTTGATCTCTATTTAATATCACCGATATATTGACATGTTTAAAAAGATCTAATTGGTGATTTATTTAGCTCCAGCAGAAATGTGATTGCTCTCAAGTCGCTCTTTTATTGCTCGGGAGAGCCGTTTCATTACACAACAGTACAAATCAATTTAGTCTTTCTTAAAATTTCATGGAAAATTATTTAGTATAAATGAAAGTGGATGGCATAACTTAAAATCTGATGAGAAATATTTGAGCTCATGCAGATCTCAGACTTTTTATTGCAGGAATCTCGTCAAATTCAAGCAGATATTATAAGACCTCTTACGGAAATCCAGAGATGTGCAACATGAAATGACTTCATTTCAAATCTCATTTAGTTGTAGATTGATATTAAAGAGTTGTTTCACTCGTGTGTTCCAGATCTAGCCTGCTGTAATTTTCCATGAAGCTCAGAGACACTCGAGGCTTTCTGAAAGGGTACAAGAGGAGGATGGATGTTGTTGGCCGACTGCTGTGATTGCAGTGTCTCGTCCTCCCATAAGGGATAAATATTGTGCCCCGCCTCCCTCTCAGAGAGTCTCCATACACACATCAGTAAGGTCATAGTGCCCTGACCACAATTACTGGCTGGACCCGAGCAGACCCTTTTTCTGCTGCAATAGGGACATAGTGATGGCTCCAGACTTCCTCCTCTTGTTCCCTCTTCATCAGGATCAGCAAAGTAAGATGTAGTAGGAGGGAGAGAATGAGGGGGCGAGTGAAAAATCCATCTATGGTGGTTTTCTATCCCGTGGCCCTAAAAAGGCAACTCTAGAGTTTGTACGGTTCTCCCGTGCTCTTTAAAAGCTCAGCTTGTGAAGAGGCTTTTAAGACCATTTCGTAGATTCCGGACTCTATTATTACCTCAGTTGTTTACCTCTTTACATCTAACAGTGTACCTGTGTGCTTCCACAATCCATTGATTTCTTTCAGTGCGTTCTCACTCTGTTAGGATGAGAGAAAACCGTCGGCATGAGGACGGGCTGGCTGTTGATACTCCCTCGGTGTGCTTTAAAAAACGACTCGCAGAGAAATCCATGCTGACCATTACACCTCTCCTGTGAATTTAGGGAATCGTTCAACTTAAAAACTTCATATCACGTCGAAATTTTCTCTCTTTTTGTTGTTCCAAACCCTTTCAAAAGCAGTCGTTTTTAAGGATTTTCCTAGAGCATTCACACTTGAGAAATGAAGCCATTGTGTCAGTGGGAGTCAGATTCATGTGGAATCATTTAGACGATTTTGTGAACTGGATCAATGATTCATTGCAAATGTCTGACTCAAAAGAAGGATCCGTTCATGAATCAGACAATTGTATTGTAATTTTTGAAAGAGGCATTGGTTTTCTGTAAAATTAATACATTATCATTACACATATTTTTTGGCGTGCCCACCCAGTCCATTAAATTTAGGCGTAGGAAGTATGAGTGATTTTAAACAGGATATGCTGAATAAGTCTGTCAAGCCAATCAAAGTAGAAAGTAATTCAATTACAGGCCAAATTAACCACTCCCACACAACAAAACTACTGCTAATGGGCTGCAGCTTCCAAATAAAAAGAACACCGCTTTCCTCTACTCAAAGGCTTTGTGCAGAATTGAATACTGTTTTTCTCAGAGTATATACTAAATGGTGTACTGCATGCAATTTTTTTTTAAAATATATGAATAAGTGTCCAATATGATACTTGTTTCAAACAGTACGCTACATTGTTGTCACGCTTCCACATGGAATTGCATGTTTAATTCTGAAAGTGCCATCCATTTACCTCTGAAATAAATATGGTTATTTGTTTTCTTAAAATATAACTTGATTTATTTTATCTTATCTTTTTATGCAAATTTATTTAAGAAAATATTTTTAAAACTCAATTAGGCAATATTTAGCCCTCTAAATAATCTAAAATCCCATAAAACTAGTCATCGCATGATCAGCACCAGAGGGTTAAAGGAATAGTTTGCCCAAAAATGAACATGTTGTTCATTCATTATCATTTACTCTTATCATTTACTCACCCACAAGTTGTTCCAAACCTGTATGAGTTTCTTTCTTCTGTTGAACACAAAAGAAGATATTTTGAAGAATGTTGGTAACATTTGATTGAACCCATTGACAATTGATTGTCAATGGCCTCATGGTATTTCATGTTTAATTCCATAAAAAAATATAAATTTAAATTCAATTTTATTAAAACTGTTCTGTTATTTTTGACCGAAAATGTTTAAGTTTTTTAGTTCTTTTTTTTTATTTAATTTCATATTTTATTTATTTAAATCTATTTATTTTAGTAACATTTTATTTGAAAATGTCTATAAATGTTGCCTTTGATTTCAAATCAATGTTTAAATTGTATGATTTCAGTGATGCCTGAACCTGGAGAAATCTGGAGACGTATTGAGAGTAGTGACCTGGCTGCAGGTTAGTCAATCCACATCAAACTAATGTCCTGCCACAGAGAGAGAGACCCGTGCAGTGTGGACCGGAGTAAAAGCACTCCTGGAACTGGTACAAGGAAAGGCTTTTACACCTGCAGTGGTTAATGTATGGATCTCCACACTCCTGCTGGCCACTGCCACACACAATAAAGCAAACCATCGACCTGTATGCGCTACATTTGCATATCCGGTTAAGTTATGAGTAATGTCAAATTAAAGTAACACAATAAGTTTGAATTTATTGCAACTTCTAAAATGTGACCCTTTCACCTTAGTATTAAAAAAAGTTTTTTCTAAAACACTTTTTCCCAGGCGGAGAGGAGCGCAGTGCATGCAGTGACATCATGTAAGTAAAATACCTAACTTTATCATTATGAATTTGAACAACTATTACATTGTATTGTACATTGCATTGTACATTGTAACTGTTGTAAGTTCATTGTATTTTACCAGCCCATTCTCATCCCAAGGCGCCACCTGATTGACACCTTGGGAAGCATTTTGACCATGCTTCAATATCTGACGCTTTAGGCACCCTTCTTTAGCGTCAGTTAGATGACTTCCTAGGATTGCGTCTGACCCTGACCCTACCCCAGACCTAAACCTACCCACAAGCGTCAGTTAGATGACGCCGTAGGGTTGCATTATGTAATTGACGCTAAAGGGCGCCTAAAGCGCCGAATATTGAAGCATGGTCAAAAGGGGACGCCTTGAGGTGAGAATGTGTTGATTTTACTTGTTAAAGGGATAGTTCACTTTGAAAATAATTTTTGATATGTTGATATGATAGCTTACCTCAAGGGCATCCAAAATGTAGGTGTCTTTGTTTCCACAGTATTTTTAATTTTGATATTTTTAGCTCAAACCGTTGTTGTCTGTCAGTCATATATTGGAAGTCTATGGGGATCTCCTAAAAGAGCATGCACAGAAGTCCAAATTAAACACGATTTAATGACTCGTAAATGTAAGTACACATTGATGGCCTAAGACACGAAACGAGTGGTTCGTGTGAGAAAACGAACAGTATATTTATATCGTTATAAACGATATAAATACTGTAAATACCGTACTTCACATTTCTCCACTGTGTGTATCCAATTGTCTTCCATCGCGCCAATAATTGCGCACTTTTTTAATGATGTACGACTCGTATTTATTGGGGAATATCCAATTTGTCTGCTTACATGGCACACGCAAATGCACATATCCGATTTATTTACCACCCAACATGACATCATGACTTTTGCGTAAACATACACGCCACTTTCGAGTCAAATGGCGTGTTATCTCTCTACGCATTTTGAGCTATCCGCGTGTATGCATGTATGTCTACGCCATTAACGTTGTCCACGCCGTCACATGTCCAGTCATAAATGCCATTAACCCCAGTGACGGTTAAGTGTAGGGATGGGGTTGAGGTAAGTCATATATTTATATAACGTTAAGTCGACGGCGTTCATAAACACGCTGAAAAGCGATTATGCGTCTTGATAGCACGCCAAAAATGGAATACGAATTGGCGTGTCATGCACACGCTACTTCATGAGATCAGTCTGTACCACCACATATGAGTGAAGCCTGAATCCGACCTGAGAAAATGCGAAACCATGCGGTTTTTATTCCTGCTTACATGTTCACCGGTCATATCTATGGAAGCTTGTTTCTGCCACTGAATAAAAAAATAAAATAAATAATTGTGACTTTTTATCTCACAATTCTGACTTTTTTTCTCACAATTGCGAGTTTATATGTCACAATTCTGACATCTTTTCTCAGAATTGTGAGATATAAACTCGCAATTGCGACTTATCAGGACAATTCTAAGGGGAAAAAAGACTAGTTTAAATCTCACAATTCTGACATTATATCTCGCAATTCTGACTTTATATCACGCAATTGCGACTTTATATCTCGCAATTCTGACTTTATATCTCGCAATTCTGACTTTATAACACGCAATTGCGACTTTATATCTCGCAATTCTGACTTTATAACTCACAATTCTGACTTTATAACTCGCAATTCTGACTTTACAAGTCGCAATTCTGACTTTATATCACACAATTCTGACTTTATAACTCGCAATTCTGACTTTATATCTCGCAATTCTGACTTTATATCTCGCAATTCTGACTTTATAACACGCAATTGCGACTTTATATCTCGCAATTCTGACTTTATAACTCACAATTCTGACTTTATATCACGCAATTCTGACTTTATATCTCGCAATTCTGAGAAATAATGTCACAATTGTGAGAAGTAAACTCGCAACTGTGAGAAAAAAAGTCAGAATTGTGAGATAAAAAGTCGCAATTACCTTTTATATTTGTCATTCTATGGCGGAAACAAGCTTCCATACATATCCGATCTGTGCCACATGAGAGGAAAAAAACGGATTTGGGTCACTTGAACCCACAGTGTAAATGGGGCCTACCTGTAAGAGAAACTTACAGGTAGGACTGTTGAGGAGTTGGAGTGGCCCTCCAGGACCAAGTTTGGACACCCCTGATTTAAATGAACAGAATGCAGTTTGGTTTACATATAAACAAAGTTATTAAAAACAACAAAAAGAGATGTTTTTCTGAGCAGTGCAGGGTGTGTCCATCTCTGGTTCAGCAGCTTTTGCCACATCTTCTCACATCATCATCTCTCTACCAGGAACCAGTCCCCATCAACAACACCCAAATCATAGTATTCAGAGCAGCAGTGTTAGTGAGACTCGCTGGGGTAAACCTGGGATCGATTGGCTCATGCTGCTGGGGGTTTTGGTAATGTAACTGAATCTAGGTTCTCTCATTAGGGACACGAGAAGCCCGTCTTCATGCAGATGAGCCGAAACTCGAGGAGCGGTTCGCCAAAGACTAATGAACGTGCAGCATCTCCTCTCATGCCTCCGTTCTGGCTCGCTCTTACAGTTGTCTCCATTTCTGCCTCTTTTGTGTATGAGCTCACTCACGGTCTAATTTCCACTGCCCCTCTTAACTGAAATTAAAGCAAAATAAGGGCCGGATTTATATAGGCACCCCCTGGACATGCAAGCATAGTGTACGTTTTTAATTATTATTTCACTCTAATAGTAGTCTTGTTAAAACCAGACCATTCTCAGTTGTATCATAGACAAATCATTTCCAAAGGGGCGTCACCAATGGATGTCGCAGATAGACCTAAAACCAATCAGAGCGATGAAGGAGATGGCGTATGCAGAGCGGCGGCTGGCAGAGAAACGTTGTTCTTTGCAGGTTTTTAACAAAAAGGAAACGTTCAAATCGCTTAAAACAGACGCGATAGCTGATTCGAACGAGTAATGTTCGACGGCGGCATCCATCTTTGTAATGTAGGCTACAAAATCTGCTTCAAAATCCCAGCGCTGTCGTCGTCGTGTAAAGCCCGCCCCCAACGGCTCTGATTGGTGCCGCGATTTCAACGAATTGGAAATGGGCTTGAATGAGCTCTTTGCCAGACTAACTTTCAGAGCAAATCTAAATTTGCCGAAAGTTGTCTGGGTTTTCCCACTATTAGCTACTCTAATAGTAAAACACTGTAAGAAAATTACTAAACAATTTTTAAGGCCCACTGAAGTGCCTTGAAACACGTAGTATTATTCAGTATGTTGACGTATTTTCCACTGAAACTGGAAGACAGGGCGGGACTTATCGATCAGCCACTCCCCCTTTTTAAAATAAAAACTACATTTAAAAATGACAAAACAGCTACAGTTGTAAAATGCCACATGCAGAAGCTAATATTAAGAAAAATGTTGGTAACGTTACAGTTAATGCTTACAAACTTATTTAAAAATACAGAAGTTACATTTGTAATGGTGTAGCCTATTTTCATTTAGATTTGGTATTATTATTTGTGCAGTAGCTAAGATTACTTACTGCATAAATTAATTAAGATTACTAAGTAATAAATTCATTTTAAGACAGCATGGAATAGATAATATGCTGTTAGCTATAATTTGGATGGTATAGTATCATGAGCCACAATTAAAGTCTTGTGACACTCATTCCAGACGGCAGGCGTTATTGTTGTTGTTGTCGAGTTTTCTGTGCGCCGATTGCTTTTGGCCGGACCTAGTTAAAGTCCAGGGCTGTTGTTTAGTCCCAGTCCGTCCCAGACCTAGCCTACTTGTTTTACACGAAGTTCTTCTCTTCTATTTTTTCACTTATTATGGGCTACAAGAGAAATATTAAGAAAATAAATGAAAAGACGTAGGCCTACCGTTATCAGCACAGCTCTCATCGTCACTGAGAGAAGATGAACATTTAATGCAGCGTCAGATGTTTTAACTTGCACTTTCTGTAGGTGAGTGAATAATTGACTGAGGTTTGAGAATCATTCACCGGCATAGTTTGCACTAGCTTGAGTAATATGATATCCACTGGCTCACCTTCATGGTTTAAAATAGCTCAATTTTTCCAATATTGTGCGAATATTTCCTTTAAAATTATTAACAGAGGTTTAGATTTTGCATGCGTCATTTCCCGTGATAAAATCAAGTAAATTACTAAATAAATGACTAAATAAAAAGTACGTAACCGCAATAGGAGAGCGGCATCAGCACTGATGAGATCATTTCGACTTTGCTTGAATAGACAAAGCAGATCTGCGGAAATGCGTTTTGTGGTAGCTCCGCCATTTATAACGATCTCGCGTTTGTTTTTTAGCTGTTGTTTTTGGGGTTTTTATTTACATTTTGGGAGGATTAAAATCTACATAATGTGGTGTCAAAAACCAGGTTCATTTACACTTTTCCAAATTCGTCTGGAATGCGGCTCAGTCCAAGTGGTTTGAGCGATCAGATTTAAATCCGTCTCGAAAGCTTTTCGGACCTCATGTAGACAGCAACATAGTGTCGGCCCAGATCCGGCCTACATCCGGCACACGTGGATTCCACTCGGCCCGGATCTGGGCCGACATTATAATGCTGTACGGCATTTGACCTAGACTTTTTACGATCGGATAGCTATCTGATCATAGAAAATGACACATAATAAAACCCATTATGTGTCATTTTATTTTTTAAGAAGGCACTATCATCAGCCGCATGGCTTCCTTCCTTGTACATATTCTAATAAAAGTGCTTTTAAATAGCGAGGAATAAAAAAAAAAATGATTCACTCGAACTATCGACTGATTTGATGTAGGCTACCTCATCAAGTTTGGTTTTGGTCCGGATCCATTCAATTATTATAATGCATCATTATGAAATAGACCAATTACATGACTGACCTCAATGCAAAAATATCATTTAATTTCTTTAAATGAAAAGGGTCCCAAAAAGCCCAAGGCTGTTTCGTGGCTGTTTCAAGGGGTCCAGGGTCGATTGCCATTCACAAGAAGAAATGAAATGTCTTCTCCATAGGTCTTCTCTGATCCTTGAAAAAAAAAAACTCCAAATAACAAACAGGTCTTTTAATTTGTTCATCTTTGCTTTAATAACAACTTTACAATATATGTTCTCATGCTAGTTTATTTATTTATTTATTAATTTTCAGAAAGTTTTCAGCTATGTGCAATTGCTTGATATTATGAAGTAGCCTAGCTGGTAAACATGTTGGTTAGTTTTTGTTTCTTATCTATGAAGTACTTCCTATTTGTGAAGCTTAAATAACTGCAATAGCATTCCCTCATGGGGATTCAAATTTTAGTCTTTGATTCATTGTAAACATAATGAATGGCGACTGTAGAATGCAAAAGCTGAATCCTGGGCATTTTGGGCGATCTCGAAACACATTTTCGGGCAGACTCATCACGGTAAGGCTACTAAGGTGTTGGTAAGGTGTCTCACTAGTAGCCTAGACTTGTTGTTTAACTGCTGCGCTCTGTTACCGGTGGGAGTGGCCTCCTAGGGCAGTGAAGCAAGTGCATTGTGGGAGTTGTTGTCTTTCATCCACATAAGCCAAAAATACATTTTCTGGCTTATCTCAGTCTAGAAAGCTCCAAATTCAAAAATAATATCTCATTTCTTCTGTATAAATGACCCATTTTATATACACATTCATCTTTCCAGAGGTGAAGTATCCCTTTAACACATACAGTATGGTGGGGATATGAAATTGCTCTGCATTTTAAGAGTGGCCCTGCTTCTATTGTGATCATTTTAAATCCTATAGAGATTATTAAATAATGTTTTGGTGATGGTTTAAACACAAACCTTTTTCCTCTTCTCAGTGTTTGATGGAGATCAATCCTTTCGGTGGTTTGGCATTTGAGGCCAAACATTAACCAAATATCTGGGTGAGTGCATTTTCTTTGATTAATCTCATAACCTACCAAGGGTTAAAGGTCTATGGGCAATATGGCTTGATGCATTCTATTATCTTATGCATAATGATTTATTCATAAGTCCACAATGATTTTGCAGTAAATGGAGGCTATTCCCAAACACAACAGTGGAACGTTGCCTTTTCTGTCATTATCGGAACTTATTGGGGATGTTTCTCGTTCCAATGCAAACTAAAAGAAAACTGGCCTGAGCATTAAAACAAATCAATAATACTGATGTAATTGAGGTCATAGGTGTACAGCTTTGAACGCAGCTCAACCAATCAGAATCAAGGACCGAAACTATCCGTTTTATAATTATCTTTGGTATAATTTATAATTATTCCTATGGGTTTTATAAATTATGAGTAATATAAAGTATGTGGTATACATAACTTAAAGGGATACTCCACTTTTTTGGGAAATAGGCTCATTTTACAACTCCCTCAGAGTTAAACAGTTGAGTTTTACCGTTTTCGAATCCATTCAGCCGATTTTCTGATATTTAGAAGAATATCCCTAACCAGACAGTTTCTGGTCTCATTGACTTCCATAGTAGGAATACTATGGTAGTCAACGAGACCAGAAACTGTCTGGTTACTGATATTAAAGTTTGTAATGTGTAAAAGTTTGTAATGTGTAAACTGACACTGCATGTCATGTGTTCTGGGAATATGACACAGAGGGGTCGCTTCATAATGGTATACTTGTTCATCCTTAAAATCGGCCTTTGCTTGTTCACCTTTGAATGAGGCTTCCTCTTTATAGCAGTTTTTCACAAAAAAAAAAAGATTTGAAAAACAAATCTAAATGTGGTTTTTCATAAGATGACTCACTGAGCTGAAAATGAATCATTGGCAGTTTCAGGAAAGAACTTAAGTTAGATGTGATCTAAATGCACTTGAGCTGCTGTAATTCTGCTAAAAGACATGCTAGTAAACAGCAGACTGAATTAGCAGTTATTTGCTTTTTACGTCATTCACCATGACCACCTCTTGCTCTTGAGTTCATATTGAGTCCATATATCCTTTTTGTTTTTTGCAAAATACTTTTTTGTGATATTTTTTTTTTGTGTGTGTGTGTGACTGAGCCACAAATTCACCAAAAGCCATTTATTCATCCAGTACCGAAAACTGTACTATCATTTAAAAAGTTTGGGCTCAGTATGATTTTTTTAAAAAAAGAAAAGAAATTAATACTTTTATCAAAGGTACATGAAATTGTTTTAGTTTAAAATGACAGTAAAGACATTTCTTTTTCCAAAATATGCTGTTCTTTTGAACTTTCTATTCAAAGAATCCTGACAGAATGTTTCTTCATTAGTATTTCCACTAAAATATGAAGCAGCACAACTATTTTCAACATTGATAATAATAATAAATGTTTCTTGAGCAGCAAATCCACATATTAGAATGATTTCTGAAGGAGTATGTGACATTGAAAACTGGAGTATTGAAAACATAGAAATAAATGACATTCTAAAAATATATTCAAGATTTTCTAAAATTGTATTAAAATGTCAGGATTTTTACTGTATTTTTTATCAAATAAATGCAGTCCTGGTTTGCAGAGACAGACAACATTTAATAACATTTCAAAAATCATGCAGACCCCTTTTCATCAGTACCATATATTGACTTATGACTTATATTTATGATTTTATCCCTTTTAAATAAGCATTTATGCACAGAACATGCCACACATTTCCAGCTCATCTATGTGACTGTGTTTACTAGTACTACTGACCTCTTCAATTGTCTGTCTAAACACACCAGTGACCCTTGTAAGCAGATTTTCCGTTCCCGGTCAGAGCGCGGCTGTGCCAACAGGGACAGATCGATAGTGGCCAAGCCTGACATTGATCATGGCTAGAGATAGTCTCATCGTTCTGATGTACTCGCGACATGTTTGTGTAGTGGCTACATGAGCCCAAACCAGATTCTAGCAGATATCAATCACAGTCTGTCCAGTCCAATACTCAGTTATTCACAGCCAAACAAACAAGATGTCTGTGCATGGAAAGAAAGAAGGATTAGATGCAACAGGGAGGTATTGAAAGGGAATGTATGAGGAAAAATAATAAGGATTGTGTGTGTGTGTGTGTGTGTGCGCGAGAGAGATGATTTGTGGGCCTCTCGTGTGCTAGCATTACAAGAATGGCCCTCATGGGTGGCATGAAAAGGCTCTTGATTGTAAGGAGTGGTAACTTGATATTCAAGCTCCTTGCCCTGATAGATTTATTTACTTGCAGCGCCTCAGCCCTGTCTAGAGAGAGAGAGAGAGAGGAGCTGTTTTATTATGATCATGTTTTGATTGAAGCTCTTTGTGCTTCTCGCACAACTGTACTAATTATTTCTAGACCTGAACCGATCTTATAGGATTTGCATGTAAACTTAAAATATTTATTTTAATGCCAACGTGAAAGTGATCTTCTTAATACACAGTTGACGTTTTTTTTATGCATGCTCTATTGCGCATCTAGTTCTATTGGACCTTGAGAAAGCTAGGTATTCCCATTCATCTCAGGCCTTGTCCACACAAATGCGTTTCAAAAATGAGCTTTTTGAAAACACTTTCCCAAGTGGATTCCTTCGAAAACGCTGGTTTCGCATTGTATTGTAGATTATGAAAACGGAGGCGTTTGGAAAGCATGTTTAGTTATGTGACACACATTGAACCGATATGTATTATGTGTGTTAATACCGCTGTCGACTTTGTCCCGATTCAAAGGCTGCATCCTTCGAAGGCCGTGAAGGTCAGACTGAGCGTTGTTAAATTGGACGGTCTAAACTATGGAGGACTTTTATTTTCTCTTTGTAACATCTGACATCTGCCAATGATGAGTGATGGGAAATTCTATTGATGGGAAATACTGTGTAAAAACAAAGCTAGACAGATGTGCCGGGATCCAAACACCACGCCCGCACATGTAACAAAGCATACAGACAAAAGAGCGCACGAGAAACCAAGAAATAAACGAACCCTGACAATGTTACTAGTAAAAAGTGGCCTACATTATTTTAAATATATCTAGTCAGTGATAGAGTGCAGGCATATTAGTTTTTATAATTCTGTATTTTTAGCTTCAGAATCATGAATATTTTAATTCTGATGTCACCATTGTCCTGTGAATTGGATTATCAGCACTAGGTTTGGGTATCGAGTATCGATTGGAACCGGGACTAACTTTTCATTTTTCCCGGAATCGTTCAAAAGTTAAAATTTCGATTCCTAGTTTCGATATTCACAGTCCGCCGACCGGAAGAAGAAACTGCAGAACAACACCAGTTAAGAAGTGTCTACCGGAAGTGTTGGCATAACCACGCTAGTCGAACATGAGTAGCTTACGTCGGCGGTCCTAAGTGTGGCTTCACTTTTCTGAAAATAACAAAATCTCAGCAAAATGCAAAATTTGTGACAAAAGGAGTAGTTGGTTTGGTTAGCAAGGTTAGCTAAACTTTTTTGACCCTGCCTATTAAAAGAATCGGAATCGAGAATCGTTGGGAACCGGATTCGAAACAAGGAATCGGAATCAGAATCGTTCCAATTCAAACGATACCCAACCCTAATCAGCACCAAGTCCAAGCTTACACCCACAATGCAATACCAAATTTAGCATTTTATTCAACAGTAGCCTACATTTTTTGTTAACCTTTTATCGTATGTCTTGGAGTATCACAATAATATTGTATCGTGATATGTATCGAATCGTGACGTAAGGGTATCGTTACACCCCTATAAATTATATATCACATCGATAAGGTTTTAATTTTTACATTTTATCATTAGATATTTGAGTGAGTTAAATATCTTTTTAATATCTTGCTGTGGGTTAATATCGTAACCCAATACTTCCGTTTAAAAGGTGTTTTCTCTCAAAAATATAGTGTTTTAGACCAAAATAATGGTGTAATAAACACTCTAAAAAATGCTGGGTTGTTTTAACCCATCTTTGGGTCAAATATGGACAAACTCAGCCATTGGGTTAAATGTTTAAATTCCATTTTTAACCCAACATTTGGGTTTGTCCATATTTGACCCAAATTTGGGTTAAAACAACCCAGCATTATTTAGAGTGAATATAATTACAATTTTAAATGACTGTTTTCTATTGTAATATATTTGTAAAATGTAATGTATTCCTGTGATGTAAGGCTGAATTTTCACATGATCGTTCAGAAATCATTCTAATATGCTATAAGATTAAACACTTTTAGTTCAAAAGAACAGTATTTATGTAATCTTTTGTAACATTATGAAATTTTTACTGTCACCTTTGATCAATTAAATGCTTCCTTGCTAAATAAAATGCGTAATTATTTTTATGTGTAATCCTTAATTAACTTTTTTAGGGTTTAAAATAGAAAGTTAAAAAATACACCTTCAATTCCAAAGCGGTTGAGATCGTTAGTCTGTGCTTTCTTTTCAAATTATTTTTGTAATGTCCTCATATTATGTATTATTATACATGTTTTTGTATTTTCTATTACCCTATAATTAAAAAAGGGCAGTTGCATTCAGCAATTCATTTAGAAATGAAACAAAAAAATATGAAGTTTTCACAGCATCAACCTTAAGAGAGAGAAAGAGAGAGAGAGAGTCCTCATTTAGGGCAGTGGACCTATTTAGCCTGACGACCATTAAATATGAATTAAAAACCACACAGGCCTTTTTGCCTCTAAAATGTCATTAGGCATCTTTATGGCAAGCAGTTGTTGAATAAGCAGTTTGCAGGACTCCCCGGGGTGGGTGCTGCTGGATGAGGGCCGCTTCTGTGCCATAGGGCCAGATGCATGTAGTACTAACGGAAAGCGCTGGAAAATAAGAAGGGATAATAGCCACTGAAATGGAATTTACATTAAGAGCCCTAACGGAGTGGAACACTTCTGGTTTGGGCCGTCTGTGGCGCTGACGGGGGCGAGTGGGGGGCTTTGAGTGGAGTGGAGCTTCACCATTTCCTCAAATGGCTGCTGGGGAAAATGAAAATGAAATTGCTGCATTGGAACAGCAGGTACATTAATGGAGAAGCATTGCGCAGCCATCAAATATGTCTTTCCAAACAACCGTGTGTGAGTTCAGTGCCTAATATTAGAGCAGATTTATACAATAGGAAGACTGTACATTATGTTGCACTTATTAATTAGATACAGTATGTTCTAATCAGAGAAAATATAATAAAACTGGTTTGTCAAAAGACATTTCGTCGTGTTGTACAGTGAAATCACATACGCTTTCAGAAAACGCTTTCAGTGTTTTCTTGTCTGTTATTGAATTATGCATGTAATATCATTGCGTATAGGCCTTTAAGTGTTTTTCCTGTACTAAAACATGCCTTATGAAAAAAAAAAATATGGCCATTTATATCGCATTTTTACTTCCTGAATTGTAATGAATTTAAATTGAGGAAAAAAACAGGATGCAGAATTGCAATTTGAATTTAAGGATGTTGAACTTAAAATTTGCGGAGCTCCATATGCGGTGGGAAAAAACAAGACAAGATTTTGTGGCCATGAATTAACAGTTCATTCCCACACCTTAATCATTTGTTTCCTCATTTTAGTCCACAACCACGATTTAAATGAATTAAAATAAGGGAATAGATTAAAATGATGTGGCCACGATTGAACTAAAACAAAAGAATTCATTAATAAAACTTGACCAGAAATTAATAAGTTGTGGGAACAAATTCTTAATTCATGGCTAACTAGCCACAATTTTTTTTTTACACAAGAAATGTATAACGGTAATTTTTAACTGGAAGAGTTAGTTAGAGAAGTCTGTTTCCCCTGACCTAGTTGTCCTGTGTGTTTGATTAGGCATTTACTGTAGTTCACCTTTAAAATACTCATTCGCTCCTTGTGTTTGCTTCAAGTATTTACATATACTCCTTGTATATTTACATTGCATGTTGGCTTTGCTTGATAGTTTATAGTCTATAACTACAATTTATAGGCCCCATCATACAACTGGCGCAATGCTGCGCCAAGTACGACGCAATTGTTTTTTTGCCAGTTTCAGTCTGACGCAGTGATAATTTTCACGTCCTGCGCCACGTTGTTTAAATGGCAACTGCATTTACGCCCATTTATGAAAACTTGGTGTGTTCAGCGGCATTGTTGGTGCCTATTTTGAGGCAACTGAAATGGACTGCGTCTAAAGTCAATGGTGCAATTTTTTTGTAATTTAAAGAGTGCTTTTGACACAGACAGGGCAGCACGGCAGCAGCACGATGTAAAATTTTAATATTGTGTACTTTAACCTCACGCACAAACATCCGTTTGCGTTCTGGAGACGCATTCAGTTTTACCGCTTGAAAATTCCGTCATGTAAATAGCAATCCGCCATGACGCGAGGTCAACTGGCTTTTAAAGGAGTGGGTGATGACACTCTAGTTGGCTCCATATAAGCCCAAAACATACCCATTACTCATTATAGAGAATAGTGACAACCCTTTAGACCATGCGCCACGCGTGCCGACCATTTTCCCGTCAATAAACTAGCAAAAGTTGATTCAGATAAACCCAAATGTACTTGAGCCTTGCGCTTAGATCATTAAAATATGGCCCTATGTGTTCACTACCTGTCTAGCGGCATGTGTTTATTGCATGCCATTATATTTGAGTTGGCCCTTGCATTTTTTTGTTTCGCGCTTCAGAAATGTGACGTAATGCTCCCTGGTTTTTGTGGTGCATGGTTGGATTTTTCAGGGAGCGAACGTTCCAGTGCACTGGAAGGATTTTGCGATGCAATTTGGCAATGCAAAACAAAATCTAACAAGTTATTGCTTAGCTTCAACACAAGTCTGTTTTTTTTCCCCTCCAGTCTCTCTTGGTTTTGTCTTAGTTTCGATACCCTCCAGTCTTGGTAGTGTCTTGGTCTCTGTTTAGGCGGTCTTGACTACAAGTCTAACACTTTGGCATGAACACACCTGTAAATGCCACGTTCGAACGCTCCAAACACGTCCGCCATCTTGGAACAGTCAACATTTCTGGTGTTGTTGTCACCCAGTAAAGATCAATTTGTTTTCCAAGATGCTTGGAAAAAAGATTTAAATTCTACAAGGGAAATATGTTTTTATATGTAGGCTTTTAACTTGGTAACTTTTTAACGTCGTGTTAGCTATTGCCTTTATCTTGTTGAATTGTGTTAGTTTAGCAAAATCATCAGTTGAATTGCGGATATTCATGAGATTTTCAGACGCTTGCAGAACTTGCTTTCAAGTGTTGTTCACGGACCAGCTTTGACCAGCCCGGGTCCAATATGGCAGACGGTTCTCGTACAGAAGCCCATAGAAATACTGCATATACTGTATACATATCTATGATTTTCTAAATGATGGTTTATTTTAGAAAGCTGGATGTGAAAGAAGCATTTTAATGAAACGGGTGTGGCCAGCTTTAATAATTCAATCTAATTTTAATTTCCTAATTAAGAAGGAAAGCCTATCCAAGACAAGCCCTTCCAGAAAAACACAATTCATTTAACTGTCCTTTTTAATCTTGGAAATACCGCGTCCTAGCGAGCGAGCCGTTGTCTTTCTCAAAGTGCACCTGCCATCGCTGTCAGTACAAAAGAACAATCCTTCACTGCCCTGCTCTTGCTCAGCCGCTCACTCGCTACTGTTTTCAAGTCTGTTCTCTAATTCTCCTCCACTTTGTAGCTGAACCCATCAGTCGTGTGCATAAAAGACCCACTGTGCTTCTCAGGACCACTGGATGTGTATTAGAGCAATTTAGTGTAATTTCCATTTTGCTGCAGGTCCCATTGTGAAGACCTGTCTAAAACTCACTGGGGTGCGTCAAACTTGCGTTATGCTTTTCTCTTTTTTTGCCAGCGTTAATGGGCTGACCTCAACTTAATGAAAGAATGGTCATCTAATTGCTAAGCGTTTGCCTTAGAAAATTGCATGGCTTTACAGCATAAGTTAAGTTGAACCACTTTGTTTCAAAAGAAAAAAATGATTCGATAAGAAAGGGCCTCGGTGATCTGATTCTAACCTGTATCTGATTTTGCTCTACGTGTTTTCGAAAGCACTGTAGACTATATAAAATGCTATAGAAATGATATAAAATACTGTATGCTAAACTACTACGTTATTAAATCAATTGCTTTGTAACAAATATGTATTTAAGTAGATATGGGTCATACATACTGTAAGTCCCTGCATTTATTAAACATTGCTCTTACGTTAAAGTAATCATGTTTACCACTTTATACCACTATATTAATAAGTAGTTCCAGTACATTGGTATTATAACCAAATATTGTCAGTGACAACGAAATGCACTCTAAAAAATGCTGGGTTGTTTTAACCCAATTTTGGGTAAAATGTGGACAAACCCAGCCATTGGGTTACATTTTTAATTGGGTTTGTCCATATTTTACCCAAAATTGGGTTAAAACAACCCAGCATTTTTTAGAGTGTGCCATCCCATAATAATATCTTTATTATTTAAAGAATTTGAAATCTCACGATGTAAATAAAACCTGGTTATGTGCGATAGGTGAAAGTTAGGGAACGCTTCCTTTTACAGTACAGTACTTACATTGTATTTACAGTGTACTTACCTAGAAAGTACTGGCTAATATAAGGTAAGTACATGGAACAGGGGTAGGTTTAGGTGTAGTACTGGTTATTACTCAGTAATTGTAGTTACTAAAATAAGTACATAGTATTTACATGGGTAACTGGATTGTAAAAGGAAGCGTTATAAGACCATGTGTAAAAATTCGAAACAATTGCAGGTTAATTATTATTATCCGATTGCACTAAAACCACCAAACTAAAGAGTTTCATTAAAAGACCCTGAAGATGATCTACACCACTATTGAGTTCAGTATAGTACATCAAGTTTAATTTGTGTGGCACTGCTCCTTTTAGCCAAAAAAACGGCCTTTGGTTTCTAAGGAGGCCATTGTATCTCCTCCATCGCCTAGCAACTATAACCAAGGCCAGCGCTTCATTGTTGCTGAGGCAAAGCGCTGCACGCACTGCATTGTCTGTCTGCAGATTCATCCGTACGCTTTCATTACTCGCTATTTCACTAAAATGCACTTTATGTTCTGGCATGTCAAAAACAAATGCATGCATAACTGATTCAAAAAACAATAGTTTTCAGATGTGCATTTGAGAAAAGCTCTTTAATGAACACGCTAGCCTATAGTACAGATGAACTTATATACACTGGTAACAGAGGGCGGGACTTTTACGCTGAAAAGATTGTCAAGTAAAATTTCCCTGACGTCATTTTTACACAATATCCTTGAATAGCACCTGTGTGCAGGGGGGGTTGTCCGTCTGTCAGCTTTGAGTAAAAAACATAACCCATGTCTGCAAAACCTAGCCATTAGTATCTCCACGGCTGACCAGAGACGCAGAGCTTTCCTTGCGCCCGGGGCCCTTCGCGTTTGAAGAGACGAGACACCTCAGGACCATTGGTCCTACAGTCTTTCCAAAACAAACCTGTAGTTTTCGAACCCCAATTTTCAGCTAAAGCACCTTGGAGTTTGTATCAGTACTCCATTCATCTGGCCTCGCATTTTCAAGTGCCGCCGAGACTCCAATTATCAGCGGGAGGCTTTATTTTTTGCTGCTTTTTCTTTTTTCTTTTCCTATTTTTCTTTCTTTTTTCATCAAAGGCACGTCCTTTCGTCTATAAACTGATTCTTTTGAGAGGCACAGAATGGCTGTTCGTGGTGAGTACCAAGTGTTTTATTTTATGTCATATTGTTGTGATGTGAGAATGTACGCTTTGACATCAATTTTACATTTTAATTCATCCGTTTTTGATGCATCCTTTTAGGTTACCAGGTGTTGAGGACGTATGTATTTCAGAACATATGGACCAACTTAAGGTGGAGATTTCCAGAGTCTTTCTCTTGTTTTAATATCAAGCTATCATCCGTCAGGAATTGACATAAATGTCCTTGTACATCATTCTGGTAAGTTTTTTATCAATTTGGAGAAAAATACTATATTTTTTACTACACTGTTAGAGGAAAGAACCTTAAAGGCTTCTGTCAGGTGATTCATGGGATAATTTTATGGATTTAGTTTTAATTAATTTTAAATTTTAATGACATTTTATGAATTAAGTAGCTTGTAAACATTCTTCATCACTAGAAAAAAATTGAAATAACCTGTTAAACATTAAAGTATTTTAAAGGTATTTAAAGAACCTTTTTGGAATAAGGTGTTCTTTTAAATTGAGTCAAGAACCCTAAGGTTCTATATAGAACCCATTGAACCTTTTTTTTCTAAGGATGTCATTTGAGACACTGAACATCAAATTTTACTTGTAATGTTTAAAAAAAACTAATTTGCTTTATTCAGCATTGTCATAGGACTCTGGCAATAATGGCATTTGACATTGAATTTCAAAGAGAGATGCTGATACAAAAATGTGCTTTATGAAGGCTGAAAAGCTCGCTGTGGTTATTATTTATCTCACTGTACAAGGAGAAGGTCAGCGCGGACTAACATCGTGTCCCTCACGCCTGTGTGACCTTCTGACAGAATAGTACATGGTGCTGGTGATGTGAGTTGACAGTGGCCAAATCATTGCTTCAAAATGAGTTAAAGGGATAGTTCACCCAAAAAATGAAAGTGTTGTCATCATTTACTCACCCTTGAACACAAAAGAAGATATTTTAAAGTATGTTCATTAAAACGTTTTTTTTTCTGTTGTCAAATCAACTTGGATAATTTATGTAGTTCAAATAACATAATATTTTGAGTTTCTAGTGATTAAATTAATCTCCTTTATTTGTATTAACTCAATTTTTTCCATTTCAATGAGCTTAATATTTTAAAGCAACCAGGTTACTTATTTTTTTAAGTTAAACCAACAATATTTTTTTACAGTGCATTGACTTCCATAGTATTTTTTTTTCCTACTATGGAAGTCAATGGCTGCTGTCAACTGTCTAGTTGCCAACATTCTTTAATATATCATCTTTTGTGTTCAACAGAAGAATAAACTAATACAGGTTTGGAACAACTTGAGGGGATAGTGACTCCAGGCCAAGTCTTAAAATGGCGGCTGGAGAGTTTGAACATGAATTTCTCTCAAGAGTCATGTTTTGTAAACTCTATCTCACTAATGCATGCCTCTTTTTGTTGATATTATTTAATGCATTTTTTGGCGATAAAACCAGCTTCTAATGTGGTTCGTCGTGTGAGTTTTGGGTACGTCCGAGTAGTCTTGATGCAGTCTATTGCAGTGTGGAAGACTAGTGATTTTGTTGTTTTTATCTAAGAAGACAACAAGTCATAGTCTACCTCACGGCTCTATGATGAATGCCTTCAATGCACACAGAAAATATAACCAGTTTATTTCTTTACACTGCCCTCTGCTGCCAAACCAAATGACTGACATGAACTGAGGATATTCATTTGGAAATAAATGTACCTATACTTCATTGTGTGGTTATTCACGAACGTGCATTAGGTTTTATGCAGGATAGCTTATAGTCATCAAATATTGATCTGTGGTAAAATCAAGAAAAGAACTCTGAGAAAATGTCAAACCTGAGCTTCTCTGAAATGTTTTTATAACCTTATTATATTGTTCTCATTCTTTGTCATGTCTTGGCATTGTATGTGAATGTGAGATTCAACTAGATAAATGTAGTGGTTATTTATTATAAAAGTAGAAATGTTGCTTTTTAGCCTAATTGCTGGTACAATTATATATATATATATATATATATATATATATAATTTTACCTGCGATTAGGCTTAATAGCAACATTTCTACTTTAAAACTAATTGTTACAAAACCAAAACTAATGAACCATTTCTTTTTTTTAAATAAAAATGTATGAAGTTGTCACTCATCCAAAAACATTTGTCCTCAATGCATAAATTAATATTAAATATAGATGAAAGAATACATATACACATTATTAAGAAAATAAAAATGTGGCTATTATAGTTATAAGGCTGTCTCCTTGCTTTTTTAAGATATTTACGAACACATTTAAAATATCCAAAAAATAAAACACAATCTTCATCCTTATGTTTTTTTTTTTTGTCTTTAATCTCTTTTATTTTAAAATAATTGGAAATATTTTCTCTCACAACCTTGATTTGTCAACTTGAACGGAATTTTACATGATTTTCCTCATTTTAGGGAAGCCCTAAACAAAATGGCTACTTCATTTAATACATGTGAGATGTGCACGGAAAAAACACACACAGTTTGTGAGAAAATGGAAGGAGGAGATACAAAGCATAGTGATTTTTAAACCCCTTTTATTATTTTAAATATAAATAAAGAGAGCAAAATGGAAGAAAGCTAAGCAATGGTGATACTGTGGGTTTACTGGGGCGGCGGCAGGATGGCTTTGGTCTTCTCAGCCACAAACTTGAGGACGTCTTCAACGTGGGTCTGGACCATGTCGGCCAGCGGGGCGACCTGAGCCTGGACGGAGGCGGCCAGAGGCTTGATGTGGTCTTCGATGTTGCTGGAGAGGGGCTTCAGCTGCTCCTGGAGCTTCTCAACCATGGGCTGGAGCTGGGCTCTGCTCTGCTCGAGGTAAGCGCTGCAACACAAACCAAAGAGAATTCATTAACATACGTTCAACTGGATCGTAATTCTGTTGATCATTTAAATCCACAGTTATGATTATGATGGTGAACTTACTTGGCCTTGTTGGCCAGCTCAGGGCCCTCAACGTTCTTCAGATTGTCCACGAGGTCCTGGAAATACTTGGCGATCTTGTCCAGCTCAGCAGGAGCGTCTCTCTTGACCAGAGACACTGACTCAGAGCCTGGAACATCAACGGAGATGGTTGATCAATACACTCTTACATCTTGAATGGCATTACTCTCAAGTGCTCAAGCTAAATCAGGTGAAAGACACTATGGCTTTTACTGTAGGTTTCAACAGGACACTTTAAGTACTTAACAGAGTAAAGATAAAATATCCACCACGCACATTGTTATTTAAGTTACTTAAGCTATTTTTACTCGCAGTGGGCAATAGAAAGACCATTTTGGGTTCCTCAAAGAACCTTTCTGTGAATAGTTCTTGAAATAACCATTTTCTCTTATTGTGAAGAACGTTTTAATAATCTAAAGCCTTTTCCACTATTAAGAACCTTTTGTGCAACAGAAAAGTTCCATGGAATTTAAATGTTCTTAATGGAACCATGAATTTTTAAGAGTGTAGATTTAACTGAATTGCAATTTTGCTTACACAAAATACAACATATCTTGATAGCATCACAAGTTAACATGTTTTAAAGTCTCACCAATGGCCAGAGCAACAACAAGGACGGCGATGAGGGAGAACTTCATGGTTGCACGTTGGTTGAAAGTTGCCTGAACAGACAGAGATATTAAATATTAAATTTCACCAGATATTAAGAATCAACAGCAGAGCTCGACATGTAGATGTCATCTTACCTTACGTCCAGGGGTTCTTAGACCTGATGGTGTGTTCTCCAATGAGCCGTGGGTTTTTATAGTCCCAGGACAAGTTCAAAGGGTGACCAGAGCTGATGAAATCATCTACATAGGCTTTACCTGACACTGAAGTGATCAAATCAAAGTTCAACAGTAATCTGTGTTTGTGCTTAATTAGTGCATTTTTGTGGAATTTCGGTCATCTGATAACGTGATCAGTCCAGCGCTTTAGTACGTGCAGAAATAGTTCAGGGCTTATGGATATACTGATATAACGTAATCAATGTTTTTGTCTGCGCAAGGCCTGAAAATACTGCTTTGGAATTTGATTTAAATAAATGTATACCCCTACTTGCTTCAGTGACAGTGGGATGATGTGAATGTGTGTTATAATTGTTTTTTTGTATGTTCATAAGCTTTGACTGAAATGTACCTGGGGTTTTAATTTATTTCGTTGTGAAACTGTCTCGTTATTTGAGTCTGAACTCGAATGCAATATTTAAATGCAGCAAAATTAGGATGAAAGCAGACCTTATTGACACTAAACCTTTAGTTATTTCCATGAAATGCTGTTTCGTATAATCGGTGTCATTTGACATTGGAATATAAGAGGAAAACGTTTGAGAATCTATTACTTAAAACGGCAAAAATCTAAATAACATTTGTTTTCGATTAAATTAATTGCAGGCTTATTGTATTAGAATTGGAAAGTATATCATGCTTTTTATATTAGCCTATAGCTAAAAAATAACTGCTTTTTGATTTTACAAAATGATTTGACTGTGCATCTAAAATATAAACTGCAAAAACCTGTTCTTAATCATAATTCAGAGTCAGGAACACACTCTTACAATGGTGTTCTGAGGGATTTTAGTGTGTTGCTATGCAGTTGCTATGGTGTTTTTGAATCCAGCTGCATAAACAAGGCCATTCTGTTTAGACTGTTATTATGTTAAAGTGTAAGATCACCCAAAAATTTCAATTCTGTCGTTAATTACTCACCTTAAACCAGTAGGACTTTCGTTCATCATCAGAACACAAATTAAGATCTTTTTGATGAAATCTGAATGATTTCTGTCTCTATTGACTGCTATGCAACTACCACTTTGACGCTTCAAAACCTTCATCACACATTTGAGCTTCATATTGATTAGTTTTACGATCTCTTTATAAACTTTTTGAAGAGTCAAAGTGGTAGTTGTGGGGCTAATGAAGGGATAGACATCTCTCAGATTTCATTAAAAAGATCTTCCTTTGCGTTCTGAAGATGAATGAAAGTCTTACAAGTTTGGAATGACATGAGAGCGAGTAATTAATGACAGAATTTTCATTTTGGGGTCAACTATCCATTTAAGAACTAGTATGACCAGGTAGTTGGGGAGCCTTCTTACTTTTTGGTATTTAATTAGACCAATATACTTTTTTAATATAACTGACTTTAAAAAGTTATGAACAGTCTAAAATAAAAGAAATATGATGATGCCTGACTTATATGTTGTGGTTTATGCAACTGTCCCCTGGATGATTGTTTATACTGGACAAATCATAAGAACCCACCAAAAGTCTGTATGGTCCACCATTGTTAAGCTATATTTTTTTAACAGCTTTATCATCCAACATACCAAAATGTGTTACATTTAATGTGAGACATTTGAATAACCAGCCAGAGAGGTTACTTTTTAATTGTTTTTATTATTTCAAACATGCCAGCATACATGAAGAAAGCATTCCCTGCATTTTAGGGAAGCCCCACAAACAAAATGGCTACTTCATTTAATACATGTGAGATGTGCACGGAAAAAAACACACACAGTTTGTGAGAAAATGGAAGGTGGAGATACAAAGCATTGTGACCTTTAAATCCCTTTTATTATTTTAAATATACATAAGGAGACCAAAATGGAATAAAACTAAGCAATGGTGATTCTGTGGGTTTACTGGGGCGGCGGCAGGATGGCTTTGGTCTTCTCAGCCACAAACTTGAGGACGTCTTCAACGTGGGTCTGGACCATGTCGGCCAGCGGGGCGACCTGAGCCTGGACGGAGGCGGCCAGAGGCTTGATGTGGTCTTCGATGTTGCTGGAGAGGGGCTTCAGCTGCTCCTGGAGCTTCTCAACCATGGGCTGGAGCTGGGCTCTGCTCTGCTCGAGGTAAGCGCTGCAACACAAACCAAAGAGAATTCATTAACATACGTTCAACTGGATCGTAATTCTGTTGATCATTTAAATCCACAGTTATGATTATGATGGTGAACTTACTTGGCCTTGTTGGCCAGCTCAGGGCCCTCAACGTTCTTCAGATTGTCCACGAGGTCCTGGAAATACTTGGCGATCTTGTCCAGCTCAGCAGGAGCGTCTCTCTTGACCAGAGACACTGACTCAGAGCCTGGAACATCAACGGAGATGGTTGATCAATACACTCTTACGTCTTGAATGGTATTACTCTCAAGTGCTCAAGCTAAATCAGGTGAAAGGAGGCTTTTACTGTAGGTTTCAACAGGACACTTTGTTATGTTAAGTACTTTAGAGAGTAAAGATAAAATATCCATCACACACTGATATAGTTTGTCAATTTAACCAGAATAACTGAGTTGCCATATTGCATACACAAAATACAAGATAAATAGATAAAGACAAAATATCCACCACACACATTGTCAATTGAAGCCCATTCGTAAAAATAAAGGTTTGAAAGTTTTTTTTTTACTCGCAGTGAGCAATAGAAGGACCATTTTGGGTTCCTCAAAGATCCCTCAAAACATCCATTTTCTCTTATTGTAAAGAATGTTTTAATAATCTAAAGCCTTTCCCACAATTTAGAACCCTTTGTGCAACGGAAAAGTTCCATGGAATTTAAATGTTCTTTATGGAACCATGAAGATGTTCTTTATGGAACATGGATTGCAATTTTGCATACACAAAATACAACATATCTTGATAGCATCACAAGTTAACATGTTTTAAAGTCTCACCAATGGCCAGAGCAGCAACAAGGACGGCGATGAGGGAGAACTTCATGGTTGCACGTTGGATGAGAGTTGCCTGAACAGACAGAGATAATGATTCATTTCAGTTTCTAGTCAGACTTCTCTCAAATTTCACCTGGTATTAAGAATCAACAGCAGAGCTCGACATGTCATCTTACCTTACGTCCAGGGGTTCTTAGACCTGATGGTGTGTTCTCCAATGAGCCGTGGGGTTTTATAGTCCCAGGACAAGTTCAAAGGGTGACCAGTGCTGATGAAATCATCTACATACACTGAACCTTTAGGCTTTACCTGACACTGAAGTGATCAAATCAAAGTTCAACAGTAATCTCTTTGACTCTTTGTGCTCAAATGATGCATTTTTGTGGGGTTTCAAATCACATAATCACTTTTACATGAGAGTATGTCCATATATCACCGTTGGTATAGAATAGATTGTCTTTCTTTTTCAGTCTATTGCCCCAAACCCATGTGAATGAATGTTGAATGGTGTCTTGAGACCTTCTGAGCTAGTATTTTCCCCTTATGCTTTGACTTGCACGTCAACACAGACCAGCTTAGCTGTTATTCTATCATAAACTGATTGGGTTTATCTGTGGAGTGTGGGATATATCTACGGTCAGGTAGGCCTATTCTTGGTTATCTTGTCCCCCTTTGTCATATAAAGTGACTATTGGAGTCCAACGTTAGAAACAAGCGCTGAACTTTACACTTGGAGAACAGATCATTTTGAATTGGGCAATGTTTGATTTATAGTAATTTCATGACTTAATTAATACTTTACCAGTTCGTTGTCATCAGTATTGTTTAAAATTGTTTAAAGTAGGCTATAGATGAGGATCTTAAACAATGTAATTGAATTAATGTTTTATAATTTTGGCTAAATAAAAAGTGACAGTAATAGAGACTCACTAAATAAAAAACACACCTATTTTTATGTTTTAATAAAACGTTTAATTCCTGACTTAAACGTAAAAGTATATGCCTGGCTTTACAGGCAGAGTTTAGATTAAGCCAGGATTAGGCCTTAGTTAAATTAGACATTTAACTGCCTTAGCTAGGACATAAAAATGTGCCTTTAAGATTATATGACATATTAACAGCCCATAAAGTCATTGAAGAAAATGTTTAAATATTCCATATGACTAAGTGGCTCAACTTTAAGTTTATCAAGCGACGAGACTACTTTTTGTGCGGAAAAAAAAAAACAACAACAAATACAACGACTTTATTCGATTATTCCTTTTCTTCCTTCTGGGCCTGAGACGAGAGTTGAATACAACGCGTGGAATATTTAGACATTTTCTTCGATGGCTTGATCTGGGCTGTCAAATTTAATCCCTTTAGGGTACCTATGTGGTAGAACGAAGGTCTAACGGGGTTGGTACAGCATGGGGGTGAGTAATTAATGACTTAATTTTCATTTTGGGGTGAACTAACCCTTAATTACGCAACGCGCCAAAAAAAAAAAAACAACTTGTCTGTGAATAAAATTCAGAGGTTCGACATCCTCCAAAACAGCAGATGGCGAAGTAGTCGAACAGCAGGTGACGCAATGAAGACGAACAAGACGTATGTCGCAGTGAGTATTCTGCGCATGCTCGCAGTCTCACTCACAAGCAGGCATCATGGCGGACGTACTGGATCTTCATGAAGCGGGGGGTGAAGACTTTCCTATGGACGAGGATGGTGATGGTACAGTGGTTATTTATATTCAAACAATCCATGCTCATTATTATTTTTTAAATTAGAAAAACAACCATCTGTTTATGAGTGTTGAATGAGTGTAATTCCCGTGTTTACTTCCAACGGGCCTAGTCATTTTAGCACGCGTGCTAATAGTTTGCTAATTCAAACGAATCGCGCGCTGTGCTGATTTTAGCGTTACTTTTTGTTGCTTTGCTTTGGTTTTAGTTTTTATACGTTTTATTTTTTTTTATTTTTTTTTTCATTGTCAAAGAGGCATTGTATGGTCGTTAACAATACAAGCTCAGATGTATTGATTCATCATGTTAAAATGATAGTATTCATGCAAATCTTCTAGTTTATATAATTCCTTTCATAATGTTTATGTAGTAATCTTCAAAAATGTTCACGCCGTTGTTATTATTTTTGAATACATTGTAAGAGTCATCCTTTTTCCTATTGTTCACCTTGCAGAGAGCATTCACAAGTTAAAAGAGAAAGCCAAGAAGAGGAAGGGTCGTGGGTTTGGATCAGGTAAGTCACCTCATCTCTAATCCTGTGTGTTTGCATCTTAACTAATCGTGCTAATGATGTTTGGTGCTTTATTTCACAGAGGAAGGAGCGAGATCCCGAGTCAGAGAGGACTATGACACAGTAGAACAGGATGGAGATGAGCCAGGCCCACAGAGATGTAAGTGAAACTCACAGAACTGTAAATATCAGAGTATAAATGAAGAGTTCAGATGCAAAAGCCTCTAAATGCCATTTGAAATTTTCTTCTAAAATGACCATTTTTATCAAGCTTGTATATTTAAGTTCAGTAATGTCACTTAAATGACAATTAATAGGTAATCTTCATTGCCATTTAAGTGAAATAACTGAACTTAAATATACAAGCTTGATAAAAATGATCATTTTAGAAGAAAATTTCAAATGGCACTTAGAGGCTTTTGCATCTGAACTCTTCAAATGATGTTAATGTTGCAAATCAGCACCTGACATCTCTATGCCAGTAAATTCAACGTATTGGACTGTATTAAAATGCATTAGAATGTCTATCATGAGGATATGTCAAGGAAAAGCTGACAAAATGTTTGGTTCTTATCGTGGTTGCAGCTGGAAAAAGGAATTTTTATCGCTTGTAGATTTTGAACCATTTTTGACATGTTTTGATGTCACTTCAGCTGTTGAAGGATGGATTCTGTTTGTGACTGGTGTGCATGAGGAGGCGACGGAAGAGGATGTCCACGACAAGTTTGCAGAGTTTGGAGAAATCAAGAACTTGCATCTAAATTTGGACAGAAGAACTGGTTACCTTAAGGTTAGTTCTGTTTTTTTGTAAATTTGTGATTCAGAAATGATGTGTGTTAAGTTTACTGACCTTTTTTTATTTTTAGGTTTTTCACTTTATTTGTAACTTATGAAAGACTGCCTGAGTGTGTTGTGTGTGTATATGAATGAGACTAGGTGAGATATCTAAATAGATATATTATATACTAAATGTATATAATATAAAGTTGACAGGTTTATTGGCTCAGGAAGGGCTTTCTCACTGTAATTTGCTCTGAAATAGTTTCCTTTCTTTTTTTATTTTTAACCTAATGAGAGGAATTGTTGAATAAGAGGGATTCACCCAAGTGTTTGATTTCGTCCACCAGATGGCAGTGTTTTAAACAGAATCTGATTCATTTTGTCTCATTGATGACCATATTTTGACAGTGTTTAAAATGATCTTGCTGCTTTCTTGTGCTTAAAGGAAGAAAGAAAATGAAAAATTCTGTCATTAATTACTCACCCTCATGTCATTCCAAACCTGTTAGAGTTTTGTTCATCTTTGGAACACAAATTGAGATCTTCTTTTAAGAAATCTGAGCTCTCTGTTGCTGTTTTTGATCACAAGATGCTCAATATGCAGTTTTATTTTATGTGATTTTGAACATTTTGACCTTGTTGCATTTAATTTGTTTTCATAAATTTGATTAAATAATCTGTCTGCAAATGCGAAACCTGCATGTTAATTAATTCAGATAATGTTTAGTTTGGTCTGTGATAGACAGTTGTGGAACCACGCAACCAATGGAGAATTACTCCTTT
Source organism: Cyprinella venusta (assembly GCA_038021265.1). Taxonomy (NCBI): domain Eukaryota; kingdom Metazoa; phylum Chordata; class Actinopteri; order Cypriniformes; family Leuciscidae; genus Cyprinella; species Cyprinella venusta. Next base: position 30,458,030 of record CM075874.1, read on the forward strand.
AAGGGCTTCATGTTTTGTTTGAAAAATGATCAGGCAAATAATGAGGCTTGGTTTTTTTATAGGGCTATGCACTGGTGGAGTATGAGACTTATAAAGAAGCCCAGGCTGCGATGGAAGGGCTGAATGGACAAGATCTTATGGGACAACCAATCAGTGTTGACTGGGGCTTTGTAAGGGGACCACCTAAGAGCAAGAGGAGGTGAGTTAGTATCTTATGCTGTTAAACTGGATTTATATACTCTGACTGCGTCACTCGCTCAAACAATCTTATTTTTGTAGTGGACTTTGTCTTCTATAGCATTTAATGATACAGGTTGAGGTATAACATGACTAATAGACCAATGTGTTTTCCTCCAGGGGTGGTAGAAGGCGCAGCAGAAGCCCTGACAGACGGAGACGTTGATTTTTCCCATATTAAACTTCATTGTCTGTTTTCCAGCCATAATGGCATTATATTTTGAGGCAGATTGGAGTGTTTATATTAAGGATTTTAGTGTTGTTTTTGAAGGAGGTGGTTTTTGTCTTAATTGTTAGTTATTCAGCAACCGTCTTTTGTTGAATGACAAGACATTACTAAAGCATACATGTTAAAGCTGTTGGTATTTCCATAGCTTTTTTTTTGTTGTAAAAAGTGGCTGTACACTTTAAAATGTATGTAGATTGACATGTCATTTCCTCACCTGTTATGAGTAGTGATTTGTATACTTCCAATAAATTAATTTGGATTAATCTTTGTAAACTTATCTTGAGACCATTTGGGTTTTTACAATTACAATTTTTACATAGAATTTTAAGGTTCACACAAACAAAACACATTGCTAAAGTAGTATAAATATAAAGAACTAACTGGCATTACACTACGCCAGATTTTGTGTGTAAATTTATATCATTGAGTTGCTTTTTAGTTTGTTAGTTTTTTACCCTACCGATATGTTTAAATTTGGTAATGCCTTTAATATGGCTCAAATTACTCAATTCAAATAATTTATTAAAAATATACTTTTCATTTGTTTCCTCACTGTACTTTGACCTTTTTTAATTTAAAAGACTAAAAATTAATAATATATATAATATAATTTATAATCAAATATATATAATAGACCAAATATTAATAATACTATTTTTTTTCCGTTGTACTGTTAGTCACACAATTTATAAAAACAGATTTTAGCTAAATTTAACCATACATTTTACCTAGTTTTGATTGACCATATTTTTAAAAGGCAATTATTTCATCAGAATTTTTTCACGTTAACTCATGACTTTTGAGGTCATGATGGATAAACATGTGGAATTGACAAGACACCATGCTGATGACATTTTTCCATCATCAGCAAAATACGTCATGGCTAAGCCCGTCACCCTTAAATAAAGTTGCTCATTGCTTTGTCATAGGTCCGATTTACTTTAATAGGCTCCTCGAACCGATGCCCATCATGTACTATGTGGTTGACCAACCAGCGTGGAATACTGAGCTCCCACTCTCTTTTCACATTTGCCCTTTTCTGCCCACAGGCGGAGCTTAATAGGAAATTCCAATCGCTATTGGCTCACGTCTCTGTCCGTCAAACTCAACTCGCTCTCTGATTGGCCCAAGCGGTCAGTTGAGTTTCCTTAGATGGGCGGATTTGTAGCGCCTTGGTTGACATTGTTGTTGTTGTGGGAGTAAGAATGTACTTAGTCGTCAAGTCTTTTTAAGACAACAAGCCAGAGGTGTTTTTGACATTTACACAAAGCCGAACAACACATTACCTCCTAAGGAACGGATTTTCTGCTATCGAAAAGCCCAGAGTGGGAGGAAATGAGAGAGAAATTCCGCGAGGCCGCTCATGGTAAGCGCGCAACTGCATTAGCTTTAGCTCCGCGAGCCTGAAAACCCCTCACGAGCGTTTTGTAACGGAACCGGGTCATTTTTCCTCAGCGTTTGAGTGTTGTTGATGAAAGGAAAGTGACCGTTATTTCCGCCATATCCGTAGTTTGACATCTAAATAGATGTGTTATGTGGAAAAACTGTGTGAAAGTAGAGTGTTAAAAGGGAAAGTTGGTCGTCAGGTCATGTTTTAGGCTGGACACTCTTGAGGGGACGGTGCGCGAACGGGTGACCCGTCTTTAACTGCTAGAACTAGATTAACTAACAGTCACAAACTCTAAAAGTTCAGTACGAGTCTTATTAAGTGCTTTTAATTATGTATAACAAGACCTGTTCCTCAGTGTCTGGGCTAACGCAATTTTGTGCCTCAGCAACTTTGAGAGACACTCACTGTCCGCTAGCCGAGCAGCTAACTAACGTTAACGTTAACTGGCCAAGCAATGACAGTCTAAAAGGACGACAAATTGTGTACTTCTAAAGGTTTGTATTAGTAAGAACTGAAAATGTGTTCTAGTTTAGTGAAGAAGACTATTGAAGCTATCATCTGGCAGCCAACGACTGTGGCCACTCCTTTCATCCCAGTGACCCTTCATGCTTCACAGGTATTTGGTTGTCATGTAGGCTATGTTTGTTAGGCTATATAACGTTACTGACCTGTGCATAATATTTGATTGCCATTTGTTTTATAGACTGTAGCTTATTATATAGTTAGTACAGTGTGTGTCCAATTCTGGTTCGTAGTGTAAATTATAGACATGGTGTTATATGCTGACCTGATCTGCATCCTCTCTTATATTAAGATGCAGATCATAAACAGGAAAATATATAATATCTAATTCCAGTCATCTGGAAAATCATGTTTATTTGACATGGAACTTATTGCCTGCACATGGGCACTGCCATGTCATGCAATTGACTTTTATGGCTATTAATGGCTATTAAAACATTCAAATTATAAGCAGTCTTTGCTGGAGTGTTTAAACCAACAGTGCTTTGGGTCCGATTGAGAGTAAATGGCAGCATATCAGTTGCCACAATCACTAAAAGACATCAAAAACTTCACATATCCAGGCTAATTTTGTCCATTTAAAGTACAAAAACCAGTACTGTTTTGAGTAACGAGAGTTGGCTGAACTGTTTGTGATTGCAGTTTTAACCACCAAATGGGTGCGATGTTTTTCAGTGGCCCAAATGTGTATGCAAAATTGTATGGAATTTAAAGTATTAATCATCTTTTTTTTTCCACAACTGTCCTGCTTATTCCATCTTTCCTATTTCTGGTGGAATTTGACAGACATCAGAGTGCGGTGCAGTCGCAGTCATTACCAAAACCCGCTTAAAATGAAAGCTGTGGCCACTTGCTTCCATGGTTCGAATCCCTACAATGTGTGGGTACGGTTACTCTCAGCTCTGAATTATTCAGCTCTGTATTTACAAGCTCTTTTGTCAGCTTGTTGTTTAGTGAAGCCAGCCACCCCTAGACATGAAAGTAGGACATGCAAACAAAGTCTTGGGTTTTAAGGCTGTTCAGGGTTGTTGTTTTCTCTTGTGTGGACCTTGAAAATAATCGTAGCTAAGCCGTTTAAACAGACCCATTCTTCAGCCTCATTATGATTTGATATTTTTTGTACTTGCAAGATTGACTTTAACATTAACTTTTTGTTTTCAACAAGATTTGTAAGGATTTATTTATTTATGCAAGGGAGAGTATGTTTTTCTTTTGACTAGCACATTTCAGTAGTACATGTGATATTACAAATACATTTTTAAAAGTAGAAATATTCTATGCAGTTTCTAGATTAATATGTCATTAAAGCTGCATGCTGCACAACATTACATAATACAATTTAAAAAAAAAATTGTGTAATTTTTAGATTGAGTTTAGCATGTCACACCCCAAGACAGGTTAAACTGAATGGCTGTATTTCATTGTCCTGGACTTTTTGGTTTATATCTAAAAAAAAAAAAAAACATGTTTTTACACTTTAATTCTCCTGTCCTGTCGTTCTGCTAACCTGTAGTTGTCTGATAGATAAGTTTAGGCTACTATTTTAACTAAGAGTGACCGTGTTCAGACTAATATCACGATTGTGTGTTCCTCCTCCTGAGTTTACATCCATCGTTCTATCAGTGTTTTACCAGGCTTACAGTTTACACAGTACCTCACAGGCCTCCTTAAATACCAGGAAAAGTGTGTTGTTTTATGTGTAGTTTGCAGTAAACAGGTTGAAAGCTACATGATCTTAGTGCTTTTTCCTCTGAGTCATAATCTATTTACAGCACACCTGAAATTGAAGAACAAGAGTGTGCTTTTGGAGTTCTGTGCTCCATTTTTTCTTAGTCTGCTACATGGTTGTGTGCCTCTATGACTTTATTATTGGTGTTTGGGAACTTTTATTGTTTTAACAGTTTAGAGAGAGTGTTAATGCTGAAAACATGCTTAAAAGTTATTCGGATAAGCATGTTTAAGTGGTCAGCATATTTCATCAATATAATCATTATTTGGGTTGGGCCAGTTTCCAGCAGTGTGCATGTTTTATTGTCACTGTTTAAAAGTAATTGTGCTACCTGATTATTGACGTATGCAACTTCATACACCTGGGGCCTCATTTATAACCATTGCGTACGCACAAAACAGACCCTGAAAGAGGCGTACGCCACTTCTGACGCATAAATTGTGATTTTTAGGAAAATTTGTGCACCTGCACGCAAACTCTGACCAATGCGTACAAACATTTTGGAGCAGTTTGGCGACACCGATGGTGAGCTGGAGTTTAATGACTTTTTGGTCACTTTTGGACAGAAAATCTAAAGGAAATTATACATATACAGAAAGATAATACAAATGTAATTTCACTCACCAAGCCTATAACTTGAAGCATATCCATCCCTTCTTAAATGTCTGCGCCAGCAAGTGTTGATGCATAAATGAAGTAAAACCATAAATCCTCATTATGAGTCCTAATCATAAATACAGTGCATGTTCAGAATAACAGTTTAAATAAATAAAATAATGATTTAAACTATGTTTTACTTCTGATATAAACGGATTAAATATGCCATTCTCAATAACTGTATTAAACATTTAATTACTGAGAAGTTACATTTTTATATTCATCAAATAGGTCTACTTGTTGTGGATGCAATGCTTTTGAAGACTTTTCCTCTGGCATGCTGTGTTTTAATGTTTTTAATATAATAATTGATACATGATAATTGCTTATCATGATAATAGCAGATTGTCTGAGAAAACCGTTTCGTCCAGATTGAGAAAAACTTTTTCTGAAATGTATTTTACAACTAGGGCTGTCAAAACGATTAATCGCGATTAATCGCATCCAAAATAAAAGTTTGTGTTTACATAATATATGTGGGTGCACTGTGTATAATTATATATATATATAAATACACACACATGCTTGTATAAATTTAAGAAATATTTTCATGTGTATTCTGTATATAGATTTATATATAATTTATATTATATATAAATATAAATATATTATATATAAATAATATTTTTTTCTTAAATATACATGCATGTGTGGTTTTTTATATATATACAAAATAATTATACACAGTGCCCCCACATATATTATGTAAACACAAACTTTTATTTTGGATGCGATTAATCGCGATTAATCGTTTTGACAGCCCTATTTACAACATTTGATTTATTTATTCAAAAACAAGGCAAGGATAAGCTACTAAATTAGTTTTATTGATAAAATGTGACGGCCATCCGTTTTTCATATTTTCCTAATGTCTGGTGCCGTTAAACATGTTATCATGTGGGTGAATAATAATATGCAAATGATATGCAGATGAGGATTTGCATAGTAAAACTAGGCGTTTTAAGCTCCATATGGTTATTTTGAGGAGGAGACGACGCATGTGCACACAATCTTCAGCTGACTGGGTTTTATAAAGTAAATTCTGCGCTGGTTCTGGCCTACGCACGGTTTTATAAGTCTAAATATTTTTTTTTTTTGCGTACGGCATTTTTGGCTTTTGGGCGGACATACACTTTTAGTAAGGATCCTACGCACAGTTTTGTAAAGGCAAATTATAAAAAGACGAACAGAGAACCGCTATCAATGCATTTGTCGATCGGAAATAAATGGAAATATATCGGAAATAGCCGTCCTTCCTACGGGATTTGGCGAAAGTTTAATTTATCAGCTGGCTCCGATGTTCACTAAGAAGATGGGACACAATGGAAACCCTGTGGTAAATGAGACCCCTGATAAACAACGCTTATATTCTGTGCTTTACATCACGCTGTAGTTCCTTTTAGCTGGGTGTCAGGTGAGAGCCTGCAGGTGCTACTAGTTAATTATGAAAATTTAAGTGGTGTCCCCTCACCAGTGGGTTTGAGAACAGCAGGTGAATGAGAGCAGGTGGGCCAGAGACCTTACATATCACTTACAGTGTTATCCACGGAGCCAAAATGCTCCCACATCATTAATCTGCCCCAACAAACAGACGCCATTAAATTGATTAGCATTATTACTGTATACATATCGAGAAAATATGTTTTGCTTGATATTGAGCCAACATGAACCATCAGCATTGTGTTTTTGAGCAAAGCACTTGATCCAGGGATATTGAACGTGTTTGCTGAGTGACTGGCTGACATTGAGAGCCTTGTCTCTAACTTGTTTCTTGATGTTAAGCTGTAGCTTTAAAATGCAGGTCCTTTTTGTCTCCAGCTCTGAGTTTCGAGGAACTAGCTGTTCTCTTGGTGTCTGATGACAGCCACTGCCCACGGTTTGATTCATTCCTCTGGAGAGTCCCGCTAGCAGCATACCTCGCTGCTCCAGACCTATGTGTCAACTTCATATGAAGACTATTCACATTCTTTGAGAAACCACTATTCTTCAGAGCGCCACAGATTACGCTGTGAAACAAAAGCACAACCGCTAGTCCAAACAGTGGCCGGAGAGTCAAATAAACAATGCAACCGTCAGTTTACTGTCAGTGGGCCCAGTGTCTGGTGTGAAAGTGTGTTGATCACATGGCTCATTCCTCATGCGCTAAACATCAGTCTTGATCCAGAGCAGCCGTAATCCTATCCCAGAGAAGCTGAAGAGGAGTCTTTCGCCTTGGATGACATCACAGGGATTGAAGCGAAGATGCCTGGCTGCCGAGCTTGCAGCACGTGGGTATTCACATGAGCAATGGATGCCTTAGGCTGTGGATAATTCGCGTTGAGCTGCGGCTGTGTACACTTTAGGCGCCTGTAGTTTGTTGTATGGTCCAAATGTCCTCCTTGAATATATATTTGTTGAAATATTACTCTTGTTGTTTACCCTAGTGAAAAGTCGTCCCTTGAATTGGTTTGTTTGAAGTGTTTTAGTTGAACAACAAAGCAGTTAAGCTTGACTTGCGTAGATGTTTTGTGCAGATAAGTTTATTCATGGTCATGGGATACTTCTTTTGCTTGATGAAAGGAAGCAGCAGCACTAGACCAAATCTCATTAAATGCGCCTTTTAAAAGCAATGTGTAAATCAAACGTAAACCACACCCTGCCACCCTAATGTTGATTATATAACTGTCAGATTGAATACAGCAACATAGTCGCTTGAATTCATCATTTTAGGCAACAATAGCATCCTTTGTAGGAGCCACAGCTAGATTCCCATGGCACAGTGAGCATTGCACATTTTTCAAATGACAGAAGCTGCCTGACATGATTGTGCACTTTAAACCGGCTAGTTTTATAAGGTGTGTTTGTGAAATTTAACAACAAGTGACAGTCAGATGTGGATTGAATAGGGGAAACCCAAATCATGTTCACAGAACAATATGACTCCTTGTCCAAACATTGTTTAGTTTAGGTTGGCAAACTCGCCTGCACTGTTAAAACTTTGGCAGATTGTTTGCCAGGGTCAATGAAAACATAACTGCCGCTATCTTTTATTATTATCTTCTTATCTTTTTTTGCAGACAGCAGTAGCCTTAGCCACGAAGCAGAATTGCCATTGTGCTACCAAGATGACTGGCCCAGATGGACATTATTTTTTAATGTATTTATTGCGTTTTTGGAGTTCAACAAAATGGATTTAATTGTAATAAAAAGTGTTAAGTAGGCTGCTTATTGGTAGCTGAAAAAAAACAGCTGAAGCAGATGTTGTGTGGGCTTGCTGATAGGCTTATCTCTTAGTATTTGTACTGTAGGATACAAGTAGACTTTAAGCAAACTCTGGATATTCCCATACAAACTCTTTAAGCTTTTCAAAAGGCACTGCCCTCTGCCTCTGGTTACTTGCAAGTGTCTTTAAGCAGTTACACAATTATTTTATCTTTATTTCAAACATATTTTACTTGAACTTAGTCAATAGCTGGTTTCCACCCAAATGTGAAGCAATTTTTTTTCTCAAGTTCTCAAAAAAAGGGGTAAAAATGCTAATTAGGTGTGTTTCCATCAAGTTGTTCGAGCGGATGACTGTGTGGTATTGGTAACCTAGTATTCAACTTTAAATAAAACAAGGCACACAGAGAAAATGGAGACAGGACTGCGATTAGTTACTATTGGGCAAGTTATAAATTTACATCAGTGCAGCATGAAATCGCCAAATTTAATGCTGTACACAAAAGAAGCAAGTGCTTCAAAAAAATTTTTTTTTGATGAAGGCACTAGCAGCAAGTGCATTACGACCACATCGAGCCTCATAAATATGGGGAAAACAACGTCACTAGGGTTGGGTATCGAGAATCGAGTATCGATTGGAACCGGGACTAACTTTTCGTTTTTCCCGGAATCGTTCAAAAGTTAAAAATTCGATTCCTAGTTTCGATATTCACACTCTGCCGACCAGAAGAAGAAACCGCTGAACAACACCAATGAAGAAGCGTCTAACGGTTTTGGCATAACCGCGCGAGTCGAACATGAGTAGCTTACGTCGGCGGTCCAAAGTGTGGGTTAAATTTTCTAAAAATATCAAAATCTCGGCAAAATGCAGAGTATTTCCCTTTAGAAAGGAGTATTTCCTTCAGAAAGACCGTTGGTTAGCAACCCTGCCTCTTAAAAGAATCGGAATCGAGAATCGTTGGGAACCGGAATCGAAACAAGGAATCGGAATCGGAATCAGAATCGTTCAAATTCAAACGATACACAACCCTAAACGTCACTAATATTTTTGTATTTTTGGGAGGTCGTGGTGACCAGACATTTTCTCACAACCTGTGGTTATGACATTTCAGAATGTCAGAGAGGCCACATTTGAAATGTTGGGCGAAATTATTGACGTCAGTGGAAACAGTCGATTGGTCACGTGGGTTTAATGTTCGCTATGTCAGAATTTATAAGGCAAATGCGTTTCCATCTCCCATTATTCGCTTTTGAACTCTATTAACTCTTTTTTTGCCGTTTCCATCACTCGTTTCTGATGTAATACTTCAAAATGTGCATAAAAACAGAGTGATGGAATCAACTAATGTTTTTAGTTATATCAGTTCAAATATATTGAGTTTCTAATGTATTCAAGTTTGTGATTTTGAGTAATGGAAAATACCTGTTTGTATTTGACGTTCAGTTATGTTTTACAATGAAAAGACTGTAGTTCTGTAACTAGCACAGCACAAGTAGGAGGATAAGTAAAGTAGGCAAAGCATGCTGGGAACTAAAAATCCAATACCCAGTTTCAATTGATGCAACAAAAATCATTTATGTTATCCCAACACAAATGGTTTAAATAAACTTCAGTTTTAAGTAGACTGAACACAATGATATTAAGTTAGGACAAAATGCACAACAATTCTGTTGCTTTAGCTCATTTTAGTTAAGTAATTTGAACAAGCATATATTTTGTGTATATAAAGTAAATAAAAAGTTTTTTTTTACTGTATATACACGCTATGTTTCCAATGTCTGTTCTGAACTCAGTGACGCATGTCTCACTCCAGAGAAAGAAAAAAAGATTACTCTCTATTCCTCTTAGCGTCAAGTAATTTACTGTATTTGGTTGAGTAAACTGTAGCTGATAGTTTATTACATGATGGGCTGTGAGTAGGTCTCATTGTGAAATATTTCTCAGTATCAGTAAAGTGCATTGTGTGCTGTGGTATTCATAGCATGGGGGTTTACCAGATTCCATGCCCTCCTGTTTCCCCTCTGCTGTCTGTTTTGCAGACTTTACTTTGTACTTTGTGTTGCTTATTTTGGACTATGATTATATGTGGCTATTTTTAGTAGTCAAGAACAGGCTCTTCTTAACTTGGCGCTTTGCTGATAAGAGCCTTGAACGTGCATTGAAAGTGCCAGTCCCACAGAGCCTTCCAAGATATTTACATTTACATCAGACTTTTGACCTATTTCCCAATATTAGAACTGATATAAAAATAGTTTTGTCACCATTTATTATTAATAGTTTGTATGTACTTAATTTAATTTACTGATTTAACTTTTTATTTTTTTTTGCTTCAGGGAATAATAATCTGACCGAGGGAGGACAAGACAGGCTAAGACTAGGACTGGGTATCATCCAAAAATTTCTGATATCGATACCTTGACTTCGATACCGGTTCTTGAACGTAGTTTTTTCCGGTACCAAATTTATGAAATCCATTTTTACCAGATTACATTAAATATTACCTAAAACAACCCAACAACTTATAGTTATATTTTTTAGTTTGTTTACTTTTTTTTACAGCCACGTATAGGCAACTGACAGAATGGACAGAATATACTTTATTATATAAAATATAAAAGAATATATTGACAGAATATATGCCGAATGACAAGATTTTTTTGATACTCTGGTATGTATCGAAGCAATTCGGTCGGTGCCTAAAAAATACCCGATGTTTCGTTCCTTTTTTATTAGAAGGAAATGGCAAACACAATTGATTCACATGGGACTGCATTTTGGACTGTTTAGCACTTGCTTAACTGCAAATGGACAAATTAACAGTGGCTATGCTCCTGCTTGACAATTGGTTTGCTTTGCACTAATGACTTTTTAATGGGGGCTGGACAGGATGCTGAAGAGTATATATCTGTGGTGCAGTCCCTGAATTTCCAGAGAGCTTACACATCCCTACACAACCCCCTGAGGCAGCCCGTGTCTCATCATTGCCTGGCCTGTCTTGGTGCAGTAGCGAGAAGGTGAAAACTGGGTTTTGAGAGCACTATCTCTTCTTTGCTGCATCCCAGAGCCCTAGCAGTGATGTTACATAACGATACTACGCTTCCCATGCCTAAACCGATTACGCCAGTAGCAAGCAGTTAAGTTTGCTAGGCTCATCAGTAGGCCTGCACGATTCTGGGAAAAATATGAATCACGATTTTTTAGCTTAGAATTGATATCACGATTTTTTCACGATTTTTTTCTCACAAGTGTAATCAGGGTTTCGTACAGATTCTGTAAAATGAAATTCCAGGACTTTCAAGGACTTTTCAAGCACTACTTTTTTGGATTTCAAGGACTTCAATAACCGATCCCTGAATTGTCACTGCATTTGTAATTTTTAAATGTATTTAAAACAAAATAAGAGTAAATTATGGAATTACAAATAGGACAAATAAATACAAAAATAGAACAAAGAAAAGCTGCAAATTAAATAAACAGTGTTTTTATAGTAGATCGGTATACATTTGAATAAAGTAATCAAATGTGAAAAAATTGCATATTCATTATGAATTAAATATAGATGGATATTTTTGTAAAGTTTAAAGGGGTAGACTATTTAGTCTAGAGCAGTGAGTAATTTCTTTGTCCTTTGAATAATATGAAAACACAGCAGCAGTTTTATTAAACTCCTGCCCCTTTAAGACCGAACGCATGGACCCCATTTGAACATGGCTAACTTACATTCACTTGAGATAACCGACTTTGTTAACTAGTAAACTTTGTTTACTATAAACGACTTTATTTTTACATAATTTTGTGCAAATTCGTCCGTACAAGCGCAAGACGTGAAAGACAATTTAATTCAGTATTCTTGGATGTTTGCGTTCATTGAACTTCTTGACCTGCAAACGCCCAGTAATAATGTACGTAGTAGACTCACGGTGTTCCGGACGGCTGTAAATTTCTACTCACTGTGTTTCGGACAGGTAGAAAGAGTCATTTCTAATATATAACGCATACATCTCAACAACTATAAGTTGGGTTGGTAGGAAGCGAAAGAGGACGAGGCAAAGATGACACGGATTTATATATAGATGCAATGACCGTTAAGTGTTTATTTAAAGAATTTGCGGAAAACGGTCTAGTGTCCGAAATACTGTGATGTCCAGAATGCAGTGAGTCTACGTTAGAGAACCACTTGTTATACATAAATCAGGTAACAGGTCATGTTTTACTTTACTTACATATACGATTTAGTTTTCATCCAAATAACACGTGACGTGAACGACCAGCAGCATTCAACAGAAGTGCGCGCTCTCTCTCATCGACGTTAATAAGCTAGATTACTCGTTTTCATTTTCTTTGCCACTGACATCCGACTGAACTACAAAGTTTCCACTGATGTCTATTTAAAGGGATGTGCTCGACCAGCTCACGCGTCTGTGCCGCTGCGCGTTTCTAGTGCTCGCGCACCACAGTTTACACTAATAAGTCGCATTTACTTCATAGACAGCCTTCTTTTTTTTATCCCCATTCTACTTTCTGTTATGAGTGTTTCTTTGTCTGGACACACACACTGTAGTAGGTTCAACGCTTCAAAATAAAGGCCGATTTTTTATTTTTTTTTTTAAATCGAAGTCATTTAAAAAATAAACCGTGAACAGGGTGAATCGAGATCGCGATTTTATAACGATTTTTCGTGCAGGCCTACTCATCAGATCATTAGACTTCATTGGACATCGTTTGAGTCATGCATGTATTTATTTTGTTCATGAAATTATGCTTAATGCACTGTTGTAATTTATCATACTCAAGTTTTCCTCTCCAGAATGTGCAATTTTATTTGCAAGAAAACTCTCTCAGCATTTAGTTAGAACAGAAAAATGACTTGACAGTGACTCAGATGGTCATGTCGCACCTGGTCAGGACATGGAGTGAGAGTGACAATGTTGTCAAGTTGTGATTGACAAAGTGGTCTCTTTTTCACTCCAGCTCAGTAGTGGTGATTGCATGATACCAGTTGGGCTCATTAATGCAGCTCTAAAACCATGGGGAACATTCATTCAATTATCCTTCAGCAGTGACTTCCGGTGAAGAGGTCTGCTCTGTTTTTTTTTTTCTTACAGTATTGCATTTGTATTTGGATCATGCTCTTCAGTTTAGTCTGACATTACTAATTTGGATTATGAGTAGCAGATGGCTGGTTAGTGTTTTATCTTGCTCATTTATGCTGGTGTTGTGCACTAGTGAGTTCATTAGCTCTGCATGGGTGGACAACACCTGTAGAGAAACATCCCTATTGTAGCATTTATACCATATTCAAACAAACTTCTGATTCTGCTGTCATTAACTCACAGTTTTGTATTCAGAGCAAATGTACTGTAACACATGAACAGTAGATTTATCTACAGATTTTTCCTTCTTTTTTTTTTCATTTTGAGGAGGGATGTTCATTGTTCATTTCGGGTTTTTTCCCGAAGCTTGTTAACCGATTACTATCTGTTAACTGACAAGTTATGTTAAATTAGAATAAAATGAAATCCAAATGGTTTGGTAGCGTGTCGGTGATCGGAAATGGCAAAAATGTGACGATTCGCTATTATCGCGATATTTGGGCCACGATTCAATATTATTGCGATTCGATATGTTTCGATGCAAGCAAGTATTGCGATTCGATTCTGTGATATATTGCGATTCATGGTCCCCATATTATTCAAAGACATTACAAAAAAAAAAATTAGGAAAATAAGACTGCTCAACTCACTTTAATTAAATGTCACACAGGGCTCCAGACTAACATTTTTTACTAGGAGCGCTGTTGCCCCTGACTAAACATTTTAGGAGCGCAAGTAGAAAATTTAGGGGCACACCTTAAATCAGCTTGCAATGCAATTAATCAATTTTTCCCCAAAATAACTGTAATACTGACACATTCTTTAATAATAAATAGACTTAACATTATGATAAGCTGTTTTATTTTAAGTTCACAGGGCTCCAGACTCAAATTTGAGGGCAGCACCGCCTCAAATGAGAACTTACACCGAGTTCTACAAAAAAACAAAAAAAAAACTGGTTGCACTGGGGCTGACAATAAATCACTAAGCTTAATTTAGGATTTAGATGAAGTTAACTTTAGTTATTATCATTTATAATGTCTTAATATTAATTTACAAAAAAATAGTGAAAACATGTATATTAAGGACTCGGAGTGAAAGCCAATAAACATACTGTTTACAATGGTATTTTTTTTTGTGTGTTTAAATAAGACATTAGCCTAAATCCATGGTGAATGTTGCTGATTTGTGGACTGAAAGCCTTCTATGAGTGTTTCTCCTGGTTTCCACGTCAGTTTGGTCTGATATGGTTTATAACAGAAATCTGCGCCGAATCGGAGGGTTTCTCACTGGATCTCGTAGTGATGATGTTATTAATTCTGACGCGAATTCAGTGGATTTCTTCACTGGATCTGATCGTGATCAAGATCGGCCCGCGACTGGCAAGTTCGGGGCTTTACTGTCACTGGGGCGCTGAACAGCTTCTCTATCTATTATTGGTCTAACCTAATAAATACGCCAACGGTCCGTGAAGCATAGCCTATATGAGTTGCGTATTTTAGTTCCACTTTCGTTTTGTTTGCATTCGCTGCTAGGTAACGAGTCGATAGATCGCTTATTGCTCAGACGCACATAGCAGGTTGCGATATTTGTCTCCGTCTCCTTCCCACAGATGTTTATGCGCGCTACTCTGTCACGGATTCATTGACGCGCCCCTTCCACGCTTACCATGCGTTTGACGTATGGCAAATTTACTGGTCGCACATGTGCGACTGGACGTAAAATTCAGTCGCACACTGACAAATTTTGGTCGCAAAATGCGCCCATTTGGTCGCAGTCTGGAGCCCTGTCACATAATTCTGTAAACATTATTTTCTACACTTGAAAACTTGTTCTTGAACATTCAGGACACAGGACAGGACGTAATTATTCTCTGAATAGGAAACCTCTCACATGAATGTTGAGCTCCTGGCTTGCTACGATAGTCGGTGTTACGTGTTCAGTCGCAACACCGGTTTCATCACTTGCCCACCGCGGCAACGCAAGAACAAACTTTTTTTAACGCAATTACGAAGTATCCGTTCAACCTATGCTCTCAAGCAGTGAAAAGTAGAGAAACCAATGAAGAAAACCGAAAAGTAAAACAGATAATTTTATAATTAATTATGCAATTAAGATCGATACTTGGCGCCCGTGTATCGATACAGTATTGCCACACAAAATATCGCGATACTATGCTATATCGTTTTTTTCCCCCCACCCCTGCTGGTTTCCTACTCGTGATCGACTAGTTATGCCGCAAATTAGTTAAAATCTCCCGAGCGAGTCCGCTCACGAGACCGAGATTGTGCTCCAAACCACAAACCACAGCAGAGAGGGAAAGTGAGAGACCTTGCATGTGCTAGCACAGCCCATCATAAAGGTCTCACTCCAAGCTAAACTCAAAAGTTAAATTAATCAGCTAGATGATGGGATCTTGGTGCCACACTTAAACCAGCACAATTCACAACAAAAGTGCTCAATATGCCACGGAAATCCAAATGACAATACTAAACAATACTGGCCTGAGTGACCTTTCCATAAACTGGCCCAGAACTCTCTCTCACTGACCTGGTGTTGAGCCTTGATGCGTCTTTATAGGGGAGCAAGGGTTACAAAAAGTGGAGTTATTTCCATAAACTGATGCAAATCTTTGTTATTAGTTTAACCTGTACACAGTCGTCAGTCATATAGGTTAGAGGGTTATAGGCAGTGCACAGAGCAAACACAACTCTGTTGACCTCTGCTTGTGTGTGTCTCTGTTTCAGTGATCCTGCTATCTTAAAGCACCCACGTGTTGGCAGCAACGCTTGTTATGTAACAGACAAAAGCCCGGCTAGCAAATGCAGAAAAATCTGTTTGGTGCTTTCTGTTTACAACCCATCACCTTGGTGTCTTTGACAAACCCTGAATGCCATAATGATGCAACATTTGTGATGTTGAGATCTCATCCGAATTGCCTATAAGCTGACTCTGTGAACATGCCAGTTGCCTTTTGTTAGTCGTTTCTCCCTCGATAATCCGAGATGTTAAGTGAACTTTGACTCTCTATGTTTCAGGTTTTCGTGCACGGCATCCATCTCTGACCATTTTGCTCGCTGGACGGTTCTCAGAGCCGGGCTGCTGCTGAGAGATGGGCTGTTGACCTTGTCCTGGGGGCCCAGACCTCTGAAACTGCTGTCCTGTTGTGTTTGTTTGTGTTAGAAGAGGCTGACTCACTCTAACGTATGTTATGAAAGATGTCAGGTGAGTCTGATGTGAAACAAGCTTTATGCTATTGAGTCACTTCAGGGTTTTATTTAGCACTTCATATTTCCTTTAAACTCTTGACAGGAGCTGTTTTTGACTCACTAATCTTATCCCCACCCAGTGGATTATTCTGATTAGCTGCTCTGGGCAGGAGTTCTTTTACATGGCTAGAAATGATCAGATAGGGATGCATAATCATGTTCCAGATTCAACCGATTCCCTTGTTTTTGCTGTTGGTCTTTCTCTAGTCACTCTGCATTCGAGAGAGAAAGCAGCTTCCTCGCTGAAAAGGCCCTTTATGTCCGTCTGTGGCACAGCGAACTGCCTGCCTTTTTGTTGGTCATAGAGGTGGGAAGGGCCCAGTTAGGAATCATGAGTCATGGGCATTATACTGAAAAGTTTGAGTCAGAGCTTTAAGGGAGGTGATTGCAGCGCTGACAGGATGTACCATTACATCAGGGAGGGGTGATTTTTGACTCCATAATGTTATCATCTATACGTGACGCCTGTGTTCACAAACAAGAATCACTATTTGACACCCATTGAGTTTTTACATTTTCATTGTTTTGTTGAGGAAGATGTCAATGCCACTTTTATTTGATCCGTCATCCATAAAACTTTGCCGTCTAATCTTGTTTCAACAGTCATTTAAAATTCTCCATAACTGCCTGAATGAGGCATGGATAGTGTGACTGCACAATATTCAAGACTTCAAAAACAAAACAGAAAATGTTTTAAATAACTTGTGGAATATTTAAACGCTCCAAGTTACAGAACTAAAATGCTACAGGTGTTCTAAACAGAATTTTTATAACAAAAGCCAATTAGTGATTTTAATGTCAACTTGATTACCTGATGATGTTTTTTAGGGCTGGGTATTGACACAAATTTCACAATTCGATTTCGATTCACAAGCTTGCAATTCGATTTCGATTCAATATTGATTATTTTGGATATCCGTTACAATAAATGGCAAATTTTCTCAAGCAAATCAAATTTCTTAACTATGGGAGTCTAGTTGTAGCCTACTAGGCTTCATTAGCCTAATATGAAGGTAACTGTTTTGTAGTTATACAAACACTTAAATTACACATTTATTTATTTTATAGTAAGAAGATTATATGAAATATAAACATTTAAATGGTGGCTGTCATAAAAACGTTTTGATTTAGCCAGATTTATTGAAATATGCATTAAATATTGAAGAACATTAAGATTATAATGCATATGTAATATGGTGTATATATTTACTCCTCTCTGGAGTTATTTTTTCTAGCTGACTAATGAGTTTATTTGGGTTTTCTGAGGTAAATATGATGATATATGACATTGTTTACAAGCTGTTTAACTGACATCTTTCCACGGTTGAAGCGCTGATTGAGCGAATCAATGTGACATAATATGGATTTGGATAAGTTGTACTCTATCTTTTAACACTCTTTCAGATGTTCATTCATGTTTATTTCGCGCTGTAACTGGTATTATTAAGTCGGAATAGAGATCAGCGCTGCTGTTTCTCTTGAGCCGCGCCAGAGCGATCTCACGCCACAGCGCCAAAACGTTATTTATGTTTTTGAATTTCTAAAGAAAATGGATGTAATTTGAAAAGTGAGACTTTGTTTCATATCAATAGTAACAAAGGACAAAGATTATTGCGAATTTTTTATTTATTTATTTATTTTTTTTGGATGCGTGCAGCCGCGATACAATTTTCCATTCATTCAAATGAAACAGGATGACTAATCGATTCTTGAGATTTAAGATTCGATATCGGTTCGTAAAAATGAGAATCGATTAATATCGAGAAATTGATATTTATTACCCAGCCCTAATGTTTTTATTTTTAGCGTTTATACATAGCTGTCATTACTTGTTATGTCTAAGCTCTCTGCTCATTTTCTGTGAACTGAATTAATGTAATAACAAAAGTTTACTCTCTGGTTAATTGGTGTTCAGATAAACTCAAAGAAATGGATTTTTAATTATGGATATTCATTATATTATAATTTATATAGAATTGTTTTAATTTTAAGTTACTAAATTCTGTGACTAATGTAGTTGAATGGAAAACAATGTGATTGGAGCTATGTAACCCAGTTTATTCTCTGCTATCTGAATCACCATTAATGTTAGAACATGTTGATATGTATTGCCAATATTTCAATAATTTGAGTATATCGTGCAGCCCTAATGGGCATGTTCAGCTCCTCCAGTGCTTTCCTGCGCTGCCTTCTCAGCTGACCATCTCTGTGTCACAATGCTTTAAGCAGTGCAGTTTGAGGCGTAAAGGTTCAGAGCAGTTATGTGCATTTGAGCCTTGGAGTCATGTTGGAATGTATGTATTTATGAGACAAGTGCACATGAATGATACCTCAATGATCAGTGATACTTCAAGTGTCATGCTTTTTAGTGAGAAACATTGGGTTTACCTTTAAGCCCTGACCCAAATTGCTGTTTGTCAGAGTTGTAATTGTGAATATTGACTGTGCAATTTAGTCTGTGCCTTTTGTGTACTGTTGATGAGGAATAGCTATAAAGCTTGCTAGAAAATACTCATTTAGTCAATTTATGAGGCAGCAGACTTGCATGACAAACTGAATTTCCCATCATCTATGTAAGTATGCATCATTCTTGTGCTGACACAGAGAAAGCATCAATTACAGACAAAATTTGCTCTCTTTTTTGTTTTGTTTTTTTGTCTTTGAAAAAGTACTAAAGAGATCTTGCATAACACATCTTATTCTGACCAAAATTACTTGAACGCACATGTTTGTAATTATGACTTGCAAACTCACAAGTAGGAACTTCTCTTATGACAAGGAGGATCAAGAACTACAAACGATTGTATAAAGCTGATTGGTTAGGGCTCAACAATATGAACGGATGTGAATATGAATCTCGATCGAAAATACAGTAAGAACAGTAAAATTCTGAATTATTATACAGATTTTAAATAACTGTTTTCTATCTCAATAAATTTCAGTATGTGATTTACTCCTGTGATGTCGAAGCTGAATTTTCAGCATCATTACTCCAGTCTTCAGTGTCACATGACCCTTCAGAAATCCTACTAATATGTAATTTGGTGCTCAAGAAGCATTTCTTATTATTAACAGTTCTACTGTTGAATGACGTAATCTGTCAGTTACTGTTCTGGACTTTGAAATGCACCAAAAACAGCTGGATCATACCAGCCACCTTTCTAATGATTTGCAAATTCTCTGTAATGCAAACTGAAGCGTTCAGCTGAGCTACACAGCAGAGGTCACAGGAATGGCATGTGACTGCTGGAGTCAACAGATCTCTGGTAATGTGCACCAATATGATGCACCGAGCTTGAGCATGGCCTCACTAAGGATCGCCTCTATCTGTTTCCCCCTCTTGCTCTATAGGTGTGGCCGTAATGGTGCTTTTGCTGTGAGGGAGAATTGCTCTCATGTCTTTTCTCTCTCCTGATGCCCCCTTCTACACTGTAAATTCATGATCACATGACTTTGGATATGGACGCGGTCCTGTCCGACTTTGTCCGTTCGACTGGAGCTGAACCAGGACTGGCCAGAGACCTGCTGGAGGGTGAGCCAAAACCATCCCGTTTCCCATTACCCCCCTCTTCAGCTTTGATTTATTCATTTGGCTCCTCCAATAAGAAGCCAGGCTTTTGGTAGAGATGGTGGGTGGCATGACCAAAATCTAATATTGTTGTATGAGTCCTGTTACATCACTTTATCTATAACACAAAAACAAACCCAAAATGTTTAATTATTACATAACCATGTCGTAATGTATTTTTTTTTGATAATCCAATCAATTTAAATGACAAGTAGTCTCTTATTGTGTTCTTTTTATTTGAAACTTGATTGATGCAAGCCGAAATATTCACATTATGTAACACTTGAATTAAAAACAAAGCTTTAAACTTTATTATTAAACTGATAGTTATGACACTGATGAATTCGATTTGAGTGAGCCATGTAGAATTCAATTTGGCATCTATCCTAAGGTCTTTATGAGGAAAAAAAAAACAGTGGCTGAAGCGTCTATATGAACATGAGCAACACAACTTTAACAACCCCAGCGCATGTTGCCTAGCAACACTGCAGATAAGAGAATGAGTTCAAATATACTGTACATACTGCAGTATGCACGCTTTACAGTCAGTACAGACCAATATTTACAAAAGCTACTGCAGTGGAATGTGTCATTGAACCCTGCTGCACCCAACAACGTTGGGTTAATATTTAAAGTCCTAAGCCGAAGGGCAGTGGAACTATGACCTCTTGTTTACTTGCACACTTCATGATTGTGACTCTCCTCACAGGAAAGAATTGGGACCTCTCAGCTGCACTGAGTGACTTTGAGCAGCTGAGACAAGTGCATGCTGGGAACCTCTCATGCACCCTTGCTGAGGAAAGAGAGTACCCCTCCATTGAGAAAGAGATGGCACGAACGGGGCGGTCCCTTTTGCATCGCCAAGATGAGGTTGTGCAAGGTAAGAAAAGCACTTGACTGCCTCTGCATGGCCTGACCTCAATTCTCAAACGGCGTTTCATAATTTATGTTAATGATTTACGCTGAACACTAGTTGCATATGATGTCATTTCAAGCCTTGCCCACTCTCACCTGATTAACATTGTTTTTCGAATCAAAAGGAGTGATAAGAATAGGTCGGCCAGATAATAGGTTACCGGTGTCTAGTTTCATATTCTCCAGTATACGCAGTAATCTGAACATGTGTCATGGCAGCGGCCACGGAGAAGCGACTGTCGAGGGGGATCTCTCACGCCAGCTCCACCATCGTCTCTCTGGCTCGATCGCACGTGTCGAGTACGGGCGGCAGCAACGAGCCGCTTCTGGACACTCCGCTCTGCACCTTCCAGTTGCCTGACCTCACCGTCTACAGAGACGACTTCCGCGGCTTCATCGAAAGAGACCTCATTGAGCAGTCTATGATGGTGGCATTGGAGCATGCGGGTTAGTCATTTTATTGATTGTCTCTGACAGACAAACCAAATATGTTTATATTATAACTATTATTATTGTAGTACTTTTAAATTCAGATATTTATAACATGACATTTCTGTTAGCTGCATTATTCTCTTCTGTCTATTAAGCATCCTGACTAAACTGTAACCTCATAAGTTACTGATTTGAAATGCCCTACATAGGCAGAAACGCCATGTCATGCATATACTGGTCCTTATGTGACGCACACCGGAGTTTTCCATTAGCATGATACTATAATAAGCACAAAGAGACACTGCACACACAAATAAAGGGAAAATAGGCTTTTTTTAATTAGATTTAACAATTTTTATTGATAGGTTTGGATTAATTATGAATCTAATCATAAGTGTATTTATGATTGATATGTCACTTGGTTCACCATCGCCCTTCCAGTATAGGTTTTGGGACAGAGACCTAGGCTGCATCTGAAATCGCATACTCTTGGTGTTGGTACTTATTTTGAATAAGTATTATGTGACTATTAAAGTATGTGTGTGTAGTGTGAATGTAATATGGACATACTACACTCATCATGTTAACTACCAGTGTCAGTTGCGTCATTTGCAATCCCTTCATGGGATAGTAAAGTGTCCATTGGCTGTGCACTCCCCGGAAATTGAAGGTCATCCAGGTACTTTTTGCCTACTGGTTTATGACATGCAACTTTGTTTACATAATTTTTATTTTTTTATAGTAAGTATGCGATTTCGGAAACAGCTTTATATGTGTCCATCCACACGTTTTTATCCGAATAAGTGATATTGAATAAAAAATGCTTTATGGAAAAAGTAAAATTAGATTGAATTTAATGAATAACGACTCAAATGAAATGTGTTTGGTCTCATGATTTTATATTGATAGATATATGGCTTATGTGATGAACGCTGATGGAAAACGTTATTTGCCGAATAAATAATGAATTAAGTTTTAGATCCTTTTATGGTTGCAACACGCCACAAAACATAGAAGAAGTTTTTAGTTCATTTCCGCCCAGCATTTCCGCTTTTTAAATCAATAAACTCCTTTTTAGATCAATATTTTGTTTCAAATTATTGATTTATTTGTTGGGTAGCCCTGTAAAAAGCGGGATAATGTATACCGAGGCGGTTGTTTTAGCGAATACAACCCCTTCAGGCTAATAGCCTCACCATAAGCACTATTTGGCTACAACTTGTGCATTATTGATCTTTTGTTGGTAGATGGCATGATCCGTTTTGTCTAGCAAAACTTGAATGTTGCGCTATTCTGTGTGCGAAAATGAACGGAAACACCTTAAAGTGTCTCAAATCAATTCGATATACCCATTTGATCGCAAAACACTATGTGACTTCATTACGCGCAGGTTTTTATTCGCTTTAAAGCCGTTGGATGGAAACCAGATTTATTCACTTTTTTTTTTCACCGAACTTCAGATAATTCGATTGACAGCTAGAAATTTTTAAGAAGTATCAGTGTCTATAGCCAAAAATATTTCAGAGACTTGTTTTTTCAACAGGACGATTGAATTGGTGGACTCGTTTAGGCACTGGATGTCAGAGTTTATTACCTCTGGCTACTAGTGGTGATGGGAACTGCCTGTTACACGCAGCCTCACTGGGTAAGTGTTCAAACTGACTTCTGATCTGCAAGTTTTTATACAGTTTTATATGGATTAATTCAAGCTGTCTGTTGGTGTTACATTTACCTCAAAGTTCACAGGCTAGAGATGGTTTATTTTTCCTGAGATTTAAATCATTGAAAATAGATGCTGGTTGATATATCGATATATTAGAGTGGCATATAGAGTCCAGGCACTTTTAGAGTGTTTTTTTAACTGTTGTGTCCAAAACAACAGTAAAAGAACTGCATACCCGCCAAGAAAGCACTGCCAGATGAAATCTGGGTAATTATGCATAAAACATTGAACATTATAATGCAGGTATGTGGGGCTTCCATGATCGAGACTTGATGCTGCGGAAGTCTCTCTATGCACTGATGGATCATGGGCAGGAGAGGGAAGCTTTAAAGCGAAGGTGGAGATGGCAACAAACCATGCAGAACAAAGAGGTTAGAGCACTTTTGGTTCATTATTTTGTAAAAAAAAAAAAAAAAAAAAAAAAATTATCAGGCTCCTTAATTTAAATATACACTACCACTTTTTTCTTAACAGAAATTAATACTTTTATTTGATTATATAAATGTAGTCCTGGTGGGCATAAGAGATTTCTATCAAAAACATTAAAAAGTCTTACCGACCCTAAACTTTTTGAATGATTGTGTAAATATGAAAATTTCAGCCTAATTATGTTTATGTTTGCGAATCTGTGTGCAGTCGGGACTGGTTTACACAGAAGAAGAGTGGCAGAGAGAGTGGAATGAGTTGTTGAAACTGGCATCGAGTGAACCCAGGATACACTACAGCACCAACGGCAGCAACGGGTGTGTTGATTTCATTGATTTCATTTTCTAGATTGAAAGTTGTAAACAGGTTTTCTGGAGTGCTATGCTCATGCTGCGAGTGTGTTTTGTGTCCCGCAGTGCCGAGTCACAAGAGGAGCCGGTATATGAGAGCCTGGAGGAGTTTCATGTGTTTGTTCTTGCTCACGTGCTCCGTAGGCCGATAGTGGTGGTGGCTGACACCATGCTGCGGGACTCTGGGGGAGAAGGTAAATAAAGACAGAATAGGAAATTTTGGGTGGACGATTCCTTTGATGAGGGTAGTTTGACGCACTTTGAAATACTCTAACAGCCACAATGCAAAACTCCCTCCCTTGTCTTTTGACGTTAAGCTGGAAAAATGGCTCCATAACAAATCCATGAGCACATTAGCATTAGGCTTGCTGCGATAGTCGGTGTTACCAGTGTTACTGGTGTTTAGCTGCACTTGCCCACCCATGAAAATTTCCTCACATCCTTAATTAGCATATGACTGTAGCATAATTTCAAAATGGTTGTGTAAAACTAAATCATGACATAAGCTGACTTTAAGGGAGAAAAATAAAATGGCATAAGTGTTGACTATGTCCCATTTGTCGTTCCATTATCAAAGCATATCTCAGAGTTTGTCTCAGATCTGTCTCTCTTTTTTTGGTCACCTGTTTAGCTTTCGCACCAATCCCATTTGGAGGGATTTACCTGCCTCTGGAAGTACCAGCCAACAAGTGTCACCGCTCTCCTCTCGTTTTGGCATATGACCAGGCCCATTTCTCTGCCCTGGTCTCAATGGAGCAGAAGGACTGCTCCAAAGAACAAGGTGAGGAATGGTTTATGTGTAGCAAATCTGTTTGCTTTTTTATGTTGCATGATGTGTGCTGTTCTTGCCTGATAAACCAGTTTTGCCAACCAGGACAGAACAAAAAAACTGCAATAATTTATGCTTGCCAGAAAGTCTTTATCTGCTTTATGCAGCTTGTTTTTTCAAAGGTCTTTATGGCTGTAGTCTTAAGAATTCAGTTGAATTGAAATAGTTGAAGAAGTGAAATAGTGTAATTCAGAAAGGCATTGACCATTTGTTACCTTTTGTTAAAAACTTTCACAGTGGTGATCCCTCTGACGGACTCGGATCATAAGATGCTGCCTTTGCACTTTGCTGTGGATCCTGGGGAAGACTGGGAATGGGGCAAAGATGACAATGACAATGTGATGCTAGCAAGGTAGACATCACATTATATGTTTGATTAGAAAATGTGTATGTTACACTCCAGGGACAACGTTTCTGATATGCTGTCAGTTACCACAGACAATATAATTTAGACTCTGTTTGGATAAAACAAGCATAAAATGTCTACATTTTACATTCTACATGTCTACATTCTACAAAATGTCTGTTTAAAAAAAAGCCTGCATGTCAAGTTTGAAGCGAGATATCCTCATTTTTTTTTTTTTTGTCAAATCAATTATGTTAGTAATTTACACACTCTGAGGGAAGTTGAAATTATTCCCTTTGGTAATCAACAGCATGTTCTAAATGCCATCCATAGATTTTTTTTAATTAGTTTTAAACCTGGAACATTCTTGTAATTGCTGTGTGTTGTGCATATACCAAATTTGCCCTGAAAAAAATGGGTTTTTTTTAAAGTATTCAAGTTATTTTTACCATATAGTGCCAAATGACTCAGCTCTGACTTATTTACAGCAGAGTTCAGTAATGCCTGACTGTAATGAAGGCATTAGCACTGTGGAGCTTGTTGGAACTGAGCACTGTTGGTGTTGGCCAACACTCAAGATTAGCAACTCTTGTTCTTTAAAGCAGATTATTGCTAAATTCTTGCTATGAATGGAACACAGAGAGGCACTGAAATAGCTCAGTGTTGCATCTGTAGTTCCCTCTTATTTCCACCATTTTAACATTTGTCAATATTTGATATGCTATTTTAAAATATTTCACTTGAATATTTTTTTAAATACTTGTTTTTACTTGTGCTAATGTTATTTATGCATTTTTCATGAAACATGCACATTTGTTTACTTTATGTTTGCTATTGTTTGAATAGCATTTATAAGTGAATATCTGCACTCTGACCTGCCTATTGTTTGGTTTCAGTGTAACCTTATCTCTGGAGGCCAAGCTCCATCTGCTGCACTGCTACATGACTGTCACCTGGCTTCCTCTACCCTGTGAGGTACAGGTGAGCTTCTAGCTTGCTTTGCCGTGCTAATAATTTAACTGGTTTAGTTTTAGCTGTTAACCAGAAACCTTTGGTTAACTCTTTACTCTGACAACAGTGCATCCGAAGCATTTTTATTTTTAAAAATCTTAAAATTATTTTTTGGATTAAACTGGCATAGTGTTTCCCTATCACTTCCCATACCCGAATATCAAAAACTTAATTATGTAATGAGAGTGATTCTTCCTAATTCTTTGTTCTAAAAGAAATTGCAAATTGTGCACGCATACCAAATGATTTTTCCTGATTTTAATACCTTTTATACATGTTTTTTTACTATTGTTTTGTATTAAATGTATACTTTTTATAAATGTAATATAGTTGATGATTATATTATTATATACAAGTTAAAAAGTCATTACAAACATGGAAGCAAAATGTAAACGGAAATGAATTTGTTTTTATGTTTACTTTAAACTTGAAATGAATAGATACTCTCCAGGGTTATAACGATACACAAAACTGAAAGTTAAAATTGCTTTTTTTTTTTTTCTTTTTTCTTTTTTTTTTTTTGGTTTAATGAAAAAAAAATCTTTGTCTTTAAATGAATTAAATTACAATTAAATGCTTCACAAGGACAAAAAAAATCTGCTAATGCTGTAAACTATATAAGGAGCCGCACATTAATATAACATTAAAGGTTGTAGCCTAGACTTTTAACCAAAATTCAGATGACATTTATTTTTTAGATATAAAAATCATCACACAACACATTGTATGAAAACATGTAAACTGAACATAAGGCAGTTTTTGCATTAACTTGTGTTATATAATAATTTACACAGTTGTCATTTTCATGAAAGATATTTTAAACATACATTAAATAATCCAGATATCATCAACAGGTTAAGGAAAATATAATATCTAGGCTAACATAGTGCATTTATTTAGTGCAAGAATTCATTTATAGGAACCAAAGTTGTGGACACTGAATCACTTGCCTGTTGAAAATGAATGAAAAGTCATCTTTGAACTTGTCATTCAGATTTTGTACTATACTTGTACTTGTATTCCAGCTAAATCATCAATTGACAATATTTTTTGTTTTTTATCCACAGCAGGCCCCATTGGCCCAGCCAGAGTCCCCTACAGCGTCTGCAGGAGAGGATGCCCGCACCCCGCCGGACTCTGGAGAGTCAGATAAGGAGTCCGTCAGCAGCAGTTCTAATGGCAATGGGGACAGCAGTACTACAGGAACCAGTGGGACAACAGGCAAAACAAGTGGTGGATCTTCCAGCTCCTCGAGCTCCTCCAGTAACAGTTCAGCAGGGACGACTGGTACAATTGGAAAGGAGAAGGGGAAGAAAGACAAAGAAAAGGAGAAGGATAAGGACAAGAAACGTGCTGATTCCGTTGCCAACAAGCTGGGCAGCTTTGGCAAGAGCCTGGGCAGTAAGCTGAAGAAGAATGTGGGAGGCCTGATGACGGGGAAGAACGCAAGTGGAAGTGGAGCCAAACAAGACGGTCTGGAGAAGAAGAAAGGCTCTCTGAGAGGTCGTAAGGGCAGTAAGGACAGCTCTCCTTCCATTCAAACCGGCTCCGAGGACTCTGGGAAAGGTTCACCCTCCTCGATAAGTGAACGGCAAAACGGAAGCTACTCTTCAGAAAGTGACCCTTTTAAGTACAGCTCGGATGTGAAAGTGAGCCTTAGCATCCTGCGATCCGCAATGCAAGGAGAAAGGAAGTACATCTTCGCTGCTGTGCTCACCACTAGCAACCGTCAGCCGTTCCAGGAGGAGATGATCCAGCGATACTTGATGGATGCCGAGGAGCGCTTCCGTGCCGAACAGGACCAGCGGAGGGAAGCTGAACGGAAAGCGGCAGGAGGTCTCGCAACAACTAGTGGATCTCAAGCGAAAAAGGACGGGCCTGAGCCGAGCTACCGAGGTTTTGAAAGCAGAGAGGAAATTAGCGATAACTCGCCTCCTACTTTTAAGTCGACTTCTTTCAGCCCGATGATGTACTCGGGTGTGGTCCCAATCCCAAGGCCCACCTTCATTGACCATTCTCCTACCCCGATTACACAGCATCTACATGTGCACGGTTACATGGATACGCGACGGCAGTTGGCAGGAGGTTCGCCGTCTTCTTACCCAGGCCTACCATCCTATGCCACCTTGCCCCGACACTGCCCCCTAGCACAGGGCCCTCCCCATTCCCAGTACCACCCACCTTCCACCAGCTTGGGTAGCCCATCCCGTATCATCACCCCCTGCCTGGCATCTTTTTCCCAGGAGCATGACCCAACTGACTACCCAACCGAACCCACCGGAGCCTATACAAATGGCTTGCGGGACTTGCGCACTACTTTGGACGTTCGCAATGGGCCGATGCCTGTGAGGCATTACTCGTTGGGCAGTGCGGGTGGCCTTGCAAACCTGCAGTCCAGCAGATGCCGAACGCCTACCTGCAATTACTACGGCCACCCCGAGACGGGCAATTACTGCTCGTACTGCTACAGAGAGGAGTTGAAGAGACGGGAAACAGAGCCGGCCATCCACAGGTTTTGAATGGACAATCTCTGTCCCGTTTCTCTCATATAGGACTCGTTGGAGCCCACCATGTGAGCCACATCACATCCTGTGGGTGTGGATCTTGCTTTAAGACATAAGGTCGGCCTTTCTGAAGCAGGTTACTGAGACTCTGTCCACAGTGAATGGGCATTGCGGAAATGGGACTGCTGTTGTGTTACATTTGCTGTGGCTCATAGGCAGGAGCTTTAAGCTCCTCACACATTTGCTTGACGTGGTCATCCTCTAACCTGTCTCCTTGTCTCCTCCTTGTGGTGAGAATGTAGAACACGGGACATTTGAACACAACACATGAACATGCTGCGTTCCCCAAAACACACGTTAAGCACAACCAGAAAATGCGTATTTATATTAGCTGCAACTAATCCATTTATATCAATCAAAATAAGACTTGCCGTATTGCGAGCGTAAGGCAAAAACACTCTGTTAGCTTTGAGTGTTATCCACATTGGCCCATTTTACTGTAGCTTGCACCCCTTTTGAAGCCATGCTTAGTTGGCTTGGTTAGCTACTATGGTGCTTTCTCGCTTCTAAGATGTTTAACTTATGGAGCTGAACCTTAACAGACAAAGGGTTCGTTTTAGGTCTAT
The DNA here is from genome assembly GCA_038021265.1 of Cyprinella venusta. Taxonomy (NCBI): domain Eukaryota; kingdom Metazoa; phylum Chordata; class Actinopteri; order Cypriniformes; family Leuciscidae; genus Cyprinella; species Cyprinella venusta. The sequence continues at coordinate 30,487,088 of CM075874.1, forward strand.
ATAGAGAGCCTAAGTCCCTCCCCTTCCGGTCGACCACCATGGGACCTTATTTCGGAAAAATATTGAATGGTAGTCAATGGAGAGAGACAACAAATATTTTGATCTCGTTTGAATTGTGCCCTGAATTACACATATGATGTTTGTCAATTTAAAAGATACATTTTAAAGTAAAGAAAGTCGCAGTTTGATGTAAAACCGTTGAGGTATAAGACTGTGAAAATACGTAATTACAAAGACTACAAACCCTAAAGGCGCACATATTCTCTCAAGGAATGAAGCTAACTTTACTGAGGCTAACATCTGTCATTGTTTCTACAGTCTTACGTCATAGCCTAATCGTAACGTTACGCCGTCCTACCTGAGTGTTTTGTACCAGACTGCACACACACGAGCAGCGGATCTCGTTTCGCTTCCTGGGAGATGTAGTTCACAGAGCGATTTTCACATAAAGCTAAATGTTACTCTTCTGTTGTATGACAAACTGCAACGTTTTTGACTTTCAGAATCATCTTTTAAATTGACAAACGTCATATATGTAATTGAGGGCACAGTTCAGACGGAATAAAAAGATAAGTTGTCTCTCGCCATTGACTACCATTCATATTTTTTCCGAACTAAGGTCCCATGAGCCGGAAGCGGAGGGGCGGGACTTAGGCTCTCTATATGCCCCGATTAAAAATTGCAGTCATTTCCGCTCTATTAAGTGTTTCTAGAACATTTAATAGTGCAAATCCTTTAAAATTAGCGCAAAGAAATTGGAAATGGTACATCATGTGGTAGTATTCAAGTATTATGTTGGTAACATTGATGTAATAGTTCTAGGTACTCGCTGGTCAAAGGGGCTTGAAACAATTTATGACCTCTTCAAATGTTACTGCTGCACCAAATAAAATGGTGTTCCTTTATGATATCGGGGTCAACGCATCAGCTTCCATCGAATTCACTGGACGCAAGATTATTGATAAGACGCAGTATCGCCCCCCCAGAGTAGTTGCTGCACCAAATCAAGCACTTTTCTCATGTCCAGAGGTTGGTGTGGGTTTTAGATGAATAGACTGTTATGTTGCTGTGCTTCTAGTCTGGCGGTTTGCTCCATTCTGGAGGCAGAGCTTGCGGACTGTGGACTGCGGAGGTCAGGGTTCGGCTGTAGGTGCCACTGTGTCGCGCGCAAACTCACTTGTTTCCTAGTTGCCTTTTCAGTCTTAGTTCGAGGACTGTTGAACTGAATTTCTACTTTTGTTTGGTTTTTGGATTCACAGTGCTGATTCTAGTGTTTTCAATGTTTGTGGACGTAGAGGGATTCTAGCAGATCTCTCCAAACTATACGATGCACCTTGAGTCGAGATTTTGTGACAAACGCTTTCGAAATCCTTTTACACTGTTAACAGAAAACACAGCCTCTGATAAAAGCCAGTTGTACGACTCAGCCAGGAATGGAAAATGCTGTCATTTTACTCTCTCTCGCATGCAGTTCAAAACCCGTATGACTGGGAAATAGAAAATTAAATTGTCCGTTTTCCATACTACGAAAGTAAGTGAGCATACAACTTGTGCAGTATATTAGTAATACACCATAAGTTATTATTAACACAAAGTGTTGCTCATTTTCGGACAAATTTGACATTAGTGAGGACAAATACTTGGTGTCTTGCAAATATGCACACCAATGTTGACGTGCGAATGCTACGACTGCGAACACGTACTCCGATTCCCATACCCAAACCCGTGCCCATCTTGTATGTTAGATCACAATAGGGAAGGTCATTTGTTGCTCCATTTTTAACTAAATGTTTAGTTACACCATTTTGCAGGGCGCCCCATTCAATTTCATTATGGAAAAGAGCAGTCTGGACATTCTGCTAAACATCTCATTTTCGCGTTTGACGGCAGAAAGAAAGTCATACCGGTTCAGAACGACGTGAGAGGGAGTAATTTATGACAGATTCTTTATTTTGGGGTGAGCTATCCCTTTACCCTCTCGTTGCTCATGTGAAATGGGCTCTTAGCACCATAAGAGGATGTTGCTGCTGTGATCATGTTCATTTGATGTGGGTAAGCGTTCGTTGTACTGCAGATGAAGAGCTGTCGTCGTAGCGAACCTCCCCTCTGCTTCCGAGGCACTCAATACAAGCGTAATCAGTCGTATGCAAATATTTGTTCAACTGTGTCAGCTCAAGGGCCAATGTTCCCACATTTGCATTACTGATTTGCACAATTAAAAATATGTCAGGGGTGCGTTTCCCGAAAGCATCGTTAGCCAACTATAGTCGCAAGTTACGTCGTTCCCCGTAGAGTTCGATGGAAATTGCGACCAACTTGCGACCATAGTTGGCTAACGATGCTTTCGGGAAACGCATCCCAGGCTAGTATCTTAACATACCTCGTTATAGGGTATCTCCCGTGTTTTCAAAGCTTAGATTCATCTTTTTCAACATTTACTTTTAAAGCACTAAATTTCCTATTACCGTCCAGCAAGATGGAGGGTTAATGGTTCATTTTTTTTTCTCCCCAAATGAAAGCGAGATATTTTTTGACACATTATTCACTCACATAACCAATAGATGGCACACTTGTTTAGGTTTCTTTTTCATTATCACCCCTATTTCTACTAGTGACCTTTTGAGACTGGCTCAGTTTTTCAGTGTAAATAAGGGACAAAGAGTACACTGCTGCTGCTTTTTATGTTTGTTTGTTCGTTTGTTTCGTTTTTTTCAGGCACATTTGAATATAAAATGCAAGCAATGAACTTTTTTTTGTCTTCTGGAAGGCATTTACCCAGATTTCCACTTGCTAAGTCGCGAAAGGAATTCATTGCGTGTGTGAGTGTGTGTGCAGCTTCAAGGCACAAACCAGAGGAAATCGTCATCGAAACGACAGCTAGTCTCCGTTGGAGTTTATGTTCTCCTTCCGATGTACTCGTAGTTTGCGTTTAACGGATCCATTTATTTAACAAATGGAAAGGTCATTCAGCCCCCCCGGAGCGTTGGACTTCAATAAGAGTGCGTTTTTGTATTAAGAAATCGAAAAAAGTGTATAAATGCGTTCAAGTTATTTTTGTAAATCAAAAGCAGTTTTCCAGTGTTTTTTAAAGATACGAATGTATGCTGGAGGACCGTTCCCTGCGTTGAAGTCAGCTGAATTGACGGTGGAGTCAGTATTCTGGTGCGCTCGTACGGAAGCCTCTTAAATCGGAGAGTTTCTAGTGAACAAACTCATTTCTCCATCAGTGTGGTCTGACGAGGTATGATTTGAAAATATATATTTGTAGTAAGATTTTTCAAAAGACTGGGATGTTTAGTTCTGAAACTAGGATGTTCTTTCTTACATGGCTAGTTGTCAAACAGACGGGCCTCCTGACGTTTCCTAATTTCTATTTTAAAGCGAATTATGCTACTTAATCACCTTTTGAGTACATTTTTTTAACGATGGTGTTGGTGGCGGGCGGCCGTCCACCATCAGTTTTCAGAACACTAAATTCTCTTATTTAATATACAGTGGGCTTTGTTTTGTTATGACGTAGCTTACTTACTATTTTTATATGGTATGTTTTCATGGATGTGACAGAGCTACAGTCATCAGCATTCTCGAATCTGCATGAGACTGAAACTGTTGCATGTACAGAACTGGCAGATGCAATTTATCTAATCATATTTGTGCATTACTTCTGGCTAATTGGGCGATTTGTGTTTGTTTTCAGCCGTTTTACCTTTCTCTGTGTTTGAGAGGTGACCCCAGGCTGTGTGACAGTGCAATCTAGGTGGAAAGAACATCTGATTTTTATGTTAGTTTTATTTTATTTTTATTTTATTTTTGCACCGTTTTAATAAAATTCTCATTGTATTTAAGCAGTTGTTTGTACTGATTTTATCTTGCACTCTTGCTCTATGCATTTGGCTATAGAGTCTTCGTAATAAAACATATCTTGTATTTTTGCTGTGGCACAAGGTTTCCACAGTCATGGAACATTTTTATGGGAATTAGTAAGGGCTTAATTTGCAAAATAATAATAAATAATGGACATTTCTGAATATACAGTATATTTTACTGCTTTTATAATCCAAAAATTGAATGCAACCTCAGTTTGATGCCTGCAGTGTTATTTTAATATCATTGAGATATTATAGTTTTTATAAATATAATGAATCAGTTCTTTTTATGTTTCATTTTTCAGTAATATTTGGATTAGTTTTTGTTTGTTCTCTCTAATATATACGAAGAGTTCAGATGCAAAAGCCTCTAAGTGCCATTTGAAATTTTCTTCTAAAATGACCATTTTTATCAAGCTTGTATATTTAAGTTCAGTAATTTCACTTAAATTGCAGTGAAGATTACCTATTAATTGTCATTTAAGTGAAACTACTGAACTTAAATATACAAGCTTGATAAAAATGGTCATTTTAGAAGAAAATTTCAAATGGCACTTAGAGGCTTTTGCATCTGAACTCGTCATATATATATACTAGGGCTGGGCAACGATTAATCACGATTAATCGCATCTAAAATAAAAGTTTGTGTTTATATAATATGTGTCTGTACTGTGTATAATTATTTTGTACATTTATTTCATTCATTTGTTTATTTTAATTATATATATATATATATATATTATTTTATCACATGCATGTACAGTATATATTTAAGAAAAAAATGTTATTAATACATAAAATATTAACATGTATATTTAATATAAATTATGTATATGGAAATTATGTACATGGAAATATTTCTTAAATATATTCATGAATGTGTGTGTATTTATATATACAACATAATGATACAAACTACACACACATATATTATTATGTAAACACTAAATTTTATTTTGGATACCATTAATCGCGATTAATTGTTGCCCAGCCCTTATATATATACATTAGGGCTGTCAAAACGATTAATCGCATCCAAAATAAAAGTTTCTGTTTACATAATATATGTGGGTGCACTGTGTATAATTATTTTGTATATATATAAAAAACACATATGCTTGTATATTTAACAAAAAAAATATTATTTATATATAAAATATTTATATTTTTACATAATATAAATTATATATAAATCTATATACAGAATATACATGAAAATATTTCTTAAATATACACAAGCATGTGTGTTTATTTATATATATATAAAATAATTATACACAGTGCACCCACATATATTATGTAAACAGAAACTTTTATTTTGGATGCGATTAATCGCGATTAATCGTTTTGACAGCACTAATATATATATATATATATATATATATATATATATATATATATATATAGACCATTTCAAAAGATGTAAACAACACTGGTCCAGAAGCACTTCCTGTTTCAGTTTGTAACTGTTTTCTTTATTTCACATGTAAAGACAACTTCTTAAAGATGTTTGTTTAACTTTTTGATTCAGTTTTAAATGTTCTGGTTGTATTTTATCCCAGCTTTTATATAGTGTTAAAAAACTGAAACAGGAAGTGCTTCTGGGCCAGTGTTGTTTACATCTTTTGAAATGGTCTATATAAATATATAATTTTGTGTTTTTAAGTTTTATTTATTTTGTCAAATTAAAATGAGAAATCTAGCCTTGGCCTCGGATATCCAGTCACTGAAATAATGTGCAAACCCCGAATTAACCTTGAATCAACCCTGAAACACATTAACAAGAACAAAAACCATAGCCATAAGCAAGCATGCAACTTGCTTCCTCAAAATTAAGCTGACATCTTTCCTTCCAATCATTTCAAAAATGTGTAAAGTTACTGAAAGGTAAAGTCATTTAACTTTAATTCCCAGAAAGCACTGCCTGCCATTTAAGACTGCTAATTACCACAGCATGCGATCTTTGCCTTGTGTCACAGCACAGTTAACAGGCTAAAGAGTAACTAAAGTTTACTCTCACTAAAGAAGCTGTATATTGGATTATTGGAAGCTCGTTTGCTTTTATAATGTGAGAATAAATACCTTACATTCTAGTGGTTTAGCTCTCAGGACATATCATGTATAATGTATTTTAATGGGATATTTCTTGTGAGTTCTTTTGCTCTAATAAATTCAAAGTGAGAGTCTAATGAATTAGTAATAGCAACACTGATATCTTTGGGATCAGTTTTCATTTGTTTTTGCTTTGCAGGGATCAATTTCAAGAAGCCTTTTTCCACACAGTGCACACCGCATCAGTTCATATCCGTCTGAACGCTGATGCTGCTCACACATCATCGGCTGTCTGGTGGAGGCTGCTGTGAAATGCTTCATTGATACTGCAGTGACAAGGTAAATGAGTGTTAAAAGCTATGGGAATGTCAAGTGTTTGCTCATTTGTGTATTTAATATGTTTGTGCGGATGGGAATTATGGTGCATCAGTCTGAAATATCCAATGGCATTTCTTTGCATTTAGATGCATTGGTAAAGCATAAAATAATAATACCTAAAATGGTAACACTTTACTTGAAGGGTTGTGCATAAGACTGACCTTCATAACCATGACATGACATATGTCTTGAATATGAAGGTTTATGGTTTCGCTCAATAATGACATTTTGAATTCAAATATGACAAACTTGACATAAACTATAACATCATAACCTGTCAGTGTCTTTGTCATGACAATTTGACATAATATTAAGTTAAACTGTCGTGTGGTTGGCTTTGACATTGGCTGTCAAGAGGCCATTATAACTGTCATGAATATTCTTCGTGACCTCGACTACAGTGGTACTAAATTAATTTGTCATTAAAAAGTTATAATGGCTTCATGACAGCCAATGTCAAAACCAACCACATGACAGTTTAATATAATGTTAACCAATAAAGCTAGGTGTTTTTCTCAAGTTTGATAATGAATCTGCTTGTGGGGGATAATGAATTGTGGGGGAAAAGCTTTAGCTTTGATTGCATCTGCTTTATGTTAATGCTTTCTGTTAATGGTTTGAAAAAGTTGATAAATAAATGTATAAAAAAAAGATAATGAATCTGCTATGTCATGTTTATGACAGGTTGTGTTGTCTTAGTAATATCTAGTTGTCATGACAAAGACACTGACAGGTTATGATGTATTGGTTTTTGTGGTGTCATCTCAAACAATGTCATATTTGCATTAAAAATGTCATGAGCGAATGACACTTAATGACAGTTTTCACAAACATGCATGAAACTTCCTTCATATTCATAACAGATTATGAAGGTGTCATGTTAGTCTTATGCACACCCTTTCCCTTCAAGTAAAGTGTCACCATCAAAGCTTGCTCTATAATGTTCATTAATAGGCTTACAGGATGTTTAGATTTTTTTTTCTTTAGCATGCAAAACCTTTCCATGAATTGGAACTGGTGTAATGTTTGCTGGTTTAGCATTTTTTTTAATAGTGTGATTTATGAATGATTGTACTTTAAAGACTGAAGAATGGACTTTAGATTTGATATAGTATAGGCTACTTAGGTGTCTATTTGCATTCTCTTTTTAAATTTTTTATTTAAAGTATTGCTAACTTTGAAAGTTTGCATTAGAGCAAGTCTAATGTTATTGATTCCTTAAGTTGCCTATCCCCGCTATTATTTTAGATAATGATAGATTTAGAAATGTATCTGCTTGCTAAATGGATGTAAGTGGAGTTAATACAGTTTTTAAAATAATTGTATTGATAGCTGAATTAGGAGATAGACAATCAGCCTAAGAAAATTGACATCTTTATTTAAATATTGTTAAAAAAAAAAAAAAAAAAAAGAATTTGCTGAAATATTTTGTAAGCCTATTGCATAGCGGTGTGCTGGGGTACTTTTTTTGGGGGGGGGGGGCTGTCATACAAGGAAATTATGAAAGAAATATAAATAACTGATCGTTGTTTGCATTTTGCATAGTAGACAGACGGATGTAGGGATAGATAGATAGATAGATATTCTCAAACTGATATATATTCATAGTGTTCTACACAAACATATTCTATACTTAATAATTTAGTCAAACAAATATAAAAAAATAAGATTCTGGCTCTGCTTGGAATACTGTATCATAATGGGAATTTATAAGGTCTTAATTCGCAAAAATAATAATAAACAAAATATTATACATTTTATTAATCAATAAAGTGTTCTGCATGCTTACCTCTAAATTCAATAAAGTAATCTGCATGCTTACCTCTAAATTATTTCAAATAAGCTGATCTTTTGCAATCTCAATGATGTCATACATTAAGAGTCCAAAAAAAGACATGGGCACTGGTAAAACATCTATCTACTATAATATTTTTCCATATCACTGTAAAACCCAACAAGTTAAGCTAACTCATTTCATTTGAGGAAACCGATTACCTCAATTCATTTAACCCTTAAAGAGTTTCTGTACAGTATCTTGGGGGATACAGACATTTAACAGACTGTAGGGGGAGGAGCTATGGGGGGAGGGGCATTATTTGGTTGCAGTTGATGAGAAACACTGATGGGGTGATGGTTCATGTAATCAGGTCATGTGACTTTATGCTATAACATTCCAAATATTTGTATCAAAATCCAAAATGGCAGCATACGTGGAAAAAGGCACTGGCCATGAGCCAAGTGCTTTTATAATTTACACGATTATGATATTTTAGAGCGATTTTGTTTTAGAAAGTATTTTTTTAAGGATAGTTTTACATGTTCTGGTTGATATTTTCAAAATAATCTTCTCACAACTTTGATTATCATGCATTGAAAGTCTGTATCCTGGGGGATACATTGCCCATATAGGGGTATTTTCCAGGGCTGATCACTCACAGATATTCTCATGTTTTGAGGCCTGTTCTCTACAGATATTGAATGGGATAAAGGTTTTGGATGTGCCAGGATGCACTGTAAAAAGTCGTTCAGTGCTATTGTCCTTATAACTTAATTTTAAAAACTATATTTATTCAAATAAATTAACTTATTTTTCTTTCTATGTTTTTTGAGTTTTCAAAAAGTAAAAAAGTGTGAATATTTTCGTAACCTAATATTTTCTATAATAAAATTAATTCAATTGGACTTCACCATAAATTGATTTTACAAAACTCATTTTAAAAGTGTATATCAGACGTATCCCGACGTATCAGACGTAAAACGACACGACCCGCCCCGCCCCACTACCTGCAGCAACAGAAGAACAAGCCCGGGCAAATTCTTCATTCTTTCTCGTCTGTTCCAGAAGGTTTTCTACGGAGCTGGATAAAACTTCACGTACCTCATGTAAGTAACTCTTTGTATTGTAAAAATTGAGATTTTACCCTAATTAACGTCTTTCTGCACAATTGCTCGGTTGAAGAGCGCCAATTTCGAATGTGCTTGCCTTTAACGTTAACGTTACCTCAAACAGATTTTTTAACTTGAGCCACATAACTTACTGTATTAATCTACGTGCGCGCGCGCGTTGTATAAGTAATGTTATCTTTGAGTGATAGTTTAATGTTTCAGAGGTGTTTGTAACTTCTTCATAAACATTGAGTCCACTGCTAACGCTGTCGAAGCTACGACAGACACACGTAACGGTAGCCACAGCTAGTGTAATGCTAAGTTAAGTGATTACTGATTATCGTCGGTTGGAGATGAATGCAAATGTGCCAGTGCAGCCGTTACTTTGGCGAGTATGCAATATAACCAAAACCACATTGAAGAGGGAGTACCCATTTACAACTATGAGTGTGGGCACTGTTAGCTAATGTGGATTAGCACATAGCCTGAAATAGACCCACACCGCCCGTCGTTAACACACCTCAACGGTGGTGCTCAAGGTGCAGGCCCATTCTCCTCATCCAGCGTGCTTTACACGTGTTTGTCTTAACAGGAAAACTTTGTATTTGACTGTGGCACATTCAAACATCTCACACCAACACACTTTGCAGTCATTCCGGTTGTTCCACTAATATTTTGGCAAGAGAGGTTAACTTAAAAGTATTTTAGGCTATCTAACCATCACAATTAGTAAAACGCTGTTTAATCACGGTAAAGCATAGTTAAGGCAAATATCCGGCATAGGTTAAATTTTGGCAAGCGTTACCCTTTTATGTGAACTAAATGAACCAGCATTTGGCATGTAGTGGATTATTTATGGATTTATTTATTTTTCTTAATAAATGAGATTGTTTGTCTTAAATACTTTATCTTGTATCTCAAAAGGGGGCTGCAGAGACCACTGTTCATGAGGAGCTGAAAAATAAGAACATGAGCGTCTATGTCTGCCGTGAGCCAGATGCAGTAGGAATCATCATTGAGGGAATACCAGTCCTTACAAATCTTGGAAACCTGGCCAAAGCATGCTGCTTCCTGCTTGGGTTGACGTATGCACTTGAGTATCCATCCAAGCTTTCCAAAACATTTGAGGTGTTTCAAAGTAGGGGTGGGCGATATAGAAAAAATATCATATCACGATTTTTTTTAGGAAAATCACGATCACGATTTTTATCACGATTCTTTGTCAAGTTGGTTTTAATATTTTACTTATGTTAAAAACAAAGCCTTAGGTAACAAAATAAAAAAGAAAGGCATACATTTAGGCCAGTGGCGAAGATAAAAATCTTTGTCATTATTTTCTTTGTTATTAAAAAAATAAGACAAGATAAACATTACACAAATTAATATTCAAATTAAATAAATAGTGTTTTATTTTTCAGATGCACTAGGTGTATTTACGTAGCAGTAGCATTGAAGAAAGTAATTAAATTAAACAAATATGAAATTAAAACACTACAGAGACTTCACTGAATAAATTGATTCTTATTAAAGCTACTATTAAAGTTCTTAGTCAGTGAGTGATTTTCTCCTTGTGTTTTTTTTTCTTTTACTAAAGAGATAGTTCCCTCAAAAATGAAAATGGTCTTAATTTACTCTCTCAAGATGTTTTAAACCCGAATAAGTTTCTTTCTTCTGTTGAAAATAAAAGTTATTTTGAATAATGTGGGTAACCGAACAGTTGCTGGTCCCCCTATAGTTTTTATTGGTTCTCTCCTGGAAGTTAATGGGGACCAGCAACTGTTTGGTTACCCACATTAAAAAAAATCGTTCTTTTGTGTTCAGCACAAGAAAGAAATTAATACAGGTTTGTAACAACATTAGAGTGAGTAGCCTAAATAATGACAGTTTTTTTTTTTTTTTTTTGGTGAACTATCCCTTTAAGGCCGTGCGGCAGTGCTATTTATTCCTGTCGCTTTTAGTCCAGCACGCGACGCGTTTAATATAGACGCATGTTACACCAGATATTCTCTCAAATGTTTGCTTTCACTTTAGACATAGCCTGTTTATGTAAACATTGTGTGTATTTAACAGTATTAGCATAATAATACTCGAAAGATAGCCAAGTCCAGTATTCTGGCGCTTTTTGACAGGCTTCTAGTGCCTGTGAGCGTCGGAGGTATGCGGTCAGGAAAGCGCACGTTAGAACAGCACATCAGCGCGTGAATTAAATGTTTAACCGGCAAGGCTTATGCAAATAATGAACTTTTGTGAACTGCAGTGTCCCATGCCTATTCATTAACGTGTGATGTGTAGGCTACGTCGCGTTGTACAGTTGAGACGGGGCGCCAGAACTGAACTGATAGAATGCACTGTTACACGATACTACGATATTTCTTCAAAAGCAGATCGTGGAGACATTTTAATCGTCCACGATTAAAAATCGTCATATCGCACACCCCTATTTCAAAGGCTTTTTGTGGGACTTGACACACTGCGCCCAAAACCAAGCCCCAAGTTCATGACCCTGAAAAACAAACTACTTGCCTAGGCACTCAGACATGACTGTCACTGCACTTGTGAACAGCTGTTTTCTTTGTCTGTTCAACATCATTGTACATAGTGAGTGTTATGTCCAGTGTTATATTGGACATAATGGGACGTTCAGGGTGTTGTAATGGTTTATCCTTGTCATGCTTTATCTGCACAGGTCATACTTCCTGGTGTGAAAAAGTAATTATATTTTATACACACAAAATAGACCTGCTGTTAAGCTGCACTTTAAAAACTGGTCAGTAGTTGAGATCAGTGAGATGTTTGACTAAAGAGGTTTCAAAATATTCACACATGCTGTGAAGGTATTATGCCAAGTTGAGGTCAGATGGTCATGCTTGTGACCTGTAATGTTAGTGTTAAAATGTTTCAATGTTGTGTTCACACAGTTCACTTCAAAATGAAAATTCTGTCATTTACTCACCCTCAAGTTGTTTTAAGCCTGTATGAATTTCTTTCCTCTACAGGGCATAAGGAAGATGTTTGAAGAACGTCAGTAACCAAACAGTTAACTGGACCCATTGACTTCCATATTAGAAAAAAATAAAAAGAATACGGAAGCCAATGGGGTCCAGTTAACTGTTTGGTTACTGACATTCTTCAAACATATTCCTTGTGTTCAGCAGAAGAAAGAAATTCATACAGGTTTAAAACAACTTGAGGGTGAGTAAATGATGACAGAATTTTCATTTTGAAGTGAACTATCCTTTTGAGGTGTTTTACTAACCTACTATTTACAAGCTGAGGTCATGTTTTGTTTAAAACATGAATACAGAAGTTCTTGATTGTTTATATTATCTAGCTCATTCCCACTATTTGGATATGGCATGTAAATTGTTAGAAAAATAGCAAGCGCCTGTTAACTTGATATTAAAATGTTTTAATATTATGTATGTACACACAGTAAATACTGTGAAGGTGTTATTCTAACCTGCACTTTATAAGTTGAAGTCATGCTTTTTTTTAATGCGTGAATAGATGTTATTGATAGCTCATTTTAAATTTTGTTTGCAAATTGTTACTTGATTTAAAAATTTTGTAACATTATGTAAACAGAACTGTACTGTGAAGGTGTTCCACTAACCTGCACTTTATTTGCTGAGGGCATGTTTTCTTGAATGCTTACTTTAATGTTTACTGTCCAGCTCATTGCTACTGTTTTGGATATGTCAATGATTTAATAAATGTTGGAAATTGACACAGTAGCAACTATTTATTTAAAGCTATTTACACTTTCAAATCAGAGAAAGGGGAAATTGATCAAAATTAATAAATCAGAACATTATCTACTTATTTTTTTCATTTAAAGGTTACCTATATTAATTAAGTCTGTGTATAAAATGACATTTTCTACATTGATAGTACTCAATTTATTGGCTTTTCTGAAAATGCTACTTAATATTTTTGCATACATTGAAATTCACATTATTAAGTTGACTTTACTCAAAATAACAGTTAGTTCACTAAACTTGAAAAAAATAGTTGGAAAATGTTGTCTTAATTTTATTGAGTTAGATCCAAGTAACAGTTTTAACAGTGTGGGCAGATATCCATCATGTGTCAGAAGTGCAAAGTGAGGCTTTGCCTGGTCACTGGACACAACGCTCCCAACTGTTTTGTCAGCTTCCATTGCCCATAGAATATATCTGTTGTGGGGTACCACAGGGAAGATGGTAGAATTACAAAAACAAAACAGGAAAAAGAAGTTTTAAAAATCGGCAAATGAACTGTTTAAAAAAGTTATGAAATATTAAATGTATATCCTAAATAGGCAATGCATCTTGGGAGAAAAAGTTAATTTTTTCCAATTTTTCTAATGTTGTATGGATAACATGAAAATTTGTAGCTAATTAATTGTTCATTAAATGTTTTAAAAGTTGTCATATGAACTATAATAAAAAAATAATAAATTGCAAAATGTAACCCTAAATGGGCAATGTATCTCGGGAGATACAGAGTGTAACTTAGAAACTATAGGTCATATTTTGAAAAAAAAAATGCATGAACTGTCATTTTAGTCTAGAAACATACAAAAATAGCAATGAATCATTTTTCCATCAAAATTATTTATGCTTGCCCCTTAAAGGGTTAAGTTTATAAAAACAAAACTTCTGAGTATGAACTTATTTAATTCTAGTTCACTAAAACAATAATATTTCTTAAAACAAAATTAAACTTTACACTGCATTTAATACTGTATGTAGCTGAAACTTCACTTTATTGAGTAAAAACAGTGTACTATAATGGGGGGGAAAGAATATATAGCTCTTTTTGAATGGATGTCAAGGGAAAATATGCTTTTCAAAATGAGTAGGGGCTAACAGGGCTATGCTAACCAGCCAAACCTGACTTAACCCCTTGGAATGACCTGTTATTAGACAAGCACCTCTTACAGGCGCAGATGTTAATCCATCACCCTGTAAATGAAAGTTCAAAACGAATGCATTACATTTTCAGATCCATTACAACTGTTGTGTACAGCCCAAATAGTAGGTCCTGGGTGTTTCACTCACAAAATGTGCAAGCTATTTTTAGTCATACTGTGTAAATAGTAAGAGTACTACGGTAGTATGCTACTTCGAGGACAGCCGCTGATGGAAGCAGTGCACAGAAGCGCATTGAGTGTGTTTGGCGGGACTGGCCCTTTAAGAGACTCGCTCCTGGTTTTTGTTACTCAGTAACACCCGTGTCGTTTCACTATGGCGAAGAGGCTGTAAACAAATGCGATGGAAAAGCGCGTTCTCTTTGTGGAAATAGATTTGCTTTAGAGATGATTTGACGTTTAGTCGGATATGTTAACGGTACGGACGCGGAAATGTGTGAAAGTGATGCAGACAGCGCGCGGACCATCCGATTTCAGTAACATGGAGCAGATCAGACCGTCACCACTAAACCTCTTCCAAATACACCAGAACTGTTAGTAAGGATCCTTTTTAGTTTGAAATCATGTTGACAGGGTCCAAAACCACCTTTAAAGTGAGACAGATGGTACCGGACATGAAGGTAAGCGTTAAGGTTAAATAATAATATAAATAGCTATCATTTATTAATGAGTTTATCATTGTTTGTGGCTAATTCGTATTAAAATATGCAAGTAAAATCGAGCACATCTGTGTACATGTTATGCATTTCATCTGTCAGTAATGTTTTTAACAGATGTGTAAATGTTTATGTAGGCTAATGTTTGTGCAACTCTCAAATGTGATTAGTCACTTTCCCGGGAAAACTGCATCCATCCATTAAATTCATTATTTTAGCAGAAACACTTTTAATGGATGTGTACACAACCTGCAGTTGTTGTAGGAGTACATTTTCCATACAAAAAAAAGTTTAAACTTTTTCAAGAATGACTTATTTTGTCTGGTGTATGAATTTGAACTCCAGTGTTTAGTATTTTTCAGATGCTGTGATTGTTAATGATTGAATATACTTTTCTGTTATATTCTATCCATACTGTGTATTGTATTAGAAACGCCATTCGCATAGTTTCAGTTTATTTTAGCCGAAAATCTGGTTGAGAATCTGTTTTTCCATTGAGAAATGCTCTTTAAAAGCAACAGGAAAGCATACATCTGCTTTAGTGGTCAAGTTATGTCTGGCTGTTTGTATTTGTTACTTTTCTGAAAATTATACAGTCTAAATCTGTTTGAACAGAGGATTACTTTTTCCTTTTTGGTGTGCCTTTTAACTCAGGGTGTGGTGGGTACATTTTTTTGTGATTTCATTCATGCATTTAGCATGCTCGAGTCATATACACATACACCTCTTTGTCATGATATTTACTCGTGCATTGATTTACTTACTGTTTTTGGAGATTGACAATTTCAGCTTTTGTCATATGGAACATCTTCTATTTCGGCCTAACATCTTTTGTGTTTCATGGAAGAAAGAAAATAATGCATGCCTGAGTGATGACAGAATGGTAATTTCTGGGTGAACTAATAATCTACTTTCCTTAGTTGTAATCTGCTGGTGCTCACCTCTGCTGCATAACTTTCTCCTCTGGCTATTTTAAGCTGGCTCGCGAGGGAAACGCTAGCAGATGCCTCCACTAGCGGATTCTGGAGAGCGTAGAGGCCCTAATGTGCACAACATCTGGCTGTTGCCATGGAAACAGCCTACCCAGAACTCACTTGGTGTGTGTATTCTGAATATTCATTGTGTGCAGTGTCAGACATGTAATCCAAGTGGCTGTTCGCTGCACAGAAGATGAATCCGAGTGTCTGAGTGTGTAGATGGTGTCAGATTTAGTGGATGGAGCCCACCCAAGCTGACGCATTTGAGAATGGGCCGACCTATATTTTGCTCCAGTGCTGTAAATGAACACATGGAAAAGGAATTGTGAATGTAGCAGTTGTGGCGAGACTTCACTGCATTGGCTTTTTCATTTAAAACTCATTAAACCAGCTCAAACCAGTCATAACAGTCATCCTTCAGACCAGTGTCGGGTCGTCAGGGGCGGCGAGCCTGCCCTAAATATTGAGGTGGAAAATGGGAGGAAATTTGAATGTTAAATAAAATTCCAGTTATTAGTTTCATTTCATGTCTCAGAATGTGAATTTCTGGTTGTAGTTACATTATTGTGACACCATAAAATAATACTGAAGTCAGAACCACCGCTGCTCTTCCCCAAACATGCCGAATCTGCTGTTCGGGAAACTGTGCTAAGGCCAGTCAAAGGCAAAACGTGTAGATGTACTACATCCACCATTTTGTTACGGTCATGTGACCTACCAGCGTCAGTTATGTCGCTTCACTGCTAAATACTCCCCATGGCCTCATGGGATATTAATGTGTCCATCGAATGCACACTTCAGAAGTAGTAGGTCATCCGTGGACTTTTCGCTTATTGTTCTCGCATACTCTATAGTAGCACTGTAAAAAAAAATATTGTTGGTTTAACTTAAAAAAATAACTAATCTGGTTGCCTTCAAATTTTAAGTTCATTGAAATGGAAAAATTGAGTTAATACTGTGAAGGAGATTAATCACCAGAAACTCAAAATATTGTGTTATCTGAACTACATAAATTATCTAAGTTGATTTGACAAAAGAAAAAATGTTGTGATTACAAATCATGAAAATATTTTTTTTTTTACAGTGAGGGAGTATTTGATTGGGGATGGCAGCGTTGGTACTTATAGAATCCATTGGTTAAAAATAAAAATAAAATCATATCTATATCATATTTAATAAAAAAATCATATCATATATATGATTATTTAAATATGATATTATTATGTGAAATCATATTTATATTTTCTTGCAAAAAAAAAAAAATAAAATAAAAATACTCTGTAGAGGATTCCAGACCGCTACAATTAATTTGCATCCTCTATTTTAAAATCCATGAGCCGACACTGTTTCAGAGTGGAGTTTTTGAGTTCTTCGAATGGGAGTCTTGGTATCAGCCTGTTTGGAATGTCGATGCTTTAAAAAATAAAACTATAAATATAGCTCGCTGGTTCCCCCATGGGTCAAAATGCAAATATACTACTGTAGGGTGACTTCCTAGATCAGAAATATCTCCCTCTTTGTTGTTTTGTTTGGTTTGGTTTGAGTGGAGCACACCATGTGGCGTATGTTAATTCAGTTTATGTTATTGAAGTGAATGCCGTCATCTGGTTTTGGTGCGAGATGAGTGGTTGTTTAAAAAAGGGATTTGCCGAAGGTTTGTTTTTTTAAAAAAAAATACTTAAATGATATAAAAAGACGGTGCATAACATAAACAAGACTGTGACACACCCTCTAATTGAACTTGGAGCTTTTCCTGCACTGCCTTTCCTTATGAGACATGGGTTTCTTTTACCATCGTAATAAGCTCCATAAAGCTCCACTAAGTTTTGTGAGACAAAAATAGCTGGAATAGTGGCAGGTTGTGCATAGAAATCTACATAAAAAATAGATTATTTTTGCAAAATATTTTCAGTTAATGAGGTTGGCCTATACTGTCACAGTTCACTCTTCGAAGAAATGGTTCTATTTAGAACCAGAAATGGTTCCAACCACCGCTTCATGTATGGTTCTATATAGAACCTTTTTTTTGGTAAAAGGTTCTATTGGCCAAGTATGGAACCCCAGGGTTCTATATAGAACCCAGAGGAAACCTTTTTTTAAGAGTGTGTGTATAGAACCTTTTACGTAACGCTTATAGAACCTTTTAAGGTTCTATATAGAACCTTTTCTTCTAAGAGTGTAGGGTATTGTGGGTGTTGCAAATATGTGTAGAGTGGTTTTTAGTAAGTTTGGTTGCTAGGGTGTTCTGCTGGCCTGAGGTCTTTAGATACGGATCCTTTTTTTAGTGCGATATTCTTACCCTTTGCTTGTTTTATCGTTCACCAAGCGAAATGTACACTACAGATCAAATGTTTGGTTTTTGATAGTCTTAACTAGGCATTTATTTTGATTATAAATACAGTAATGACTGTAATATTGTGACTTTTTACAATTTAAAATAACCGTTTTCCATTTTGAATGTATTTTAAAATGTAATTTTATTCCTGTGATCAAATCTGAATTTTCAGTACCATTACTCCAGTCTTCAGTGTCACATGATCCTTCAGAAATCATTCTAATAAGCTGATTTGCTGCTCAAGAAACATTTATTATCATCAATGTTTTGCTTTACAGAACCATTCATAAGTTTAGAGCCAGTATGAGTTTTTATACATATAAAAATAATGTAGTACTTTCAGCAAAAGTGACCGTAAAGACATTTATAATTTATAGTTCATCAATTTTATTTTTTAATTTTTTTCAATTTACTCTGTTACAGTTTTGTTTATTCATTTATTTATTGGTATTTAGGCTGGTTTTAGTTGGGAAATAAGAAAGGCAGCATCATGACTAGTCAGGAATGATTTTTAATTTTAGGTATGTTTGTTTTTTTTAAGAAACTAAAGAGAAAATACTTCAAACGTTTTATGGAAATGGATGCATTGTTCCCATTTGTTGACATTTCTTTGCTGTATAGAGAAAGAGAGATGCACACATGGAGTGCATGAAAATAATGAGCGCTGAACAATAGCCCGGCTCTTTTAAGCGTCCCACCGGGCCTCTATTGCCTCATTTAGCTCTAGATTGATGCCCTGCACAAAGGGTTATTGTGGCTCTGGGCGATGACTAATAAACTTAACGGTGTAAGGTTTATACGGTGGCACACATTCCCACCGGCCGTCCTGTTTCTGTGTGATTCAGAGGAGAAGAGGCCTGTATGTTCCCTCGGCTGCATTCTCTGGCCACAGAAACCAGGGGAAGCCATGAGCAATGGAAACTGCAATGAGTCTTGGCTGCCTCTGCCCTCAGAAGCTGAGAGGAGGGAGGGATCATGTGTTTAATGGAGAAGAAAGAGGCAATGAAAGAGATTACAAGATATGACCATGTGACTCGGAGAACTGAACCCTCAGCAGAAATGTCCTGCACTGATTACATGTTTATTCACTTCCTCTGAGACGTTAGGCTCACTGGGATTCACTGGGACTAGGGTTGGGTATCGTTTGAATTTGAACGATTCTGATTCCGATTCCGATTCCTTGTTTCGATTCCGGTTCCTAACGATTCTCGATTCCGATTCTTTTAAGAGGCAGGGTCTAAAAAGTTTAGCTAACCAACGGTCTTTCTGAAGGAAATACTCCTTCTGTCACATATACTCCTTTTGTCACAAATTTTACAATTTGCCGAGATTTCGTTATTTTTAGAAAAGTGAAGCTACACATTTGGACCGCTGACGTAAGCTACTCATGTTCGACTCGCGAGGTTATGCCAACACTTCCGGTAGACACTTCTTCGTTAGTATTGTTCAGCGGTTTCTTCTTCCGCTCAGCGGACAGTGAATATCAAAACTAGGAATCGAAATTTTAACTTTTGAACGATTCCGGGAAAAACAAAAAGTTAGTCCCGGTTCCAATCGATTCTCGATACCCAACCCTAACTGGGACTGTCCAGTTCACTGGGATTCGAATACATTATGACTCCTGTCTGGAAATGTATTTCTTTAGGAGTGCTGCAATGCTGGAATTTAGATTATTGGAGTAAGTTTGGAAGAAGAAAAAAAAACATAAATACAGATGCAATCGCACCAGAGTTCGTTGTAATCAAAGATCAAACCAAACCTGCCAAGTATGAACACACACTAAACATTTAAAAACAAACTCCACTCCAGAAGTTAAAAACACACAGAATAAAACACTTTCTTCTTGTTTTTGTGGACAAGAACTGAACTGAAACTTGAGCCAGTAAAAAAAAAAAATCTATACATTAACAGTATTTCCCGCAAAAATTTGAATATTATTTACAAAGTTGTCTTGAGAAAACCTTTTCTTGATTTTTTTTTTTTTTTTTTTTTTTTTTTATTGATTGATTTTTATTTTTGGTTGATAATTGAAACCACTGTAATGTCAGAGACATTTTCTTTACTTTTTGTCTAATTTTACTTTGATTCTCAAAAACTAATTTTATTTAGCTGGAAAAAAAAACCACTTACAGCTGTGTCAGAAACAAAATGCCCATACTTATATCTGAATTTCAGCTCAGGAGCCTTCCTCAGCACTTGATATACATTACACAGTGATAAGAACAGTGAAAAATGGCATCGGTTTTACCATATCAATTCCAGCGTGAGTCCTTCTCCTATTGAACTGTATTTAAAGTGGATTTGCAGTGCAGACAACAGTCATCTCAGCATGTCGACAACACAAACTAACTCTTCCAGGCCTCAGCTAGTTATGTTGTTCACAGGCAGCCAATGAAGACCATAGGCTGGCATTGTGCAAATTTGTTATGTAGTGGAAAGAGACTTTTCAACTCATTATACAAGCATAATACAGGCACTTTAATTGAACTCTGAACATTTGAGTAACTGCTGTTATTATGTGCGTGATGTAGTCAGATGCTTCTGCTTCAAGCTCTCCATCGCTGTGTGTTGGGAGCTGTGGGTTCAGACCTCTGGAAGTGTCACCATGTTATACTTCTGTTCTACTCAGTAGTGGATGGCAAATGAAAGACGCTTTGTTTTAAAATGGTACGATAACATCAGCATGTGCAGTTTTAGCCTCTTGTAAATGAAGCTACTTTTATGGTTCAGTTGCACCGTGGGGAAGGAAACCTGAAAGGACTATTTCGACAAAGAATTTAAATATAGAGTGCTTTCTTGCGTCTGGTTCAAAACAAACCACCATTCTCATCAGTGAATATTCATTTTAGACCCCATTTCCTTTTACACACTCTCAGAAGGCAAAGGCAGAAGACATTTTTAGCATAAACTGTTTAATTTGGTATTATTCTGAACTTCCTGAACCATATGAGTTGATTTTACACAATATATTCATCTCAAAATGCAGTTAATCCACCAGTTTTGTAGCTAAATTAGTTTATTTTGTCTGTTTGTTACAGGAGAGGATGATGAGCCACAGTAGCCTTCACGCACGGGGGAGAGATGTGCTCGGCCTCTGCTGTTTACCAGGTGAAGTCTCACAATGCAAGCTTATTTTTAACATTGAGATTTGTCAACAGGATTTCCGTGTTTTATCAATGGGGTTTATTTTTTGATATTCATTTACATAAGCGTTCAAAACTTTCATTTCAGTGAGATTTAAGGCTTTTTTTTAAAGCACTGCTCAACATGGTTGCATTTATTTAATCAAAAAAACTATTATTTTGAAATGATTCCTGTGATGCAAAGCTGAATTTTCAGCATCATTACTCCAGTCTTCAGTGTCACATGATCCTTCAGAAATCACTCTAATATGTGGATTTGCTCACAGAACATTTCTTATTTGATCCATTTTTAAAATGGTTGTCCTGCTTCATATTTTAGTGGAAAACATGATCAACTTTTTTCAGGATTTTTTTGATGAATCGAAAGAATTTACTAGAAATAGAGATATTTTGTTATTATCTCTATTTTGACATATTTATATTTGTAATAGTTTGACATTATAAAAGTCTTCAATGTCACTTTTGATCATTTTAATGCATCTTTGCTGAAACAAAGTCAGGAACATTAGCTGCGTTAACACAGACTCATTTTGTTTCAATCTAAATTAATTAGGGCTGTCAAACGATTAATCGCGATTAATTGCATCCAAAATAAAAGTTTGTGTTTACATAATATATGTGGGTGCACTGTGTATTATTATATATATATATATAAATACACACAGATGCTTGTATATATTTAAGAAATATTTTCATGTATATACTATATATATATATTTATATATAATTTATATTATACATAAATATAAATATTTTATATATAAATAATATTTTTTTCTTAAATATACATGCATGTGTGTGTATTTATATATATATATATATATATATATATATATATATATAAAATAATTATACACCGTGCTCCCACATATATTATGTAAACACAAACTTTTATTTTGGATGCGATTAATCGTTTGACAGCCCTAATATATGTGTATATATATATATATATATATAAATACACACAAATGCATGTATATTTAAGAAAAAAATATTATTTATATATAAATTATTTATATTTAGATATAATATAAATTATATATAAATCTATATACAGCTTATACATAAAATATTTCTTAAATATATACAAGCATGTTTGTGTGTATTTATATATAAATAAATAATTATACACAGTGCACCCACCTTTATAATGTAAAAAAAAAAACCTTTTATTTTGGATGTGATTAATCGTGATTATTCATTTGACAGCCCTAAAATTAATTAATTCCGATTGATGACTCTGAACATAGTGTTTACACATCAACGCTAAATAAAATGCTAATGCTAAATAAAATGTTAAATGGGACGCTAAATGATCGGGATGATGTGTGCGTTTATATGTCACAAGCTTAAAATCTGAACTGCAAGAACATACAGAGTTTCCCACCGTTTTCACACACTATTCTCCTACATTGCTTCTTTTCATTGTTTTAAAAAGCAGACTTAACGCCATCTCTCAGAGTCATCATCCAGCTCTGTTCAGTTCTCATACTGTGTCAGTCAGATCAATAATATTGTTGAATATTAAGGGGAATGTTCTAGGAGAGTGTGTTTATTTAGTACAATGTGACATCCAAAAACAGTGATGTAGTGTTTTGGCATGTGACTCAAACCCTACTGAAAAATGCTTTGCTGATTTTAGGTAGTTGATCCCAAAAGGAAAGCTCCTGGATGGTTGTGGTCTGTGTGGGAGAATAACGGTCTGTGTGTGTGGGTGTGAATGCGCTCAGAAAACAATCGCTTAGTGTGCTGAGTGTGTGTCGAACCCCAGCAGCCCCTCACCATAAACTCAGCGTCAGCAGTGTGTTAAAGCAGCAGCTTTACTCAGGAATGTTGGCAGGCCGTGAGTCCGACCCAGACAACCTAATCTGTAACGCTTCATATCAGCACTTACTCTCAGCGGCCCTTCGGGAGCAGAGGGCGATTCCCAACGCATCAACTTTTAAAAGAGCCGCTACTAACCTCAACGCTCTGCTGCTCACACACGGCTTAGGCTTTGTTGTTATTCAGCTTTCAGAGTCTCTTACTGTTTGGACTCCAAACGCACACACCTGTCTGTGTTTTTACTGTTTACATTTGTAAAATTCTCAAGGGCATTTAATATGGTTCCCCCAAAAACATTGGACATTAAACGACACTTTTAAATGTTTAGACTTCTAAAGCTATTGCATTATTTTCATATTTTATTTTTATGTGTATGTGCATATGTATGTATGTGTGGGTATAAATACAGTATATATACAGTGTATATATATATACACACACACACACAGTAGTGTATATATACACTACCGGTCAAATGTTTTAGATCAGTAAGATTTTTTATGTTTTTAAATGAAGTCTCTTCTGCTCACCAAGGCTGCTTTATTTGATGGGAAAAAAATGACAAACAGTAATATTGTGAAATATTATGACAAATTAAAATTACTGTTTTCTATTTTAATATATTTTAAAATGTAATTTGAAAGCTGAATTTTCAACACCATTACTGTTGCTGATTACACATCAGTTTTCAGTGTCACATGATCCTTCAGAAATCATTCTAATATGCTGATTTTATGCTCAAAAACCATAAATTATTATTTTAAACAGTCGTGTACCATTTTCCCCAAAAAATTCTATGATGAATAGAAAGTTCAAAAGAACAGCATTTATTTAAAATATAATCTTTTCTAACATTATAAATGTTTTTACTGTAACTTTTGATCAATTTAACTCATCCTTGATGAAAAAAAGTATTTTCTAATTTCTTTCCCCCCAAAATAAAAAATGAATTCTTACTGACCCCAAACTTTTGAATTGTAGTGATTAATGTTACAAAAGCATTCCATTTCAGATCAATTCTGTTCTTTTGAACTTTCTATTCATCAAAGAATCCTGAAATAAAAATGTAAAAAACTGTTTTCAACATGGATAATAATCATAAATGTTTCTTGAGCATCATATTATAATCATTTCTGTAGGATCTGAAGACTGGAGTAATGATGCTGAAAATTCAGCTTTGATCACAGGAATAAATTACACTTCACTATATATTCACATACAAAACCGCTGTTTTAAATTGCAATAATATTTCACAATGTTACTGTTTTTCTTTTTGTATTTTATATCAAATAATTGCAGCTTAGATAATAATTAATAATTGCAGCTTTTAGATCTTACCGATCTAAAAGTATTGACCGTAGTGTGTGTGTGTATGTGTGTATATATATATATAAATATATATATATATATATATAATTGTGTGTGCATTTTAATAACTTTTTAAAAATCTTTTCAACATTATTTTGCGATGTTTACTGATAACTACAAGCCGTTTGATTGGTTATGGGCTATTCAAGGATTGATATCATTTGTGTCTGACAGAATTAATGCCAGGCAAAAATGCACTCATTATATGGGAACGATGATCCAGTGTTTAACCAGTGTTTGTTGAGATGCATGAAATACATTTTATGTGTGTTCCATTCCACATTCGTTTTAAGGTATTCCACGCAGGCCATACACGATCTCAGTTAGATGCATGATACTTCATATATATATATATTATACAAAAATACAGGTGGTCCATCCACAGTGGTTATGGAGCACACAAACACAGATTAACCATTTGGAGACAAAGGGCTCACATTGCAGATCCCCGTGGACACACACGCGGTCATGTGTAAGTCTCGACCTCCATCCACACGATCTCTGATAACCCTCCAACGCAGGACAGAGGAAACCGAATCGGTCCCTGGGGGTGAACGGGTCGGAGGATTTTGAAAGAGTAGATTATTATACTGTATATACTGTTGACTGCTATTCAAAAAGATATACATGTAATGCAATGATAAATTATTCAAATATGGAGTACGCTGCAATGCCGTAACGTGACCTTATGTTTAATTTAGAAAATGGCATCCAGTTAGCATCTCAGAATCAAAATGAGTTTTTTTTACCAACTGCACTGCATTGTGGGATGTGGAGTAATCTGCTCTGTTGACTGCTCATTTAAACAGATGCATGCAGAAAATAACATTGTACACATCCTGTATATTGCTGAAATAGTATGGGTTGTATTGTAGTATGTGATTTTAAACACCCCATGAGATACTTTTTAATTGTTATGTAGAGTTAAGTGTGTTCTTATTTGTGTTGTAGGGTGGGTGAAAAGAAAAGAATTAGTTTGTTCGGCTGTTTCTGCAGCAGATGGTATTATTTAGCTGCGGTAGTGTATTTTTTTCATTTGTCTTTGTGGTTTATTCTTGTAACTGGGACAAAACCCCAGAACTCCAATAAGTTCTGAGTTCTAGCAGCAAACCAGCTCAAAATGACTGACAGGCAGAGTTTTGTTATTGGCTAAACTTTTAGCACATGTATGTATTTAATTGATTATTTATTTAATTATTATTTATTTTTAATGTATATTTATTTAATTTCTATTTCTTTATTAATTTGTTTATTCATATATTACTTATTTATTTTGTTTAATGTATTACTTATTTATTTATTTTAATTTTTATTTATTTACTTATTTTTTACAATTTATTATTGAATTTGTATTATTTATTTATTCATTTATAACTTTTTCATTTATTATTTCTTTATTATTATTATTTATTATTTTCTTTATATTTTATTTAATTTTATTGCTGTTTTAGAGCCCAGGATTGTGAGTTAATTATGTGAGGAAGAGACATTTTCTTCAAGGTCTTCTTCATCTTACTATTTAAAGTCACTGTAACCCAGTCCTACTGGTAAACACTTACCGGCAATGTTTTAAATAAAAGCTTTTGAAATGGTTAGATATATGTTTACTCTTTTATAACTGGGGAATGTGAGATGTGGCCTTGATGGACGTGACGTGACATCATTTGGTAGCCTAAAACCTTGAAAGAGAAATCAGGCTGATGTGAATCTGAGAGGTATGATTAGCATGGCTGTGCTAGCGCAGGCTAATCTTGCCTGAAAGTGAAGGGTAATAGAAAACAAATGCTGACAAAAACAAATGAAACTGGATGTGTGGCTCAAATGAGCACAGTAGCAAATCTGAAACTGAAATGATTAGTGTTATTCATTATGATAGAAAGAGTTTAATTTTGAGCTAAATTGAGAAATTTAGCTCAAATGCTAATACATCATAAATACTATAATGTACATTCACCTAAAAGATTATTGAATCAATGCCACGTAGAATTAAGGCAGTTTTGAAGGCAGAAGGGGGTCAAACAGTATTAGTATGGTGTTCCTAATAATCCAATACTTATGACCTTTCATTTTATATTTTGAAAAAAAAAAATTGTTGTGATTTTGCGCATTTTCATTTTTTTTTACATTATCCTTTATATATTTTCTATATAGCCAGTGTATACTTCAATATTATATATTTAAATCATTTCAAAATTGAAACGGCCATTTTTAATAGTTTAATAGATTTAGTTCAAAATAACAACAATAAAACAGTCATAAGCTTGTGGTATTTAATGCATTTTAAAGCGCTCTGTTTTTCAAATAGTCGAATAATCACCGTGACAGTGCGATCTATCTCTGCTTCCGTCCTGTTCTCTCCGACATCTGTGCCGATGATGCCTCAGGAATGATCTTTGAGGTCCAACGCCCCCTTGAGAGCCATAAAATGAAGGAACTCGCCTTTGCAAATCGACCACAAGAGCAATCAGAGCAACCCGACTCATGTGTTGAGAATGTGTTCATGCCTGACTCTGCCGGCTTTAAGAGGCTCTACCAGCATTAAACCTTCTGTCCTTTGTCTTATTTTTTATTATTGTGTGAGTTTTATGTCAACAGACTCATAATTTCCCTCAAACTATTTTTGAAATGCCACATATCCTTTATATGGCCTACAGAGCTTTTGAATAAAAAAACAGATGTTATTTCCACATTTAGTCACATATTTTCCTGTTGCTATAGTAAACTTTAAGCAGTGGAGATGACTCCAAGCTAACAGTTTTTATCATGTGCGTGTTGTCCTTCAGGAGAGTGTGTGTTGCAGCGGGCCGTCCTGGTGAGGAAGAAGCTGACGGCTAAGGAAGGAGGAGGCTGGCTGTCTGGGACTCTGTTCTGCACTCATTTCAGAGTAGCCTTCGTGCCTCAGGACAGCCAGAAACCTGACGTGAGTGCCACAGATTGCTGAGATGTTTCCGGAATGAGAATCCAGGCACTTCTGTTTTTCATGTAAAGTTGAGCCTTACTGTGAACTGCGAAGTGCTTTTTGCCGTTTACAAAGTCTCTGGCAGTCGAGTGTTGCATCCTCTGCAGACATATTTATCTTGATGGCTTCTTTTTCCTCCTTGTTTTCTCCTAGGATAATGCAGATCCCGTGCTGCTGGGAGATCATGACGTAGCTCTCGCCTCCATTGACAAAGTTGTGGCAGGTGAGGCAATCTTGATGGATGGATGGATGGATGGATGGATGGGTGGGTGGGCTGGTAGATAGATAGATAGATAGATAGATAGATAGATGGACGGACGGACGGGCGGGCGGGCGGGCGGTCGGTCGGTCGGTCGGTCGGTCGGTCGGATGGATGGATGGATAGATAGATAGATAGATAGATAGATAGATAGATAGATAGATAGATAGATAGATAGATAGATAGATAGATAGATAGATAGATAGATAGGCGATTGGTCGGTTATTCGTTTTTCATATAACCGGTCAAAAACATATCTAAGTCACATTTTAACCCAATGTTTTAATACATTTTAGGGGTTGAACAACTTCAGATGTTTTTAAGTCGACATTTATGTGATTAAAGTCGAGTTGGCATCGACTAGTCGCTGATGATGTCATTAATGAACAAATAAGCCTGAACCTCGAGCTGAAACTCGAAGGCGGGTTGTGTTGTACACAGTTATGGCATATGATTTAGCGCTGACTCAAGGCTATTGCTCATACATAAGTTCTTTTGTCTTGTTATATTTTTGACAGATTTCTGCTCTTTCTAAATCATATACAGATAAAGTTGCACAGTAAGGATTGCAATTTTTTGAGTGCATCAGTGAGAGAGTGATTGAGTGTGAATTAAAGGAGTAGTTCACTTTTAAAAAAACTTTTGCTGATAATTTACTCACCCCCATGTCATCCAAGATATCCATATCTTTCTTTCTTCAGTCGAAAAATAATTAAGGTTTTTGATGAAAACATTCCAGGATTTTTCTCCATATAATGGACTTCAATGGGAACCAAACGGTTCAAGGTCAAAAAAGACATTTTCTGTGAAAACCACATACGATGACTAAGGGTCGTATCTAGCTAAACGATCGCTCATTTCAAAAAAAAAAAAAAAAAGTTTAAGTTTTATAAGGTCAAATGCTCGCCTTTCTCTGTTCTGTGATGCGCGTTCGTGACTCTCCTGTTCAAACTCGGTTCATCAAACGAACAAATCTTTTTTAATGTCATTTGGTTCATTCAGCGAACGAATGAGCGATCGTTTAGCTTGATAAGACCCTTATTCATCGTCTGGAATCGTTTAAAGCCCTTTGAACAGTTTTCAGTTTGCACTGAAACTGTCTTTTGGACCTTGAAGCGTTTGGTTCCCATTGAGGTCCATTATATGGAGAAAATTCCTGGAATATTTTCATCTAAAACCTTAATTTCTTTTCGACTGAAGAAAGAATGACATGGACATCTTGGATGACATGGGGGTGAGTAAATTATCTTTATATAGCTGTATATAAAAAAATAATTTATGTGTTTTTGCCTTTAAGTAGATGGTAAATAATGTTGAGATTATCAATTTCACTTTTGCACAACAAATAAATCGAAATTTTGGTATGTTGCAAATCTGCAACAACGGGCATATTGGTCAATTTGGGGTCAATTTGGTGTGCTGAATATCTGCAACAGCGGTCATAATGGTCAATTTGGGGTCAATTTGGTATGTTACAAATCTGCAACAGCGGGCATAATGGTCAATTTGGTATGTTGCAAATGTTGAAAATGTTCCTGTCCGTGCGTAAACAGGAATAAGTCCGTCACTTTGCGGTCCCACTAGAAACAAGTGCTTGCCGAAGGTCCGTAGCGAATATGCACAAACCGGCATTGGGGGAATGCAAACGTTATCTCGGCTGGTTGACTGAATCAAAAGGGTTTGTTGCATATTTGCGACATTGGGCGTTAAGGGGTTAAAGTGAACTACATCTTTGTCTGTGCAACCCCTAATACTTAGAAATGTCTGTTGTAGTGGGACCGTCGCGCACCAAGCTCGTGACCCCTACCTGCACCCTGAAGTTCACCCCGGAGGAGCTGGTGTTGTACTGCCGAGACCTGCGTGTTCTCTGCTTCCTGTTCGACAGACTCACACCTGATACTCAAGCTGTGGAGGTTTGTCCCCAAATAAGTAAAACTGTAAGGCTATACATACACCTCTGTTAATGTTTGGGGTCGGTACGATTTAAAAAGGTTTTTTACAGTAGTCTCTCATGCTCACCAAGTTTCAATTATTGTTGGTCAACAAACTAATGACTGCCACACTACTTAACTTGCTTTCAGATTACCTATACCATTGCTAAAACCTACCAGCCACTGAAACCTGGGACCATCATCTCTTTCCAAAATGCTGCTTTGGGTAGTATTGGTGAGTTATGTCAATCAATGCAAACAGCCACTATGACATAAAAGCGCGAGAAAGAGAGAAAATCCTGTTTATAGATCGTTACAGATATTTTTTGCTTATCTGCAGTTCCCTGTTCCCTGAAGGTTTTTGCAATGATTATAATTTAGACAATATGATCTTTTTTACATTTGACACTTCTTACATTATATAGTAATTTGAATGCGACCTATTCCCAATGATGCGCTCATTAACAGATGTCTTCAACTTATAAATTGAGAGTAAAACTGCTTAAGTATTTAGGAATTTCTTGTTCATTTCAGTAGATTTTGTCAGGTTTTGAAGCATCAGCAAGTGAAGAAATGAGTTTCAGATCTGTATTAAAGGAGTTTTAAAATTGTATTAATAAAATTATATGTATGCGTATGATTTAAAAGTCTTAATAAATAAACAGCAAATGTTATTTACAAAGTATTATTATACAGATGAATTCTCATCATTTAGTCTTATGTTTGTGAAAATGAACTAAATATATTATTGTATTGAATCTACAATTCAAATCTTCGCTATAATGTTCATATATATATATATATATATATATTAGGGCTGTGCAAAAGTTAATTGTGATTAATCGCATCCAAAATAAAAGTCTGTGTTTACATAATATATTTGTGTGTGCTGTATATAATTATTTTGTATATATAAAAACCTCTGCATGCATGTGTATATTTAAGAATTATTTGCGCTTAAATTCTGTAAATATATATAAATACATAATCTATATTATATAAATATTAATATTTTATATATGAATAACACATTTTCTTAAATATATACATGCATGTGTGTGTATTAATATATACAAAATAATTATATACAGCACACACAAATATATTATGTAAACACAGACTTTTATTTTGGATGCGATTAATCGCAATTAATTTTTGCACAGCCCTAATATATATGTATATAAAATCCATTCATTTTTTTTCAAGCGATTTCAGGGCAAATACTTTCAGAGTTAAATAATTTTATGTTATATTTTCAAAAAGCTGAATCATTTTGAAATATAATCATTTTCGCCCAGTCCTAGCTGTGTAACCCACGCATATTTGATATTTAAATGAATCATAGAAGGAAATGTGAACCAAGCCACATCTCTGAGAAGGAAAGTGACCGTCAACCAGATGAATAATGGAAAGTAATCTGAAACAGCTCACCTTCTAGCCCTTTTTCAACCTTGTCAAGGTTTGTTTGTAGTCAGTTCATGTTCATTGCACCAGTCCACTTGCTCTCCTGCGAGCAAATTGAGTTTGCAGCGCACATAATCCGGATCCAAACGTTTAATGTCTGTCTCTCTATGCTGTCTATAGAAATGAAGCAGTTTCTAAGCAACAGGCGGCGTGACCCTACCATGAACTGGTTCGAGAGTTCGTTGGGTTGGGAGCAGGAGCTGGAGAGGACAGGTGCCACGGGCTGGAGGGTCAGCTCTGTCAATGACCGCTTTGAGATGTCCACCAGGTAGAGATCCACTTTCAGACCCCCTGTGCTCAGTTTAGTACTGACATTAGAGGGTGTTTTTCCGCTTTTTAGACACGACTGATGTTCTATGTACCAGAACAGGTTACTGTGAAATGCCGTTCTCACACATACTCTCGGATGAATAGCATTTGGTGTGTTGCGTATGTAGATAATTTACACAAATTACACTGTGCGTATGCACATAATTTACACAATGTTGCGTATGCAGATAATTTGCACAATTTACACTGTGCGTATGCACATAATTTACACAATGTTGCGTATGCAGATAATTTACACAAATGGATGAAAAAAGCTAAATAATAATAATTAGCTAAAACTAATAATAATAGTTGAACATAAAAACGGCACATTTGCTGATTTTTATATGCAAAGTAGTATAACTAATAAGTTATATAACTGCTCTGTGTACCATATGGGCCAAAAGTGATCTTCACCCTATTTTATTAATTATAAAAATGATTTTGTACACATTTTGCGTAGTTGTGCTTGGAGTCAATGTATGTTATCTACTTATAACCTGTAGCTGCACTTTACCCGTTTTTGCCAAATAATTTGGTCCGATAAATACCCTTTCTTCCTATTTAAAACATTTAAAAATATTTTTTAAGGTTTAATTGAACTTTGTAAAGTGTAGTTGCATATTGCATGCTTATCCAAATGCGTTATGCACTTTTAAGTTGAAGTTTGGGGTCATTTCATTCTTGTTTCTTGCGTTAAATGAACCAGAATTGACAGTAAAGACATTTATATATATATATATATATATATATATGTATATATATATATATATATATATATGTATATATATATTTATATTTGTTACAAAAGATTTGGATGCTGTTCTTTTGAATTATCAAATCCTGAAACTAACTCAAACAACTGTTTTCAACATTGATACTAATAAGAAATGTTTCTTAAGCAGCAAAATGTCATATTAGAATTATTTCTGAAGTGACACTGAAGACTGGAGTAATGATGCTAAAATGCAACTTTAATCACAGGAATAAATTAGATTTGGAAATATATTCAGATAGACAACAGTTACTTAAAATTGTAGTAATATTTCATAATTTTTACTGTGTTTTTGACCAGTCCCGATGAGACGTCTAAAAAGATCTAGTATCTTCTAGTGTAAAAACTCTAAGTCTAGATCTATTTGTGCCTGCAAGTACAGTGAGCTCACCACATAATTTCATGTTTTCACAAGCATATCCAATCATAATCGCATGTGGAAACTGCTAACGCTTGTTTTCTTCTGTGTTCTTGCAGTCTGCCCAGATTCATTGTGGTTCCTCAGAGGGTCCTAGACAC
The DNA here is from genome assembly GCA_038021265.1 of Cyprinella venusta. Taxonomy (NCBI): domain Eukaryota; kingdom Metazoa; phylum Chordata; class Actinopteri; order Cypriniformes; family Leuciscidae; genus Cyprinella; species Cyprinella venusta. The sequence goes on from CM075874.1 coordinate 30,519,701, forward strand.
AGAGCTCAAGAAAACATTTGCACACTTCAATGAGGGACGCATCCCAGTGAGTTCATTCGGACATGCCTTTACAAAACACCAACCCCTTTAAACACAACATGAAATTAAATATGACATGCTGTAAGAATAAAATCACTATTTACGTGTTCAATGAATGTTCCAAAATGGAATGTTCCTAACTTTTGTTTTCATAATACTTTGTATTGTTATCATAATCAAAATGTAAATACTTTCTACCAAGGCTGCAGAGCAAGGAAAAATTAGATAAACATTGGGATAAAATCAATGGACTATATGCACGCAATATATTTCAATATATTTATATATATATTGAAGCATGTTTTATCATTTATAATAAATAATTGAACTCCCCTCAGCGATGGTGCTGGCGACATCCACGTGGCAGCGACTTACTACGAATGGCCAGCTTCCAAAATAACATCTACCATGAGAAGGATGACATCAGGTTTTCATCATTTCTAGATAACTTAGACATCCCAGTTTGCAGCAGTCAAGCATCCCTCTCTGAACAGAGCTCTTCTCTGTGATCCTCAGGAACCTGGAGTCGGTGCTGTTTGGCGGTCAGCAGCTGTGTGTGATTGTGGATCTGGGAGAGGAAATGCCATCACCTGCAGATATCCAGCTGGCTCACACGAGACTCCGGACTCTTTGTCTGGGCGGTCAGTACTTTACTTTTAGTTGACTTTTGATAAATTGATGATGATACCCTGGTGCAAAGGCCAGTTTAAATTTCCAGACTGGTTTTTGCTGGTTGTTGCTTTTCCAACTTGGTGATGCTGGCCAGTTAAAGGGATAGTTCACTTTGAAATTCATTTTTGGTATGTTTAGCTTACCTCAAGGGCATCCAAGATGTAGGTGTCTTTGTTTCCACAGTATTTTCATTCAATTTTGATATTTTTTGATATTAGGTCAAACCGTTCTTGTCTGTCAGTCATATAATGGAGGTATATGGGGTCCACCTTAAAGAGCATGCACAGGGAAGTCCAAATTAAACGTGATTTAATGACTCGTAAGATACTGTATAAACAATATAAATACTGTTCGTTTTCTCACACAAACCGCTCGTTTCATGTCTTAGGCCATCAATGTGTACTTACATTTACGAGTCATTAAATCATGTTTAATTTGGACTTCTCTGTGTATGCTCTTTGAGGTGGTGACCATAGACCTCCATTATATGACTGACAGACAAGAACGGTTTGACCTAAAAATATCAAAATTGAAAATACTGTGGAAACAAAGACACCTACATCTTGGATGCCCTTGGGGTAAGCTAAAACATCAAAAATTCATTTCAAAGTGAACTATCCCTTTAAGGAGGGGCTTCAGAGACAGGAACTAAACAGAGTGTTACTGACAGACTGGGAAGAGAGGACCTGCAGCAATGTCATATATGTGAAAAATAATGTGTTTTGAACATTCAAGCGTTCTAGCAGACACCAAAAACAAAGTTTGGGCATAATATGGCCTCTTTTAAAGAAATAATTCACCCCAGAGTGAAAATTCCTTCATTTAGTCAGTATGTGGTTCCAAACTGATATTTTTTCACTTTTTCTAAAATGTCTTTCGTCATTTGTGGTTAAATGGTGTGTGACTGCGCAACAGCTGTTTTGAGACGGGAAGACTTGGGTGGGGATCTGAAGATTTTGTGTACAAAGGTCAAGAGCTTCTGTTGTTTGAAAAGATCAATTTTAGTCTTACAGAGATAGTCGTATTGTTTTGTCTGGCTTCACATTCCTTCTGTGGTTGAACCCACACTGGCGTGTAGCATTCTTCATAGTGGTGCGAGTTCAACGAGCAGCTCGCACAATCCCACCACAGACTTTTGATTCTCCACGTTTATCTGGAGTGCTCGGTATTTTTGCATTGTCAGTTGCATGATACCATAGAGTGCAGGAAAATTCCAATTGGTTCAGAGTAGAAGGTGTGATAGACTGATATTGACAGAGATTGTGAGATTATTATCGGCATAGACCGTGCAAGAGAGACCGCAAAATGTTCAGAGATTGTAGTTGCCCCTTGAGTTAAATGTCGGCAAATCGTTCCTAGTTTTCAATTCCTACAGTAATGTGTGGTAAATAAGTGTTTCATTTAATTTCAGCAATTTTATGTACGAGTTGTTTGCTGCAATTAAATTTTGATATGTGAATTGTGCATTTTATATTTCTATTTATTTATCAGCCACATTTGTTGCGTTTTTGTTTTGTTGGATTTGTTTGATATAATTAAATTTATGTAAAATGTGCATTTTATATTTATTATATATGCATTATTTATGTTTATTTTAGGGCTGTCAAATGATTAATCACGATTAATCACATCCAAAATAAAAGTTTTTGTTTACTTAATATATGTGCGTGCACTGTGTATAAATATTTTATATATATAAATACACACACATGCTTGTACATATTTAAGAAATATTTTCATGTATACACTGTATATAGATTTATATATAATTTATATTATATAATATAATTATATATTATATTATTTATATTATATATTAATTTATATTATATATATAAATATAAATATTTATATATAAATAATATTTTCTCCTTAAATATACATGCATGTGTGTCTATTTACATATATACAAAATAATTATACACAGTGCGCCCACATATATTATGTAAACAAACAAACTTTTATTTTGGATGTGATTAATCGTGATTAATCATTTGACAGCCCTAGTTTATTTATTAGCCACACTTGTTGCATTTTAGTTTTGTTGGACTTTGATATAAATAAAAAATACATCATAAAAATGAATTATATTTATATTAACCATTGAGCAGTATTGTTGTTGGTAAGTTTTACAATGTGTCAGTCAATAAAATCAATATCAATAGTCAATATTTTTTTTCTCTCTGCCCCCAGATATATCATCATCTGTATCAGTACCGGATGACAAGTGGCTCTCTACACTTGAAAGCACTCGCTGGCTCGACTATACCAGGTATACATGTATGTGCATGAATATAAATAGAAACCATATCACACTTTAAGTGCATCATGATCTATTCATGACAGTGCTAGATAGTATGTATACTATGGACATGCATATTGTGAGGCTTGTGTATGCATAAAATACCTGGCAGTATGTAAAAGAGCATACTACTGCATCCCACAATGCAATGCACTAAATTTGAACATCCCAGTGCAATGCAGTTGATTTTGCCTTTATCAGTGTATCACGCTGTCTGTATGCTTTACCCAGCTGTGTTTGCTGTGATTGTGTCTCCACAGGTGCTGTCTGAGAAAAGCCGCAGAGGTCGCTTGTTTGCTCAGAGGGGGTCACATGACTGTTGTTCTCCAAGGTTAGCCACACTGATCATTAACGGCCATCTGACCTGACTGAACTTTGCACCCCACTAGCACACAATGACTCATGTGTGTCTTTATACTGTTCACACGCATCCAGCAAAATCCAATTTGTGCTGAAAAGCGAAATGAACATAGCCTTAGTGCCATATTATGCCCTGTTTTTAAAGTCTTGATTTTGTTTCTGGGCTATACTAGAATAGATGTTCAAAACATAATTTTTCTCATAATTGCAGCACCTCTCTTCCCAGTCATTCAGTAACACTCTGTTTAGTTCCTGTCTCTATGAAGCCCCTCCTTCTGAAAAGCGCAATGTGCTCTGATTGGTCGGCTGGACCGCTGTGTTGTGATTGGTCTACCATTTTGAGCTTGTTTGAGAAATGCCACATCCTTACTATAACCGCGAGTTTCAACACTCAACTCTACTTTGGAAATGCCACATCCCTTACCATAACCGCAAGTTTCAACACTCAACTCTAGTTAAATGTCTAAAATCAGTCTTTTTTCATAGTGCACTTCAATTGCACATTTTTTCAAAGCCAGTTTTGATGCTACTTGAAATCTGACCCCTAAGTGCAAATCTCAAACCAAGTAAGATTGCAGTTTGTAACAATAGGATTTCATCTCTTTTTAACGACAGTCAAAGCATACCACAAGGTTGTGATTTATTCTTTTTCCTAACCCATAAACCAACAAACTACGACATCTGGCAGTGCCCTTCAATTCTTGAAATTCTCATTTCATTTTACAGTCCTCCAAATCGTTTGTTTTTCTCCACGTGACCCGCAGCCGCCCTCCAATAAACATCAATATTCTGTGTGTCTTGACAACCAGTGAATAACTTCAGGAATGAGGCTGTCGCGCCCATCTATCACTGTGAAAGCCTGTTCACCACATGTGTGCTGCTGAGCCGAGACACTGAGAAACCTCCACGAGAGGGCGATGAAACCCCCTCATCCACTGTTCCAGCTTTAGCTGTAAAGCTGGAGTGGATTGCAGATCATCAGATGAAGTGTTGGTTTTTTTGCTCTGTGTTCCCTCAGAGCCGGAGGATCGAGACATGAACTGTGTGGTGTGCAGTCTGGTGCAGGTGATGTGTGACCCTCACTGCAGGACTGTGGCTGGATTCCAGAGCCTGGTTCAGAAAGAATGGATCACGGCCGGGCACAAATTCCTCAGCCGGATCAACTACCACCGTGAAAGTGATAAAGAGGAGGTAAAAGAAAGAGAGGAAGAAATAAGTTCTAGTGGTCTGCCCACATACATTCAGACTATTCTTATAACAGTGCGAGATTATGTAGACAACTCTGAAAATTTTGTTGGTTAGATTTTTAAAATGTTTTTGGAGTCTCTTATGCTTATGACGTGTTTACTGGCACGAGGGCGGGGCAACCTGTCACTCACATGAGACCCACCAATAGCAAACCACAACCATTATCCCTCTACCGCATGGTGTTGCCATTTGGCAACATACACTTTGTGTTTATTTCATTGCCACTGTCTCTTTAAGAAAACCTTCTCATGTTTTCGTTGGAATGAGAAGGTCTTAGTTTAGCCAATGATGTGCTTTGGTTAAGTCAAATGACATGCAGTTTTTTTCTATAGCGTGATTTTTGACAGACTGCCACCTCTAAAACGTCAGTAACAAACAAGGACCAGCCCATATCACATACACAAAAAATCACCTCAGTTAAGTTATGATGACTTAATTCACCACTCGAAAAGGTTTTTATGAAATTGGTTTTTGGTAAATTGATCAATTGTCTGTTTTCAAGCGACAACACTGTGCAATAGTGGAATGATATTATTTCAATTGTTTAGCTAGCTAGACAGGTCAGCTGCAATCTGTTAAGCTGTAGCAAAAATTGCATCAATGCTAGTGATATAATGTTGATTAGTCCTAATGTTAAGGACTGCCAATATGGAAAGCTGTTTGGACTTTTATTCATTTCCTGGAAAGGAATTCTTGATATATATAATTGTATTTTCACTAGTGAAATGTCACCATAGGCTGCCATTCAAAAACAATTGTTGATATCAAGAATTGATTACTTACTAGTAGCAATATAATTTTGTTCAAATTTTACTCAAATTAAACTCAAATTTTATCAATAATTTCTTTGTTAGTAAATATGTAAATTCCTGATATCAATCATTTAAATGTCACTAGTTGAAATGTCTATTTTTGATGTCAACAATTGAATTTCTACCAGTAGAAAAAAGCAAACATTTTTGAAATCTGAAAATCTGATATCAATATTATTTTAGAGATCTAAAATGTCTAAAATTATTTCTAGTAACAATCACATTCATGATATCAGAAATTAACATTGTCTCTAATGAAAATCACATTTTTGACGTGAAAAATGAACATTGTTATTCAATTCAATTGTTGATATCAAGAATAGACATGTTAATATTTTCTATATTCTATATTTTTTGAAGAAGAACATTATTGCAACGTCTATTGCATCATTCTGACAAATGGATCATCATTTTTAAGTTGGTGACACTTTACAATAAGGTTCATTAGTTAACTACCTTAGTTAATATGAACTAAGAATGAACACAGGATGTATTAATCTTAGTCAATATTAACTTCAACATTTACTAATACATTATTAAAATCAAAGGTTGTATCTGTTAACATTTAGTTAATGCACTGTGAACTAACATGAGCAAACAATTTATGAACAAATATTAACAAAGATTAATAAACACTGTAATAGAGGTATTGCTCGTTTTACTTAATACATCAACTAATGTTAACCTATGAACTTGTGTTACTGTAAAGTTTTACTGTGATTTAGAGGTTGTGAGCACATATGATGCTTAAATGGGCTGTTTTTGCTGAACCTTTTGTCATTTCTGAAATAAATGCTCATGATACTTCAATTTGAGTTTGAATTGAGCTCTGTTGATAATGTTTTTAATGCTGTACCTTTGTCCTCCGGCAGGCGCCCGTGTTCCTGCTGTTTCTGGACTGTATGTGGCAGCTGTGGGCGCAGTATCCCGCACGCTTCCAGCTCACTGAAGACTACCTGCTGGCTCTGCATGACAGCGTGCATCTTCCTCTCTTCAGCAGCCTGCTGGCCAACAGTCAGAGGGAGAGATGTCGCCGGTCACAGGTACTCCCGTCACGCATCAAAAAGTTGCTAACACAGAGCTATTAAATGTAGCAATATCTTTGCTTGGTGTGCCTTGCATCACCCTTAAGGGTTCGATTTTACAATAAGGCGTCATGCATTTGTACATTATACTATTTTTTGCCCGGCTACTTACCAAACATGCACTACCTTTCAGAAGTTTGGGGTCAGTATGTGTTTTGTATGGATTAAATTAAAGGGATACTCCACTTTTTTTGGAAATAGGCTCATTTTACCACTCCCCCAGAGTTAAACAGTTGAGTTTTACCGTTTTCAAATCCATTTGGACAATTTTCTGATATTTAGAAGAATATCAGTAACCAGACAGTTTCTGGTCTCATTGACTTCCATAGTATATTTTTTTCCTACTATGGAAGTCAACGAGAACAGAAACTGTCTGGTTATTGAATATTATATATCTGAAAATCGGCTGAATGGATTCGAAAACGGTAAAACCCAACAGTTTAACTCTGGGGAAGTGGTAAAATGAGCCTATTTCCAAAAAAAGTGGAGTATCCCTTTAATACTTCATTTAGAAAGCGATAACGTATAACACTGCAAAATATTTCTATTTATAAATGCTGTTCCTTGGAAATTTCTACCATTTCCACAAAAATATTAAACAGCACAACTGGTTTTCAACATAGATATTAATAAGTAATGTTTCTTGAGCAGCAAATCATCATATTAGAATAATTTTGGAAGGATCATGTGACACTGAAGACTTGAGTAATGATGCGGAAAATTCAGCTTTGGTCACAGGAAATTACATTTTAGAACATTCAAACCAAAATATGGCACAATATAACTGTTTTTAATATACTTTTAATCAAATAAACACAGCTTTGATAAGAGATTTCGGTAACACTTTACAATAAGGTTAATTAGTTAACATTAGTTAATGTATTAACTAACATGAACTAACCATGATCAATACATTTGTTACAGTATTTGTTAATCTTCGTTGATGTTAGTTAATAAAAATAAAGCTGTTCATGTTAGTTCACAGCGCATTAACTAATGTTAACAAGATTTTAATGAAGTATTAGTAAATATTGAAATTAACGTTTACAAAGATTAGTAAATGCTGTATAAGTGCTGTTCATGCTAACTACTGTAGTTAACTAATGAACCTTATTGTAAAGTGTTACCGAGATTTCATAAGAGATGACTTCTCAAAAAAAATCTCACCGACCCCAAACTTTTGAGCAGTAGAGTAAATAAATGGGCATATAATATTAATCCAAGTTATCATTTTATAATTTGAAAGAAGGAAAGGAAATGTGGAGTGATGCACAGACTAAACTAGCTGTTAGAAAACGGTTTAACATTAAAGCCTCTTTTGATCATTAAGTATTGCATATTTCTATTGCCTTTCCCCTGCAGCATCTTCCCCAGAGCTACACCCCAGTAAACGGCCTGAGGGAATTGCCCATGGGCGGCCCGGAGGAGTCTGTTGACCCACCTTTCCCCCCGGTGTGGGACTGGGCCCTGCAGTACAGCAGCCAGAGACGAGTCCGCTTCACCCAACCCGTGTCACAGCCCGCCTGTCCTCCACCCGTCCTCAACGGAAACCTCAACACCAACCTGGACCGCGGCTGGGTAAGAGATATCTCATCTGCCTTGAGGACAGTGTTGGGAAAGTTCACTTTCTACATGAACTAGTTCAAAGTTCAGTTCACACATTTTAAAATGAGCTAGCTCAGTTCATAGTTCATACTTTAAAAAATGAACTAGTTCATTTATAGTTCTTTTTTCCATATGTTGCAAGCTTTTTTATTATTATTATTGCCACAGCCCATATACAACCACAGACATCAATTATTTTATCGATGGGCAGTTTGCACAGAAATGTAAAATTTTTCCCATCCTCACCGAGATCAATGACATGATCCACTGTAAAACATTCTGTGTTGAATAAAGCGCTATAAAAAGAAATAAAGGTTGCTTGACTTAACAATGACAGACTTCATATTTAGTGAGAATTATTCCTTTAATCTCATTTAATTCCTTAAGTTTTTCCAGAGGGATTGTCCCTGTAATAAGTGCACTGTAAAAGCATCAGATATGATTACTCTCGTCCTCCTTCCTTTAGGATAGAGGAACAATATTGAATAGGGAATTGACAGTACCGGACAGAGAAATTAATTATCTCATAATGCGCATTGCTTGTCAAGTTAATGATCATTGATTCATGTTTTCTGGGCTGCCCTAGATGGCTGGAAATCCAAAGGGAGGTTCTTTAAAAAGGAGGCCAACTAATAAAGCGGTGGCAAATTTAGGTCATTTTTTAATTTGTCTGTCAACTGAGTGCACCAATTCATTTGCTCTTTCTCTCTCAGCTCAGCGACGGACTGCCGGGTTCTGTGTTCCTGCTGTCCCGTAGCACGTTCTCCCATCCCTCCAACCTGCTCCCCTGGAGGAGCGGGAACTCCGGCTCTTACTGGAAGAGCCACCGCAGGGCTCCTTCCTCAGAGAGTGTGTCTGGACTGGAGCGTCTCATCAGAGCCTGTTCTCTCTCTGAACCCTCGGAGAACGGCTCAACCCTCCACGACCCGTACGAGCCCCTGCTGCCCCTGCTCTTAGGGCCCTGTGTCAGAGTATGGAGGAGCTGCTATTTACGGGGCGCGCTACACCCTCAGGTACACTGTCATGCTGTTCGTTTTTCAGGATGGGACCACACAAAGTGCAAATATGGACGCAAATAATCAAATTCAGTGAAAATGATTTGCAAAAGCTGTGTTTTTCTCATTAATTCGGGTAAATAGTTGTATCTATTGAGAAGCCAAGACACTGTGGCTTTTTTATTTAATGTCGCAAATTATTAGCAGTTTTTAGATGGAGACAAAATGCTTCAAATTTAGCTAGCAATCACCTGTTTGTGCATTATATGTAGAACGACATCATGGCAGACACTTCTTGGAGGGGATAGTAGCAGATTTTAAAATTTATATAAATTAAATATGTGGATGATAGACAGATGGATAGATGGATAGATACAAAGGCAGACAGGTGATAGATTGACAGACAGACGAATGGGACAGACAGACAGACAGACAGACGGACAGACAGACAGACGGACGTATATATGTATAGACAGACTGATAGACAGACAGATGAATAGATGTATAGATGACTAGACAGACGTACAGACAGACAGGCAGACAGATAAATAGACAGACAGACAGACATATATATGTATAGATAGACAGATAGATAAATAGACAGACAGATAGGTGGACAGACAGATGTATAAATATATAGATAGATAGATACATAGATAGACAGACAGACAGACAGACAGACAGACAGACGTATATATGTATAGACAGACTGATAGACAGACATAGATGTATAGATAACTAGACAGACGTACAGACAGACAGATAAATAGACAGACAGACGTATATATGTATAGATGGATGGATGGATGGACGGACGGACGGACGGACGGACGGACAGATAGATAGATAGATAGATAGATGTATAGATGAATAGACAGACGTACAGACAGATAGATGGATAGATGAATAGGCCGACGTATAGATAGATGGATGGTTGGACAGACTGACAGATAATCAGGTTTTTAATGTCTTGTGATTTGAGTTTTTGTAACATCCGTCTCTCTCCTCTTCCTGCAGGCTTTCTCACACCCCATGTCTTCCTGCAGTCAGCATCCTTTAGAGCAGCTCTCCTGGGAAGTGCAGCAGCTGCGAGAGAAACTGGCCCAGGCTTCGAACAGACGTCCCGAAAACCAGACCAAACGACAGGAGCCGCGCCGGCTGGAGTCCAACCTCAACCAGAATGCCAACAATGGGACCTTCCTCTTCTCCTCTTCCTCTAGAACATCTCAACAACAGGTGTCACCCAGCAGAGGAGGGCCCCACTCCTCCGTCCCACCCAGAGCCCAGCGGACAACACCCGACCTGCCCGGGCCTGCACAGAGGAACAACAGCAAGCACACCTTTCTATTCGGCCACCAACAAGAGCCGCAGTCAGGGCAGCGTCACATTCCCTCCCCTAGTGCCAAACTGCACAAACGCCCAGGAAACACACACTGATCCACAGGAAGGGAGGAAACGCCAGCCTCTGGTGTTTGTGTTACTAAAGTGATCTAATACGGTACAAACAGAAACATGAATTTTACCCTACCATTCAAAAGTTTGGGGTCAGCAAGATTTAGTAATGTTTTTATCAAAATTACAGTAAAACAGTCATATTGTGAAAAATTATTACCATCCAAAATAACGCTTTTCTGTTGTAATATATTTTAAAATATAATTTATTCCTGTGATGTCAAAGCTGAATTTTCAGCATCATTACTCTCCAGTCTTCAGAGTCACATGATCCTTCAGAAATCATTCTAATATGCTGATTTGCTGCTTAAGAAATATTTCTTCTTTGATGAATAAATAGTTCCAACAAACAGCATTTATTTGAAGTAGAAATCTTTTGTAGCTAACACTATAAATGTCTTTACTGTCACTTTTGATCAATTTAATGCATCCTTGCTTTAAAAAAAAAAACATTACTGACCAAACTTTTGAATGATAGTGTATGTGCATTTGAAAAATTACACTTTTGCATGTGCAGCTATTTAATATTTAGCACAAAAAAATAAAATGAATAAATAATAATAATAGCATAACGCCTAGCAAAAAAAGCGTCCGTAATTTATGACGTGAAATTCTTCCTCTACTTGTGTTTAGAAAAAAAAAAGAAAAAAAAGATTGATCTAAATTACGTTTTGGCCAGTGTTTTAAAAGAATAGTTTACTGAAAATAATAAATATAGTTTCTTCCATATACTCACATTGTTTTAACCATGTAATGAAGGATTTTAGTCTTTTATTGCATTTACTATTCCTTAAGATAAAACTGAAAAACTGAAGTAGATCGTGATATTAAACATGTTTGCATGTTGTGTCTGAGGTTCATGCCAAAATATCGATCCGATAACTGTGTGGGTCTAGAAAGTTCTTGCTTGAAGTAGTAGTATGTAGCAGTAGTTCAGACTCAGAGTACGGTAGGGTAGGATAGTAAAATAGTGATTTGTTTCCTCAACCCAAAAAGCGGGAAAATGGCTGCTATCGTGCTAATAATACAACAAAGGAGGTTTGGCGATTCCCTGAACGGCCACAAGATGGCCACACAATAATCTTCAGCCTCACCTCAGTGTTGACGGCAAACCGAAACAAAATGCTGTATTGCCTCAACATTCACAAGCAAGGCACAATGCTGTAGTGGTGTGTTATGCATTTTTGTATTTTATTAAGTATTCATAAAGAAATGGAAACTAGATGACATTTCAAACACGATATGTTAGTGTTACTTCATCATGAATGTACGGTGATGTGTTTTTATAATCATTTGGTCATGAGAGTGAGCTCAATTCATGTATAAAGGAAGGACAAAAAAGTCACATGCTCGTGTTAAAGGACATTTTATATTCTCATTTTTATATTTTTATCTACCCTCTCTCCATTTTGAATAATTTCCAGGACTTTCTCCAACATGTTTTTTTGTTTTTCATTTCCTGTGGTATTTGCATTATTTCTTTTGTAAGATTGATGGATTTTCTACAAATGAGTGTTTGGAACTGCTCATCATTTTCTTAAAAGTTCTCTCCAAAAAATGAAACCTGACTTAATTTACTCATCCCAGCACTATTGTTTTTTCTTGAAGATTATTTTTTGTTCGAAAGGGGAAAATAACAGCATTTTGGAACTATATGAATGTGACCGTTGGCATTTTTAGGAGAACCTTTCCTTGTAGGTTTGATGGAAAGACCTTGTGCACCTCAGGACAGATCTGTCTTTCCAAGACTTTATACTGAAGAAGCGGTGCACCAGTGAAAACAGTGACGGTCCAAAATTGAGAGAGAAGCTCCAGAGGTTTGTGTCCTACTTTTATTTCCCCTGTGGGGAAAAGGTGCTGGTAACATTAACACACGGCACCGTGTTTAGATTCTCACTGTTGTTTCACTCGCACATTGGTGATTTAAGAGTTTCAGCAGAAGTGGACTTGAAATGTAAACATATTTCACAAGACTGAATTTGAGCAAACGTTTATTTGATGGCACAAGAATGGCTTGAAATGCTTGTGCCTTGTTTTGTGCTTTTCATCCACAGGGACGAGTCATTACATATTGTCATTTTTCATTCATTCCTTATTCTTTTATAACAACCTTTATTGGCACATTTTAGATAAATAAATGCATCTTATATTTCCTAACTCCAATGTTTTTTTCTTATGACAAAATATATGACAAATGAGCCCAATAGTTCTGACATAGCTACTCAAAACTTATCAAAATATAGATATTTACAACCACTTTGCAAGAAGCATTACAACATTTAAAATTCATGAGTTGTGTAATGACTTAATAAATAATTGTTTACATCGATGGCACTCATTACAAAAATACTTGTATAGGCCTACAGATACACACTAGGTAAACCTCACCACTGTAAATCATCTGACATTAAAAACACAAAATTAATCTAATATCTATAAACAGCCAGTTTATTTAATAACTTCCACCAGTAATGCTTTTACTTTTCCTCCATCACAGCATTAGAAAGCATTTGAAACCTATTAAACGATTCACTACGACCCCACTTAACAATGAATTCTCATGTTACAGATAATTGATTCAGAATATTGAACCTTGATATGAAGCCTGATCCCTTTAAAAGCAGTAATCTCAACTGGCGCGTCACATCCTGAATTGAGATATTGTGTATATAGTTAAAAAAGCAAGCTTATAAACTTTATAAGAGAGGAGAAAATGCTTTCAATATCTTTTGTTTGCATCTTTTGGAACAGGAATTGTGTTTCCATGTGATGTCCAATGGGTTGTGTTGATAACCACTGCATTAAATGGTACAATCCTTCCCACAGGCCTCCACTAGCTGCTGCTTTTGACTTTCGAAGGGCGAACAGTGGAAGCTGTGCGCTGGAACGAAGCTTCCCAGGTGACGGAGTGTTTTGCACATTGGGCAGGGATATTCGGCCAGGCCTTCGATGTCCTCAAACGCCAGGTTGACGATCTGGTCGGAGCAGGGGTCGCAGTACAGGTGTCCACAGGAGAGGCGCTTCAGCCTAGCCTCGTATGTGATGCAGCACTGGCAGTGAGGAACATCAGAGCCCAGAGACAGGCTACCGGTCAGAGAACTGCTCTCCATGCTGGCGGCCTGACTCGAGCCCAGCTTAGTGGATGACCTGCGGGACCACGGGGACGACAAATCACAGATAAGATCTCTTTAATGTTTGAATATTGTTGTAGCTTAGCTGGTTTAGTATGTTATAGCAATGCCAAGATGCGGCACATGAGGCGAAATGTATAGCTTGAAACTAGTTTCTGTAATCATTATGATCACAACTATCTGAACTATGCTATTCGCACTAATTTTGTAACTTTTTACTTATAGTGGGTATATGTCTAAAGTGTATTAAAGGGTGGAAAAAGACCTTGTGCAAATAAAAAAAATTAAAAAAATATATTTATTTAAAAAAATAATAATAATTATATATATATATATATATATATATATATATATATATATATATATATATATATTTTATTTATTTATTACACATCTGAGATTTGAGGAGAAATATAACATTTCCACAATGGACGATAGTGTGTATCGTGCGTAACTTGTAGGCCTATAGTGTTGTGACCCTCGCATGATACTTCATCATTTCAGTGTTAAAGTCACCCTTTAATAGCTTAGACCAGCCTAAAACGGTTTGTTGGTCTAGTTTAAGCCAGTCTAACAGCCTGGTCAAGCTAAAAGTGCCCAAAAACAGCCAGACAACTAGATCATCAAAACATTTGATTAAGGTAAATAATTATGCATGCCATATGCCTACATTAGGTTGTTATTAAATCACGCATCATGCAATGTACATGCATAGTGACAATGCACAATAAGATGATGATGAAAAGATGATGTTCGGAGCAGGTATTGCCATAGCAACCCATTTATAGTCTGCCATGCCATTGTTCATTCCACCAACACGATTCCTGCATATGAATGCAAACACATTCATACAAATAATGCGCAATACTGACACAGTTTGTGAGACATAACGTAACATTACCTGTGCGAAGAGGACGAAGATCCTTTAAAACAGTCCAAGCTCAGTGTCGCAATAATCTTCCAACACATGTCCATTCCTCTCATGGTAAAAGACTGGAGTGATGCGACATCTGTTCAAGCGACTCATAGTTTTTTAACATGTTCCCGCACGCGACCAGACACCCAGAACGCCACGCGCGGTCAGTAAATGGGTCATTAAAACGCAGTTCACGACGCGATCGTTGGTCTATCGTTCTCGGGGTGGGAAGCAGGTCAATAGCAGGCGATTGCTCTCGATGGTCAGCGCGAATGAGATGCAGATAGAAACTGAGCGAGAGAAAGCACTGGAAAATCTCACACGAGCGCAGCGCGCGACTCTCTAGTGAGCAGAGCTGCGCGAGCGTCTCTACAGGATCCTGTTTGCAGAAAGTTTCAGTCAAAACACGCAAATGAACTCATAACTCGATCCCTGTGTACTTGGAGATGTTTTATGGCGAAACGTTTACAAATTTGTCAATTAAAATGATCATATTTTTATGTTACTATATCATTTAAGGCTAATCAAGTTACTGGTCTCCGTTTTAAACCAATCCAATTATATATTTGGTTCTAGTATACTTTTTTGCAGTTAGTAACTATTTAAATATATAGTAGGCCAATATATTACATTATTATTCATTGAAATTTGAATAGTGTTCATTCCTAAAACATTTATAAGTGTTTAGTCTTTACGATTTTTTCATAATTTGATATCATTAACTGCACAGCAATATGCAAATGTGCTGAACTGAAAAATGTATATTTTGAATTTGTTTATCCTCACACCTTTTTACCTTTTTATTGTCTGGCTTATAGTTATTTTACCTTTTACCTGGATTGTAGGCTATTTTATTTTTTACCATATATTTACACTCACTGGCCACTTTATTAGGTCACACTTCAGAAATTCATCTGAAGTTCAGACTGAGCATCAGAATGGGAAGAAAGGTGATTTAAGTAACTTTGAACATGGCATGGTTGTTGGTCTGAGTTTTTCGAAAACTACTGGGATTAGGCTACTACTGGGATTTTCACGTATCTCTAGGGTTCACAGAAAATGGCCCAAAAAAAGTGAGAATAACCACTGAGCAGCAGTTCTGTGGGCAAACTGACACATAGAGGTCAGATGAGAATGACTAGACTAGCTGAAAAGGCAACAGTAACTAAAATAACCACTGGGTCTGAAGAGGATATCTGAACACACAACACAACTCAGGCTACAATTTACACAAAACTGGACAAGAGAAGATTGGAAAAACATTGCCGGTCTGATGAGTCTCGATTTCTTCTGTGACATTCCAACACAGTCTCATGAAAATGCGTATCTATACCACAAATGTCATTTCTCGTGGCATTTATACGCCAAAAATGTTTTTGTGTGCATATTCTACGCACTAAAAAACCCTAGGGTAGGTTTAGGAGGGAGGGGGGTGGGGAGTTCGTGCGTATAATACGCCAAAAAGTGCGTATCATAATGCATGTGAAAAACGTGTACCATATACACGCAAAAACTGTTTTTGGCGTATAAATGCCACGAGAAATGACATTCGTGCTATAGATACGAACTTTCATGAGATCGGGCTCGAAATTCAGATGGTAGGGTCAGAATTTGACATAAACAACATGAAAAAACCTTCTAGCAACAGTCCAGGCTGCTGGTGATATGGAGGATATTCTCTTACCACACTTTGAGCCCCATATAGTGTCATTTTAGCGTAATTTAAACACCATATAGCCGAGTATTGTTTCTGACCATGTCCATCTCTTTACGACTACAGATCTTCTGATGGCTACTTAGGACAACACACCTTATCGCAAAGCTCAAATCACTTCAAACTGGTTTCTTGAACATGGCAATGAGTTCTTTATACTCAAATGGCCTCCACAGTCACAGATGTCAGTAGAGCACGTTTGGGATGTGGAGGAATGGGAGTTTTGCAGGAACTGCTTGATGCTATCATGACAATACAGACCGACAAAAAGGATTTGCATTTTCGTTGAATTTTTAAGCTGAATAAATTACGTGTCATATTCAGATGGCATATTCTGCAAATGAGATGCTATGCAGGTCTAAACTAAAGACTTCCATCTGTTTAATTGTTTCGGGCCGTCCTTTACAGCTGGAACAGCTCTGATACGGTCCGTCTGTTTTGTGTTTGTTTAGACATGCAGTGTGTTTTGGTGTACTTTGCTGATTTATTTCAATAAGGATAATCATATTAAGGATATGACATGCCAACAGGCCTCACAGCGGCTGGGACCACAGAAATATGCTCATTCATTTCAGTGCCTGCAGCAAAATAATGCTGAATTATTGGCAATTTGGCATTGAATATTTTTGGAAGAGAAAAAAATGCAACTAGACACTGCAGTGTGACACTTTTAGGCACTAAAAAGCCAGTCTGCAGGGAGCAGTTGACAACAGTTAGTTGTCTTTGTAGACTGGAGTGAGGAATGAAACCCGGAGCACAAATTAAGATGTTGAGTCAGAAGCATCTGCTGGAGGTTTTCTGTTTTAATAGCTGAAAGGTGCTGTATCCTCATGAGGCGGAGAGGTGTAATTTAGCATTAATGAAGTAATCCATTGTTGTGACAAGGTTTCGAGGAATTACATAGAACAAATAATTTCATCTTGGCTCGTTACAGCTTGATGATGATTACCCTGTAAGTACAGCAGCATATGGGTGATTTGGTTTCCTGACATTAGGATCAGATAAAGCATATGTTCTTGATTGAATTGTTTGTTCGATCACAAAATTGGACCACAACATAATGAAGTCATTCGTCATGAAATGAATCTAAAATCTTTACTGAAATTTATGATGTAAACGTAAGAATAATTTTTATATTGTTTAATAGTAATAATCATTGTAATGGATTGCATCATATGTTTTGCTCGTACTATTAAAACTACAGAACTTTGCAAAACTAAGCATTTAAATATCATCTTACTAATACATATTATTTTCAGATATAGCCTAGTGACGGCTGATATTTATGTGCATTTATTGAAGAAGTCTATTTTTTTCCCCATCCAGTGTGAAAATGGATAGGGCGGTTGATGCAAACTTTATTTTGTCTAAACTGTTTAAAGTTTCAAAATCTGACTATTATTTCATGTCAGGCTTTAAAGATACACGGTGTGATTTTTACCTCCATCTAGCGGTGAAAAGTTTTATGACCATCCAGTGAATATTAGTTTCTGTTCCTCTCAATTCCGATTTGGTTTTAACTCCTACGGTGGCCAATGTAGTCCAAGATTAACATGGCTTCCAGTTCGACCTCGTCCATGAGTGTTAACTCAAACGTAAACGCGAAAGGCGAAGCTTGAATTAACGGGTATGTCCCAGTGTTGTAGTACTCGGACTCGTCTCGGACTCGGTCTCGAGACCATATTTTAATGGTTTTGGTCTTGTCATGGACTCGTGTGCATTTGGACTCGGAGTTGACTCGTACTCGAACATTTTTTTTTTAGGACACGGAATTATTCCCGAGTCCACTCGAGTTCAATTAAAAATATTTTTCATGATTATTAATGTATGTTAATAAAATATTTCTTTAAATTGATTGACATGCCCAGTGATTGGTGATTTTAGTGCGCAACTGCGCATGACAAATTGTAATAAAATTACTTTTAACACCACCTACTATGTGGCCTTTTTACCCTAAACTGATCATATTTTTAAAACTCTAAGTAAATTCAGTAAAAAAAAGGATTTCTCTAAGTAAATAAAAGTAAATTAGATAATCAACCCTCACTGGTCTCGGTCTCGACTCGGACTCGACCGTCTCTGGTCTCGGACTTGACTCGGACTCGACTCTCTATGGACTCGGTCTTGACTCGGACTTGACTCTCTCTGGTCTCGGTCTCGACTCGGCCTCGAGTGAGGGGGTCTCGACTACAACACTGGTATGTCCCTCTTTGGCTAATGTACTTTCAAGATGGAGGGGCAACCTGCCGACCGACATTAGAACCCCTTACCCATATGTATTTTTTTCAATGGCATATTATACACTCACGAGAATACTTCATTACTTAAACGAACTAATGTGCACATATTATTTTTTTAGAACTAAGTGTTTTTAGCTGAATAAACAAAGAGTTACACAGTGTAATGTTTTTTCTGTCTCTGTTTCATCAGGCGATAGTAAAAAAAAGGAAACTCTAGGTTTACAGTAATGAATTAGTTATTGTTCTGATGTAAAGGTATGTGATGCAGTACAGCTACTTGAGAAACCAGCAGATGTTCCTGTTGTCAGCAGGAGAATGGTGACTGGCCTTATTTGAAAACCAGTCACATCGTCATTCTGCCTGTTGCTAAGCACTGCATTAGTCCATTATGTCCAATAATACTGGCACTTCTGAAACTATGTCTGACAGTCTCAGGTTTTGCAGTGCAGGTTTCATCGCAGATACCTAATTCCACAACAGATTGCAACAAATAACTCAAAATTGATGTGGAACTGCATTTTCCAGTTTTGCTGAGCTTTATATGCAGATGTTATGATTCATATGATGTGTGCTTCAAAACAACAGCTTTTAAAAATACTGAAGGAATCAGCAGCTGTGCTAATCACCTCATCATGTAAAACTGTTAAAAAATAAACTGTTTTTCAAATTAGGTAGGCTAATATCCAGTTTTAAAACCGACTTATCCGACTCTAAGTTGGGTGAGATTTTTCTGATATTCAACATTTATATTACAAGCTTCCACATTGCTTGACATTCTTAGATGGCCTAGTTAGACCTGGATTTATTATGTGGCAGAAGAAAAGCATTTTAATTCTTAATGAATGTTAAATACTGAATATTAATGTCGTATCATATTGCTGTTTAGAATTGATAGCGAAAATTAATTAATTAATTAATAAAATAAATAAATGAAAAATCATAGCCTCTTGGCATAAATATTGGTTTGTGTGATTCTGTTTTAATAGCCTGAGGGGTTTTCAAACTGGACTGCAAGGGGGTTAGTGGAAAAGTTTGGAGAAAAACAGTAAAAAAATGTTAAATAAATACACAAATTAATAATAATAAATTTAACTATTTAAATAATATACTTTATTTAAATCAGTGCTGTCAAAATTGATTAATCTTGATTTGTGATTAATCACATCTAACAAAAGGTTAACGTGTATTGGCTGAATATGTGTGTGTGTGTGTGTGTGTGTGTGTAGCCTATATATATATATATATATATATATATATATATATATAGGCTAGAGAGAGAGAGAGAGAGAGAGAGAGAGAGAGACTTAATACATGAAAATATAGGCAGCATTTTATAGTATGCGATGATGATCATATTTGGGGGTCCGTCCGTGGCTGTTTACCTCTAGCAGATGTTAATAATTGGCAAAAGTATCCCTATTTTAATCTTTGATAAAGGCAGGTTATGTTGAATTTACATTATAACAGTCAAGATGGAGAGAAAAGCGCATCATGGTTCCGTCCTGGCCAATTATGTGCACGAGTTAGAGCACGTGCAATCATCCACAGACCAGTGATTTCGGACTCAGTGCATGTTCTTAAAAGGCATTAAACACACAATATGACATCCATTTATTATAATAAAAAAATACAGATACAGAAAAAGGCTTCTATTTGTACAATCATTTTGCTCGAGGAAAACACTGACGCCTGCGTAAACCCTTTTGAAGTCAGCTTGAATTAAACATGTGACGTTTTTTTATCGTAATAAAAACCCGTTTTAATTAAAACATCGGTGATGCTGATAGCAAATTAATTTCGGATCGCTCGCACATTGGAGAGTGGTGAGGGATGAAGGGACCGCTCGAGGATGCGAATTAGCCAGATCTACTATGGCGACGGCGTGGCTCATGAATATTAACTACGTAACATCACGTTCGCCTGAATAGACCAAAATGATTGGCTGAAAGCCAGAGAGTGCGAAGAGTGCAAATCACGTGACGGTCGCCCAAACGTTTGGCTGAAAGAAAGTTGAGTGAGTGATAGTCGATTGGCCTATCTAAAATTTTAGACTCGTCCATGAATACTAGCTAGATTACGTAACTGGACGCTCCAGGAAGGTAACCATGCAACGTCAGTCTGCCTATTAATATTAATAAGTCTAGCGTTCGCCATAGTAGGAATCGTAATTTTTCCTGTGGTGTAGGGTTGCACCCCGTTATACGTCACACGCGCCTTCGTTACAGGGTGAAGATACAGGCAATGTCACACAGCCCTCCTCATCATCACGACTAAAAATTCCTCGTATCTTAAATTGAGTTATTCTTGACAGCATTTGGAAAAAAATAATAACTGAATCGCACTGGTAAGTGACCTCTATTGCTAATTAAGTCGTGTTTTGGAGCTAATTTATAATGAATCTGTGTAGCCTAAATATGATTTAATGCTCGTCCATGTTTTAAATTGCACATTTATATAGACATACATACGTGTTATGTGTTTTATTTTGCAGCTTCTACAGGCTAAGATGCATTCATTTGAAAAATAATGTGAGCACATCAATGATGGATGCAAACGTAATCATCAAAAATGCATCTTTATAATTACAACACTGCACGTAAATGATATACAAATCTATTTTAACGCAATATTTTTTTTTATCATTGGCTCATGCATCATTTCAAAAATAATTTACGACGAGCAGATTTTTTTGTGTGCTGTATTTTGCACCCTGTATAGCCTATCGTACGTCATATTGTCACGTATTTACTGTATTTATTTTAATCTTGGTTTGCCATGTGTTAAAGAATAGATCAAAAGAGCAATTTCTAAAAGCCTTATTCCCATAGAGACAAGGCACCTTAAACCTCGCCCCTTCACCTAATAAATCCATCCGTCAGAACAACACTGATCGGGCTTTTCCATTTCCCTCGATTTTAGGCTGCTATCTGGTTTCATATTTTCCCCAATTGATTAATCTCGAGAAATGTAGATTAAAACGAGATGTTTTGCTCGTGCTATCTTGAAGCATCAAAATGACCTTGCAGCAGTCATGAAGAATGGAAACCTGCTACATGTGTGCGCGTGTGTGAGTGTGAATCTCCGCGATGATTTATTCCATTGCTGATCGCATTCAATCTTGTCACGACAGCATGTGCATCTGGTTTGACTGAATTCACATTGATGCTCAATGGATCTCCATGTGTCCGTATACTGCTCCTCCTTCACTGAAATATAATGCCTTTGAGCTGGAAATAACCAACCATCACTGTTGAGTGCATGCATCAACTGTTAAGTGTGCTCTTTACCTTTTCCTACATAACAGAAGAAATTAATATGAAAAAATGTAGTATTACAATGCTAGAGCTTTATGTTCTAGCAATGCGGAGATTTACGTTGTCATTACTGCATTGATAGCTATATTCATTCCTAATATGTTGTTACATTCCTATTTATGCAGCAGATCTTGGTTTATTAGCATTATAGTTTGGTATCTGACAGTATTGTTACACTATTAAAAATAAAGGTTCCAATGGGCCGATGCCATTATAGAAGAACCATTTATGGTTCCCCAAAGACCATTTTTTTTAAAAGAACCATTTTGTTTTTGTATGAATAATGTTTTATTAATCTAAGAACCTAAAATAATCTAAAGAAGTTCTATTGATTGATTGATTGATTATGTTTATTTCATTCATGGATATTTTCCATTAACTTACTTCATCATCCTCATATGCATAATTTATAAAACCGTGATGAAAAGGAGGCATGACGAAGAATATCTTATATTTCCTGCCCCCTCCACAGAAAGATAAAAATAAAAATATAAACTCAACATATCACACATATCTTCATAAGAACCATTGATGCCATGCCAATAAATAACCTTTACTTTTAAGGGTGTATGTAGCTTTAATTAGTTAGTATTGATATTAGATATTATTTGATAGATATTTCTAGTCTGAATTTAGCATGTTAGCAGTATTTGTGATGTTTTCTCAGTTGGAATAATCACTTCTGCTTTTTTATTCACGTTGTAAGTCGGTTTGGATAAAATGTGAGTGCGAACTGTGAAGACTGTAAATTCAGATCCTTTTTTTACATTGTGACTACTGTAAAAAATATTGTTGGTTTAACTTAAAAAAAATGGCTGCCTTAAAAATTTAAGTTCATTGAAATGGAAAAATTGAGTTAATACAATGAAGGTGATTGATTTAATCATCAGAAACTTAAAATATTATGTTATCTGAACAACATAAATTATCTAAGTTGTTTTGACAAAAGAAATAATGTTGTGATTACAAATACAGTGTATATTCATAAGCACACAATAGTATCACAGTAGTTAAAATCTAAGGAGAATTATCATTTATCATTGGGTCTTTTCCCAAAAAGCATCATAATGCAAAATAATATTGACAGTAATACAAACTTAGTGATATGCAGAAGTCTGAAAGTTTGATGTGCAATGTCACAGGTCATTGGTAGGATGAGCTACTGTGTTATCATAACTTTGATCCGGATCTGTTTGAAAGTGTCCAAGCCTGTGTGAAGGACTTGCTGTTTCTCCTGATGTGAATTGATTTGTGGGACGCAGCTTCTGCTCAGGATTGCGGTTGTTCCTCAATCATTGTGTGCTCTCTGCGCTGCAGTGCTCTTTTCAGAGTAACCTTGAGAGGAATCCTCAGAGGAAGAGAGAGAACAGGGTCAGAAAAAGTGTTTAACGGCACGGCAGGAGCGTTTGTCTCTGATCTCTGCTGGTGCTGATGCCCTTATCTGACTCGGCCATCGTTCAGGACTCATTCAGGAGTCAGGAATAAGATTATCACTTGAGGTACATTGTACTTGAGCACATTTTCATGTCCATGTCATGGATTAGATTACATTTTTTAAGCTTGAAAATCATGTTAGTTAGTTTATTTTTTTTTATTACGATATTGCAATTTTCACAATAACTCGATATCCCCTGGTGCTGCTCTGATTTTAATAGGGAAAAACTGGCAATTTGTTAAAGTAGGCATAGAGTGGAATTTGCAATAGTCTTTTCTTCCCAATTATATATATATATATATATATATATATAGTAAAATGTCTTCTCAAATTAGATGCAAAATTGAACAAAAGGACTTTTTTAGGACTTTTTTTCCCCTTTGAGAATTGATTGGATTGCTGTTGGTAGATCTCATGTGAGTGATAGGATGTCCCTATAAACTACTAGTAACTAGTGTCCACACTAAATGTGCACGGATAAATAATTCATAATAAAAATTGAATTGTTAATTTTGATTTTATGGTGATTTGAAGAAATATTTCAAGTGATTCTTACTTTCTTTTTTACGCAAAATATATTTTCTTGGGATTGTTGTTCTAATTGGTGATCAGTTTATATGTTTTTTGCCTTTGTGTCTTCAGTATCACCTTCCATCCTGTTAGTCTTCAAAATATCCTCGCATAACAGCAGGTTAACGTCTAGGTAAATCTTTAGAGTGGAATCGAAGGCATGCCAATTTTTAGAGTGGAATGGACATCTATATTGAAGCAGATCCTCAGGAAATATATATTTTCACACCAAGGTGGAGCCATTGGGAAAATCCCATTCACCATTGAACCAAAACCTATACATTACTCTCTCAGCATCAGCATGTGTTCACAGAGAGAAGGGTAAAGGCCACCAACCTATTTGAAGCGTAACAAAAAACAGTGACATCACAGTCCTCTATCACTCTTAGAAAAAAACGGTTCTAAATATGAAGCATAGGGTTCTTTACTCGACTCCAAAGAGCCTTTTATGCTAAAAAAGTTTCTATAATGACAAGATAGAACCCTTTTGGCACAAAGCTTCTTTATAGGCTATTATTCATTCATATATTACATCATTCTGCAACATTTTGTAGTTGTAATTCAATTATTGTTTATTAAACTGCTGTAACTTAATATCACATTTTAATCATGCTGATTTTTGGAGGAGAAAAACTGAAATGGCATAAACTACATAAAATGATATAAATAAATATTTTCTAACCCCGATATCTTGAATTTTGTGATCATTCACATGCATTCATAAATACATTTCAGGGTCTTGATGTTTGTCAATAATATGAAATATTAAATCCGGAAAGGACAAAACAATTGATAATGAATGAACCCTAAAGGTTCCATATGGAACTTTTTTCCTGGTTACAAAGAACCCTAAAGGGTTCTTATTATTGAACCCTTAAAAAGGATTCTGTATAGAACCTTCCAAATACATAGCACTGATAGAACCTTTTAAGGTTCTATATAGAACCTTTTCTTCTAAGAGTGAGATGTGATTTATTTAGAACTTTTTTCAAGGTTAGATCCAGATGTCCTCAGTTTCACAATGATGCAAACGGAGGGTGAGAGGTTTCTTTGAAACTGCACTATGCTTACGTTTAGTATATTGAGTCTGCATATAACTGAATCATACTGTAATCTCTCACCCATTAATCCCTGCGGTAAAATATGAGCTCTTACAGAAGGAATTTTCATTACACTATGCAGAATGTGCCTTGACTACTTCTGCTATTTAAACTTGAGTTACGTTCACCATTTTAAAGGGATATTTGTCATCATCATTTACTCACCCGTCATGTTGTACATCTTCGAAACACAAATGAAGATATTTCTCTCCCTCCATTAAATGTCTATTTATCCAAAACTCTGACACTTCAGAATGATCATATAGAAATCCTTATGAATCGAGTGGTTTAATCCGGTCGCTTTATATGATGAATATATTTCATTTAGGCTTTCATTCACAAATAAACACTAATCAGCGAACGTACAGAGCATTAAAACTTGGTAAACGGTGAACCAGGTCCATTCTCTCGAGTCACACCAGCCTGTTTGAGGTTTCCGCAAGAACCAGTGAGGTTTATCATATTTGAGGGTTCTTTAGTTTATATCCATATAAAAGCCTAAATTAAATCTGTTCATCATATAAAGCGACTGTGATCCTCCATAAGACTTGGATGAAACCACTAGATTCATATGGATTTACTTTACAATCACTTAATGAACGTTCTGAAGCATCAGTTTTGGATGAATATGCTTTCAATGGAGGGAGAGAAATCGCTCAGATTTCATTAAAATATCTTTTTTTTTTGTAAAGATGAGCAAAAGTATAATGAATTTAGAGCAACATGAGGGGGAGAAATTAAAATTTTTCTAAATTTTTTTTTCTAAAATTAAAACTATCATTTTAGGAAAGTAAAATTGGTCAGTTTTAATTTCATGTTGACTTTAAAGATGACGATTTCCTTGCATATTATACAGTATATTTCACTTTTCAGGATTTAATTTGTACTAGCGACAGTATGGTAGAGTAGAAGCACTTCCTGTTTTTAATGAAAGGTTGCATTGACAACAGCCATCCAAATGTGGCTCAGGCCAGTTTGTGCTGGAATATTTGGGGCTAAAATGGAGGCAGGGCGTGAGGATGCTGGTGGTGCTGATGTAGCAGAGGGCAGGAGTGACTGTGGTCATGGTGACAGCGCACACGGAGAGATTTGTTCCAGGGCTAACGTGACTCACAGCGGCTCTGTCCTCTCCTGCGAGACCGCTGTCGAGACGCTTTTAACCATCCGCTAACATCCTCCTCTCCTCCCTCTATTCCACCGCACTCATTCCTAGATCCATCTACTCAAGGCTTCTGCTGTCACTCTTGCTCTTTGAAATAGACCAGATGCATTGAGCTTTGGCCTCGTTGGCAATAATTTATCATGCCGAGAATATGTGTCAGAGAAAGCTATAGCTATTCCCAAAGTCTTGGACTAGCTTAAGCCTTGTCTGTGAAACCAGGGGATTGTATAGTACAGAATACAAAAATCTTACAAACTGGTTTCCCGATCACTCCCCCTGTTTTACATTGGTTGAACTGATGTTTAGCCCCTCCCCAAACTCACTCCATTGGCTGAATTATGCATTGAACAGGTTTGGTTGAGATTCACCCATTTACTTTTAAATTAACTTGAAGCTAACCGCTTCATCTCGTTATAGTCCGTTATGCCGGGGATATTGATATTCTCACGTTTGTCCTCTGGGAAGCCCATGGGCTGTGTGTGACCACCATACACATATTCCATCTGCCTGCTGGATAATGGATAGCTTCGTTGAAAGTTTTGTACAAATAATCGTTCACAATGTTGAAAATGGCTTCAATAACCCGATAAGACAAGTGACTCGGCATGTATTGTTCTTAAAGGGTGCACAGTTAAGGCTTAAATAGCTTTTCAAATCATTCACATGAATGATTAATAAGCCTGTTAGGTGTATTAATAGGTTTATTATGTGGGATGACATGTAAAGGATTTATGAAATGTTGTTAGAAATTTTACAAGTATTGGCTAATGGCTTTGCTACTGTAGGAATAATGTATTCATTCGTTTGAATATTTCATTATTCAATTTAGTTTTGAGTGTTTCTTCTCTTCTCAAATCTCTGTGTTTGTACATAGTGCTCTTAATGATAATCATGTGCCCCTCTTTTATATCCTCATTAGACACGGATCCAAGCATATGACTTTTATTTTTTTTGTGAAAGTCCTATTGTTTGTTTAAAATCAACTGAGATGGAAAAATACTTGTCCTAAAGAAGGAAATCTGGACACCATGCAGTGCTCTAAAGAGGATCTACAATGCTTTTTCACATTTTCAACTTAACTCTCGGTTATGGTAAGGGCCGGGGCATGGCATTTCCAATAAGAGTACATGTGCTTTTAGTCAATTGGGCAAAAGTCAGTTGGGTCCAACGTTATTTGGACCCCACCTTTCTTTAAAATATGAATGTGAACAAAGGAAATGGTGGAAATGATCCATAGGTGGTCTTAGTTTAACATTCACAAGTTATTTTTTGCTATGCTTTGTGTACATTTGCAGCATGGCTGTCATTAGTCCTCTCTCTCTCTCTCTCGACATGTGCTGCCGCCGCTCTGTTGGTCACTGTTGTTGAGCAGGTTTCTCTTCTCTTCGCCAATCTTTGACCGCTGACATTTAACTGGCTTGAATCTTCTGCCAAAGTGACCGTTTAAAAAGGCCATATTATGCCCTTTTACAAAGTCTTGATTTTGTTTTTCAGGTCTGCTAAAACAGGTTTCATGCTTGAATGTTCAATTGAACACATTTTTTACGTATTCTCCATTGTTGCAGAACCTCTCTTCCCAGTCTGTCAGTAACGCTCTGTTTAGTCCCTGTCTCTATGAAGCCCCTCCTTCCTAAAAGCACATGTACTCTTATTGGAAATGCCATGCCCCGGCCCTTACCATAACCGAAAGTTGAAAATGTGAAAAAGCGTAATAGATCATCTTTAGAGTAGAGCCCGACCGATAAAGGATTTTGAAGGCCGATACCGATACAAATATTTGTTGGTTTTAAATTCCGATATATCGGCCAATATTTTTTATTTTTTTATTTTTTCCAGAAGCGCGCAACAAAAGATTAACAGATTTCCCTAACATTAGTTATTTGTTGTTATTTATGAGTTTTAACTAAAATAATATAATAATGCATTATTGTTTTCAGAACAGAGGAACATCAAAATATATTAAAGTTCTGATAAACAAAATATTTAGTCCCTACATTGACTTATACGCACAACCGGCGCTGCGTCATCATAGAATGTTCACCCCCACTTTTGGGGGAAAGAAACTAGATTCCCCATAGACTTCAATACAAAATAACGGCAAAAACCAACGTCCGTACACAGCCGACAGACGTAAATAACTTAAGAAATCACTTATATACACCATGTCAAGTAATTATATGTCAAGCCTGCCTGCTATAGAGCGTGAAAGATACATTTTTTATGCCCGTTATCAACTAGCCCAGGCTACCTGCCATCATAATCATTAATTAATGAGATATACATTAAGTTTTTTTACTTTAAAAAGCAAAATAAAATCATTCACTCGCTTACCTCGTGACTCGACGAGGTAAAAGTAAATGTCCGGGTAAGACACCTCTGGCCACTGGGTGGGGTTGTTACCCCAATTTAACGCTGGGAGAATAAAGGGACATGTTTTTAAATTGGCCAAATTAAGTTTGTGTATGTGTTTTTCACACACTATGGCAGGCAGGGTGGACATATAATTACTTGACATGTTTTATAGAAATTATTTCTTAAGTTATTTACGCCAGTCGGCTGTGTACAGACGTTGGTTTTTGCTGTTATTTTGTATTGAAGTCTATGGGGAGTCTAGTTTGTTTTCCCCCAAAAGGGGGCGGGGACAAAATTGACAGTTAAGTTCCCGGATGTGCCGGTTGTGCGTATAAGCTACCTGTAACCTGGATCAGCAGGTTGCAGGATGTGTGGCGCGTTAGCCAACAGGTAGGGCGTAGAGTGCCCTCTGGTGGACAAACTGTACAACTCCAACACTCATGACATGTTTGAAGCTTGTTTCCTCCATTTTTATTTTTAAAATAGTAATTTATCGGCCATTATAACTGCCGATACCGATAGTTTGGAAAATGCCTAATATGTTGAACACTGCATGTGTTCAGTGACCAGCGGTTAGGTCACTAGTGGGCGTTCCCACTACTGGTTGCCTAGTAACGTTTGTTAATGACATTCACGGATGTTTTAAACAACTTATTCGTTTTCTTGTCCCTGCAAAAAAAAACACTTTTGATGGAAAAGACTAAATATAAATGGAATCAGTGCATAAAATTAAAGATGAATGAGGAACAGCGAGTGCTCTTTACCATCGCTGCTATTTATCTGTTCCGAAAGCGCAAGCACCAGTCTGTCTGGGTTCACAAAACCCTTCAGGCTTAGAGTTAGCATGGCAAGTACCACCGTATGTACACAGAGACATATCATAAGATTTAAGGAATTTGCTTTAGAATTTGGTCAAAATAAGGTGTTTTAGAAAGAAGCATAATCATTTTCTCTGAATGCTAAATGGGCACCTGTGTGTGTGTTTTGCTGAGAGGAACATGCAGTGGGTTGATGTTTTTTGGGAATGTACTAGACTAGTCACGGGTGCAGATTATCCTTAATGCGACTATTTATTTGCATGTTTTTTTTTGTAAAGAAAGAAAAATATTCAGCCTTTACATTGGTTTTACAAACCATGTTTAATCTCAATGAATGTCGACATTCTGTTAAAGCCGTTTGATGTGACCCGACACACCAGCAGCGCTCTGATCCTAGCTTTAGGGATTTTCATTGACATTTGCCACTTTTTGGAATTATTGTAACATGATATCAGATCAACACAATACACACCCAAACAAGATGACTTTATAATCCCTCATGGTGTTTCTACATACAAACAACTTAAAGGGATAGTTCGTCATTTTTTGTATGTGTATGTGTTTCTTTCTTCTGTTGAACATAAAAGAAGATATTTTGAAGAATGTTGTAAACCAAACAGTTTATGGACCCCATTGACTTCCATACATATGAAAAAAAAAAAAAATTAAAACTATCATTTTTAATGGTCAATGGAGTCCATCAACCCATATTCTTCAAAATATCTTCTTTTATGTTCAACAGAAGAGAGCTCATACAGGTTTGGAACAATATGAGGGTGAGTAAATTATGACAGAATGAAAGTTTTTAGGTGAACTACACCTTTAAGATATATATGATGGGGACATGAAAACGTACTCCAAAACAAAAACGATCCCCTCGGGCTGTCATCATGGGTTTGTGTTTTCATTGGCAGTTTGTATTCGCTAACTCTGAGATTCACTGCAGTCCCATGAGCCTCTTCACACTCTAGCTGATGCGCTGCTTTCCTGTCGTCTCTCATTGAAAATGATGATCTACGCTCCCGCTGGCGTAGTCTCTGCTTCAAAAACTGAATTACATAATTGGGTCTTTCATCACTGGTGAACAAGAGGCAAAGCCATTGCCCACCCCTTATATCATAGTTAATTCACAATCAGCTTGATCCTAAAGAGATGTTATGAATAAAGGTGCCAGATATTTTACTGATATGTCTCAACCTCTGAGAAATTACAAATTAAGAGCTACAACATTAAACGTGTTTCACAGCCCATTTTATTTTCATTATCTCCTATATTTCCAAGTGCAACAAGATTTGAATGAGTTTGTTTGGATATATATATATATATATATATATTTTAGGGCTGTCAAACGATTAATCGCGATTAATCGCATCCAAAATAAAAGTTTGTGTTTACATAATATATGTGGGTGCACTGTGTATAATTATTTTATATATGTAAATACACACACATGCTTGTATATATTTAAGAAATATTTTCATGTATATACTGTATATAGATTTATATAGAATTTATATTATATATAAATATAAATATTTTATATATAAAAAATATTTTTTTCTTAAATATACATGCATATTGTGTGTATTTATATATATATATATATATAAAATAATTATGCACTGTGCACCCACATATATTACATATATTATTTAAACACAAACTTTTATTTTGGATGCGATTAATCGCGATTAATCGTTTGACAGCCCTAATATATATATATATATATATATAAAATATAAGTATGTATGTATGTATGTATATACACACGCTACTGTTCAAAGGGTCAGTGTCTTTGAGAGAAGTCACAAATGCTCACCAAGGCTGCATTTTATTTGATTAAAAATGCAATAAAAACAGTAAAATTGTGAAATATTATTATGAATTTACAAAACCTTGTTTTATTTAAATATATTTTAAAATGTAATATTTTCAAGTGATGTGAAACCTGAATTTTCAGCAGCCATTACTCCAGTCTTCAGTGTCACAGGAATATATTTAATTTATATTTATTTATGTTATATCTTATTTATAAAAAATAAGTATTTCTCTTTGTTCATAGCAGATCTAGATGAAATGAATGGCACTGTCTTCCTCGTTTGTGTTTTACTCCACTTTTGATCTACTGCAGTCCTAAATCACATCTAAATGGCCTGTAATCTCATATTGCTATTAGAGCAGTGTATCAGAGAGATGTGACAGCTCTGGGCTAGACTTTGGTTCACAGAGCTTTTAGGCCCTGTTCTTTAGCGCTGACATATGTTCCTGTACGAGTCTAATTGAAACCCAAGTGTTCCACCAAGAGTTGATTGAGTGTGTTTCCCAGCAGAGCCATCTCACACACCGCTGCTCCTACACACCACTATTGCTGTCCTGTCTGAATAGAGCTGTATTTGGGAACTGTGGGGGAGACGGTTGTTACCATTGCACCGTACTGTCTATGTGCACGAGTCTGTGTGCTCTGCCTCCTCAGGACTAGGTATAATGGTTTGACATTCAATGTTACTGATAGTTCACTTTGCAATTTTGTCGTCATTTACTCACCTGCCTGTTTTAACAAATTTTTATAATAGATTAGTGTGAGGATCAGACTTAAGAATTATTACTGTCAAAACTCTTTGGAGGTGCTATGCCAGAATAGCAGAGTGAATTATTATAACTTAAATATCACTGTGTTTCTCACATAAAGCTGTATGGATTCAGACAACTTGAAATGTAGCAGAAAAGAGTTGTGTTGACTGCTTTAGTGGTTTTTTTTTTTTTTGGCAACCACATTAGCTGTGCACTTTCATTGTGTGGAAGACAGTTTCATTGTATGTAATGTTTTGTGTTCCACTAAATTATACATGAAGGTGAGTTCATGACTGTGTTATTTTAGTATTTTTTTATACACATCCAACTGTTCTGAACAGAAACGCTTATTTGAAATTACCTCTAACCGGTTTATAATGTCATTTTATCGTTCTGTTTGGCAGTCAACCAATTAATTCAAATAAAATGGCCTTTGCAAATGTGATATTGACACATGCAATGTGAGTAAAATGTAGAGCCAGACCGATTTATCATTTTCCAAACTATTGGTATCAGCAGTTACAATGGCCGATAAATGAATATTTCAAAAATAAAAACGGACGAAACACGCTTCAAGTGTTGGAGTTGTATAGTTTGTCCACCAGAGGGCACTCTACACCTTCCCTGTTGGCAACACTGGTGTATAACTCGCCACACATCCTGCAACCTGCGGATCCAGGTTGCAGGTAGCTTATAAGGCAATGTGCTAATTATTATTTTATTTATCAGAACTTTAATATATTTTGATGTTCTGTTGTGACAATAAAAGAAACATGTTTCTTTTTAAAATGCATTATCATATTATTTTAGTTAAAACTCATAAATAACTACAAATAACTAATGTTAGGGAAATCTGTTAATGTTTTGTTGTGCATTTCTGAAAAAAAAAAAAAAAAATATATATATATATATATATATATCGGCCGATATATCGGAATATCGAATTTTAAAACAAACAAATATTTGTATCGGTATCGGCCTTCAAAATCCTTTATCGGTCGGGCTCTAGTAAAATGCCCCAAATTTTCCGACTGCATCCTGCAGTACTACAAACCACGCCCCTACAATGAAACAGCCAATTAGCACCTCCCTCTAGAACCAATGATGTCAATGGTAAATTTAGGGTTGTGACAGGTTTTTAGATCTGTATTTGATTGTATTTGAGCCATTACTATTCAATAATACTAAAAAATGCCATTATATTATTTACATTTTCAAAACATTACATTACAAAATCAAGCTTAAATTAAGTTAGTTTTTTTCACCAGCGAATTTGCATTCTTATTGCATTTATATCAATTCACACAGATTACAAAAAATCATTGTAGCTATGACTATGAGTTAAACTGATTCTGCTTGGAGTGAACGGATTGGTTTTTTTTAGGCCCTGGGTCAGAATGCCTTTGATTGTTTCAGTATACTGTAGGAATGATAGCAACATAGATATTTTTGTAGTTTTGAATGAAATCACGCTTTCTTGAGCCACAAAATTGCTGATGCATTTTCATTGTGTCAGCACTTTATCGATCAAATACTCATCAGAACCCACTTATGCATGGATTTTTCTATACCAAACACTATCTAACCAGCCCTGAAAGCAATCGATATTAGAAATGATTTTCCCAATGGCAGTGCAGGCCTCAGTATTGGAAGACATCCAGAGAACATGCAAGTATTATATTAGTCATAGTTGAACTACCACAGAGGACAGTATACCGCAGATCCCTGTCTGTTGCCGCCAACTGGGCCATTTCTCCCTTGGTCCAATCACAACTGCCGATGAGCTCATAGCGCCCCAGATCCACCTTTAGAGACATTTATAGTTTTACAACCGTCTCCTCTATTGCACTGTGTTTACTTTGAGTAACAAGGGAAGCACGTCAATTTGTTTTATTGGCATTTACAGCTCTACAATCTGCATGGCTGTTCAGTTTCTGTGTATTCACTTTATCAGCGCCACGATAACGTTATAGGACTTGTGCCGAGGTGTTTAGAGCAGGGCTGCTGACAGAAATCTAGATTGCTCTTTTTTTGTCTGTCACAGAGAAGGCCGAATGTCAGACTGACCGGGTCATTATCTTCACAGACACAGGGTGATGTGGTTGCTGAGAGATGACCGCCGGCTGATGAGTCTTTATTCAGGGAGGAAAACAGCCAGAGAGACAGAAAAGAACAGGCAAATTTAGCATTTTACTGGAAAAACTACGTAATATTGTTTTTTTCTGACCATATTGTTGATTGGTTTACCAACTATTTGGCAGATAGGGCTCAATGTGTTTATTTTGACGATTTCAAATCAGCAACTCTGAGTAAATCTTGTGGTGTACCACAAGGATCAGTCTTGGGTCCAATTTTATTTAATTGGGTGATAACATTTTACAGGCTCATTTCCATTTTTATGCTGATGATACCGTTATTTAGGCTGCTATTACACCAAGCTTTTTATTTAACATTGTTCAGGTACAAGTGCATCAGCTTAAACTAATTACAGACTGGTTTGCAATTGCGAATTCTGATTTCTTGGTGAATTTAAACAATGCATGAAAGTTTTGGAAATAGTTGCCATCAATTGTTGTCACTGTTTTAAAATAACTAAATCGTTTAAACCTATGGCAGGTATTGTACTTTTAAGTAGTCTGATGTTTGTTTCTGAAGGATGTATCTTGAGGATCTTGTTTAAATGTTCCTTGTTGTTGTTGTGTGCTTGATGTTCATATTTGTAACTGTGTGTGCACTGTTAATATGCTGCCATTTTGGCCAGGTCTCTCTTGAAAAAGAGTTTTTAAATCTCAATGAGATCATCTGGTTAAATAACAGTTAAATACAATTAAAAAAAATACTAAATTAGATGAGAATGTGAAAAAAAATTGACAAAAAAGAAGAGCAGTGTCATTAGGTATAGGAATTGTTATGAATTATTGATTGTGGCTCTGTATATATACAGTATATTTACCCAAAACTGTGTAGAATATATATGAAGAGTTCAGATGCAAAAGCCTCTAAGTGCCATTTGAAATTTTCTTCTAAAATGATCATTTTTATCAAGCTTGTATATTTAAATTCAGTAATTTCACTTAAATGGCAATGAAGATTACCTATTAATTGTCATTTAAGTGAAATTACTGAACTTAAATATACAAGTTTGATAAAAATGGTCATTTTAGAAGAAAATTTCAAATGGCATTTAGAGGCTTTTGCATCTGAACTCTTCATATATATATATATATATATATATTAGAATAAATATATATTTACTTTTCATATATATATATATATATATATTAAAAATGTTAGTACATGTTTTAACTTTATATATATATATATATATATATATATATATATATATATATATATATATATATATATTAAAAAATAGTTACAAAATAATTCAAAAATCATACGACACTACTCATGCTGAAGTGAGGAAAACTCGAGGTGAAAGAGTTATTGTCATTGTCAGTTCCGGTTTTTGATTCCTAACCTTAAATATGATCCTTTTCAGGTTTGCGCAGTGAAAGATTTCTGTACAGATCTTGATCGGTGTTGTAGAGCTCCTAAGTACCCTCTGAGATATTATGAATGTGGCTCAATTATAAATATTTGATTATTAATGCAATAACTGGAACCATTTTTATCAAGCTTGTATATTTAAATTCAGTAATTTCACTTAAATGGCAATGAAGATTACCTATTAATTGTCATTTAAGTGAAATTACTGAACTTAAATATACAAGTTTGATAAAAATGGTCATTTTAGAAGAAAATTTCAAATGGCATTTAGAGGCTTTTGCATCTGAACTCTTCATATATATATATATATATATATATATATATATATATATATATTAGAATAAATATATATTTACTTTTCATATATATATATATATATATATATATATATATTAAAAATGTTAGTACATGTTTTAACTTTATATATATATATATATATATATATATTAAAAAATAGTTACAAAATAATTCAAAAATCATACGACACTACTCATGCTGAAGTGAGGAAAACTCGAGGTGAAAGAGTTATTGTCATTGTCAGTTCCGGTTTTTGATTCCTAACCTTAAATATGATCCTTTTCAGGTTTGCGCAGTGAAAGATTTCTGTACAGATCTTGATCGGTGTTGTAGAGCTCCTAAGTACCCTCTGAGACATTATGAATGTGGCTCAATTATAAATATTTGATTATTAATGCAATAACTGGAATCAGACCAATTTCAACAGATTGTACGAGGCGGAACAAGAACGATGGTTTCATGAATTTCCCTCAGGAACATTTTAATCAGCCGTTTTTCAGGGAGGCTCAATTGGTTTCTTAAAGTGTTTTCCCCCAGAATGTAAAGTGGAGGAAACAAGGTCACTGCGAGAGCTGCTGCACCTATTTACATGCTGTCGATGTTATCCGTGTATTCATTTGTAAGCTTACAAGAATTTCAATGTAAAATTCTTTTTCTGTTGCTGTTATCACAAAAGTGATTCATGTTAATCAAGATTATACAGGTAAAGTTTCTGCTGGAAAATCCTGCTGAAGCCAAGCTCTGTGTATAGCTTGTTTTACATTATTTCTATTTGGCCCAAGAAGGTCATTAGTGGATCCAAGCTAGAGCCCGACCGATAAAGGATTTTGAAGGCCGATACCGATACAAATATTTTTGGGTTTTAAAATCCGATATTCCGATATATCGGCCGATATTTTATTTATTTTTTTAAACTGGACATGATAGTCACAAATTTTGTCATGCTTATTTGAGTTAAGAGAACTGATAGGGATGTTCTTTTAATTGTTATTCAAGCAATGTATGTCTCGTGACCAACTCAACGAGTGTTGCCAACAGGAACGGTGTAGAGTGCCCTCTGGTGGACAAACTATACAACTCCAACACTCATGACATGGTTCAAGCGTGTTTCGTCCGTTTTTATTTTATTTTTGAAATATTCATTTATCGGCCATTATAACTGCCGATACGATAGTTTGGAAAATGCCTAATATCTGCCGATAATATCGGTCTGCCGATATGTCGGTCTGGCTCTAATCCAAGCTGGTTAAGATGGTTGATTAGCTAGAGGAGCAGCCGTTGGACTCGTTTTTTACATGGTTGACCATTTTTAAAACTAGTTTGGGTTAAGCTGGTGTGACCGGTTGCATAAACTGCTTAGACTAGTCTTAAAATATAGTCATTTAAAAAAAAAATCTTCAAGACATGTCCTAACTTTTTTAAGCCATTTACTTTAAAACGTTAGGACATGTCTTAAAGAAAATGTTTTTTAATGACTATTTTTTAAGACTAAAAACTTTTAAGTCTAAGGGTAGATTGTCTTAAAGACTGGCAGCTGTGTTTCTTTTAGCATTAATTTTTTTGCCATTGCAAATTCATTGTTTAAGCAGGTAAACTGTACAAACTAGTCATCCATAGTTTAAGAATACAATACAAATAATGTATTTTGGAAGTCAACATGAAAAAATAAGTCAGCCAATATTGGCATATCGTTTGCCTTCTTTGTATATCATCAGGATATAAAGACTGTTCTGCAAAGAGTCAGTTCCAAAAGAGCAAATCTCATAAAAACATGCCCATGTAACATTTTAATGGCAGAAATTACATTCAGTATAAAGACAGACAGTGAAACCCGTTTGGAGGTTTTGCATTTTCAGAGTTTTATACTGTGACATTTTTCATAATAATTATCCAAATAAAATAATAATTATTCTGTAATTCTGTTGTTCTATAATTTCAGGCTGTGGTTTAGAGCGCTGTGCTCTAGTAGGCGCTGTCCAAGGTCCTGAACTTCTCTAGTCCAGCTTCGCTCTACTACATGCTAACAAGCAGCTCCTGACACCCGGCTCCAGCACTCTTTACACCGACACACAGCTTTCAGCCATGGATGAGGGTTACAGAGATCGTTCGGCCTTTATTAAAGGCGCTAAGGACATTGCCAAAGAAGTCAAAAGGCATGCTGGTAAAAAAGTGGGCCGTCACGTGGACAAGGTGGCTGATGAGTACACCAAACGCTCTTACACTCGCTTCGAAGAGGAAGACGATGACGACGACTACCCCGTACAGGCCCAGGATGGCAGCTACTACCGCAGCAATAGCAGGGCCAATGACGACGAAGGGGCTCACAGTGACTCTACAGAAGGCCACGACGAGGATGACGAGATCTATGAGGGCGAGTACCAGGGCATCCCCAGAAACGACTCGGTGGAAAAGGGTGACAGACAGGTGGACGGAGTGGGACAGTCTCAGTACCGGGACGTAGCGCAGTATGAAGGCGAGAGGAGGAAGGACCAGGAGGAGCTGGCACAGCAGTACGAGACCATCCTTCAGGAGTGTGGCCACGGCCGCTTCCAGTGGACCCTCTACTTTGTACTGGGTCTGGCTCTGATGGCTGACGGCGTGGAGATCTTCGTGGTGGGTTTCGTCCTGCCCAGTGCCGAGAAGGACATGTGTTTGTCTGAGCCCAACAAAGGGATGCTGGGTAAGTCAAGAACAGCTTATTGGCTTTTTATTGGCCATCACCTTCTCCTGCAATCTTTTTGGAAATTTTTCATTAGGGATTTTAAGAAAGTGTTTTTTCAAACTTTGATTTGAAAAAACTTTGAAAGCAGCCTTAAAGGGATACTCCACTTTTTTTTTTTTTGGAAATAGGCTCATTTTA
The DNA here is from genome assembly GCA_038021265.1 of Cyprinella venusta. Taxonomy (NCBI): domain Eukaryota; kingdom Metazoa; phylum Chordata; class Actinopteri; order Cypriniformes; family Leuciscidae; genus Cyprinella; species Cyprinella venusta. Next base: position 30,558,261 of record CM075874.1, read on the forward strand.
CCACTCCCCCAGAGTTAAACAGTTGTGTTTAACCGTTTTCGAATGTATCAAGCTGATTTTCTGATATTTTGAAGAATATCAATAACCAGACAGTTTTGGTCTTATTGAATTCCATAGTATATTTTTTTCCTACTATGGAAGTCAATGAGACCAGAAACTGTCTGGTTACTGATATTCTTCTAAATATCAGAAAAACGGCTGAATGGATTTGAAAACAGTAAAACTCAACTGTTTAACTCTGGGGGAGTTGTAAAATGAGCCTATTTCCAAAAAAAAGTGGAGTATCCCTTTAATAAGGGGAAATATTACTGTATTACAGTTAATATTTGCTCTTTGACACATTGCTTTAGTTTAAGTTATTTTGTATTAAAAACTATGGATAAAATCCAAGTTGGGAGCCTACTAAGACAAGATGTAAGATGTTTTTTTCTGTAGGGATGTATAAAGACCATATCCAATGGTTACTTTTGCTTACAAAAAATGGCTTTCTGTGACATAT